>JAQPPZ010014470.1:3750000-5000000 GCA_028583015.1 Wollemia nobilis
TAGGAAGCTAGATCCAATCCCCTTCCTCCCTTACTAAGTTACCTCATACAACTCTAGGTATAACTGCATCAGTAATACAGGAGCCCATACATATGATTCTGGATTGACGAGTAAGTCACTCACCAATCCCAATAGGTGCCAAGGGAACGTACACCCTATGCTATTGGGGAGAACTATGTTCGATAGCACAAACATAATCAGATCCAGGAGTGCTTCCAACTCCTTCTCCCAATACATGATCAGGTAGCAAATCCCCCCATCACCCATCCTCGCATCCTACCATCGATCACCAAACATAAATTTTAGCTCTGTCTCCTTTTTGTGCCCAATTAACACCTTCTCCCCCTCTACTGGAAACTTGAGAATGCGATATACATCCTCAAGGGTGACAGTAATCTCCCCAGTCGACAACTAAAAGGTCCCTCTATTCGAGACCCACCTCTCTATCAATGATAAGAGGTACCTATCATTAGCCCTCACCACATCTAGACGAGCCACTCCCTTCAAGCCCACCTTCTTCAAAATCCACCAATCCTCCCTAGTCAACTTCTTCCTCATCTCGATAACATAAGGAGAGAACCGATATCGAGGCTCTATCACCCATAACTGCAGCAATACACAATCTATCATTAATACAAAAAAAATCCTTAAAAAAATTTGCATAAAATAAAGTAAGTTTATCAGAGCAAATTGTGCCTCGGCCCCACCAGACGCATTCTATCCCTCTGTCGCCATAGCTTTCGCGATAATTTCTACTACCCTCACCTTCCTCACAAATCCACTCCACACCTTAGGTGCATCTTCTTAAAGTTTGAAACGCACAAATGAGCCTCACAATTTACTCATAAAGCTAATTATAGTTTTACTTAGTGCATTCAAGAACAGGCCAACACCTGTAGTCCGCAGGCTCACCTGGGCGCATGCAGGCGCGCCTACGGGATGCCACAAGCTCAGCTGGGCGCCTAGTGCCAAAATTGCGTGAAGGCAAAAATGATCTAAATGGTAGCTTACCACATCCAAATTTTACCCACACATCATACACATCATAAAATCATATTTTGTGAAAACAAAGACCATTTTGCATGAATATTTTCAAGAATGAACCAAATATTTCAAATATGCAAATCGTGTTACAAAAACACACTAAAAAAATCCAAATTTTCACAAAACTTATTCTACACTCATCTACATCATATTTCTCATCCCATAAACTTTCATAGAACTTAGAGTAGATTTGACCAATAAAATTGCTTGTTTTGGTTTATAAAGCAAAATGAACTAAATGAAGCGCAAAATTCAAAACAAAAATTAATCAACTCCACATAGAGAAAAATAACTACAATATTCTCAGCACACATCATTTCATCATCACATTGCATACATACTCCATCCATCATCACATTTGTCAAGCCAAAATCACATTTAAGTGAATCTTGTAATCAGTGGATTATCCTACATACTTAGAGGTTGCAACGATAAGCAGCATCCATGCAATCCGGTAAGATGAACAAATTACAATAAGAAAACTTGGTCATAATCATCATCACACATCTCATTGTTCGAGAACACAATCATATTTGGTACCTCACATTCTAAGTGAAACCTTGCCAAGAACAATTTGCTCAAAAGCAATCATTGATGTCCTTTTCCATGGGGTACAAAAACATGGATAATTACTATCACAATCACTCATTCATTTGACCATAGTCGCAAGATAGGCAATCTTGGTAGGTTGATTGGTTCCATGGTGGAATTATGTGAATAGTTTTCCACAGTCACTACCCAGCCCCTACGTTGACTCTGTCATCCTGCATCTTCATACCTTGCATACTCAATGACGCCACTATGACATCTTATTCAACAACATCGAATCATCCCAAAATTTGGGGTAACCATAATTTGATTATGATTTTTCCATGAAGGGATACATCTTACATGATCATGACATCTACATTTGACACAACCCCCTTTCCACCATTGGGGAAAAAATAACAGCATATTTTACATCATTTATATTGTCAACAATCACATGGTATTTTACACCAACCCCCTTTCCATCATGCGGGTAAAAATGGTATCATATTTTACATCATTCATATCATCTACAATCACATTGTATTTTACATCATTCATTCATAACTTGCACAAATTCATCACATATTTCATTAGTCGCACAAAGTATTTATCAATTGGCCCACGATAATAACCCGCACTCTCCTGAGCCAATTGATGGCGTAAGCTATGCAAAATTCCAAAAATTCTTTGTTCTTTTGCCTTCAACATTAGTGCTCAAATCCAAAAATAAAGAGAAGTTGCTACTGTGCCCATAGCCTAAGCAGGTGTCTCGTATTTTTGACCATATTGTGCTTCACGCAACATGGTACAAAATGGGGCATATGTAGACAAAATCCTAGCCACTTGTATTCCATCCTAACCATCCCACCAACCACTTGTCCTTCATCCTAGCCATTCCACCATCCACTTGTCCACCATACACTTTTCCCCATCCATTTAACCATTATAAGCCTTTCCCACCTTCAAAAGGCCCACTTTAGCCCTTTCCCACCACTTTTTGACCCACTTGGGTTTATTTTATATTATTTTATAATTTAATAAATATTTTATATTATATTATAATATATTTATTATAAAATATATATTTATAAACTCAATTAACCATAGTCATCCGATTTAATTTAATCTTAGTCATCCATCTTAATTTATCCATGCCACACTTAAAGTACAATCTCAGCCTTAGGATTTGATTTAATCTTAGCCACACGATCAAAAGTGTTAAGCTAAAACCCTAAGAAAAACCCTAGGTTTGATTATAAATAAGAGCATTTGCAAGTGCTCAACCCTGGGAATGTTCTTACCTTTGGAGAGATTGTTGAAGAAGCCCTTGTGAAGCAGAAGGTTGCAGAGCCCTGAATATCCCAACGGTTGAATCTACTTGTGAGAGCTAACTCAAACCCTAGATTTCCATAGGACTTCCATCATTCCAGCCACTTCCACATCCATCTTCCATTGTCGTTGTAATCCCTCCATTTTGTGCGTTCTTCGTAGCCTAGTGATGTGCTTTTTGCAAGTCGAGAACCATAATCGTAGGCTCACCGCAAAGCCTGCAACATCGTAGGCGCCTGCCAGAGCCTTCCCAAATGCCCACCAGATCCTGCAACACCGCATGTGCATTCCAGAGCCTTCCCAGGTGCCCACTAGAGCCTGCCGTAATGCAGGCTCGATCCAGAGCATGCTGCTGCCCTCAAAACACCCTACAAAATCTGTTGCATCATATTTGTTGTTGTTGTTGTTGTTAGGGCATCATACCAATGGATCTACAATGAAACATCATCAAGTTCAGCAAGGTAAATCACCATTGGTTTTTATTTCATTGCATAATTTCTAGGTTTTGTATGCCATTGTATTCATTTGCAGTTAGGGTTTTATTTGATAGCTGAGGGTCTCAGGTTGTGGAGCCCTCATAGGTATTACTAATCCCTTTATTTGTTTGTGTGTATGCATATCTACAGGTTCTCATTCAATATTGGATAGTTTCTAAAGCTAGAGTGGCCCGAAATCGGATATCTCATAAGCCCACTCATTTTGTTGGGAGAGAAGCGCAGTTGAAGACACTCATTTTTTGTATAGCTATGGTTTCGAAGAACCCTAGAAATTGTATCTATTGTATCATATCAACTCTATTAAGTAAAATAATTGTAACAAGGAGTTTTTTAGCTCCCCCCCATTTATTGAAATATATACTATTTTGTGCAGTTATTTGTCTCTTTGAGTTTTCTTTATTGCTTTCATACTGTCGCATTTTTAGCTCTACACTATTCAAAGAAGGAAATAGTTCTACAATACATCACAAGATTGTAGAGAAGCTCAATAGATTGATTGATTTATTCCATGGATCAACTTTGTATAAATAGCAAAGTTGATCATTGAGAGTCGTTGGATTACAACAACTCATCAAATCTGATCTAGACTATACTGAGAGTTCACCTGACTCATGGAGGAGTGGTAACTCAAGTAAGTCTATCCTAGTAGAACTTAAGAGAATAATTACTTATTCTAACACCCCCTCTTAAGTGATACTAGGGATTTTTTATACAAATGAGTCTCGACAACAGGTCCTGATGAGGTACTCATGTACAATGATTTCTCTCTAGCATGCATTACTCTTTTGATTTTCCATTTCCAATTGCAACTGTGAGCAAATTTTTTTATGTTTTCATATCCCATACAGAAAATTTTAAAAAAATGAATTAAAACTCTAGCTTGAATTTCTCTACGAATTAAAACTTTGGCTTGAATTTCTCTTCCACCACCAAAACAGTGCTCTCGATATCCGACTGGTGGAAACTATAATTCTTTCCTTACAGGTTTTCGGCTTGGCCAGGGTCAGAGCGGTCATCTAGCTTGAATGCAGCTATCCTAATGCCTATTTAACATGCATGAATCTGAAAATTATATTGTTTTTTTTTTAAACCATTTTCTTTTTTCTAAAAAAAATAAATTAGTTTCCTTAAATTCCATTCAACTTAAATCAAGCATCCACAACTGCAACTGAATTGCTTCACCATTAATTTATTTACTCACACACATTATATATCTAGTTTATCAAGTTACTTATTGTCCTACGTTCTCTTCACTGAAAACTCCTTTCCAAACTTGTTCTCTTCTGCTATCTTTGCCCTTGTTCTTCACATCCGTCCTCCAATGCTCCCCTTGCTTTCCCCTCCGTCCTCTTAAAAAGAAAAACAAGCCCTTAGTGGCTAATACATTTGTTGCATTCGCATGTTAATCAAGCTGGGAGCTCGCCAGGTGGAAGAAAGAACAAGGCCAGATCATACGTTTTTGTTTTCGAGTTCATGAAGTGCTTCTCACTTATATATATATACATATTTATTAAAAACGTATTATATTATAAATTAAATATTAAATTCTCATATTTAATTAGGTTTACCTATGTAGGTTTCCTTATATCTTCTGAATGTATTTTTCATAAATTTACTTTATAAAATTTGATTATTATTATTATTTACTATATTTGTTATTATTTATTTATTACTATTGCTATTATTATTTTTATTATATATATATATATATATATATATATATATATATATATATATATATATATATATATATTTTTTTTTTTTTTTTTTTTTTTTTTAATTTATTTATTCATTTATTTATTTATATTTTATTTTCTATAGTCATATTTTTCATAATTCAATTATGAAATCAAAGCAACCTAGTAATGCGGCTATATGAAAATGCGACTACATGGACCGTTGGTGGTTGCAATGCCTTCGGACTCATAGATCCAATTACGGAAAATACTCCACCACTCATCATATCCCTAGACTTACCTTAGGCCGAATACCCTTTTTGGAGGAGGAAATCCTCCGCTTCGAACTGCTTCCAACAGATAGTACATGTTCTCGCACCCACAAAAATATTAGCAGTACCTTGTTCTTGAAGAAAATATAAACATAGTAATAAGCTCAGCTGGTGGGTTGTTACATACTTTCCCCCTAAGACTAAACACAATCCATGTGTTTGCTATTCTAATATTATCAATCATAATTTTTAATAGATATATAGCTATGATCATAAAAAAATTCATCATCCAAATTTTTTTACAAATCCACTTACACACAGCAATGATTACAAGCAGTATAATTTTTCATCGAATTATATCAAAATTCATTAACCTGTTTCTTTTGCACATAAAAGAAAACATGTCATATTGTTTTATCATTGCTCAAACAAAAATGGAAAATGTTTTTTCATCAAGTCGACATCTTCCCATGTGGCATTGTTTTCATAATACTGGTCCCATTGGACCCTACATTGATCAATATTTCTTTTCCACAGTTGCTTTGTTCTGAAACCTAGTATCCTGACTGGGCACACCTCAATGCGTAGGGGATATGTCATCTGTAAATTATCAACATTCATAATGTGAGAATGATCTGGTATGTATTTCTTAAGGAGAGACACATGGAAGGTATCATTAATTTTGGACAGATTAGGGAGTAAGGCCAGTTTGTAGGCTACTGGGCTGATTTTGTCAACAATAGCAAATGGCCCTACAAATCTTGGACTAAGCTTGGAGGATCTAATGGAGCTCTTGGTGGACTTAACTCTTAGGAAACCTGTCTCCCATAGCAAATTCTCTAGGAGTTCATTTCAAATTAGCATAACTCTTTTGTCTATCAGAGGCCTCGCTAAGCCTGAGTCAAATTTCGTTTAACTGCTCTTCCATTTCCTTTAGCATATCTGACCTGACCATCACCCGATCCTTCGAATTGCTCCAATACAATGGTGTCCTACACTTTCTTCCATATAAAGCCTCAAAAGGTGTCATTTTTAGTGACGCATGATATCTGTTATTATAGGCGAACTCCACCAGATACAAATAGTATTCCCATTTGGTTTGATGATCCATGCAATACATTCTCAACATATCCTCCAACACTTGGTTAACCTTTTCAGTTTATCCATCGATCTTAGGATGGTATGCAGTACTGATATTAAGCTTCGTTTCCCATGCTTGATGCAATGCTCGCCAAAACTCAAATGTAAATTGGTAATCCCTGTCTGATATAATGGTTTCAGGAAAACCATGTAGCCGTACCACTTCCCTAGAAAATTTTTGGGCCACAGCAGGCGCTCCATCCTTAACATTCCTAGGTATAAAATATGCTACCTTTGTCAACTTGTCTACTACCACCAGGATAGCATCGTGTTGGAAATGATTTTTAGGCAACCTAGCTATGAAATCTATAGTTACTACTTGCCATTTATACTCTAGAATTGCATGTGACTGCAAACATCCTACGGGATGAAAATGCTCTGCCTTCACTTTCTGGCACTCTAAACACTTCATCACAAACCCCGCTACATCCCTCCTCATCCCTGGCCAATAATAATCTTTTCTAATATTTTCATTCATCTTTATATAACCAGGATGGGCATAATATGGGGCATAATGTGCTTCCTGCAGTATTTTACCTTTGAGATTCTGATCGTTAGGTACCACTAATCGATTTCAAAAAAACAAGGTATTTTCCTTGACTTGGAATTTCCTAGTGAATTCGTAGGGTTCTTATCTGTTCAACTAAATCAAAATGACATTGTGACATAGCAGAAATATGCCTTATTTTACTCGGTGCATCGGCTAGCTTATTTTACTTTCCTTTAATATATTCAATGCCAAAATCATATTCTGCCAAAAATTTCATCTAGCGCCTTTGCCTGGCATTAAGCATTGACTGAGTAAAGATATATCTCAGACTTTGATGATTATTTCGTAGCTCAAATGGTTTACCCAACAAGTAATGATGCCACATCTTAGGAGCATGCACTATGCTGCTAATTCTAGGTCATGTGTAGCGTAGTTCAACTCATGCTTCTTGAGTTTCTGGGACTCATAGGCTATTACTCCTTCCTCCTGCATGATTATTCCACCTAATCCCTCAATAGAAGCATTGGTGCAAACAATGAATGGAATATTTGGATCTGGTATCCTGAGAATTGGTGTTGTGGTTAACTTTTCTTTGAGTGTTCTAAAAGCCTCCTTGCATCGTTTTGTCCACTTGAAAACCTTTCCATTTTTTTGCAAATTAGTTATGGGATAAGTGACTTTGGAGAAATTCTTGACAAAACGTCGGTAATATCCAGCCATTACCATAAAACTTTGCACTTCAGAGACATTTGTTGGGGCAGGCCAACCAATGATAGCTTCTATTTTCTTCGGATCTAGGGATACCCCTTCAGCAGAAATGACATGCCCTAGGTATTGTACCTAAGGAGTATAAAACTCGCACTTGGACAATTTGCTATATAACTGGTTTTTCCTTAGTACTTCAAGAACAACCCTCATATGTTGATCGTGTTCTTCCCTGTCTTTAGAATAAATTAATATATCATCAAGGAATATTAATACAAATCGATCCAGTTGTTCCCGGAAGACACTGTTCATGAGATTCATAAATACTGTCGACGTGTTAGTTAAACCAAAAGGTATGATTGTGAATTCATAATGACCATATCTAGTGTGAAAAGTTGTTTTATGAGTATCTTATTCACGAATTCTCAATTGATGATAGCTGGATCTTAGGTCAATTTTTGAGAAGATGGTAGCTCCCTTTAATTGATTAAATAAATAATCTATCCTGGGTAAGGAGTATTTATTCTTGACGGTCATTTTATTCAGTATCCTATAGTCTATGTAGAGTCTTAGGGTCCCATATTTCTTTTTCACAAATAGGACCGGTGCACCCCATGGTGAAACACTTGGCTTAATATGTCCCTTCTTCAGCAGATCTTGAAGCTGAGTTTTAAGCTCTTGCAATTCAATAGTAGTCATTTTGTATGGTGCTCGAGCTATGAATGTAGCTCTAGGAAGTAGTTCTATTAAGAAGTCAAATTCTCGTTTGGATGGTAATCCAGGTAAATCCTCAGGAAATACATCCCGAAAATCATTTAACACTGGATATGTCTAAAAAAGGCTCGCTTCTAACTCTACTTCCTCTTTCTTATTAAGTTTAACTATATACACCCTACTTCTTTTCCTGCTAGCCCTTTTGACCTGCATTGTTGGCAATAAGTGGGGCTCTATTGACTTACGTTCACAAGAAATTTGAATCCTTTGTTTAGAGTCGTCAGTGAATTCCATTCATATTTCTTCAAAATTTAGTAACGCCTTATGAACCTTAAGCCATTATAACCCTAAAATTATGTCAAAATCATGTAAAGGTGCTACATAAAGTGACCAACTAGTTCTCCCTTGGGGTAAGGTTATCTGAGGATCAAATAGACATTATTCTACTGTATAGGTTTACCCAAAGTTGTACTTAACCTTCCACCCTTTAGCCATAAACCCAGGTCTTTTTGGTATGTCTCTCAAAACATTTGGTGATATAAAACTATCAGTATCTCCTGAATCAATTAGAATTCTTACATTCTTATCATAATTTTTTTCAACTAATAGAAAATGTATGGCTTGACCACTAATTTTAGGGTTACCTATTACAGCGTAAATTTTATGGGTTGGTTTTATCGGCTCTTGCCTCCTTTCAGCTCTCATGGGGTATTTGTCAGCGTAATGCGACTGCTGACAGATCCAACATCCAGTTCAGGATGCCTTTTCCCTCTTTTCCCCATTGTTACCACCATGTGTGTCATCCTTAGCCCTCTGTTCAAATCTGTTGAAGTTCCCTTAAATGGACCTCCGGATGCCCTGATTCCTATTCCTCTAGAATCTATTCTTGCCTTTGTCATTTCTATTTTTGTTTTCATACTGACCCTTATTTCCCTTGTTCTTTTCCCATCTGGTCGGTCCATCACTCCTCTTCCTTGACATTTCCTCTCGATTAGAGGATTTCTGATAATAAACCTTTTTGACCTTATGGTTTTCTTCGCACTGTTTTGCCAAATCTCAGACAGATGTTAATGATGTTGGTTTAAGCATGAGTAACAGGTCACTATATTTTGTATGGAGTCCTAACATAAATGTTTGGATTTTAACTTCAGTTCTTTGCTCATATTTTGGCATGTATTTTAGCAATTGGACAAACTGTTGGTAGTACTCAATGACTATCATGTTGCCTTGAGTCAGTTTGGCAAACTTTGTGGTTCTATTAAGATAAAATTGAGGGAATAGGTATCTTTATTTAAATACAATCACAAAATCCTCCCAAGGCACATTAGCAGCTTCAACATTATGTGTTTTTCTGTATGTATCCTACCAGTCTGCAGTAGCCCTTATCAAACAGAATACTGCATAGGAAGTTTTAGACTTGGAGGACAAAGTTCGGATGACTAAGTATGCTTCCAAACTATTTAGCCATATTTCTACTTCTTCTCCATTCCATTTGCCATCAAACTTAGCGATGTCAATTTTACACATATCCTTATCAAGTTCAAACCCTACTTGCCTTCTTCCAAGGTCCACGGATGATTCATCCCCAGCAACCATTGTTTCCTTCCCTTTTGACAAATTTTAAATTATCTTTTATTGTTGTGTAATCATGTCTTGTTGCTGGGCTAACTGAAACTTTTGTTGTTCCATATGTTCTAACATTTATGCCTTCTACTAAGCCATATGCTCCAGTATTTGGGCTTTTTGTTGTTCCATCTGCTCTCTCTACTGACTCATTTGCTCATGCATCAATTGGATCATTCAAGTCATCTTATCATCCTTGGCCATAGGCTCCTTCTCCCTCCTTGTTACCCAAGGGGGTTTAGTTGTTTCCTTAGTAGCACTTGTTCTTATGACCTTTTTAAGGACCCATTTAGGGTTCTCAGTTAGCCCTTCCCGCTGAGCCATTGTCATCGGTCTTTTTGAGGAACTAACTCTTAATCCTGATGCCATTGCCTATTTGCAGAAAAGAGCTTTGTTAATCTTGGTTTAGTTTTTCAGTTATGTAACCTAGTTCTTATTCAAAGGTTTTTATTGCTATGTACTAATATTTTTGTTATCGAGGAATTCATTTGAGCTCTGATACCAACTGTAATAACCCAAGTTAACCCACTTGGTTTCAAGTATACTTAAAAAGGGTAAATGAAAATTTTTTAGTTTCTTGCTAGTCACTTTATTTTCACATCTATATAAGCATGATTAATATTTATGGATTCCATTCTGTTGTAGATAGAATATCCACAAAGGTGAGATTGTCCAGATACCAATAAATACTGCCATGACATACTTCCACTCCTTCCCGAGTATCCAAGTATTGGCAGGGGTTTTCCTACTCCAGGGCCCATATCACCTAGAGCTTGAACGCTTAATTTCCCCATATCTACTACGAGATATTAGCATGTGCATGCTAGGGCTGATGACAATTCACTACCCTGAATTGTATCATGAGTTTATCTTTGACTTGATAACACTCCAAAAGTCTTATTTCTGCATAAGCCCATATCATTACATAGATTCCCATAAGACTTCCTGCCTAGATTCTAGATGGGTTAGTCTAATATTTATGCCCATATCATAAATCTTTTGTTCTCCTCACATTCTTGGAGTTTGACTTAACCAAAGATAGAATGAGAGCTCCGCTCCTCATCTCAGGACTGGAAATATGAATGCCTTCCCACATTCAAGGCGAATAGGTTGTCTGCCCACAACCCTTAAAATAATTTGTCTTCCCACAACTATTATCCTTATTAGTTGTTAATCACACTTTGATATAATTTAAGTTACAATTGGATTATGCTATTTTATTTTAAAATAGCATCTTGGTACAACTTAATTAACTATGCTATGATACATACTAATTAATTTAAAGTAAACTATTCTAAAAACGATCTATGAGTTCTTCATTACTCAAAACATAAATCTATCCTATATTAAATAGAAATGTACCAAACTGCTAATTTAAAGATAAATATTGTTTTATAACTAAAACATAAATTAGTTTTATAACTCATAAAACAATAGCATTCTTCTGAAGTTAATAATCTAAATATTATTCTCACTTAATATAACATTAACAATATTCTTGAAAATAAATCTAATTTAATATTCTAAATATTTTACCCATTTATTATTTAATATTCTAAATACTTAATTCACTTAATATAACATCATCATTATTCTTGAAAGTAAAGCTAACTAACTCTACTTGCAAAATAAAAGAGAAGGACTCTTAATTGCTTTTAAACCCTAGCACGACTTATCAAATTACATACTCTAATATTTCAACATAAAAGTTTCCTTCCTTCTTAAATAATAGCACTAAAAGAGAATTTTGTTCAGCCTTTCTTTAAAAACAATTTAGAGAACACGTCCTTCAAAGTTTTTAACACTTTTTTTTTTTTTTTTTTTGGCACTTCATGAGCAAGCAGTCCTTTTAGTTTCATTCTTAAAAACAATTTATCAAGTAAAGCAGTCCATATTTCCAACCAAAGAGTTTAATATCCGTTTTGAGAGCCTCATCATATAACATACATAAGATGTTTCATGCTATGGTCTCAAACCCTAGCACTTCAACCTGTTATTAGTTAACAAGGAAACTTATTTAAGCATATATTTATTATTCATAAATAATATTTTTTATTTTATTTTATTTTTATTTTTTTATATTCCAAATATCTCGTATGTACAGTGTGGTCTCAAGTATTTACGCACGCCAACATTTCACATTCTAATTATCTCCCAAGTTTACCGGTAAAAATCACTCCCAAGTTTGTCGATAAAAAAAAATCAGGGTGGACAAATGTATCTCATTGCATCGGTAAACCTAGCACTCATGCCGTTAAGCTTGGCTATTACATGGTATGGCCTATCACATGCTACACGGGTTTTAAATGAATCTGGTTTCCAACAGAGCCTTAACACTTATCTTCTCTATTTTATTATTATTATTATTTTTTTTCTAATTATTATTAATATTATATATATATATATATATATATATATATATATATATATATATATATATTTCTATAGTAATATTTTCATAGTTCAATTATGAAATCAAAGCAACCTAGTAATGCGGCTATATGAAAATGCGACTACATGGACCACTGGTGGTTGCATTGTCTTCGAACTCATAGATCCAATTACGGCAAATACTCCACCGCTCATCATATCTCTAGACTTACCTTAGGCCGAATACCCTTTTTGGGGGAGGAAGTCCCCAGCTTCGAACTGCTTCCAGCATATAGTACCTGTTCTTGCACCTACAAAAATATTAGCAGTACCTTGTTCTTGAAGAAAATATAAACAGAGTAATAAGCTCAGTTGTTGGGTTGTTACATAAGAGCCCAAGGTGAGTAGTTCCTTGCAAGTAGCGTAGGATTCTTTTTTATGCTTGCCAATGACTGAAATGAGGATGTGAGAATCGAGATATCAAGCCAATAGCATATGAGATATCTGGGTGAGTATGAGTAAGGTATAACAGACTCCCTACAAGTTGTCGATATAGAGTTGCATCACATAGAGGGGATGTGTAGGACGTACTTAGAGTGACTCCATATTAAAAATGTGTAGAAGAGGGTTTGCAATCAGTCATCTTAAACCTTTAAAGAATGTCTAGAGTGTATTTATGTTGACACAATGAAATTCTTGCATTTGTTTGATTTATTTGAATCCCAAGGAAGTAATGAGCTAAGTCTGGATCAGCCATTTAAAAATTTTTAGAAAGGGAGTCCTTGATAGTCAGAATGTGAGCGATGTCACTACCAGTGAGTAGTAGATCATCAACTTAGAGAACAATTATGGTGTTTTTTTTTTCATCTCTCTAAATGTAGATTGTGGCATCAGACTCACAATGAGAAAAACCTAAGGAAAGAAGGAAGGAGTCCATTTTTTCATACCAAGCTCTAGGAGCTTGTTTGAGGCCATAGAGAGACTTCCTTAGCCTACAAAAAAGGGAGGAGTCTTGAGTGAATCTAGCAGGTTGTTCCATGAATATCTCCTCTTTTAAGTCCCCATGTAAGAAAGCACTTTTTACATCCATTTAAAAAATAGGCCACTTTTGGAAAGCAGCTAGAGCAAGTACCAGTCTAACAGAATCCATTTTGGCAACTGGTGCAAATTTTTTAGAATAATCAATCCCTTTAATTTTAGAGAAACCTTTGGCTACCAGGCGAGCTTTGTGTTTGTCAATTTCTCCATTAGGTCCATATTTCGTTCTGTAAATCCATTTACAATGAACTAACTTCCTTCCTTTAGGTAGAGGAACTAAATCCCAAGTTTTGTTTTTTATTAAGGAAGAGAATTCATTCTCCATGGCATCATACCATTCTTTAATACCAGTTGCTTCTTTGAAGGATTGAGGATCTATGGAAATGGACTGACAGACAAGACCAGAGCCTATGGAGTTGCCTAATCTGGATGATGGAATATTTTGGATGTATGGAGTTGCTTCTTCAACAATGGTGCGAGCCCATTTAGGCATTGTGGAAGGAGTAATTGGAGTGGCAGGACTTTGAGTTGGAGTTTGAAGTATAGGATCCTCATTTTGGTCATTTTGATCATTAATCTCTAAAGTGGGTTCTTCATTATATTGAGGCTCTATGGCTCAAGATAATCAATGGTGGAAGAGGGTGGTTGAGGATATTTATGAGGGAATGTTTCATCAAATTGAACATTCCTATGAAAAAGACCTCATGAGTTGTTGGATCAAGGAGCCTGTATGCTTTCATTTCCTCACAATAACCAACAAAGATGAGTTGTTTGCTTTTCTTATCTAAAGCCTTCCTTTTCTTCTTTGGGATATGCACCCAAGTAGTACACCCAAAAATCTTGAAGAAAGAGACATCAAGTTTTGAGCCAGTCCATGCTTCCTCGGGAGTCAAATGGCCAAGAGCTTTATGAGGTGTGCGGTTTTGAATATAGTTTGCACAGTTAATTGCTTCTGCCCAAAAAAAATTGGAATATCTCTTGAGTGGAGCATATAGTTTGCCATTTCCTTTAAAGTTATGTTTTTCCTCTTTGCAATGCCATTTTTCTACGGATTATGGGAGACAGAATATTGATGAATTATGCCATGACTTGATAGAAAAATTAAGAACTCATTACTGAAGTATTCCCCCCATTATCTGTACGAAGTTGCTTGATTTTGCAAGAGGCCTGATTTTCGACTAAGGCTTTGAAGATTTTGAAGTGGGATAGAACATAACTTTTGTATTTTAGGAAGTAGACCCAAGTTATTTTGTAAAAATCATCAATGAAGGTTAAGGCATATTTTGCTCATTTGAAAGAAGGCTCTGGGAAGGCCATCAAGTCACTATGGATTAACTCTAGAGGGGATGAGGCTTTTAGAGAACCACTTGGGTGGAAAATATCTTGATGTTGTTTTCCAAGAGCACATCTAGGACATACTCCATCAATAAAAGAGACTTGAGGCAATCCTATTACTATTTCATGGGTGTTCAATTCCTTTAGGTATTTATAACTGAGATGTCCAAACCTTTCATGCCAAATTTTACTTTCAAGATCTCCATGTGCAACAAAACAGGAGGTCCCTTCTAAATTTTTGAATCCTTTAAAGTGAAATAGGTGAGTGTTGTGATCAATATCTCCTTTTGCTATGAGAGAGTTTGGGTCTTGAAAGTCTCTTATCTCAACTCCTATTGGTGAGAATAGAATTGTTTTACCTTTTCCAAAAGTACAAATCTTATAGACGGAGAAGATATTTATTGCAATGTATGGTACATAGAGAACATTATTGATATAACCACCATCAATGGATATGTCACCTTTTACTGACTGGGATAAAGGATGAGTCACCAACTTCCATGCTACATGTTGAACTTGAGGAGATTGAAGTGAATGACTCATCTGAGGAAGTCATGTGATGAGTTGCTCCTGAATCTAGAACCTAGTATTTTGATAAAGTTTTTATAGTCTTGCCTTGAACATTTAAGGTTTTTCCTATCTGCTTCTTAGTATCTATCTTTTGATCCTTCATTGCTTCCTCTAGTTGTTGTAGTATTTTCCAACATTTGTTGAACATTTAAGGTTTTTCCTATCTGCTTCTTAGTATCTATCTTTTGATCCTTCATTGCTTCCTCTAGTTGTAGTCTTTTCCAACATTTGTTCACAGAATGACCATTCTTTTTGTAGTGAATACAAGTTATGGGACTCCTTTCTTTATTTTTGAATTTTTATTTAGTACATATGGATGCTACTAAGGCTTTTGAGGAAGAGGAATAGATATCATACTTTGCAAGTTTTATTTCTTCTCTATTTAGCCTATCACAAAATTCCTCTAAGGAGGGCATTCTAAAACTTGCACCAAGAACATATTTTGTAGACAGAAAGATGGTTGCAAAAATTTGAAATACACATTTTAATTTAGAAAGAATTAGATAAATGTATTCTTCTTCTATTTTATTCTTGCCACTACCTTTATATTGAGTGAGGACTTATTTAAATTTGGTGAGAAAGTCAACAATATTGTTGAAGTCTTCAGGAGATAATGTTGTTAATTCTGCCTCTAGCTATATTGACCTTATTTGATCTACTTTTCCAAACAAGTTCTTTAGTTTCTACCAACTTTCATATGGAGTTTTACAATCTGTAATGTGAAACCATAGGCTTTCATTTACATTAGTGCTTATAATACCCATTGTTTCATACATCTTCCCTTGATGAACAAATATTTCATATTTATTTTCAAATTCAGGTTGCTTCTCTTCTAACAGGTGTGTGAGCCCTTTTTGAGAAATGAGATTTAATATTTTGGGTTTCCATGTATGATAGTTATGAGGGGTGAGTGGATAAATTGTATTTATTTTTCCAAAGAAAATTGAAGTGAACCAATAATTCCCCCTTTTTACTTCAAATGCAATGGATCTTTAAAGAAGGATATAAGCTTGTTTTTAATACCTATCTCCTCAAATTACCTGCCCTAATGAGAGGGAAACTATAAGTAAATGAGGAGATTAGATATATTGAAAGTGGATTATGAGGTAAGAAAAAATGGTCAGGCCTTTATATCTATTCTTCTCAATACCCGTCCTTACGTGAGGGAAATTATAAGTAATGAGTATAATTGATACGTGGAAGATAGGTTTTTGAACCCAAAAAAAAATTAAATTTCCAGGATGCTATACCAAGTATCTCACAAAAACCCACCCTTACGTGAGGGAAACTATAAGTTTTATGAGTATAATGGTACGTGGAACATAGGCAATTTTTGAAATTAAGTTTTTTTGAAATAATTTTATAAGGTTTTGAATAGAATTTTTGTGCTTGCTTTGATTTTGAGAGAAACTTCTTTATGCATATATATAGGTTTAAAAATCAAAATATGCTAAAAGAAGTAGAAATAAGTAACAAGCAAGAAGTGGCCAAAAAAAGGTGCCACTAAAAAAAGGAAGACTACTAGTGTTGTTAATGAAGATAGACACAATAAACTCCCCCTTTCAAAAAATCCAACAAAACCATAGGTGCGAGAACCAGCACCATTAACCCCCCCTCCAAATAGTCCTTTGTATTTAATTATATTACAATGGACTTTTTCACTTTTTGATGATAGCCTTTGGAAAAGGCTTAGGAGAAAAAGTGAAAAATAGTCAGATTTTTTTAAGCTAAATACAAAATTTTATGAGAGTATTAAGGTTACAACTTCAAAATTGAAGAGACCAAAAAAACCTCTTTACAAAAAAATATAAGTAAAGGAATGGAGGAAGAGTGAGACGTTAATGCCTTTGCATTATAAAGCTCTCATCTATAGCGCTGGTGAGCGCAATTCTCTCTTGAACAAAAATTTTTAACTCCCTGCGAGCTGACTTCTACAAAGTGCCTTGGATTCAACGAATGTGAAAGAGAGTTGGGAGTTGCTTCTGTCTCAAAGCTTGAGGACAAGGCTGTACCACAAAAAAGTACGTAGTCACTCCTAAAAATTCTCTTTGTTGTCAAATGAAATGTTGTCTCCCTGCAAAAAAGGTGTTACACAAAATAAGCCACACGAAATGCTTTCTTTAGATGCAAATAAGTCAAATGGGTGTTGTCTTTAAATTTCTCTTCGCTTCCAAATGAAATGGTGTCTCCCTACAAAAACAAGTGTTACACAAACAAGCCAATTTCTCCTTATGTCGCAATGATGCCAAATTGATCGCTTTCTTCCTACAAAAAACAATTTCTCATACAAAACAAGCGACAACAAGTGGCTTCATAATGTTATAATGCATCACCATTTCGATTTGAAATGCGTGAGCTTTCGAATCCCTGCAAAACAATGAAGTTAGATAAAAAATTAATTTGGATATACCTTATGATCAATATGGCTTCGAATTGAGGGAGCAGAGCAAGTCAGTTTTGATGACAGGGCGAAGAAGATAAATAAGGCGTAGTCGACAGGAGAGTGGAGGATGCCAAATCAAAATTATATCGGAGTACTCCTGTTGGTGTTGATGAAATTGATGCCAATGAAGACAACTGATAGCAACCACAGAACTACGTGAGTGAACTCGTAAGAGGGATGGAGATGCGCATCGAGCTATAACAGAAGTGAGGAGTGCTTTGAGAAGCCAAGGCACAACATTAAAGAGGACATGTTGCCAAGCATTAAAGAGGATCCCAATGATTATTGAGAATAGGACCAATTTAGAATTACAACGGACGTCAAGAGCGTTGTTGAGATAGGAAGAATGGACACCAAGCAAATCAAAGAGGGTCCCAACATTCGTTTAGAATAGGACCAGTGCAGTGTTTAACGTTTGCCTAGACACAGCTAAGAGAATCCCAATGTGCGAGATCGAGAGGCTCTTTGAAAACAAAACCTTTGAACGCATATCAAGAAACATGCGAGCAAAGAAGAGAGGAGAGAGCACGTATATCAATAAGCAAAAAAATACTGCAAAGCCCTATAACAACAGTATGGCTTCTATATTTGTCTTGAAAAGAGAATGAATTACACCTCATTCGATGCAATGAGGGGAAAAAAAATTATTGACACCTTATAATGGGTGTGAATGTTTCAAATTTAGCATAAATGCTAAGTGAGGTGTGGGTAGCATGCCCAAAGAAGATATCCTTAAGCTCTAAGACTAGAAGAGCTTTATAATAATTTCCCTCTTGCTTCGAAATTATACAAGTTGAAAAAAAATTGCTAAAGAATTATTTTTCAACAAAATAAAATGTTGTTGAAAAAATGGTTAATGGATAAAAATGACTTTTTCACAACTTTCAAGCAAGTTGAGTAAAGTCACAAAAAAAAATTATCCAAAAAAAAATGAACCAAATCCTGGAAAAAAGGAGAGCTTCAAAAACTCGAATGCTTGCAAAGAACTATCCTAGCTCTGGTACCATGTTAGAAAATAATATTCTATTCAAATAAGGAAATAGTTATGCAATACATCACAAGACTGTAGAGAAGCTCTATAGAATGATTGATTTATTCCATGGATCAACTTTGTATAAATAGCAAAGTTGATCATTGAGAGTCGTTGGATTACAACAACTCATCAAATCTGATCTAGATTATACTGAGAGTTCACCTGACTCATGGAGGAGTGGTAACTCAAGTAAGTCTATCCTAGTAGAACTTTAGAGAATAATTACTTACTCTAACAAATTTTAATCTTTAAATAAACTCGAGCCAAGTTCCTTTTATGTCAAACTCATTAGTCTACAATTGTATTTCCTTTGCAAACCCTATACCACTTACAATGAGGAAAGCTAATTTTTTGTCACATCTCTTTCAAAGAAAATATCTTTAAATTTTATCAAATTCAAATGCTATACCTACTGGCAATCTTGAAAGTGATATCATATATAGGGGTGGATTGTGATGTTGTCTTTATAAGTTATAGCCTTCCAACCATAATTAAGAACTTGCCTTTTTAACCTACTAAACAGAATTTTTACTCTATCCAAAATTAAATCCCACAACTCTTTCTTCTTTCTTGTATGAGATAGGAATACTCAAATATGTTGATGGAAATTGTCCAGTTTTAAACCTAAAATATTTACAATAATCCATTGTATATCTAGGGTAGTGTTAGTAAAAAATATTATAGATTATATATGATTAACCAATTGTCTAGTAGCCTTATCATAACATGATAGTATTGATTTAAACTATATGGCCTCATTAACTGAGGGATGATCCAAAATAAAAGTATCACGAATTTTTTAGATATGAGATTTGAAGGGACCATTTGTTGCAACCTAAATACCTTTAATTTTTCCTTCCAATTTTTATTTTAAGAAAACTCTTCCTAATTTTTCCATAAGATTAATAAATAGTGGGTCACCCTAACAAAGTCCATGAAGTATTGAGCAAGGGATCCATTGATCAAAATAGAATATTTTAGAGTGTTTTTATAGCATCTATTCCATTCATACTAGCTTTTATCAAAACCATATTTTTTTAATTATGTAGAAAAATCCAACAAACTCTATTATATTCTTTGTTCATATCTAATTTCATAAGCATACTTTAGTTTTTCATGGAATGAAGAAAAGGTATGGTCTCATAAATAATGATTACACCATCATGAATTTGTTTACCATGAATCAAAGCACCTTATTCCTCTACGATAACACAATCCAAAATGTTTTTCAATTTGTTTGCCATAATTTTTAAAATGATCTTATAAATCATATTGAAAAGGCTTATTGGACAAAACTTTTTAATTTATTTTGTCATCTTTCTTGGAAACCAATGTAAAAAATGTGTCATTGATATCACTTATTGAAATCTTCTTTTTCTAGGCCTCTTTAAACACAACTAATATATCACTCTTCAATAAATCCTTTTTTTTAAGATTCCAAGAAATCCATCGAGCCTTAATGCCTTTTTAGGATGGAAAGAGAAGACTACCTCATGTAGCTCCTCCATACAGATCTTCCTCATCAAACTTTCATTTTGTCCTATGTGATAGTTGATGGTATATTTTGTAAAATATTACCTTGAGCCTCCTTATCTTTCCCAAAATTTGAAAGAATTAATTGCTTCTTTATTGATATCTTCTTTCTTGGAATTTCTTCCATCTAGAGTTGAAGCATTTTTTATGTAACAAAAAGAAAAAAAAAAATTGGTTGTAATATAAAATAATTTGCTATTTCTATCTTCTCTCTTGAACCATCTCTCCCTAGATTTTTAGGACCATTATGATTCTCCCATTCTCAATACATTATGATAATAAAAAATAAATTATTTGTCTTGCATATAAGTATCCTAGTCCATTCCATTGATTTATACTATCTCTTCTGAATTTTGAGCTTGGATTCAATTTTCTTATTTTATTTTAATATGTTACCAAAATATTTGGTATTCCAAATGTTTATTTGTCCACTTGTACATATATGATCCTTCAAAATTTATTTCATCCCACCAAAACATAATTGTATAGAATAAATCAAGGTCTTAAGGCCACATGGACTAAAAGCAAAATGGTTTTGGACAACCATTATTGAAAAAATCACATCTCAAGAGAATGGGTTTGTGATCTTATCCTATTGATAATAAAATGTTCAAAAATATTGCATACTCTATTTGTGACCTGACCCTTAATATTCCATAATACCAACTTTATCATTATTATTTTTTTGTTTATGGGCTTAGCCTCGCTTCAGGTTAACACCTACTATATATGTTTGTATTTTCCTAAATCAATACCCCTTTGGGTTTCCTTTTCTCTTTGTTCTTGCTTTAAGGGTATTCCTCTCATTTTTCATTCCCACCAACACTTTCGTCTTTAACAGTCTCTTGTATCTTTTTATATTGTTCATAATGGGACTTATATTCGAAAAGGTTTATGTTGCTTTGGAGAATTTGAAGTGTAGATTCAAAAATGCAACACTACATATATTGCTTAAATAAATGGATACACAAACACCAGAATTGCACAACAATGAAATATATATTATATTAATGAATGGGAGAGCTTTTAAACTTTGTTGTTACAAATCAGGATGATGCAAAATCCTTGTAATACAATAATACAATCTTCAGGATTCTTCGAAACCCTAGTAGCAAAGTTGTAATGTCTTCAATCACACTCTTGATCCCAATAGTGGTGAGTGGACTTCATGCTATCCAATACTGGGCCACTCCAGCTTAATCAACTACTCAACGCTAATGGATCTGTAGACTTGCACACATGACAACAATATCAAGGGTTAGTAATACCAATGAGGGATCCACTATGTGAGACTCTCAGACATTAATAATAAAACCCTGGATATTGTTAACTTGCAATGTGTACAAAATCTGAAGATAACAAAATAAAATAACTAGAGTTATTTACATTACTTGTTGTCTTCTGATGTGTGATGTCTGATGTAGGTGACTGGTGCGACGATGCCCTAGCATCACGTCCAAATATAGGGTCATTTAGAGATCTCTATTACTCCAATAAATCTAAAATTTTGTGGAGCCATCCTAGAGCTCATCAGGAACCTACCCTCAAAATTTTAGTTGAATCCAACTCTAGATGAGTGAGATATGGCCAAAACAGTCTAAGGGTATGTGGGAATAACAAGAAGACATTTTAGGGAAGAACTTAGGACTTAGGGAAATCAGAAACTTAGGAGACTTAGGACACTCAAAAACTTAGGATAAAGACTCATAAAGACTCCAGGGACTTAGGGGTTGAGCCATAAAAATGACTTTTACTTATAATCCAAGTTATGGCACACTTAGGGGTTTCAATGACACTAATTGTGTGGCTGAGATTAAAGCACATCCAAGGGTGGATAATAAGTTTAGGGTGTGAAATGGATCAATGCAGATGGACATATGAGATTAAATGAAATATTATGGCTATGGTTTATTTATTCATATAAATATATATTTATTAAATATATATCAAATATAATATTAAAATATTATTATTTAAATATATATTATAAATATAAATAAATAGGTAAAAATGGTGGGAAAGCTATGATGAAGGGCAAATGGATGGATTTTAGTGGTGGGAATGGTGGGAATGGTGGGAATGCATGGATGGGAGACAAGTGGCTAGATTTTAGTGTCTATAAATGCCCCTTTTTGTACTACATTGTGTGAGATACAATGCAGTGCAAAAACACGAGACACCTATTTTGGCCAGGTGCAGAAGCAACTTCTCTCTCTTGTTGGAATACGAGCTTGAAGATAAAAGAATAAAATTATTTGAAGTTTTGCGTAGCTTACTCCCTTAATTGGAGAATTATATTACAGATGAATCTCATGAGCTAATTGAAAAAATTGTGCAAATGAATGATGGATAATGTGATACCATTTTTGCCCCAATGGTGGGAAGGGGGTTGATGGAAAATGTGTCTGTTTTTGCTCCAAAATATGAAGGGTTGTATACAAATGTGGTGTGATGATGACAATATGAATGATGTAAAAGTTGATAATGTTACTTCCCCAATAAAATGTGTCTATTTTTGCCCCAACATATGAAGGGTTTTGTGTTGAATGTCATGATCGTGTAAGATGTATCCCGTCATGGGAAAATCATAATCAAATTTTGGTTATATATTTGGGGTGATTCCATGATTTGGAATAAATTTCGTCGTATGGCATCATTGATATGCAATATGAAGATGCAGAAGAAAAATAAAGGAGTCATCATCTGAGGACCTACTAAAACTGTAGAATAATTCCTCTTAAATGGAACCAAACATCCTAGCTAGTGTCAAAGGTTTCACTTGGAATGTGAGGAAAAAAATTTGATTGTGCTTTTCGAACTAAGATATATGGAATGATGATGATGATCGAGTGTTCTTATGGTAATTCATTCATATTACTGACTTGCATGGATGCAAATCGCTGCAACGCCAAGTATATAGAACAAAGCACTATATACAAGATTTACTTGAAATTCGGCACATTTGAAAATGCAATTATTGATGGATTTGATGGTGATATGAAGATGTGATAATTGGTGCAATGTGGAGTGATATTGTGGAGGTAATCTACCTTTTTGAATATATGGATTCAAGTTACTGAGTCTATTTTTGCCCCAACAGATGAAAGGATTTTTTTGACATGGGAAATTGCAATGTAATGATTGTCTGTTCTTTTCCCTAATAGATGAAGGGGTTTATGAAGTGGAGAATGTAATGAATGTGTATGTTCTTTACCCTAACAGATGAAGGGGTTTTTGATGATGCAAGTGTCCTTATGGTGATTTACCCATCCTATCGGATTGCATGGATAACTAGTCACTGCAACCACCAAGTGACTAGGATAAACCACTAAATACAAGGTTCACTTGTATTTGCAAATGAATGAAGGTGTAATAATGAATGAAATTGATGATGTTGAATGCAAATGTGAATGTGATCTATTTTTGCCCCAACATATGAAGGGATTGTTGAAAATGGGAGAAAATATGATGAATGTGTTTGTTCTTTGCCCCAATAGATGAAGGGTTTTTTATAATAAAAAATGAAATGATTTTGTCTATTTTTTTTGCCCTAACATATGAAGGGGTTTTTGATGATGAAAAATGTAATAATTGTGTCTATTCTTTGCTCTAAAAAATGAAGGGGTTTTTGATGATGTAATTGGCCTTATGGTGATTTACCCATCCTATAGGATTGCATGGATAATTGGTCACTACAACCACCAAGTTAAGTAGGATAACCCACTAGATACAAGGTTCACTTGTACTTGTGTATGTTCTTTGCACTAACTAATGAAGAGTTTTTGAAATAGGAAAAATGTGATGATTGTGTCAGTTCTTTGCCCCAACATATGAAGGGTTCTGATGATGTAAGTGTCCTTATGGTGATTTACCCATCCTACCAAATTGCATCGATAACCAGTCGCAACAACCATTAGGTTAAATAGGATAAACCACTAAATACAAGGTTCACTTGTACTTATGTTTTTTATTTACCCTAATAGATGAAGGGTTTTTAAAATGAGGAAGCTCCGTGTTTTTGGTCGACGGGTAAGGCTAGAAAACCCCATGTTTTTAGCCAACGGGTAAGGCTAGGAAACTTTGTGTTTTTAGCCAACGAGTAAGGCTAGGAAACTCCATGTTTTATTGTTCGATGGGTAATGCAAGGAAACTCCATGTTTTTATCCAATGGGTATGGCTAGGAAACTTCGTATTTTTAGCCAACGGGTAAGGCTAGAAAACTTCATGTTTTTGGCCAATAGGTAAGGCAAGGAAACTCTGTGTTTTTAGTCGACGGGTAAGGCTGGGAAATTGAGTGAATGTGGAGATGTAATTGATGCATTCTATTTTTGCCCTAATAGAAAAAGGGGTTTTTGACAAGGAATGAATTCAAGGTAAAGGGTGCAACCTTTGACAAAGGGATGCAACCTTTTGAACCTAGAAATTGATGCGGATGATGATGTTATGTGATTGAATTATTGAATTGTTTGTTGAATTTGTGGGGGAAGGTGTGATACCTTGAGCACCCCCAAGTTGTGATCTTGTTCACACTTTCTAGTGATCTTTGCATACATGAGTTATATATAGATATATATATATACATACATGGCTTTTACTTTTGTGTTATGCCTATGTGGATGCTTTTGTGTGAATGCATGTGTATATGGATGATTAATGCATATGATATGTTATGGATTATTAATGTAAGATGAAGTGCTAATTATTATTTATGGTTTAGATCTTTGCTTGGCCATGTTTAGTATTGTTATTTAATCAGGGGCACCAATATTGGTGGCTTTTGGTGGATTATGGCTCATGAAATGACATGGATGTTGAAGAAGATATGGATGTTGATATGGAATACTGCCTGTTTTGCAGAGACTCAAACATCCTAGTGGCATCAAACAAACTCACTAAAACTGTCTAATCCTTCTAGGACTAAATGTGTATGCAGTGAATTTATTTACTAAATCAAGAGCAAGGTAATGACCCGAGACAGTCTAGAACCAGTGTGTGTGAAAGTTAGTTCATTAACTCATATTGAGTAAATTGAGTAAACATGTTATGGTCAAAACCAAAAGGTTAGCTTGTTCGTATGAGTGGTCAGAGGTCTCTTTTAAAAGAGATATGTCATCACGCATGAGCGTACTCCACTACCATTCAAGCGTCTATAGATCCGATGGAGGCTAACTCCATAGTCCATGACTTTTGGTTTTGATCTCTTCAGTTTTGTAGATGACTACCTAACCGTCTGACTAGAAATGTAGTACGATCCTTACAACCTAATCATCAGTGGTGTGTGATGTAAAAGGCTTAGAGCTTTGGGGAATTAGATTCTCAACCTAAGTGTGATGAGAATTGTACCCTATCCTTACTACTCTATCTTTTGAATTTGAAGCAACTGTGATAGTGGTGCAAACCACTGTTCTTATGGACTATGTTGCATGATGGGACTATCAAGTATGACCCTTTTTGCTTCAAGGTTCTTACCAAGGATGGTGTTATCTCTCTTTGACACAATATATTTTTAAGATATGAAATTGTGTTTGGTTCAAGAATATTTTGGATTCAATTCCTAAACTCAATATTTTCTTAGTGTAATATGTGCTATGGTCCTAAAATAACTCGACATGTATTTTAGAGTTTGTTTAAAACACTAGGGGTGGTTGAGTGACCGAAAACACATAGTAATTATAAATTTGGCTTGTATGTAAGGCAATTTGGCTTGGTGAATTGTGTGGATGATATTGTGAAGGTGCCCCTGATTAAAGCAACATGACTTTTGTTGGACCAATTAAGACCTTGAATAAATGATCCCTATATAAATGTGGATGCAAATGCAATGTATGACATGTAGTTTTGTGAAAATGTGGAATGCAATATAAAATTTAGATGAATGCATTGTTTTTGGAATGTATATGCAAGTGAAATGCAATGTTATGAATGAAATGTATGAAAATATTTTTGTGTATTAGCCATGTATACATATACATATATATAAACCTTATTAAGCATAGAATGATATCAAGTGTATAAAATTAAGTGGCTTGGGTTCTTTTACTCCCCCTAGCCTAGTAAGCTTATGACCAAAGAGATTATGTATCTTTGGAGCCTTTTAAAATTGAAATGTGACCAAAGGGATTAAGTACCTTTGGAGCTTTTCAAAAAATTGAGATGTGACCAAAGGGATTAGGTACCTTTGGAGCATTTGGAAATTTAGATGTAACCAAAGGGATTAGGTAACTTTGGAGCATTTGGAAATTGGGATGTGACCAAAGGGATTAAGTACCTTTGGAGCATTTGTAAATTGAGATGTGATCAAAGGGATTAAGTACCTTTGGAGCATTTGGAAATTGATATGTGACCAAAGGGATTAAGTACCTTTGGGGCTTTTTGAAAAATAAAATGTGACCAAAGGGATTAGGACCTTTGGGGATTTTTGGAATTGAAATGTGACCAAAGGGATTAGGACCTTTGGGGATTTTTGAAATTGAAATGTGACCAAAGGGATTAGAACCTTTAGGACTTTTTGGAAATTGAAATGTGACCAAAGGGATTAGAACCTTTGGGGCATTTTGAATTTGAAATGTGACCAAAGGGATTAGGACCTTTGGGGCTTTTTAAAATTGAAATGTGACCAAAGGGATGAGGACCTTTGGGAATTTTTGGAAATTGAAATGTGACCAAAGGGATTAGAACCTTTTGGGATTTTTGAAATTGAGATGTGACCAAAGGGATTAAGTACTTTGGGGCTTTTTGAAATTGAAATGTGATCAAAGGGATTAGGAACTTTGTGCTTTTTGGAAATTAAAATGTGACCAAAGGGATTAGAACCTTTGGGGCTTTTGAAATTGAAATGTGACCAAAGGGATTAGGACCTTTGGGGCTTTTTGAAATTGAAATGTGACCAAAGGTATTAGGACCTTTAGGGCTTTTTGGAAATTGAAATGTGACCAAAGGGATTAGAACCTTTTGGGATTTTTGGAAATTGAAATTTGACCAAAGGGATTAGGTACCATTTGAAAGATACAAAAACACAACACTGCAACTATTTCTTAAATAAATGGATACACAAACACCATAATTGCACAACAATGAAATATATATTATATTAATGAATGGGGGAGCTTATAAACTCTATTGTTACAAATCAGGATGATGTATAATCCTTGTGATACAATAATACAATATTTAGGGTTCTTCAAAACCCTAGTAGCAAAGTTGTAATATCTTCAATCATGCTCTTGATCCCAACAGTGGTGAGTGGGCTTCGTGTTATCTAATATTGGGCCACTCTAGCTTAATCATCTAATCAATGCTATTGAATCTGCATATCTGTACACATAACAACAATATCAAGGGTTAGTAATACTAGTGAGGGCTCCACTATGTGAGACCCTCAGACATTAATAGAAAACTCTAGCTATTGTTAACTTGCAATGCATACAAAATCTGAAGATAATAAATAAAATAACCAGAGTGATTTTTGCCCTAACAGATGAAGGGGTTTATGAAGTGGAGAAAATTTAATGAATGTGTATGTTCTTTGCCCTAACATATGAAGGGGTTTTTGATGATACAAGTGTCCTTATGGTGATTTACCCATCCTATTGGAGTGCATGTATAACCAGTTGCTGCAACCGCCAAGTGACTAGGATAAACCACTAAATACAAGGTTCACTTGTATTTGCAAATGAATGAAGGTGTAATAATGAATGAAATTGATGATGTGGAATGCAAATGTGAATGTGATATATTTTTGTCCCAACAGATGAAGGGATTTTTGAAAATGGGAGAAAATTTGATGAATGTGTCTCTTCTTGCCCTAATAGATGAAGGGTTTTTTATAATAAAAAATGAAATAATTTTATCTATTTTTTTGCCCTAATAGCTGAAGGGGTTTTTGATTATGAAAAATTTAATGATTGTGTTTGTTCTTTGCCCTAACATATGAAGGATTTTTGTTTATGAAAAATGAAATAATTGTGTATGTTCTTTGCCCTAACAGATGAAGGGTTTTTTGATGATGTAAGTGTCCTTATGGTGATTTACCCATCCTACCGGATTGCATGGATAACCAGTCACTGCAATCGCCAAGTTAAGTAGGATAAACCACTAGATACAAGGTTCACTTGTACTTGTGTCTGTTCTTTGCCCTAACTAATGAAGGGTTTTTTATAATGAAAAATGATCCCATCATGATCGCTATTTGTAGATTCAAAAACACAACACTACAACTATTGCTTAAATAAATGGATACACAAAACACTAGAATTTCACAACAATGAAATATATATTATATTAATGAATGGAATAGCTTATAAACTTTGTTGTTACAAATCAGGATGATGCATAATCCTTGTAATACAATAATACAATGTTCAAGGTTCTCTGAAACCCTAGTAGCAAAGCTTTAATGTCTTTAATCGTAGTCTTGATCCCAGCAGTGGTGAGTGGACTTTGTGATATCTAATACTGGGCCACTCCAGCATAATCAACTGCTCAATGCTAATGGATCTACAGACATACACACATAACAACAATATCAAGGGTTAGTAATACCAGTGAGGGCTCCACTATGTGAGACCCTCAGACATTAATAGAAAACCCTAGCTATTGTTAACTTGCAATGCATACAAAATATGAATATAATAAAATAAAATAACAAAAGTGATTTACCTTACTTGTTGTCTTCTGATGTGTGATGTCTGATGCAGGTGACTGGTGCGGCGATGCCCTGCCATCACATTAAAATATAGGATCATTTTTAGATATATTTTACTCTAATAAATCTAAAATTTTGTAGAGACATCCTAGAGATCATCAATAATCTACCCTAAAAATTTTGGCTCAATCCAACTCCATATGAATGAGATATGGCCGAAATAGTGAGGGTATGCGGGAATAACAACAGGACGTTTCAGGGAAGAATTTAGGACTTAGGGAAATCAAAAACTTAGGAGACTTAGGACACTCAAAAACTTAGGGCAAAGACTCGGAAGGACTCTAGGGACTTAGGGGTTGAGCCATAAAAATAGCCTTTACTTATAATCCAACTTAGGGCACACTTAGGGTTTCAACGACACTAATTGTGTGGCTAAGATTAAAGCACATCCAAGGGTGGATAATAAGTTTAGGGTGTGAAATGGATCAAGGTGGATGGACGGATGAGATTAAATGAAATCTGATGGTTGTGGTTTATTTATTCATATAAATATATATTTATTAAATATATATCAAATATAATATTAAAATATTATTATTTAAATATATATATATTATAAATATATATAAAATATATAAATAAATAGGCAAAAATGGTGGGAAAGCTATGATGAAGGAAAAATATCTTGATTTTAGTGGTGGGAATGGCGAGAAGGCATGGATGGGAGACAAGTGGCTAGATTTTGGTGTCTACATGAAGTGCAAGGAATAGCCTCACAATCACTTTTTTCTTTATCTTGTCTTGAAAACCCCAAAGTGCAAGGATAATCCTCCATAGTAATTTAGTTTGTATGGTGCTAAAATCCCTAAATATTTCCCTAGAAACCCTAGAGCACAAGAATGATCCCCCACAATAGTTACTTTCTTATTTTTTTTTTAAAACCCTAAATTTTCATGGATATCCTCCATACTCATTTCTTTGTTATAGTGATCTAGAAATCCTAAATTGCAAGGGAAACACTCTATAGTACTTTTATTTTTATTGCAATGAGAGGATTTTATACCATTTGAGAAAAATGAAGATGACTTACTTAGATTAACCTTAATATTTTTGCATCCTTTGCTTTAAAAATTATGTTCACATCTTCCATGCACCTTTTATTCCTTCTGAGCATGAACTTATACATTTTATTTCCTTGTCGCTTGTGTCCTTTGTTTCTTCTAATGGTTGATCTAAGCTAATTGTAAGTCTTTGTAATACATTGTGGAGGGGATTTATTTGACTTTCTTGAGAGTGGAAAATCCTTAATTTGATCCAATTTGTTCTATGGTATGATCTCCTTGCCTCATTTTAAATTTTGTCTTATGCCCAAAAATATCATCTTTGTCGCCATTCTTTTTATTTTACGATCTCTTGCCATGAGTCTAATCTCATATCATTTGCGATATCAAAATGCAATGTTTTATATAATCCACTTTTTGATCTTAGTGTCTTGATTTAGATTTAATCCTATGAATTATGGGAGAGATTTTAAAATATACATGGAACACTTATCAAAGAATATACAACATGTCTTTCCTCCTTAGTGGTTGGTCCTTTCTAAATGAACTCCCATAGAGTATTATCCATATTCTTCAAACCTTGCTATTGATAAGTCAATATGAAAGTCCAAAAAGCCTAATTTACACCATAAGCTTTTTAATGATTTCTTCTCCAAAGGAAAATCCTTACTTTATGGTCTTAAATATAATGTCTCTAATGGGCCACCACCCATTATGTTATCCTCAATATCTAAACTAGAGAAGATGATGAGGAAAATCCTTTCAAAAAAAATACCATTGAAGAATTTGAATTCAATCCCCCTCCACTTGATCCAATTTTGAATCTCTAAAAAACCTAGCCAATACCATGGGAAATACATATTTACCTTCTACTTTGAAAAATCATTAGGTAGATCATCTCATCCTTGATAACCAATTCTAATGTAGCATCTACCACATGGATAAGGTTTGCCATTGATTTGCTCTTCCTCTTGTCCTCAACTAGGGCATCCTTACTTCTAGCTAGGACTTTCAAATATGTTTTTTCTACCAAGCTACCTAGATTTTCCTCGTGAGAATCCTTTAGTTCTTGAATTAAAAATTTAGAACAAGGAAATGTGGAGCTCTCTTCTTGCTTACACTTACATCTTGCTTACATTTGCAATACTTGCTTGCTTTTAAAACAAGAAAAGGTGAGGCTCTCTCCTAGCTTATATTTACTCTTGACTCACACTTGCTCCTATGGTACAAAAAAAATATTGTCTATGCATTGAATAACAAAATATTTCCTCCAACTCTATCCTCGTACTATGTTTCTAATAGTATGAAAAGTATGTCCCTTGAGTGTAAATTGTTCTTTCGCTTAAACCAATTTTAGGTTTGTCAATTATTAAAGATTATTTAATAAATTTTCTCTTTGTTATGTTTATTTATTTTTCAATGAGTTTACATAGGTTTTTATAAGGGGTATTGGTCCCTTCATACTAAGTGGGGTTTGAACCTTGGACCTCTCAAAGAGAGGCCAAAGCCCTTACCACTATAGTAAGCTTACAATTGAGATGTTATGCTTATTTATTATTAAAGTATTACAAATAAATAAATTATTTTAAGTGATGTTTAGATGGATTGGCAAGGTCAAATTTAAAATAAACTTCACCAAATGATGGAAATTTAAATATGTATAAAGTTGGAACACTACATCTAAAATAAAGTGAAATATTTTCGTATAATTATAAGATAATTTAGTATCAACTACACATGTTATCTTACCAATATTTAAAAATATACCTAATATATTTTATGAGATTTAGTTATTGTATAACAAACATATATATATATATATATATATATATATATATATATATATATATATATATATATATATATATATATATATATGTTATTCTTTTATGACAAGGAACAAATCCTAGGAAGGAATTTAACAAAGAAGCGAATACTCTAGCCAATGCGGCTATATACTCAACACAAATGAAGCTTTATATCACTCATCATAGAGAGGATGGAGTGCATAAAAGAAGACACAGAAAAATTGATAGACAAGGTCTACAAAATTGAGGATAGCAAAGTCAGTGAATATGAAACGAAAGACTTTGATGACAAGGATGACTTCGAGCATTTAGTTCAGGATTTTGACTGAGGAATTCAATGTTGCAACTATGATTAGATATAGATTAGATAAGGATAATAGTAGCAAGACCAGTATTTCTAGTCTTTTTTGTAACTGATCTTAGTTGGTCTGATCAGCTAGCAGTCCTTTCTTTGTTCTCAATTAATTTTTCGTAATTAATACATATATTTACTTCTTTTTAAAAGGAACAAATCCTATGGAGTTGTTTGTTCTTGCCATAATATTATGTATTTGGTATTGTAATTTTTATCATAATATGCTTGGTTCATGGATTATAATTTTGATATGTTAATATGTATTTTGATAGGTAAATTATTATTTTTTTAAACCCTAAGGGTGGAAGAATGTGGAGAACCTTGAAAGTGGAGACCATAGAAAAGCCAACTACCAATGGTAATGGAGTCTCAATTGTAGGATAAAGCAAATATAGTCCATGTCTATATGAAAATATTGTTGTAAGTTTATTTACTTTTATTTAAGCTAATTAAAATTTATTTTTTTCAATGCATAAATAAGTATTTTGTTAGAGATTTACATGATATAAAATGTTAAAATATATTTAAAGTTATATATATGAATTTTTTATTGCAATAGTGGTTATAATTTATATTTTAACAATGCAATTTTCTTTGTCCATTTAGCTAAGCACAAGTTGTTGAAACATGTTCTCTTTGAGAGAAATTTTTTATGTTCAAACCTTGACAAGCTTAAAAGCCCAATATTTGAGTAATATAGATCCAAGCATAATGTGATGTCTTGAAATGTGAGTTGAAATAAAATAAGTAAAAATGGCCTCACTATAAACTAACTCAAGTTCACTTATAGTAAGAAAAATAACACAACATTTTTTGTTACAACAAGCTTGCTCTGGATTATTTGCTCTTAGTTGCTCTGGATTATTTACTCTTAGTTTGGGAAGCGGTATACTGAAGTAGTTTCAGTATTTTTGTGGAGGAATTTTAGCAATGTGGGTGCAGATCTTGTGAAGACAAAATCAGACAATTGTGGATTCAAGGGTAAGGCAGAATTCTAGAGAATTATCTGTGAAGGAGGTTTGAACTCCTTTCTAAAAGCATGTGATGGTTTTGATGAAGATATATCTAATAAGGTTGCAATGACTTGGAAGGGGGGTTAGGTTAATATTGGGGGATTGGTCTTTACATTTTCCCTTCATTGTTGAGGCAACAAGACTAAATATCAATTGAATATTGATCAATTTTTTTCAAAAAGAAGTAGTTAATGATTTGTAACACTTTGCTACAGTTTTAGTATCTTAGTCTGCTTTGGTATTGTTGAGGTTTTGTAATGATGGTTGAAAGATCCTTTATGAAAACAAGTTTTGGCTATCAAAAAACCCACCATTATAATATTATTTACCTAATCAAAAAATATATAATATATAATATCTATAATAATTTTCCAATTGATAAATTCTCTATAGGTAGAGGAGACATTTGCCTAATGTGAAGTATATTTTTTCTAACTAACTAAAAACCTGTACTTGGCCATGTTTATCGAGATGCACCTCAACTGGACTTAGGCATGATAATTCACTCTATCAACATGTTTGAACATTTGTACTACTTTTTATTTTCATATGTTCCTTAAATTTTAATGTTGAGTCTTTGTATTAGAAGTTGTTTATTTAAACGAGATTATGACAACATTTTTTATGGTTGTTTTTAATGGATTTACTTGAATTATTTATTTTGTAATTGGTTATAAAAGTTTGAAATAAGTATTATTCATTATTAAATCATGATCCTAGTAATCTAACAAAACTTATAAGCATGTGGTTCACCTAATCATAGAAGTATCCATCACAATTTAGAGATTTAAACTCAAATGATGCTCATGCAATTCAATTTGATTTTAGCATTGCTTCACAATACCTTAAACAAATTAGCTCCATAATCCCTTAAATTATAATTTAATGTTTATTAATGCTTATTAAATAAATGTTTCTTAACAATAAGACAAATATCAAACAAATGTATACACAATCTAAAACCAAAATTGCTATTTTTTTAAACTAATTAATTTTTTAATTAAAGGCACAAAACATAAATTCCTTAATTTAACAAATCTCTAAATTATATTAAATTGTTATATAGGATTGAAACATGATCCATCCATATTACATCTTACATCACAATGACATAATTGTAATACAAATTGATAATTATGTGTATATTGCTTGACAAGATTCTAGGTCTCTTTCTTGAAAGTAGAAAAATTTAACCAATTAAGTTGATTTTTTTTGTGGAGAACAAGGGGTTGTACTCGGGTCCCCCACCCTTGACAAATCATAACTCTCTTCTTTAGAGATTGATATTTTACAAATAGATTCACTTCTCATCTCAATTGAGATGCTATAACTAGAAACCTACATCATTTTACATAAAATGTCTAAATTCTTGATTTTTATTTTCTAGATTTAAAAAAACATTGTGTGAATTCAAATATTCCAAAATTTAGCGTCCTTATTGAAATTTTTCTATATCAACCTTCATAATACCAAAAATTTACCTCTACTATCTATGCATTGCATCTTAGTAGAGTAATATATTCAAAACATCACACTATCATAATCCGCTTTACCAAACCTAGATTGCTAGTTTCCTTCCCGAAGCACAAGTGCAACCACAAAAATTATAACAAATAGTTTATATAAAACACATTAATGTTATAAAATAAAGTAGATATTACTAATGGAAAACATTAAAGTAAATCTTAATCATCATTTGATTCAGGTAGTCAACTTGTGAGCTTCAACTAAACTTACTACTTCCTCTAACCATTGAAAAGATAATTTAACTTCATAATCCTTAATTAAAATAGATCTATTGGCTAGCCTATCTACACATTCTGTTTCCTTTTCTTAACGTATTCGTAAACCTAATTTCTTCAAACTCTTTAGCAACTTATTGAATTTCCATAATTATCTCTTGTATGGTCCATGTAGTCTTTGTTTTCCTCAAAATTACATTTATTACTATGAGTGAATCACCTTCAATCCATACTTTGTTCTATTTCATTATTTTACATATTATTAACCCTTCTAAAGATACCCAGGCTTCGGCTTTATTATTTATCTGAAATCCACTATTGAGAATGTAATGAGACAAGATATCTCCTCTATTATTTCTAATTATTCCTCCTCTTGTTGTTGGTCCTAGATTTCCTTTAGATGCTCCATCAAAATTTAATTTGACCAACTCCACATTTGGTGGTTTCCACTTTATATTATTTGACTTCTTTTTGTTTCTCCTATACCCAACATCATAATTGCATTTTGATGACTTGACTCTATCTATCAAGGCTCTCTACTTCTAGATTATTAATTGGGTGAGTTGATAAGGTTGGATTAGACTCATTTATGGCTAAACATATTTTCCTTTCCATTTACCTCTAAACTACTTTCCTTTCCTTTAAATATTATTCTATTCCTTTCTAGCCATACAATCCAAGGTATTGTATCTTTTGATATACCACAGATTATCTGTAAAGCCTCACTTTTAAAAGTGCTCTACCATTGCTTTAACCATTCTTCAATTTTACTATTCATCACCATGCATTTACGAAACATATTAAGAATTCATTTCTATAGTTTCTAGACTATTGAGCAATATCCCAAGAGATGGTCTATACTCTCCTCCTCCTTTTTACAAAGAATACATTGTGAGGAGCCATGAAAACCCCTTTTCATAAGGTTATCCCAAGATAAAAAAATTATAACCTACTAGAAAAACAAACTTTTTAACTTTAGGAATGCTTGGGCTATCCCAAATATCTCACCATATTCTTATGATATTCCTATTTTATTGGTACTTTAAATTAGATACACTTCTTGTTGTGTATTCTCCTGAGCTATTCAACTCCCAAATCAATTTATTCTTGGCTTCCCTTAAAATAATCATTGTTGTTACCTTTCTACTCAACTGCCTCCTATCATCAATTTCTTGTATATTTGTAAAAAATCTTCTTTCCATTTGAATCTTCCTTCGTGATCCTTGTACAAAATGTTTGAAACCCTATCACCATATTTATATTGAAGTAATCTCATCCAAGGTTTCAAAATTGGATCTAGATTGAGTGGTTTTTTATCACACCAAGTATCCATCCCAATAAAAAAAAAAATCTTTAGTTTCCACCACTAGATCAATAGATTTTTTTAAACCATTCGAAAGTGCAGAACCATTTGGTAGAGAGAATGCAGTAAATATTAATATTGGGTCATTTGGCTCAACATATTATTTTTCCCCTAAGAGCTAAGATTACATCTGTAAGAACTCTTAAATGGAGATCTCCCCTAGTTTTATCATCACACACCTTGCTCCATTTCACCAAAGGAAAATTATTTTTATCATGTTATCCTAACCACAAAAGGATCGCATAATATAGATTAAATTGTTTTCTATTGATTTTGGCATGTATGCAGTGATATATAATATGTTGGAATGGATTGTAAGGTTGAATTAATTAGTTGTAATATTCTTGCTAACAATAACCATATACCTTTCCATATCGGTAGTTTATTCTAAAATTTACTTATAACTAGATTCCATAATTCTATCTTCATTCTCCCCTCAAATTAGGGCATTCCTAGATAAGTTGCTGGTAAATTTACCTCCTCCTTGAAGCAACTTGCAAATCCCTACTTTGATTTTAGCTAGAGTGTTTAGGAAGTAAAGTTTATATTTTCTCCTATTAACTTGTTGTCTTTATGCTCTTTTGTATTCCTTTAATAAGTTATTAAAATATTTAGCCTTGTTTATCCTTGACCTCCCAAAAAGGGTTGTATTATCTACAAATTGTTGATGGGTAATGTTGTTGATGTTATTACTAGCCTTAAGTCCACTTATAAGCCTATATTTGTTAGCCTTATTCGATTTCCTACCCAAAACCTCTACCATTGTTAAGAATATCTTCAGATTTTATACCTGTAAGAGGAAACACAATAACAGAAAACAAAAACAACATAAGTAACATAGAGATTTACGTGGAAACCTATAATGTGCAGGAAAAACCACGAGGCAATGGCAACTTCTCCTTTAATTATTTTCAACAAAATTTACATTCACATTTCTCAATGTTTTCAACAACCTTAGATATGCAAGGGATCAAATCCCTTTTATAGAGCTGAAGGAAGACTCCAAAATGTTCATTTCCTCTCCCAAAGGAAACCTCCAAAAATTGTTCATTTTTGCTCCCAAGGAAGGTGCCTGAACCTGTTCATATTTTGTGGTTAGACGTCTATCCTAGATGTCTACTTGCCTAGATGTCTGGCAGCCCAAACATCTAGTTTGTTGCCTAGACATCTAGCAGCCCATACGTTTAGCCTGTTGCCTAGATGTCTAGCAAGTCAAATGTTTGGCCTGCTGCCTAGACATCTGGCCTAGACATCTAGCAGGTCAGACATCTAGCCTACTACCTAGACGTATGATCCAGATGTCTAGCAGGTTAGACATCTGGTCTGCTGCCTAGACATCTGACCTAGACATCTAGCAGGTCAGACGTTTGGCCTGCTACCTAGATGTCTGACCTAGACGTCTAGTAGGTCATACATCTAGTCTGTTGCAAATTCTTATTCTAATGCATGTACGTACATAGTGACTTCACTTCCTAAAATTCTTCCACTTGAAGTCGGTATTTAGGAATTCTTCTTCTAAATATTTTCATCCAATGTCAATTTCCCAATGTTGCCCTTGTTTCTTTTTCAGCAAGCCCAAAGAAGTTCTGCAATACTAAAACTTCTCTACCTTGACCGACTTTGTAAGCATGTCTATAGAATTCACTTCAGTTTCGATTTTATGTAGTAGGATATTACCTTCTTCCACCATATTTCTTATAAAATGGTACTTTAAGTCAATTTGTTTTGTGTGTTCATGGAATATTGGGTTCTTTACTATTTGAATAGCACTTTGGCTATTACAATGCAACATAATGTTTTCCTGCATTATCTTGAAATCACCCAATAATCGCTCTAGCCAAATTACCTCTTTGCTAGCCTCAGTCACTGCAATGTATTCTGCTTGAGTGGTTGATAAAGCCACCACATGCTGCAACTTAGAAGTCCAACTCATCGCTCCACTAGCAAGAGTGAAAGTATATCTTGCAGTGGAATTTCTCCCATCTCTATCTCCATCATAATCAGATACACAAAACCTTTAACTTGACAATCCAAAGTAAATGGCAGCATCTGAAGTACCTCTTAAATACCTAAAAATCCACTTCATCACATTCCAATGATCCTTACCAGGATTTGTCATGTACCAACTGACTACTCCCACTACTTGGGTAATATTCGGTCTAGTGCTCACCATGACATACATGAGGCTTCCTACTGCTTATGAATACGGTACATGAGACATGCTTGTCTTCTCTGCTTTTGTTCTAGGACACTGATTGGAAGACAACTTTAAGTGTGAAAGAAGTGGGGTACTAACTGGTTTTGCATTCTGCATATTGAAGCGTTGCAGAATCTTCTCTATATATGACTTTTGACTTAACTAGATCTTTCTTCCTTTTCTACCCCTATGTATCTTCATCCTTAAAATTTGGTTTGTTGCTCCTAAATCCTTCATTTCAAATGTCCTAACCAACTAAGCCTTAAGTTCAATAATTTTCTTCATTTTGGGGCCTACAACTAGCATATCATCAACATACAATAGCAAAATAATAAAACTACCATCATCAAACCTCTTATAGTATCCACAATGGTCAGCTTCACTCTTGTTGAAACCTTGGCTCTTCATGAAGGTGTCAAATTTATTGTACCACATCCTTGATGCATGTTTCAACCTATACAGTGATTTCTTCAGTCTGCAAACCAAATGCTCTTTACTTATTTCTTCATAGCCCTTCGGTTGATCTATATAAATCTCTTCCTCAAAACCACCATGCAGAAAAGCAGTCTTCACATCAAGTTGCTACAGTTCTAAATCCTGTGCAGCTACAAGTGTAAATAGAACTCTAATAGTAGTCATATTCACAACTAGAGATAAAATTTCATTAAAGTCAATAACTGACTTCTGCACATAGTCTTTTGCCACCAAGCGAGCTTTATAGCGTTCCAACAACCCATCGTTGTTCTTCTTTACTTTGTACACCCACTTATTTCCAATAGTATTTCTTTCAGGTGGGAGATCCACAAGTTCCCATGTTTTATTCTTGCGAAGTGCCTCGATTTCCTCCTCCATGGATTTCCTCCACTTTTTTGCATTCTTAGACTCTCTAGCTTCCTGAAATTAATTAGGCTTACCATCATCAGTTAACAAAGCAAAAGAGGACCGATATACTTGATAATACCTTTCTCGACACTTTTGTGGACATGTAGATCTTCTAACCCAATGATCTGTTGATTTTGATCGTTGTGGCTACTCTACTTGTTGTTCTGCATGCTGATCAAAAACTTCAGTATGTTGATTTTCAAATTCATCTTCATTCATTTCTACTTCAACTAGTACAACATTAGGAGTTTGTTGTACCTCCTTCCTTTACATAGATTTTTCATCAACAATTACATCTCGACTAATAATTACCTTGTGGGCAGTAGGATCCCACAACCTATACACCTTCATTGTATCTCCATAGCCAATAAAAGCATACTTGCTTAACTTTAGGTCAAGCTTGGACCTTTTTTCTTTGGGTACATGGGCAAACGCATCATAGCCAAAGGTACGTAAATGAGAGTAATCAATTGGCTTACAACACCAAACCTCCTTCAAAATTTATCCATCCAACGCAGTTGTAGGTGACCTGTTAATAATATAAACAGTTGTATTAACGACCTCTACCCAGAACTTTTTCTCCAACATTCCATGATTGTGCGATTCATCCTCTCAGCCATCCCATTTTGTTGTGGAGAATATGGTATAGTATTTTGGTGCTTAATACCTTCTTGTGCACAAAATTTATCAAATTTCTTGGAGCAATATTCACCCCCATTATTTGACCTGAGATATAAAATCGACTTACCCAAAATCTTCTCTACCCGTGCTTTGAATTCTTTAAATTTTTGCAAAGCTTTTGACTTCTTCTTCAAAAAATAAACCCACACTCTCCTAGAATAATCATCTATAAAAGTCAGAAAATAGATGGCACAATTCAAGGACTGAGTGGGGACTGGTCCAAATATATCCGAATGTATAAGGTGCAAAAAATCATAACTCTTACCAGGACTTGCAGTAAATCGAACCCTCTTCCGTTTACCAAAAATACAGTGCTCACATAGTCTAAATTACAAGACTTAATCCTAGAAAGCATACCTCTATCATACAAAAATTTTAGGCCTTTTTCACTCATATGGCCTAGGCATTGATGACATAGCATTACTACATCTTGAATAGAAGTTGTTGTTGCATGATTTGTCATCGTATCACCACATAAATGATATAGGATTCCATAATATTCTCCCTTATCTACTACAATATCCCCTCTAGTAATTTTGTAGTAGTTGTTGTCGAAAGTGATAGAATACCCTAGCTTATCCATCATTTTAATTGAGAGCAAATTCTTTCACAAATCGGGCACATGTCGTACATCACATAACATCCTTTCTCTACCATAGTCCATCCTGATCCTTATATCCCCTCTTCCCATAATTTCTAAAGGGTGATCATCACCCAAATAAACCTTTCCACCATAGTATGGTTGATATTTGTCAAACCAATCTTTGTGGGGAGACATGTGGAAAGATGCACTTGAGTCCAAAACCTAGGTATATAAAATAGATATGCTATTACTGATACAGAAGGCTTCACATGTTGTCATCTCTCTTGAATCTGTTGCACTAGCCTCAGCTGATGTTTGATTTTGCTTTTCACCATTCTTTAATTTCCAATAGTCCTTTGAGTGTCCTGGCTTCCCACAATACCATCACTTCCCTTTTTGTTTACATCCTTTAGACTTAGATATGGACTTTTTTCTACCTTTTTTACTCCCCTTGAAAGATCGACCTCTCACGAATAGGGCTTCATTGGTTGAGGGTTCTAGAGACATTTTTGCCTCAACTCTTTTTCCAACAAAGCGACTACCACATCATTAAATTTGAGAGTTTCATATGATGAGTTACTTATGGTCATCACCATATGATTCCAAGTGTTCAAGAGGGAACAAAGTAGGGTGATAGCTCTATCTTCATCCTCCATCTTCACATTAACTAAAACCAATTTACTGATAAGAGTATTAAACTCATTCAAATGATCTACCACAAATGAACTTTCCTTCATCCTCAAGCTATAAAGCTATTTTTTTAGAAAAACCTTATTTGTTGTTGATTTTGTTTCATACAACTTTTCAAGCTTTTTTCAAAGGGCTTTTGCGGTCTTCTCTTCAACTACATTGAACAAGATAGAGTATGTTATGCAAAGATAGGTTGTAGATACCGCCTTCTTGTCTAGAGTTGCCCACTCCTCAAATTTCATGCTACTCGGTTTACTCGCGATCCCTTTCAAATATTGAGCTTGGTCATTATGAACTAGCAAATCCTCCACCTTCATCTTCCATAAAGCAAAGTTCTTGCCATCAAATTTCTCAATATTGAACTTGGTTACACCTCCTATCATTATTGTAGCTCCCACTCACATAAAAACTTAAGCTCTGATACCAAATGTTAATAATATCTTCATATTTTATACCTGCAAGAGGAAACACAATAACAAAAAACAAAAACAACACAAGTAACACAAATATTTATGTGGAAATCAAGATTTACGTAGAAACCTGCAATGTGTAGGAAAAACCACGGGGTAATGACAACTTCTCCTTTTATTATTTTCAATAAATTTTACATTCACATTTCTCAATGTTTTCAAGAACCTTAGATATGCAAGGGATCAAATCCCTTTTATAGAATAGAAGGGAGACTCCAAACTATTTGTTTCCTCTCCCAAAGGAAGCCTCCAAAAATTGTTCATTTTCACTCCCAAGGAAGGTGCATGAACTTCGTCTTTCGTGGTTAGACGTCTATCCTAGACATCTACTTGCCTAGACATTTAGCCTAGATGTTTGGCAATCCAAACGTCTGGTTTGTTGCCTAGATGTTTGGCTTAGATGTCTAGCAGTCCAAACGTCTAGCCTACTACCTAGATGTCTAATAGGTTAGACATCTAGCCCACTACCTAGACGTTTGACCTAGATATCTAGGAGGTCAAACGTTTGGCCTGCTTCCTAGAAGTCTGACCCAGACGTCTAGTATGTTGCAGCTTCCTTTTTTGCTACTTTTACCTATGCATAGTAACTTCACTTCCTAACAACCATAATAATGAACAAATATGGCGATAGAGGATCTTCTTGTCTAAGACCTCTCTTGGATTTAAATGATTATGTTACTAACCCATTGATCAACACTAAATATGAGACTTTAGAGACATAAGCTTTAATCCATCTAACCCATTTCTTTCCACATCCAAACTTTTCTAATACTACAAAAAGAATATTCCATTTAACCTTATTATAGGCTTTACTCATATCAAGTTTTAAGATCATTGCTTTCTCTTTTTTGGAAGTTATTGAATGTATAACTTCATGAGCTCCTATGATCCTATCCAAAAGTTGTCTCCATTTCACAAATCCTCCTTGTTCTTCTGAAATAATTTTATCTAAGAATGGTCTTAATCGATTTGCCATCACTTTGGAGATAATATTATATGTCATATTACATAGGTTTATGGGTCTAAATTAATCAAACAATTCAACATCCTTCTTTTTTGGAATCGGGGTAAGATATGTTGCATTAATTTTATAAGGCATGTATTACTTTACCCTAGACTGTTCCACTACCACCAATCAAGAATCTTTCACTATATCTCAATTATGTTGGTAAAATATTGTAGAGAGCCCATCCAAACCTAGAGATTATCCTTATTAGAAGAGAAAATAGCTAAATGAATTCCTTCCAGAGTAATAGGCTCCATAAGTTTTTTATTTTCTTCATTCATTATAACTAAAGGTACTTTTTGTAGAAGTTTATTATTAATAACTTCAAACTCCTTTGATCCTAGAATATTTTGATAAAAAGACCTTACCTATTTTATAATTTTGATATGGTCTTCAATCCAAACCCCTTCTATTGGTTTAATTCTACTAATTATGAAAGTTGATTTATGTACTATAGTTGTCCTATGAAAAAACTTTGTATTTTTATCTCCTTTTAACCAAGTTTGTCTTGATTTTAATCTCCAAAATTTATCTTCCTTACTCAAAATATTATGATATTCACTAAGCAACTCCCTTTCCTCTAAGCTTGGATTATTATGATCACCTTTTTAAAATTTTGAAAGTTTATCTTTTAGTTCTTCTTTCTTCTAAAAAATATTTCCAAAAGTGTTCTTGTTCCATTCTTTTAATTTAGATGTCATTGATTTAATTTGTTTTGGAAATTCCTACAACCCATTGTTTCTTGAATAATTTCACATTTGTGTTATAATATCAAAAAATTGAGGATGGTCTTCCCACATCTACTCATATTTAAAATATGATATTTTTTAATTCACTTACCACTATTTTAAGTCTTATTGGCTAGTGATTTTAACCAATCCTTGTTAAGGTATTAATTTTAGCACAAATTCCTTCATCTATCCAATGACTTGAGAGTATGCATCTGTCTAATTTTTCTACTATTAGGTTTTGGCCTCTCCTGTTGTTTGTCCATATATAGTTATCTTCTTCACACTCAACCTCTCATAGATTATTGTTTTGAATAAAAGTTAAGAAATCTCTCATACTTTGGGTTAATTTCCTAATTCCTCCAATTTTTTCATCCAGGTTGGTTATGACATTAAAATCTTCTATGATCAGGAATCAGGTTTCTTAGTCTTTACTTCTCATAAAGGCTTCAATCTCACTCTAAACTTCTAATCTACCTAACTAAGTTGTAGGTCCATTAGCATTGATAAGAATGAAATGAATATCTACAAAGTAGCATATGACAAGAGGCTATCTAATATTTTATGAATGGTTACACAGGAGGTTCTAGTAGGATTTTGACAAGTTAGAATTCCCCCTATCGCTCTTTTAGAATCTATAGCATCCCATTCACATCTTACCCATACTGCTTTCATAGTTTTTGAAACTTATTTTATCATTCTAGTTTCGTAGACACAAAGAATATCAAGCTTATTATTTAAATAGAGGTCCTTGATACACCTTTGCTTTGAAAGGGTATTAGCACCCCTTATATTCCATGAGATGATAATCATATCTCATTAGGGGCTATTGGCCCCACTTGTGAATTACCAATATTATTTTATTGTTTGGTAAAGAGAAGTTCAACCAACTTAGTTTGTGTTCCTTTCTCTATGTTTGCTTTTGCTTCCTTGGATCTCGCTTGATAATTTGAGAATTTTTCTCTTTTTGCCTTACTTGTATCAATAGTAGGTCTTATTATTCTAATCCTAAATATTCTTTCATAACTTTATTTTTCATTAGATTTATCCTCTCCTGGCTCTACTATAGAAGCTTTTGACTTGTTGTGCTAATTTTTTGAAATTTCCTTATTAATGGTAAAGGTATTATCTAACATTGAATTTTCTTTACCAATTTTTTTCTCCTAAATGGGGTATGGTACTTCAAGAAAATCTTCAAAATCTGATAAGACACATTCTTTAGGTTCGTAAAGAATGTTCAATAGCTTTAAATATTAAATATTTTGTACATACAAATACAACTAAGCATTAAATATTTTGTATTTTGTACTCTTTAAGGATAACCCTTCACAAAGATATAACTCCTAAAATATTTTTTATATACATAATCATTAAGTTGATGTTGTTCAATGCTAAATCTCTAAATAATAAATCTAAAATAAGTTACTTTAAAAAAATAAATAATTTTATCAAATGGCATGAGCTCAATCGATTAAGTTCCTCTTTCTAAATGATACATGTGTAATTGCCAAGTTTGTTATAATATTATTATACGGTTACAATGTAATGATAGTAAGACTGTCTCGATCCCATATAACCAATTTAAAAAAACTAAATAATTTTTTTTTAAGTCCAGAAACCTTCTTATACTAACTCAATCCATTTTACTTGGAGAAAACATTCCCATTATACTATTCAAAAAAAACACCATACTCTCTCTTTAATTTAAAGCTTATAATCTCATAAATTATTTTATTTTTATGAACATAATTATAAATTTTAAATTAATTTGTACTTGGGGTGTAACTCAACGATTCAGGCTTTGACTCTTCTTCGGAAGGTCCAAGGTGTGGGCGAGTGTGTGAGGGGTAGGTGCATGGTGGCTTTGTGTTAAATTCTTTATTGATAAGTATAGCTCTCGGCTTTACGAGAAGTTATGGTTGAGAGGAGACTGCTCAACCCTGTAAGTCGGTCATAAAGGTTTCTCACAATAACCAAATAAATAAATAAAAAATTAATTTTTAAACTTTTATTTAAATTGCACTTTTATTTTTTATTTATTTTTTAATATGACGGATACATGTGATAGTTAGGCGTGGGCGAGTGTGTGAGGGGGTGGGTGTGGGGGCTTTGTGTTAAATTCTCTATTGATAAGTATAGCTTTCAGCTTTACGAAAAGTTATGGTTGATTCTCAACCCTATAAATCGGTCATAAAAATTTCTCACAATAACCAAATAAAAAAAAATTAAATTAATTTTTAAACTTTTATTTAAATTACACTTTTATTTTTTATTTATTTTTTAATGTGCCGGATACCTGCGATAGTTAGCCATATAGCTTTTCTACTATAAAGCCCTAAAGCATGAAAATGCATTCCACCCGTGGCGGTACCATTCTTGTTATTTTACAACCTATCCTTCCTTAAGGCTATTTGATTGATCCAAAAGAATTAAAACCAAAATTCCCTTGTTATCCATTCTTCTTCTCTACATCAAGTAGTGCCCCACATAAAAAGGTGCACCTATAAAAATCAGTATTAAGGATTAAGGCTAAGCCCCACATAAAAAGGTGCACCCAGAAAAATCAGTATTAAGGATTAAGGCTAAGCAACAATAATTAAACAGTAAAACCTATGGTTAAGAAAACATTGATGGCCCATCACGTTCATGGCAATACTCCAATAACAATAATTTGTACTTTAGTGGGATAGGTCGTTGCTAGAGCTTGAGTGTTTATCCGGTTGGGATAATCTAGATCCGTTAATATCGTTTTTTTTTAATATAGGAAAATCGATAAAAAAAAATAATTATTGGAATTGAGTTTAAATTTAGGACATGTCCCTTCTATTTTACTTAGTTGTTAGCAATCTTATATGAGGAAATTGGAACCATTGTTGTTGTGGTCAAGTTGACGAGCACTCAACGAAAAGACAGTCTACTACCTTTACTCAAGAAAGGCTTACCTTTAAACCTGAGTCTAGGTAGGGAAAATCGATAACTTCCCTTAATTGTTTACTATTGAACTTGGGTCCAAATCGATTTTCCTTTAATTTTTTACTATTGAACTTGGGTTCAAATTTTGGACATGTCTCTTCTATCTTACCTCGTTGTTAGCAATCCTATGTGAAGAAGACCATTAGAGCTTGAAATTGGAACCATCTTTATCAAGCTGAGCACTCAACTAAATAAAGGCAGTCTACTACCTTTATCCAAGAAAGGCTTACCTCCAAACCTGAATCTTCTCTTCATAAACTCGCAAGACTTACCAATCCGTCCAACCTTTAACTTTGTTTTTACCTAACAAAGATTTTCTACACAAAAACAATAATGTGTACTTTCCACGAAAGACCTATATTATATTCTCCTTCCATTGTAACTTTCCTTGTAATTGATGCATACTAAAGTAGAAACAATAATAAATCTATAGGCAGTTGAGATGTTACTACGTGCATGAAACGCCTAGCCTAGTTCCCAATAGTATATTTTGGGAAAGTCATTCCACATATTTTAAAAATTAAAAAATAATGCTAGTAAACTGTGAACCAAGATAACTTTATGAGCACCTTAGAAAAGATTGGATTATTGATTCTTGTTGGCCCACATGTAATGGGCTCTTTTGGCAATAATCCCTAGAGATAAAGTTGGTACTTTAGGTTAGCATCATGATTTCCAAAATTGGGATTTGGGATTTTATGATTGATTTGCCGTTGAGGCAACACATGCTCCATAGTCCTTTTCATTGAGTCATGAACCAAATACATAAGACAAAGAGAAATTGATGGATTTTGTGACATGGGGTCCCCCAAATCTGTCCATTGGAGTCTTCCCACATAGCTTTTAGTGAATTAGGAGCTTGACCCAGTGGCCCAATTCCCTCTGGGGTCAATGTCAGGCTAAAAAAGTTGGAAAGAAAATCCATGTGTTTGATTGCTTGTGGTTGGCATTTCACCACCCACAGATGTCTTTTATACTGAAATCTCTGCCGACTTTGCCTGTGGTTGAAGATTTGGGATGGATAATTGTGCCATGGATGGTTTTGGAAATATTGAACAAAAGCCATGGCAGAACTTTGAGGCAAGGTGGTGAAACCAAGACTCTTCTAAAGGTGAGTAGAGTGTTTTTGAAGAGGTTCCAGATGTAAAAGATTGGTTTTTCCAATACTTACAATATTTTTTTAATCTCCGTAACATTTTTAGAAGAATGCTTGCCAACTTAGATGCAAGAAAATGACAATTTTTTAATCATGAATGAAAAGGAAATGAGACAAGGAGGCAAGTTGTGCCAAAACCTAGGTGTGATCCAACACATTGATGAAACTAAGGGGAGGTAAAAAAGATATAATGCACAAAACAAATAAATGATCCAAGGCATTTAAGAGAATAATTTATTGGGTCATGTCACTACTATGCATATCAGCTTTAGCGACGCCAACCTAGAAGAGATATTTTACATATAGACTTTTTCTTTTTTAATAAGAAGCATTGATTTATTTTGAAATAAAAATGTGTATAAGATTTAAAATAGTATATTTGTTTTGTGAAGGAGGGATATACTAGTGGTATGTTTTTAGGTTTTTATTTAGGAGATTCAAGTCCAAAACCAAGATTTCTTATAAAAGCCCTTATTTTTAACTAAAAAAAGTCAAGCCAAGAGAACTTTGGTTTAATAGTTGGAACAAATAGATGATCTAGTCTACACCAACATTAAAATATCAGGGACATCAAATAGGTTATATAATTCAATGTGACGAAGCTGGTGTGGAAGGGAAAGAACAACATTTTCAAAACCCTACTTAAAAAAATTATATTTAAATAATTTGAAATAAAATACCAAATAAAATCGTAAATTGTTTTAAAAAATTAAAATATAATAATTGAAATATATGACTAAAAGTAAAGTATAATAGTTGAAGTATATGATTATAATTAAGGTTAAACACTGTGATATTGTATTAAGCCTATTTTTACTTTTAAAGATATTTAAGAATTTTTTTTTGAAAGGGGTAAATATTTATTATGTGGTCACGATATATTTTTTTTTTGAAAGGGGTAAATATTTATTATGTGGTCACGATATATTACCCCTTTCAAAAAAAAAAATATATCGTGACCACATAATAAATATTTACCCCTTTCAAAAAAAAATTCTTAAATATCTTTAAAAGTAAAAATAGGCTTAATACAATATCACAGTGTTTAACCTTAATTATAATCATATACTTCAACTATTAAAAGTAAATTGTTTTAAAAAATTAAAATATAATAATTGAAATATATGACCAAAGGGGTAAATATTTATTATGTGGTCACAATATAACCCTTACATAGCATATCCACATATAGCATATCCGCAACATGTGAGGGGGAGAGATTTGAACCTGGGCCTCTCGATTTCAAGCTGGAGAGTTTTAACTACCCACTTGCTCTCCAACTCCTCTACATAAGCGGATGATATTTAAGATTTTTTTAAAAAGAAAATAAGTATTGTTTTTTATTTTAAAAGTGGTTAAAATTTTGAAACAAGAGTTTATGTTTTCAATCATTTAAGTATATAGGCTAAAATCTTAATTCATACCAATTTAAATTCAAAATTAGGAGATGGAAAATACCTCTTTTATATAATACAAATAATAAAGATCTAAAGGATAGTAGACCAACCGGTTTCCACTGAGTGTCTATCAGTTCAAGGTCGGTTGTTCCAATCCTAACCCCCTTCGGATCCCCTTGGAGTAAAAGTTGGTATCTTAAGCCCCTTCTAGGTCCCCTTACTTAAAGTAAAAGTTTATCAAGGTGGTTCAGGGTATAGTGGTAGCTTTTCGGATTTGAAACCACACCCATAGGATAATATGATGGAGAAACCACGCCCATGGGATAATATAATGGAGACTTTGTCAATTTCCCTATATAGGCAACTATGTGTTGGATAACAAGGATCAATCCAGTATTTTTGCTATATTGGTTTTCCCAATGTGTCTATTACCCCATATATATTGAAAATTTGAAGGAATAACATCCCAAAGGCCATTTGAATTAACAAATGAAGCAAAATCTTGCATTGATTTAAACCATCTAAAAGTATTACCCTTATTTTCCAAAGGAGATAAAATTGTATTGAAGTCATTCCAAGAATCCATAGATCACAATTATAAATCATCATTGTGTTTGACAAAAATATGCTAAGGTTCTTCCAACACTTTTCATGAGGAGTAACTATAATTAGAGCATATACATTTATAACCCCAACTTTGATCCTCTTTTATATAAAATAGTCCACCAACCCAAACATCTTTTGTTTCTAACAATTGTCCATCTCATTTGTGTTTGTCCCAAATTGTTGCAACATTCCTTGAAGCTCTTATAGAAGAAACAGTGAGACAATCACCTATCTTCTATTTTTTTAAGCATTCTTATATTCCTTACTCCTTAATTTTATTTCTTGTATTTAGATAAAGTTCAAGACTGTAACAGCCTATTAATTCCTCAATAGCTATTTTTTCAAGGATCTTATTTATCCCTAATATTCCATAATATTATTTTCATCAAATATTTTTTTAATTAGTGCGCTTAGCCCCACTTCTTCTTAACACTTGTAATATGGCTTTCTAAATAGATATCCATTTGAATTTATTTTTCTCTTTTTCCATGCTTTGACAACCTTCCTCTCCTTTTCTATTCCCACCAATGCTTTTATTTTTATCGATCTCTTTTATTTTTTCATATTGTTCATAATGAGACTTATCTTCTAAAGATTTGTATTGCCTTAAAGAATCTCAAATGCAAGGAATAGTGTTATGAACCTTTGCTTCTCATAAATATAAAAGCATCCACAATATGTTAAATATTAAATAAATCAACCACAATAATTAATCCACATAAAGACAAGATGTGGTAATACCCTTGAGGTAGGGCAACACCAATGTTATTCCTTAAGGAAGGAACCATTCCACAATATCTCCTAAAATGAGATCCACTCCGTAATCCAAAACTATTACAAGAGAATACTCAATATGATTCATGATTATTACAATGATAGTATCCCTTCTTTATATACCCTTCTAATGCTACTTTGGGGAGTTGACTCATAAATCCTTATCCCACTCATTATTATAATATAATATTAAAATATAATCAACATTGGTTAGGTGTGGCCTATGCCAACTATTCATAACATCCATACACAATATAATATCATATTCTCATATTCCTATCCCTATGTGCCATAACATTCCACCCTCCTTACAAATGTTTTGTCCTTGAAACATGAGAAGAAACTAGATAATATAATTAGTTAAGCAATATTGACAATTGGTACCAATCTTGAACATCCCTCCATCTAAGTGAAATCTTGATTGGTGGTGGTTTGTGATGATGCCAAGCCACTATTATGTCACTTGAATATCCATAACTACTTTGTTGGTTCCATGCTTTTGTTTCTCTACTTTAATATTTTGAATGATTGATCCTCTTGTTCCTTAATGTTGCACCACTCTAAAAACTATAATTACTATTCTTTTTTTGCCAAGCACTGCCATGCTTTATGCCACTCTAACTCCATGTAGATCCATAATAATATTGATGCCCTAAGTCTTATCTCCAAGATTGTTGCCACTCATTGCAGTGTGGGTGGAGATATGTTGTAACCTTAACCTAACATTTTGTTTCCTTTGATTCTTCATCATTTTGTTTCATTGTTTTAAATTCTTCCTCAAGCTCTTCTCTCATATGCCCTTTTTTGGTGTATTTGTGTGCTTTTCTAATAGAGCTTCCTTGGATTTTATTGTTGCATCTTCTTAGGACTTTGCTACTACCATTGTTGTAGAAATAGCTTTTGATTCATATATATGTTAAGGAATAACATTGGTGTTGCTCTAATTGAAGGGTATTATCACATCTTATCTTGCATGAATTAATTATTGTGGTTTATTTATTTAATATTTAGTGTATTAACTATTTTAAAATATATATGTTTAGCATGTTGTGGATGCTTTTATATTTATCAGAAGAAAATATTTGTAACAAATAACCTCATAAATGTGTTGTAAGCTTATTATAGTGGTAAAGGCTTTGGCCTCTCTTTGGGAGGTCCAATGTTCAAACCCCACTCAATATGAGGGGACCAAGACCCCTCATAAAAACTTGTGTAAACTCTGAAAAAACTTATTAAAAGAATAAATAGGCTCATTAACACTTTCTTCTTTATGCTACCTCAAAAACTCTGGAGTACAAGGATGATCCTCCATAGTAATTACTTTCTTATACTACCCTAGAAATCCTAAATTTCCATGGATATCCTCCATATCTTAAAGCTCTAAAGTGCAACAAACACACTCTGCACTACTTTCATTTTTATTGTAAGGAGAATATTTAATTCTACTTGAGGAAAATAAAGATGATCTACTTGGATTAACCTTGGCCTCCTTCACTTTAGTTGCTTTAAAATTTACCTCTCCATCTTCCTTTGCACTTTTAACTCCTAAATTTGAACTTGTACATTGTAATTCCTCAACCCTTGCATCAATTTTTCTTCTAATAATTGATTCAAGTGAACTATAATGGCCTTTGTCATTTGATGATGCAAAGAGGTTTTTCTTGCCACTTTCTTAAGGGTGGAAAATCCTTAATTTGACCTATATTCTACAATGATATGATCTCTTTGTTTCATATTGAAGTTTGTATCATGCCCAACAAATTTCATCCTTCTCTATCATTTTCACTTTGCAATCTCTTGACATGTGTCCAATCTCATAACATTTGCCACACTAAAATGTAATGCTTTAATAATGCACTTGTTGATCTCATTCTCTTGATTCAAATTTGATCATAATAGACTATGGTAAAGGTTATAAAATATCCATGGTAACACATATTTAAGTGTGTAAATATGTCTTCTCTCCTTAATGGTTGGTCCCTCCTAGATGAATTCTCCTAGAGGATTGCTAATATTTTTCAAAACCTCCTTATTGATGAGTTGATAAAGAAGTCCAAAAAGCTTCATCTATATTAGAAGCAGTCTTTTAATAGTCTTTGTTTCCACAAAAAAAATCTCACTTCATGGCCTTAAATATAATGCATCTTTACCCCTAAACCAAGGGCCACCATCCATTATTTTATCCCTTGTTTTTGAACTGGAGAAGATAATATGAAAAAATCATTTTGGAAGAAAAATCATGGATAAATTTGAATTCAATCCCCACTTCCATTTGATCCAATTTTGTATCTAAAAAAAACCTAGCCAATATCTATGGAACTTACATATTAACCCTTTGGTTTTAACAACCGTTATATCATACTTGACCATCTCATCTTTAATAATCACTTATGGTGTAGTATCTGCTACTTGGATAAGTTTTGCCATAGATTCACTCTCTCTTATTGCTAACTAGAACATCAATACTTCCAATTAAGACATCCTTATTTTCAATCAAGACATTTTTTTTGAAAAAGGTGAAAATAATATAGATTAAAAGTTACAATATTTGGCCTATCTGAAGAATTTACAATAATACAATAAAATAAAATTGGAGCAAATATTATCTTCTTATTATCTAGAATAATTATGGCAGAGTTTCAGTACTTTGTTACAATCTCCTCACAAGCTCTGGAAGAGCTCACACACATGCTACAATGCAATATTCTTCTTCATAAAAGAAAACCCTAAAATTACCTTAAGTAAGAAAAAACAAAGCAAACCCTAACCCTAGCAAATCACATCTGTCGGATCTACATCGATGGTGTTTATTACATGTCTTAGTATTTTGGCCATAACTTTTGACTCGGGTGTCCGTTTGAGCCCGTTTTTTTCCATATTGCACAGATTTTGAAGCTCTACGATTTTGTTTTGTCTCCTCTAAGAGGAGATACTTTCCAAGGCTAAAAACATCATCTAACGGTCTAACTTTTCATTTTAATGTATGGTTGGCCATATTTCCAACATTCTCCCCCTTATTGGTAAGGGGACTGACTATCAAGTCCCTTAGCAGCAAAAATGAGGTTTTACTACTCCCTTAGTAAAAATATCTACTACTTGATCGTGTGTGGAGCAATACCTTAATTTAACTTGTTCCTTATCTACCATGTCCCAAAGAAGTGGTACTTGATGTCAAAATGCTTGGACCTGATATGGTGGATAGGATCATGTGCCAAATTAATGGCACTCTGATTATCATAGAATAAAGTAGTTGAAGTCCCTTCATTCTCCCCAATCTCTCCTAACACCTTTCGAAGCCACAATGCTTGTGCACTTACCGATGTAAGTGCAATATACTCTAAGTAGAAGACAATGTAATTGTAGCTTATTTCTTGGAAATCCATATCACCAAACCTGAACCAAGAGAAAAATAGTGCCTACTCGTGGATTTCCTGTCATCAATATTACTGCCCCAATCATTGTCACTGAATCCCACTAACTTCAAATTCTTTGTCTGTGAGTAGTGGATCACATAATTAATTGTTCCACAAACATACCTCAAAATCCTCTTTACTGCCTTCAAATGTAATTAGAACATTGTGAAACAGTAAAGCATATATCCGGCCTAGTGTTACAAAGGAACATAAGGCTACCAACAATACTCCTATACTCTGTTTTGTTTGTCTTTTCAGCTTCATCCTCCAAACTCAAGATCTCCCCATGTGCAATGGGTGTTGCCCCAGGTTTACATTCACTCAAACCAAATATCTTCAGCATGTCCCTTACATATTTGGATTGAAAAATAAAAATCTCATTGCTAGTTTGATGTACTTCCATCCCAAGAAAGTAACTCATCAAACCCAAATCATACATTTCAAACTCCTTCATATCATGTTTAAAATAATCATTCAAAGAAGAACTACTCCCCATAAATAACATATCATCAACATAAAGGCATACAATAAGAATATCATTACCTTCCCTTTTGTAGTACAAAGTGGGCTCACTCTTACTCCTTTCAAAATTGCACTACAGGAAGTAGTCATGGATTCTAGCATACCAAGCTCTCGAAGCTTGCTTCAGCCCATATAGAGCCTTCTTCAACCTGTAGACTTGATCTTCTTTTCCTTGGACAACAAAACCTTGTGGCTATTCCACATATACTTCTTCATCTAAATACCCATTGAGAAATGCACTTTTGAGATCCATATGATGCACCTTCCAACTTTTATGAGCTGACAATGATAGCAAAATCCTTACTGTTTCTTGCCTTGCCACTGGAGCAAATGTTTCCTCATAGTGCAAACCATATTTTTGAGTGAAACCCTTTGCTACCAACCGTGCCTTGTACCTCTCAATGGATCCATCAATGTTCTTCTTGATCTTGTAGACCCACTTGCATCCTACACATTTCCTATCCTTGGGCAAATCACACAACTCCCAAGTATCATTCTTTTCAATAGAATGCATTTCTTCTTGCATAGCCTTCATCGACACTTTGTTAGTACTAGCATGCTCAAAACATGAAGGCTCAAAATCATCAAAAACAACTTTTGAAACTTTTGAAACAAGTACATAGTTTACAACATCACCTTTGGGATCTCCAATGTCATCATATCCATAAAGATGCAAGTTCTCTAACCTCTCTATTACTGCATTCATCTCTGTATGCTAACTCCTTGTCACCCTCTTATAGAAATTCTTATCAAGAATTTGAGATTCTGGGTGATCCTTCAACAATCTTTTACCTTTTCCTTTGGCCAATGATGATGGAGGTGGAGAACTACTGGAAGAACCTTCTCTTGGACTTGAAGGTGCTCTTGCAGAAGATGAATTGGAAACTTTTTCATGGCTGGGCTGAACTAAAACATGGATCGGTTCCACCTTCTCTTCACCAAAAACATCCTCAACAAACAATTTTTGTGATACCCAACTTCCCCCTTCATCAAAAATTGTATCTCTAGATACAATTATTTTATGTGAAATAATATTAAAAAACCTGTAAGCCTTAGATTGCTGACTGTACCCAATAAAAATACATTTTTCACTCTTTGCATCCAACTTCTTCCTATTCTCACTATTAACATGCACAAAATCCACACATCCAAAAACTCTAAAATGATTTACATTTGGATTCTTGCTATACCAACATTAATAAGGGGTAATATTCTCAAGACTCTTAGTAGGGCTTCTATTTAAAATGTAATTAGCAGTCCTAATTGCTTCAGCCCAATAAAACTTACTCATACCTTTTTCTTGCATCATGCACCGTGCCATCTCCATCAAATTCTTGTTCTTTCTTTCAGCCACCCCATTCTGTTGAGGTGTGTAAGGACTTGTTTTCTACCTTTTAATCCCAAACTCACTACAAAAATCATCAAATTCATGAGAACAAAACTCACCTCCTCTATCTGTCCTCAAAAATTTGATATAATGACCACTTTCATTTTCAACAGAGCCTTAAAATTCTTGAAGCAATTGAATGCCTCATCCTTATGCTTAATAAAATAAACCCAACAATATCTAGAGAAATCATCAATAAAAGTCAAAAATTAAGAAGCTTTACCCATACTCTATGTCTACATTGGTCCACAAACGTCACTATGAACCAACTGCAATGGATGTTGGGCCCTCCATGCTTCACCATGCAAAAAATTCCCCCTTGCATGTTTGCCAAGTGCACAACCTTCACAAACCTCCTTGGATTCTTCAACTTTTGGCAACCCATAGACAAGTGGTGAAAGCATATTTAAACTCTTATAATTTAAATGTCCAAACCATAAATGCCATAGCCTCTCCTTACCTTCTACACCAACAAATGCTAGAGACCCCCCTTGATATACAAATTATAATGGGAAGAGCCTGTTCTTGGTCATCTTTACAGTGGTAATAAATTTTCTCCTCTGATCATAAATTTTGCACATTCTATCCTCAAACACTAACTTATAATCCTTTTCCAACATTTGACCAATACTCATTAATGAATGCTTCAAATGGGGTGCATAGTAAATATCTTTTACCTTCATTATTTTTCCTTTCCAGTAGGAACCTCCATTTCTCCTTTCGCAACCACCTCCAAGCTCTTCTCATCCCCAAGCCTGATACTGGATTGATAAGAAGAATCAAGAGATACAAATACATCCCTCTTGCCAGTCATATGGTTTGTGCACCCACTATCCAGGATCCATGTCTCCTTTGTGCTATTTTGTGTAGAGAGGAAATTTGCTTGCTCCAATTTTTCTTCAATCATACAGAACAAAGTATCATCCTGATAGGAATCCTCTTCTCCATAATGTGTTGATTTTTTCAGCCTGGAATCCCTCTCATAATGGCCATATTTGTTACAGTTGTAACACTACACATTTCTCATATCTCGACCTCTACCTCTTCCTCTTGCACTGGATCCTCCTCTTGTAGCATGAGCCTGGTCATTATTTGAATCTTGAGATCTTCCTCGACCTCTACCACCATAGGAGCCTCTTCTACCTCCTCTTCCATTTATTCCTCTTCCATTTCTTCCTCTTCCTCTAGAACCCCTACCGTGACCTCTTCCTCCATAATTCTCTTTTACCAAAAAATCTTGTTCCTTTGTAGAACCTCCTTCTTTATCCTTCTTCCTCTTGGCAATTATCTCTTCATGAGATGTGAGAGAGCCAATTAATGAATCTATATCCATTTTCAAGAGGTCTTTCGTTTCTTCTATGATAAGGGTTGCACTGTCAAACTTATATGTCAAGGTTCTTAAAACCTTTTTAATTACTACATTTTTCTCTATGATCTCTCCAAGTGTGGCCATTTTATTTACTACTATTTTTACCCGAACACAGTAATCTCCTATAGTTTCATTCTCCTCCTTTTTGAGATTTTCAAAATCTCTCCACAAAGTCTGCAACTTCACCTCCTTAACTTGGGCACTCCCTTTATAATTCTCCTTCAACGCCTTCCAAGCTTCTTGAGCCGAAACGCAGGCAAAAATCCGAGGAAAGAGACTCTTGTCTAGAGCCGATTGGATGAAAGCCAAAGCCAAATTATTTTCTTTCTCTTTCTCCTACATCTCCTTTTGATCTGCAGTCAATGCACTCCAGTATTTTGGTTTGATGAACCCAGCTTCAGCGATGGCCCAAGCTTCTTTTGCCTTCAAAATCGTCCTCATCCATATGCTCCAATATTCGTAGTTGGAACCATCAAATTTTGGGATCAAAATTGAATTGGTGTTGTTGGCCATAATAGCTCCCTTCAACACGAACTGAGATCTCCAAGAAGCTTCTGTAAAACTTGCAGCAGAATTTCCACAGTTACTCAAACCCAATTTCTCGATCGCCTCGCTTTGATACTAAATGAAGAATTTATAATACAATAAAATAAAATTGGAGAAAATAATGGCAGAGTTTCAGTACTCTGTTACAATCTCCTCATAGGCTCTGTAAGAGCTCACACACATGCTACAATGCAATATTCTTCTTCATAAAAGAAAACCCTAAAACTACCTTAAGTAAGAAAAACAAAGCAAACCCTAACCCTAGCAAATCACATCCGTTGGATCTACATCGACGGTTTTTATTACATGTCTTAGTATTTCGGCCATAACTTTTGACTCGGGTGTCCGTTTGAGCCTATTTTTTTTTTAGATTGCACAAATTTCGAAGCTCTACGATTTTGTTTTATCTCCTTTAAGAGGAGATGCTTTCCAAGGCTGAAAACATCATCTAATAGTTTGAATTTTCATTTTAATGTATGGTGGCTAGATTTCCAACACTATCACTTTTGGCCAGTCCCAAAATCCTAATAAAACTAACTCTAACATCTCCTTGGACCACAAATTTCTTAGTGCAATCTAATAAGCAAAAACTCCTACCCTAATTACAATTTTTATTAATACTATTCTAGAGAACCTAGATTTGCTTCTCTCTCTTGCCATGACTTCGGGGCTATCCCAAATTGGGACTAAGAACACTACAAGTAGCAACGTGATGTCAAACCAAAGGCTAATCATCATAAACATCTACCCTAGTCCCACACACTTTATTGCCTAAATCACTATTGGCTAGTAATAAAACTTGTTTGTTCACCTTCATCCAATTTACAATATCCTTGATTAGATTTCAATTGTTATCCATCGAGATGCTCACTTCCATTTTTAGCCAAAAGGTCAATCACTGCATTCTTCCCTCTGCCTACATAAACTGGAATGACACCCTTAAATTGTTGTCAAATGACTTTAATCTAACTCACTATGTTCTTGATTTGCCATGCACTCAATCTAAAATTCCTAATCTCATCTAGCAACCCCACCAAAATTTGAGAGTCAGACTCCACTATGATCTTCCAAACTCCATTCTCCCAAGCATTGAGAGAGCCTTGTTTGATTGCCAAAGCCTCTGCTTCATTATTTGTTGCTACTCCTAGGTCTTCCAATTCCCAATGAAGAACTTTCTCCTTGTAGTTTCTTTTGAGGAAACCAATGTCTGTTGCCCCCTAGGTTATTCTTGGTTGCTCCACCTGTGTTGATTTTTTTCAAGCCTAGGAGTGGGGATTGCCAAACCCCATGAGTCTGCCTCATGACAACATTCTCTCCTTACTATTTTTTCTAGCTTTTACTGTTTCTATAACCTCGTTTAGTATTTTTTTCCAAACTAGCTCTATTGGAGTGTATTCCTCTTTGAAAATTCTGACATTTATTTCTAGCCATACGTGTCACCAGATAAAGCCGGGACCTAGAGACCAACCAAACTGAACTTTTTTATTTTTGAATCTTCTTTGTTTACATACCTCCCATATATTAGTATGTGTTAACTACTAGTTGAGACAAGCCTTAAAGAGATCAACCCATCGACTCCACAACTTCAAGGCAAAGTCATACTAGAAGAGCAAATGATCTATTGTCTCCTCCTAGGTATTGCACATGATACATTTAGAGGGGCCATGAAAACCCCTATTTTGAAAGTTATCATAAGTGAGGAAGCTCTGATGCATAACTTGCCAAACAATTTTTTTTGGCCAACCCTTTGCCAACCATACCTATCCCATGGAACATCCAACAACATCGAAGAAGGAAGAAGCAATTCATTATAACCATCCCAAACTATTTAGATATGTAAAAGCCCATAACGTTAATCTATCTTATCCTCTTCCTCCTTTCCTGTAAGGTGGTGTTGTTTTAATATCCTCTTTAAAAATAGTAATACATTCTCCTCTTTTCATGTAAGATGGTGTTGTTTTAATATTCTCTCTAAAAATAGTAATACATTCTCCTCCTTTCCTGTAAGACGGTGTTGTTTTAATATCCTCTCTAAAAATAATAATACATTTCGAAAAATCGCAACTAACCATTCTTCCCTTAGACATCTTTATTTTCAACTTAAAAAAAAAAAAAAACTTTCAAAAATAAATTTTCTGCCATGTTACTTATTTTTTTTAATATAAATTTTTTAGTTTTTAAATTTTCGCCTTACTCCTTACTTGTATTATTCTTCTTACTTCACGTTGGTTTCAAGCCTTTCCTATACGTATTTTTATTTATATATATAAATCTCCGCGAATATTCGCCACCCAAAAATCTTCATTATCTCATAGAGCCTGAATGAATATTCGGCCATTCAAGCCTCTCTAAATAGAAAATAATTCAAAGGTCTTTTTCAAATTATTAAATATATTTTAAAACCAAGATCCGCTTTTATTTTAAATTATTATTATTATTTTTAAAGCAAAAAAACCTTTTACGGGCCGCCTTGGTCTGATAAACCACGAACATTATTAATTGGATTTTGAATATTCAATTTAGCTTTTTGGTTGGGCCTCGGACCTCCTTTGGAGGATTGCCCTCTCCTCTTCAACTCACCTGCAACACCTGGATCTATTTCAAATTATTAAACATATATATATTTTTAAATTAAAGTTAGTATGAAAAATCTTTGTTAAAGGTTGAACATCCTCATCTTAACTATAACTTTATAACATTCGATAAGGTGAAAGCTGAGCTTATCAATAAGACCAAATATACAGTCATACACACCCAAGTCATAATTTGAATCTTAAACTTCCTAACCCAAAAAAAAAGTCGCTTAGAGAGGCAAATAAATACACAACTTCGGCTTCGGACACTAATTCCGGATACGCACAAATCTAGTGAAAGAACGTGCCTACCTTGGTCAATGCCGGTCATAAACCGAGAACTACAAAAACCGCTTAAAAATTGGCCACAAATATTCCCAGAACCCAACAATTAAAAATATTTTTAGTCCCTTATGGTCACTTTATGCCCAGATTCCATGTCGCAGCACCCACCCACTGGTAATATCGGTTGTTCAAAAGGACGTCTTGTCTTTGACTTAACAGAAGATATCAGAAGCTGCCCACCTTTTAGTACCTTAACAAAACAGATTGTTCCCCACATCAGCCTGTTAGCCTTTTAAGTTAGCATTTATTCCTGATTGTCTTTAGAGCTTATATAGCACCAGTTTTGCCCCTAATTGCTCTGACAGCATAAAACGGGGGAGATAGATCTCAGAGGTGCAATAACAGATGACAGTCCATGAGTTAAACCATTGTGAAGCTTCTCCCTCTTCCTCAGGGATTACCTAAATAAGCAGTGGTATTTGGTATACTTGTTCTTCTTTTCATTTTTTAGATATATTATATGGGCTTTCAGGTGTCATGGAGCTTGGTCGGCATTGATTCAATCTGATCCTCATTTGGAAGGGGAGTAGAGAGTATAATGTGGTGGCATAGTGTTGGATTCCTGGTCTTCCTTCTGGTTTTCTGGAGCTCTGCTCATGGTATGTTGTGTTTTCTTATATGCCTTTTTAAGTTATGTTTGTTGTTAAGTTTCATGCCTTTGTTGGGATGTGGGTAGGAATCAGATTCTGTATGTCTGTCTTGTTGGTTGATTTTTTTTGGGAAGGGCATACGGTGTTGGGGTGTTAGATTGCAAATCAAGAGAGGACTTCAGTTCAAAACATGCAAGAGGAAGCTTGAGAGGAGAAAAAATGGTTGTCCTTATGCTGAAGAGGAGATAGAATGGATGCCTGTGTGAGGGAATGGGGATTTTATGTTCAAGTCTGAGATATCCGTGCCATTGACATACTGCAAAATGCTCGAAGTTTGTGTTGGTGGTCTTTGATTTGAGTGTAGTAGACCTTATCCCATATGCCCAAATTATGAGTATTCTGGAAAATGCTTCAACTTTGGCTTGAAATCAAGTGGGTTTATGGTCTTTGATTTGAGTGTAGTAGACCTTATCCCATATGCCCAAATTATGATTATTCTGGAAAATACTTCAACTTTGGCTTGAAAGCAAGTGGGTTTAGGGCAATTGAGCGATTCCCAAATGCCCACTTCACGAGGAGGAAAATGTTGTATCTTTGTTCTGGACTTTGAGGGTTGAACGCAACTGAAACATGGGTGTGTCAACGATGTTTGAATCCGTGCCCAATGGATTTTCAGCTCAAAATCGGAGACGAGAAGCTTGAAATAAGAAAAAAGGGATGCCCACGTATAATAATAAGGAATCAGTGTTGAATTAGTAGACACCCATATCATTAGCACTATGTAAAATGCTTCAACTTTGTCAGGAGAATAATATTTTTATTGTTTTGTTTTTTAAGTACGGTTGACCACGATTGGATGAGCAACAGTATAAGTTTTCCACAAAATGCTTTAACTTTTGTTTTGAAAATGAAAATTTTTACTATATTTTGCTTAATCCCATAAACAGTCTGGGAAAGGCTCCAATATTGCCTTGGAAATCAATAGACATAAATCCCAGCACCCCAATCATCTGCACTTTGAAAATGCTTCACCATCCACTTGTTTGACATTGATCGCTGTAATCGTATATATCTAAATTGTAAGCATTTCGAAAGATGCGCAATCTTTGTCTTTAGAATTGAGGATTGAAAGTGAATTATACACGTGTCTGTGAGGTTTGCAACTTTGAAAGTTTAAACCTTTACCAAGTGAATATCATCACCGAATGGAATGCCCAGAAATTGGTCTGCAGGGAGATTATGCAAATTATTTCCTGTCTTGGTGCCCTCTGTTGAATCTTGGAACTGGTTATGGTCACTGCTAGGATTGGATTTTTTTCAACTTACTGTTGCCAGTCATGGTCTTGGTTGCAGTTCAAAACTTGGCATTGCACTACAAACAAAGAATGTAACATGCATCTGTTTGAACATTTGAGCAGTCGTGATCCACATGATTGCTTTAGACTAGTTGAAGATAATAATAAGTTACAAAGATTAAAATGAGAAAAATGGATGTCTGTGTGCAAGATCGATGATTTTTCTTGAAATTCCAGATACATAAGTCATCAGCATTCTGCTAAAGCACCTGACTTGTCTTCAAAGTAAATGGTTTCGACTCTTTTGAGTGGAATTGATCTCATCCTAGATAGCCAAGTCATGAAGTCTTTGAATTTTAGGCTTGAGGGTGATGGACCCATAGGCGTGTCAGTGAGGTTTGAACCTTTGCCAAGTGGATCACATCTCCAGCGTGAAATGCCTGGAAATTGATCTTCAGGGAACTATGCAAACTTTCTGTAGTCTGCTGTTTTCTGATGGACTTTTGCATTGGTTATGCTCACTCCTAGCTTTGGAATTTCTCAAGTTGTTTCTGCGGGTCATGGATTTGTTTATAAGTCAGAAATTGCCATTGCACTGCAAAGTGTAAACAATACAATGAAGCATGCACTTTGTAATGATTTTAGTAGATGTGGCCTTCATTATTGCTTTGGACTACATGGAGTTAGTAACCAGTTCGAGTGCACCTTTCACAGTTGATGGTCTTGGCATTTTGGTTTTACCAAGAAGGGTGTTTGTGCAATATCCATTGTGTCCGTGCAGTCAAAATAACAGATAGTTGGTCTGGGAATTTTAGTTTTACTAAGAAGGGTTTTTGTGCAGCATCTATTACATTTGTCTAGCTAAAATAAAGAATTTTGCTTAAAACATAAACGGAAAACATGCCTTTTTGGTTTGTACTTCTCCTATCTGCTTTTAAACAATCTTGCTTTAATGCTATAGGGGACAAGATGTGAATATTGTTGGTATACAATAGGAGAGATTTCCAAGTTAGATTTAAAAAACACAGTTTCCATAACAAGGCTATCACACATTGAGTGGGCATTATTTTCGGTTTTCTTGCCGTAATGTGTAAAGCCCAACTTGTTACCTCCTGTTAGAAAGGTCTAATTGGACCTCTAGATTTATTTGAAATATTCATTCCTTTTCTATTAAAAATCATAGCACAGCTAGCCCATATGCTAGGGCAGTTAAACTTAAAATTTTGTATATATGAACAGATGCATCTAAATTACACACATAAAATGTCCAGTTCAGGGAACGCTTTGTATGTGGTGAGTCTTTTCTTCCTTAGTCTAGTGAAGAGTGCTTTGTATGTGGCGTCTTTTCTTCCTGGGTCTAGTGAAGAGTCCTAAAATTAGACGAACTTTAGATGAATTTTGTGTATACATTTGAAATTTTGTTGATTAAACAAAGTATACATTTGAAATTTTGTTGATTAAACCAAAGTTAGACATATGTTCTGTACAAGGGTAAAAATATAATTTTTACCCCTGGAGGTAACAGTCATGAAGAGGGTTAGAATTGAAATGACAAATGATACACAGTTCACAATCTCCCAAATTTGGACTTGAAATAAGTCTTCTACAAGGATTAGCTCTAAAACTGAAACCTCAGGCCAGACAACTTGCTGAAACCTGAAGTGCGCTGTTGTGCATAGGTCTAATTAGCTTCCATGGTATAGGCTGAATAGATATCCTGCACTGCATGGAACCCTAGCATTAAACTTGAAACTTTAATCAAAGCCATAAAGTTGTCTCAAACCTGAAGCAAATGCCACTGAGAATGGTTCTATGTAACATTTAGTGCATCTATTATTATTATTATTATTTCTGTGTTGTAGAAAGAGCTTATCATAAGTACTTACAGGGACATCAAAATGTATAAAACGCAAGCATCACAGTATCATTGCATCAACACAAAGTTTATAAGCTAACTTAGAATACCCACACTAAAACCAAATCAGAAAAGGACAGCAGTTCATCTATTAATTAACAATGACAGAGCCATTAAAGCTGTCTTATACTTGATTTATTTAATTTTTTGTTCTGGTACTGCCCTTTGGTTGCATTGAAATTTATCATAAAAGTTATTGTCTCAAGTTGATGCATAAAACCTTTGTGCTTGCATGCTTTAAAGTTTTCTAGCACTTGCTTAACCAATATGATTCTGAAGTTGTTTGTTTGGTACAGATGTCAAGAGGTTCCACTGTACAGAGGATGACTTGCATAACTCTAGACAACATCATGCTCAAGAATCTGCTTGTTATAGGCAAGTCATGATAATGTTTGCCTTTCTTTTTTAATCTGATTTTGTTTGGCCAAAATAATTTATTTGGGTTCTTGTATATTTCTTATTATGTGGTTTGTGTTTTGTCCACCAGGAAAAGGAATCCAGATAAATGCAATAGCTTGATTGTCAGATGTGAGATTCAAAATTTCAGAAAGTTTCTGGCCACAGATATGAACGGAGTTACCTTTGGCAGATCATTATCTCCTTCCATTTCAAGTTCTAGGAGCAGTGATTTTTTAACTACCAATGTAGACTCCAAAAAGCTAATACCCTATGTAAATACATTATCTTCATTGGTTGCACCTCCGGCTATTTTCTCTAGGAATTTTCCACTTAAAATGCAAAAATGGCCCTTTTCTTCAGCAAACATTCACCCTCCACACAGGTATTTGCGTGGAGCACAAGCTGTAGCACTTCAAATGTCAATGAATCAGTATACACCAAATCATTTTTTACCAAGACCCTCATTGGATCATAGGCAGACATTTGGAACTTCTAAATTTTCCAATTCTGTTTTTCTGCCAGTAACCTTTAAGAATGGTAAACCTATGTCCTCTGCATCTATGAACAACATTCCACCACTTGTTTCTCCATTTAGAATCACTTCACAAGAATCAAGTGGAATTGAAGCCCCATATTCTTTTATACTTTCTAACTCTCCAACAACAGAAATAAGGCAATCTGTTCCACTGCCGTCTTTGCAATATGATTTGATCAGGTTGGGATCATCATTACCTCCTGTGCAGAATGGTCAATCTCAAGAAAGAAAATATCGTGGAAGATATGCACATGCTTTGTCTCACTACCAAGATTTACAAACAACAGGTCCATCTTCAGTTCCGAGTTATTATGGGCAGCCCCACAATCTATTGCGTACTGGCTCTTATGCTTCTGAGTACCAACCTTCTGTCGGATTTGTGTCTCCATCCGATGGTTCACCTTTAGTAGCATATTACCATCCACAAGGTCCATCTATGAAAAAGATTCAGCCTCCAAAAGTTGCCCCTCCTCTGTTGTTATCTCCACCACCTCCAACACTCAAGCCACCTATGGTTTCTCCTCAAGATCACCAGCATCAGATGCACTCAACCCTTTTTCCTCCAATAGCCCCCAAAAATCCTACAGACCCATCTACAAAATGGCTTCCTCCGAGAGCACAAGTTCAACCTCCAGTAACACATTCATGGACTTCAGTTCCTCCATCTGGTGAGATTTTTGATTATAAACATTTATGCCTTTTCCATTTAGAATGATGCTTAACTTTAGAATTAATGTAAAGTTTTTACGGTTTTGGACTCTAACCTTAATAAATCAGTATTATTATCATTGCTGCATATCTCAAAATTTCTAGATCTTGGATTCTGTTAGACTCTATTACATTATTTGATGTTATGTAATAATTAAGGGATGAATGATGATGTCACCTCATATGAGGTTGGATGCTCATATCTCTCGTGCAAATGAAAGAAGATGAAAAGGCTGAGAAGAAGGTGAAACACCAAAAGTCACTTGAAACTAAGAGACACCAAGAAGCATAAATTTGGATGATGTACACAGATTCTTGCTGGTGGAATATGATAAAATATTATGGTGGTTATATTTGTGTTTTGTTTATTGCTTGCCTTCCCCTATTTCCAACATCTGGTATCAGAGTTTACTGAGAGTTTGTGTGAGGTTTGTTTGAGGGACAATCGTCACCATATAACAACATACCCAAGGTTCTATTTTTTTTAGACTTACTTTGATTCATAGTTTGCTCTCAGGCATCTGTATTTTTCGTGCTGCTTTCATTTTCCATTCAATAGAAAATCATTTCATCAACCATCAAAAATTTCGCTTCATTTTCCTCTTTCGGTGATCAATTTCGTTGTAGGAAATATGCTGCATAATACTTGTTAGACTTTGTCGACATCTAGCTCCGTCAATCTCTTGGGGCTGGGATCAATTCATACGTATATACATATATTTAAATATATATAAATATAATATATAAAATATTATTATTTAAATATATATTAAACAAATATATATAAATAATGGATAATGTGGCAGGAAACTATGGATGGATGACAAGTGGCTAGATTTTGGTTTCTATAGATGCCCCCTTTTGTACCATGTTGCGTGAAACACAATGTGGTGCAAAAATACAAGACACCTGGTTTTGGCCTGATGAAGACGCAACTTTCTCTTGTTGGAATGCAAAGATGAACTTGAAGATAAACGAATTTTGATTGTGTAGCTTACCCCCTCAATTGGTGAATGAATGACGAATGCATCTCATGAGCCAATTGGCCGGAATGTTACAATGACTCTCCAAACTACACAGTATAGAAATAGATACCAGTGAAGACGTTTTTGCCAGAGCTCGGGGCGCTGTGTGAGATAGCTGATAAAAATTTTGCCATGCGGACCAAAAAAACCGTAGCGTTCAAAGCGGTGGTTGATATTTGTAGACCCTGGAAACAACAAATTTTAAATACTATGTGGAGAGGCCATGTGGTGGTGGAGCGTCTAGGGGGTAGAAGGCTCCATAAAAATAAAAAAAATAGACTCAACGTTTCCACTGCTACGTTCTGGTGATTCCTAAGGAAGTAAGGAAATAATGTCCTGCTAAGTTCCGTTGCACACGCCTTAGTATTTGGGATTATGGAGAATACCTTGAGAATGACCGAGTTTCTTTCAATATGGAAAATGAATTGTCTTCTTCATCTTGGAAGGAACGTTTACCTTCCAAACACACCCTTCCACTTGCTCATGTTTTAATATTTTTAGACACCTGGAGAGTGGTAGTAGGGCCCAATGTTTAATTGACGGAGCATAAGTGTTGGAGACTCTATAGACTATACCTTGAAATCTTCATACTTTGGCAATGTTAAACACTTCCAAGGTTGAAAGTCTCAGGTTTGATTCTCTCCATTTTTAAATTTGCAATTTTTAAAAGGAAGTCAACATAAAATATACTTTCTTTTAATGCATGTAGAGTCAAATAGGAGAGTTGAAGAAAGCATAAGTTTTTAAAAAAATGAGAGGTGCTTAGGTTTATTTTATCTTTTATCATTAAATGAAGAGTAGGAAGTTGACATTTGTTTTATAAAAGAAAGAGGGGGAATAAATATTTGAGAGAAAAATTAAAGTTTTTTTTCTAAAAGGAGTTCTATAGTTTGTGGAAAATATTTTCCAAGATCGAACCTTGTATTTTTTTTTGTTAGAGGTGCATTTAGGGAGTTAAAAGGTGTATAGGTGCATTTTTTTAATGGGCATTTTTTAAGTCATGAAATAAAAAAAAGTGGCATAGGAGAGTAATAATATTTTGTAAAAAGATGCATTTTCGGCAGTGATTGGCACCTTATTTTTTCAAATAAAATTTGCATCAAAAATAATTTTATATACAAAAATCAACACATGTGCTTTGCACAATCGCGGCGTTAGATATAAACGATGCCTTTGACTTGCATTTACAGGTAATGTTGTTGTGCTAAGTTATTGTGGCTAAAGCCTAATATAGTTGCCATAATGACATCTGGGCATTGATCCTATAAATCGTCGGGGAGGAGCAAGGACACATTTTTGTGATATTTAATTTCACTCCATTTTTTACCCCATTCGTTACTATCATTGGATATAAATCTTGAAATTGAGAAAATCCAAGTATATAGGGAATTTACACGTATGAGGATGTCTCTTTAAGCAGGTGTCATTGATAGGACTAATCCTTTTTAGTACTACCTTGGTACCACGTATCAATCTCTTTCATGTATGATCATGTATATTAAGAGGACTAACTTCTTCCACGTACCAAAAAGTATATAGGAAGAGCGGGTATATCAAAAGGTTCGGTATATAGGATTGGTGGCATATAGAAAAGGGGACCATTTGGGAGATATAAGGAACCTTCACCATGGCTATATCAATTTTTTTTTTCACAGAATCTTAGTTGCTAAAGGGTCCAAATTTTGCACCATGGAAGACAAAAATGAGAACAATACTAGTGGTCGAAAAACTTTGGGATATAGTTACTAGTGATGAAACTCGTCTTGAGGAGGTTGCAACTAGGCAAAAGTATGATGAAGGAGATGCAAGGGCACTTATGCTCATCACATTTGGAGTGGCTGATGAAATACAACCACATATAAGTGAAGCAAAAACATCAAAAGATGCATGGGATAAACTTTGCACTATATTTGAAGGAAGAAATGAAGCCACAATCCTTCATCTTTAGTCACAACTTCATACATTAAGGGTCCAATATGGTGAGAGTATTGAACAATTCCTTTGAAGAATTGTAAACTTGAAGTCAAGGTTGAACACCATGGGAGAAAAGGTGGAAGATAAGCTCTTAGTCTCAGTTGTACTTAGAGCTCTCCTTGAATCATTCAGAACATTGGTGACATCTCTCCAAGTATCAAACAAAAGTGTGTCATTTGAAGAATTGGTAAATATCCTTCAACAATATGAAGTAGAAAATTAGTTGAGAGATGAGTTGTCCAATAATGCCCTTATCTCCACAAAGAAATCACAAAAGGATTCAAAGGGTCCTTCCACTTCCACTTCATCACAAAAACAATCTCAATGGAGAAGCATGTATTGTCATATTTGTGAAAAAGAACATAATACCAAGTTTTGTAAATACAATATGATGACTCGTGGGCTCAATTTCATAGACCTCCTCAAAGGATGTAATGATTTCAATCACAATATCAACAAGGACAAGAGCAATTTCAACAAAGGCCACAAGAACAAGGGTATATTGCTTAGGGTGAATTAGAACTAGAGTGTGAAACAACACATAAGGTCCTTATGGCCAAGGAAGTGTCAAAACCAAATAAAGGAGCTAGTAAACAAGCCAAGAAACAAGATGTAATTCAAAAGTCTTTGTCATCAAAAGACAATGAAGATGGAGAGTTTTCAAAACTTAGGTCTTGTTTACAATCAATACTTAGAAAAGTTGGTGAAGGTTAATTTTGAAAATGGTGTAGTCAGAAGAATGTGTATGGTACTATTTATACTTGACATCCTTGAGGTGCATTATAGAAAGCAAATAGAAATAATTGAAAAGTTGAAGGATAAGCCCATGATGAAAGATATTTGTTGTGACACAAGTGATTTTCTTCAAAGGACAAATTTCAGTTGTGATACTAATGATTTGAGGCCCATGATGGTAGATGGTTGTTGTGATACATGTGATTTCCAAAGGGAAGATATAGCTTATGATACAAGTGATTTGAAGATTGTTGGTGAGATAAAATATTGTGTTAAATATGTATTGGCCATGACAAAGGCAATCGTGCGTGGATACTTGGGGAGGTAGACCAGAGCCATATATCGTTTATTCACGAAGAAGGTCCCGAAGTGAGGACACACGGGAGAAGGAGACTATTTGAAGCCAGAATCAAAGGTCAAGAAACATTACTAGGAGATGAAGTGCCTAGGACCGAAGCATCGAGAGAAGTAGAACAAGTAGAACCACCAACGATAGAAAGGCAATGGGCTGAATTCTGTATATTTTCGGCCAGATGGCGACAAGATAGTTTAAGGCTTTATTGGATGATTAGAGGAATGCATGAGGTTATGCAGGAATGCTCGGTTAGCTTAGAACTTGGCAAAATGTCACCTGAAGATGCCTTACGACAAGTTGTTAGGACAGTCTATAAAGAAGGGCTGAAGACAGATCCTGATAAGATTCACGTCATTGCAAATATGGAGGAACCTCATGACATGAGCTCATTGATTACCTTCCTCGAATCTATAGGATACTTCAAGAGGTTTATCAGGAACTTTGCCCATGTGTCCTACCCGTTGGACTCATTGACGAAGAAGAATGTTCCCTTAGGTGGACGGAGGAACATCAAGGAGCTTTCGAGGAGTTGAAGGCAAAGCTTGTGTGCAGTCCCATCCTGGTGCTTCTAGATTGGGACCACAAGAAAGGTGCTTTTGGCAGGGCTATGGTGGCCCATCCTCTATCACGATGCAAAGGTGTATGTACAAGCATGTGATACGTTCCAACAAGCCAGTAAGCCGTTATGACGAGACTTCATGCCATTACACCCATCCCAACCGTAGGATTTATTTGAGAGATGGGGCTTGGATTTCGTGGGTCCCTTGAGGACAACTCAGAGAAGGAAGTGTCGGTATACTGTAGTAGCAACTGAATACCTTACAAAGTGGGTAGAGCCAAGGGCATTGCTAGATAACTCAACAAAGAGTATAGCTTGATTCTTGTATGAGCAAGTAATTACAAGATTCGGAATCCCGCTACAATTGACGAGTGACAGAGGAGGTCACTTTGTGAATGAAGTTATCAAAAAGCTGACAACGGAATTCAAGATTTTGCATTTGTTGTCAAGTCTGTATTACCCAAGAGCAAATGGGCAGGCGGAGGCAACAAACAAGATCTTGATATCCACCCTTTATAAGACCTATGGAATTGAAGGAGTTGATTGGGAGGAAAAGTTGCCATTAGTCCTATGGGCATATAGGATGACTTTTAAGCCCACAACAAATCATACACCATTCCAGTTGATGTATGGTCAAGAGGCAGTAGTGCCAGTGGAATTCTTGATACCCAATTTGAGGGTAGCGGTAGAAAACCGGCTAGGAGATCAGGAAAGCCTAGAGGAGAGGCTTGCAACACTAATTCGACTGGATGAAAAGAGAGTTATGGCGCAATGGGCAATAGAAGTAGCCCAACAAAGAAGAAAGTTGTGGCATGACAAGCACCTTAGGAAGTTGGAATTGAACAAGGTGACTTGGTCTTGAAGTATAATGGCAAAAAGAGAAATCAAACTGGGAAAGCTGAAAACCCTATGGCTTGGTCCCTTCAAAGTAGTGGAAATGATGGAGAATCGTGCGGTGAAGTTACAAAAATCGGACGGGACAGTAGTTCTCGAAATTGTGAATGGGTCCAAATTGAAGCGTTATAAAGTAAAAGCTCAATGTTTGATTATTTCTATGGAAGAAATAGAAATATAAATAAGACGAGGAAGAGCTCTGCGATCGATAGGAAGCAAGCCAGAGCAATCAAAATCGTCAACAAGACAAGGATGATGTAGGGATGAGAAGGCTGTTTGCAGAAGGGGAGGAAGCACAACCAGTTATAGAACAACAAGAGTTAGAACCTCATCCCAAGGAAATTAGAAGAATACAAGTGCATGTACGATTTTCGGATAGAACATAAGAATATGAGGACATGCCTATTTCAGAAAATACAGGACAAGCCCAGAATGAGGAATTGGCAACAAAAAATCCATTACCTCAAGGAGTCACACAACAAATGCCGGAGGTAGTACATCCTCGGATAGAGCAGCAGGAAGTAGTACATCATCCAAATAGAACAAGAATGATAAGGGTATAGGTATGGTTCCTAGATAGTCTTTAGACATATGAGCAAGAAATACCGACTCCTGAGGAAGGAGTTACGAATGAGGAGTTGGCAAGATATAGCCCCTTAGCTCAACTTGGGCTCATACAACAAAGAATGCAAGAACAAACACAACAACTACAAGAGGAGTATGAAACCTTGCGGGCAAATAATGTGAGATTGAGGGAGCAAATCATCTAGGAGTTGGATGACACCATACAAAGAATTGATGATCGACAAGCTGCAAGACAACAAGAGCTGGAACAACAGGAAGGAGCTAAAGGGGGTACAAGAGAAGAGGCAAAACTTGAACAACGAGGAGTTGAAGAGGGCAAGAGACAAGAAGAGAGGCCCCAGGAAGAATCTGTAGGTCCATCACAATATTGGTAAAATGAAGATGAAGTTGCTGAGATATTGTGGAGGGATATAGAGGAAGCTACAACATCACCAGAGCTAGGAAGGAACGGGGTAATAAATTCAAGTAGTGATGGGGTTCCCTTAGTTCAAAGAAGCAATAATAGTTCAAGCAGTAGTACTGACCTCTTAAGAAATCGAGAACTGCAAGTTCATCCTGAGGTACAGGAGTATGTAGATGCATGCAGAAAATTGAGAAGGCGAAGGAGAGAAGTAAGAAGCCTACAAAGACACATGGAGGAAGCACTTGGATGGACCCTACAAAGAGAAGGTGATAGGAACGATTCAAGTACTGATTCTGACTTCTCAATACAGTATAGAGAAGCATTAATAGATGGTGCAACACAAAGATTTTGAGGAAACAAGATGGACAAGACAATTGTTGTTGGTAGACCAGAGATTGAGAACCTTAAAGAAATTGTTGCCAGGAACTCAAAATCGGGAAGGGACATTGACAAGGTCACAATTACTAGATAGAGAATTATCCTCAAACAATTGGGAAAGAAGAGAGTCAAGTAGACAACAGGAACAACAAGAAGGTAGCTTAGGCATCTTGGGGAAGCAATCAAGTCTCCGTGGGGGCCTAAGGCAACTTGGCCAAGGGAGGAGTTTGATCTCCTGCTTGGTGGCTCGAGAGGAAGAAATTTCCCTCTTGCTACCCCTAGGCTACCGTGTTGGCGTAATGAACTGCAAGGACCGTTTGTTGATCTAGCAAGAAACAATCAAGTTGGCTGTGCACTTTGGGGTGGACCATTTGAACTAATTTGGGGACCACGTCCAAACCGAGGAAGTTGTCCACGATGATCGAGAAATTGGGTGGATCTAAGACAACCAGGAGCTGGGAGAGAGATGCACCAAGTAAGAGAGATTCGTCCAATGAATAGATGAAGAGCCATGGCACGAATGCGTGGCCATGGAAGGAATTGGTGAGAAAAGGAAATGGAGCAAGTTTGTATAAGGCAAGCACAAGTTTAGCAAGTTCACAAAGGAGTTAGAAGAACTTGGACGCCAAGCTTGGAAGTAGACTTAGTTCAAGGGAACCAAAGTGGAAGTTGTACAAAATTACAGAGCAACCCAGGGACCGTACGACAAGTCCAAAACAATATAGTTGTACAACAAGACGTCGTACAAGTCAAGTAGATGAGATAGATCATACAACAGAGCATCGTACAAACTCAGATGATGACGATTTTATGACGAGTTGTTGCACAATTACAGAACAAGATGATCGTACAGATTGTATGACGAGAGAGGAAGAAGAAAGAGGCCATACAACATTGGGTCGTACGACGGGAGAAGTAGAAGGCGATTGTATGACAAGGAATCGTACGACAAAATGTCGTACGACCTACTTTGTGAAGGAACCACTTGAACGACCGATTGACACATTGACAAGGGATGTCGTACAAGTACAAGTCAACGTTGCCACACGACAACCTTGAAACGTCATCAGATAGACGTATGTACATAATGTATAGTTAGTTAATTGCTAAAAAAAAAGGTAAGAAGCGCATACAAACACGTTGAGGTGGTGGCGATAGTAACTACCTTCCTGCCCAAACAAGAAGTTATAAATTTAAGTGCGCGGAGGGAGAATAAACGAACTAAAGAAGAAAGAAAAGCAAGGAAGGATGTTGCTGAGGAGAAGAACGCTGCCAAGGAAAGCCACTAAAGCCGAGACACCAAAGGAGAAGGGAAAATTACAGGTAAATCCTAAGGAGAATCATAGTAAGCGTGAAGTTTGGACAGCAGATAGAACCCTAATTGCTGCAAACCTTGTAGGTATACAGAAGATTCAAAGGAAAAAAATTGGAAGCAAGGGCTTGTGCAATACAAAGTGGAAATTTGTAGATTGAAACAGAGAAAGGCAAACATCGGACAAGAGTAAGGTTTTGCAGAATCGCAAAGGGAAGGAGAAACCCACTGTACGGACGAACTGTGCCAGGGAGGAAGGCTGGCCAATAGGAAAAATTGTCGTATACAGGCACAAGGAGAAGGAAGCCTGCAAGGTGATGAAGTGATTGAAAAAGTTTTGCTATGAAATCATTGTGTAAAAGGGGTGGAAGGTTGTCCTACAACATACTAAGTCGTCGTACACTCGTATGAAAGAAGTGTTGAAAACTATCGTACGACAAAAGGAGTCATTGTATGATTTCACAAAAAGGGAAAATAATCATAAAAGTTGGCGTACAATTGGTAGGAGACTTGTATGTCTATGAGCAGGGTCGTACAATTGCTAAAGGAGCCATATGATTGTTGAGAAAATCATACAATCAAAGCGGGTCGTACAATGGTGGAGGAAAAATCATATAGGTGTAAGATTGATATATAAAGCACAAGTTGGGTTGTACAAACGATGAGAGCACAACTAGCATACGACATATGGACAAGATGTATGAAGTTTGAGAGGGAGAAGGGACTTTCGTGAGCACATACGAAGCATTGGTGGATGAAGAATTGAGTGCTCACTTGGTCCGCTACATTAGAGGGAGTGTTGGCCAAGAAAAGAAGAAACGAGATTCATAAGGAGGCCCGAACCAGTCCAATACCCGTATAGGTGAAGATGTGTTTATACATATAGGCGAGGACGTGGTTATAGGATGGTGGAACAAATCCAATCTCCCAAAGAACATCAAAATGAACCTCTCAGAGAACATCAAAATGAACCCCGAGGTGGAGCGGAGAAAGAAATGGTGCCATTGAAGGACATAACATGGACTCAACCAACAGGAGAGTTCTGCCGGAAATTGTGGTAGGATACTTGTTGTAGATACTCGAAGCTTATAACGAAAGGGAAAATGCGAGCTTTGTTAGGATTGGGGACCAACATATTAAGGTGATATTCTCAACAAACAATTTTCGGGGAACGTTTGGGTTGTCGGAAGGAGGAACCGAAGTAAAGAAAGAACATATATATCAAATTGAGTGGAACAGGCTAATTTGAAAATTGACAGATATTAAACCTGATGATGATGTTACTAAGACTTTTGGCTTAGGAGGCTGTGGGATCAAACAGAGCCAGCTAAATACTGATGAAATGCGATGTTTCATGAACATCGTTATGGCAAAGCTTTCAGGAGAAACAAGATTGTTAAAGATGCCGGTATGGTTGGTACAGTATGTGGAAGGCATCATGGAAAGTGCGCAAAACGATTGGTGACGTATTTGTCACAATTAATCAACAATTTGCTAAAGCGGCAAAGAAAGAACTTTTCGATAACACTTCATGCCATTGGAATTATGCTCAATGTAGTATCCCATGCCAATATCCCATTTTATGGATTGATTGCTCCAAGGGATTTGCCAAAAGACCAACCTTCAATTTTGAGATGGGCAAAGACAGTACCCATAGGGAAGTCCACTCCAGTAAAGGTGAAGACCAAGAAGATTGCGAAGAAAGTAGACATGGTCCTAGTGGAGGAGAGTGAGGCTTCGGAGGAGAATGTAGTCCCTTGACGTAAGAGAAAAAGGAGGTTACAAGATGAATTGAAGCAAGAGACTGCAGAAGTAGATATGGGTGTCACCCAAGAAGAGCACCGTGAGGTCTTGCTACAGGAGCCACATGATAAAGAAAGAAGAGAGGAGGAAGGACCACCAGTAAGCCCTGTTCGGATGAGAAGACAACGAGAACAGGAGAAGGTGACACTGATTGCACAACAATAAATACTAAGGAGACAACCACTTGTACAAGTCCGAGAAGACCATGAAGAGATGGACATCATGGAGTTAGATTTGCTAGGATTTACTGAGTGGCCACAACAAGAGAGAATCTGTGGGTCACCTGCTTTGGTAAGGATGGATCAGTTTGAATTATCAGAAAAATCCCAAGGATTGTTAAATGAATTAGTGGCACCAACAGAAACTAGAACAGAAGATCTTGAAAGGAGCAAGGAGGTTGAGAATGCACCACTTGAAACTCAGAAAAAGAGACTGAAATTTAAAGTGATTAAAAGAGGTGGTAATAGCCAAAAATCAGCTAGTGAGGAAAGTTTGCAAGATATGCAAAATGTAGAACTATGTGATCAGTTGGAAGGACCACAGGAACGAACTGTAGAACAGCCTGATCAGCAAGCAGAGAATAGAGAAATACCACAGGAACAAAACATAGAACAAACTAATCCGTAGAAAGGAAACAAAGAAGTACAACTGGGAGAAAATAGAGAAACATAGCCTAACCAGCAACAAGAGCAAAATACAGAAAAAGAAACAGAAAGAGAAGAAGAACAAACTGATCAAGGGTTGCAGACGCATTTCATGATTGAGATACCCACTTTTGGGTTGACTGATGAAGAAGGAGAGGAAACCGATGATCAGGTGGATGAATTTTTCGGGAAAATAATGCAAATGCTTGATCATACACGATTGCATTTTCAGATGGGCTGTGTAGGACAGCTAAGGCGATGGAAATCCAGGGCATATAATGAAATGGATAAGGTAATGCAGTGGGTTCAGAATGAAGGAAGAACAAAGAAACTTGCTGAAATTTATGAGAAACAGCCATGGGAATTACCAGCTGGCAAAGTGACTAGCATGATCAAAGTATAGGAGCTGCCAGAAGGTACAATGATGAATTACAGGGTACCTAAGAGAGTGTACATGGATTTAGGTTCCTCGCAACATTGCCCACCAAACACAGCAGAGGTGGAATACAAGAAAGTACCACCAGAATTGGCACTAGTATTCAGTAAGTTTAATTTTTTGACACACTGGATAGACTAGTTAATAGTTGGGTTGGAAAGGATCCACCAATCCAAGCAAGAACAAGTTAACATGCAAAAGGAGGAGATGGAAGTAGTAAGAAAAGAAATGAAAACCATGGAGGAAAAAATAGAGATGATGAAAAGGGAAGCAAAAGCAATGAGAAAGGAGACTCAGATAGAAATTGCCAGCCTAAAGCAGAATTACAAAGAACAGCTGAAGGTCAATGATGAGTAGTTGAAGGTCAAAGATGACCAGTTAGAAGATAAAGACAAACAACTGAAGGATAAGGATGAACAACTGAAGGGCAAGGATGAACAGTTGAAGGCCAAAGACGATGAAATTGCTGAAATGAAGAGAGATGCGGAAAGATATAATGAGATTATCATAAGCCATAAGGCAATGCTGGAAATAAAGACAGCAACAGCAAGCCCATGAAAAAGAGTTAGAGCATAGGGATCAGCTTATTGCCGAGAAGGACGAACAATTGGCTATTGCAGCCAAGATTGAGGCTGAGTTGAAACAGAAAATGCGCAAGGGAGCCACAAAACTAGAAAAAGAATTGATATTAGAATTGGCCGAAATGGAGAAGAAAATGAATCACTATGGGTTACAGGCTGTTCAGATCAGCCAGTATGCAGCAAGATTGAAGGATGAACGGGAAGCTCTATGAGTCCAAATAGATGCTATGGGTGGAGCACTTGTTTATGATTCGCAGCAACAGCAGCCAAGTACAGGAAAACAGCAAGCGTCGATGAGGACGCCAACTGATTTAAAGGGGAGGACAGATGTAGGCGGCAAATCTGCTTCTCAGAAGAAGAAGTGAAAAAGTTGTACAGAAATTGATTTGCAATTTTGGCAAGTTTTGTTTGAATTTTGAACAAGTTTTTGTTTGTAATTTTGATAAAGTAAGATGTGAAATGAAATGCACATCAAATTAGATGTAAATAAAGTGAAATGTAATTAAATCCAAATTAAATGAAATTAGGTGAAATGAGAGTGAAATTAGAGTTTGATAAAAATTAAACTTAGAACTTTAGAAAAGTGCAATTAATGAAGGCATGTTTGGAGGTTACGGGGTGGCGGTTGTAAATGATGCATTGTCCTAGGAACCACTTGGAACGGCCCGGGGCAGGCTTCATAAGGCCCCCCTCCTTCATTTTTGTTGTTGTTGATCCCAAGAGAGAGACGTATGCGTAAATGCTGAATATGTACTTGCAGTACGTGAAGGATGCAGCCAGTTGTTGAAGGATAATCTGCCATTGTTATTCTGTGTCATGGCAGCCATTGTATTTGCATGGACATTTTGCTGTTTATATCAGTACGTTAATACAATGCAGTCATTGTTGTATATGCAGTTTCTCCCAATGCATGTGTGCAACTTGTTGTTTTGTCTCCATTGTATTTCATTTACTATTGTAGATTGTGTAAACCTGTTAGAGTGAATAGAACAATTAGTATGTGCAGTAGGATTAGATTAATTGTAGGTGATAGACGGAATTATAGGATTTGCTGCATGAAAAAGACCGTACAATTGGTTGCAGCAATAGCAAGTTAACCGTTTCTAGTAGTTACAGGCCATACGATTGAGAATTGTACGAGGGACTATAGAAGCGTATTCTCCATACTGGATTTATTTGTTAAGTGACTTGTGCAAGATAGTGTACGAAGACATCATCGTATGAACCTTGTTATTAACTCTTACACTGCATTGTACAATAGATAATCGTATAGGAGGATCAATATGTGCAAAGGCAGGATCGTACAAAAGTGCAATTGATTGAGTTGTACGACTGGGGATGATCATACGATAGGTCCATCGTATGATTGAGCATTGTAAGATCAGTATTGGTGTATGACATATATTGGTTGCATGATTTGGAATTGTACAGTTGACGCTATGCTGTACAACGGTATGTTTCGCTCCTGAATTTGTCACCACCCTCTTATTGGGAATATCACCACTCGTGCTATAGGACCTAGAGGCGACCCAAAGGCAATGATGATCTAGAGGTGACCCAGAGGCAATGATGACCCAAAGGTGACCTAGAGGCAACCTAGAGGTAATGATGACCCTGAGGCAAAGACCTAGAGGTAATGATGACCTTGAGGCAAAGACCTAGAGGCTAACCCAGTGATTGACCAAAGAGGCAAACCTAGTGGAGATTACTTAAAGCCAGAGCTAGCAGAGTCAGAGTAAGCAGAGCCAAAGCCAAAACATAACTCTATTGTAGCTCCCCTAGAATCATGGGGGGTAATGATCTTTATACCAAATAATGTAATAAGGGGGGTGTTAGACTTTATTACATTATTTGTTATGTAATAATTAAGGGATGAATGATGATGTCACCTCATATGAGGTTGGATTCTCATATCTCTTGTGAATGAAAGAAAATGGAAAGGCTGAGAAGAAGGTGAAACACCAAAAGTCTCTTGAAACTAAGAGACACCAAGAAGCATAAATATGGATGATGTACACAGATTCTTGTTGGCGGAATATGATAAAATATCACGGTGGAAATGTATTTCTGTGTTATGTTTATTGCTTGCCTTTTCCCATTTCCAACAGATTCAAAACTTCAAAATGTTTACAAGAAAATTACAAAGTTTTAATAGTTATTTCCTATTAGCATATTATAAATCTAAATAGCTTGCTATTATTGGGCTGTATAATTTGACATGTGCTAATAACATAAATAAGTTATTGTAAGACGTCATTATACCCACCAAAATCTATGTATTCCTCGTCTTCATCAATTTTATGATGATCAACAACATTGGTATTTTGACAAGGTTCCACGAGCCTGGGGGACGGGGGGACGGGGGGGGACGTCAGGCCGATTTTAGGGCATGGCTCGGGGAGGGCTGGTATAATACTATGAAAATTGAATTTTTTTAGAAATTTAGAATAATCTACACATTCAGAATTCTACAGACAACAAAAATGATATTAGGATATTCATATAATATGTTACTAAGTGCAGCCATTTAATTGTTTCAACAAATATAACTTGAAGGTTCAGCCAAGGATATCAAGTGCAAGTCAATCTCTAATAGTTAACCAAATTAGTTGCTATTTCTCAAGTAATGAATGCCACATTATTCAGCTTTTACAAGTCATTATTTTCAACAATGTACTAAAGAACATAAAGAACAGATTAAAGCAAAAGTTACAGTATTCTATGAAGATTAAAGCAAAAGTTACAGTATTCTAAAATTACAGTGTTCTAAAATTACAGTGTTCTAAAATAAGCGAATTTGTCATTGAAGTCAATGTCCTAATGCAAAAGTTACAATTTTCTCATTGAAGTCAATGTACTAAACTCAATGGGATTTGTCTCTTTGTAAGAATAAGACAAGTTGATGCCAAACATTCCTCATCTGTATTTTCTCAATGGAAGTGTATGCAAAGCAAACAATTTAGGCCACTTTTCAGCAAATCTTTATAGCAACAAAGGAACACACATAAAAGCAAAATAGTGAACATGAATCTAATTGGATGCTATCTGTTTTACAAAATCTTCATTCTTTAACATTAGAAAAATCAGCAATAGAAGCATTTTGGACCAGGGTCTTTTCCCCACCAAATAAAATGCCATTCCAGTAAGAGTTATCATGCCATTTTTACTAGCCAACAACTTCATCATATTTTTACCTTACATGATTTTCTGAATTATGAACCTGAATTAAGACATGCAAAGCCATGATCTAAAAATGTTTTCAAAAATGCAGTCAAGAGGCACGCTGTTCAGAGTCCTGTAAAAGTTGCTTGTATCGCTTTTTAACATCCTACAATTTAACTATTTTTTTCCTTGTCAGCTTTCTTCTCAAAAGATTTTGATTAACCTTGTTTAAAGGGATTTTGTAAATTTATGCTTATTAATTTTGTATTCTTGGTTTTTCTTTGGAACACTATTTCCAGCTCTCTCCAGACTGTTGTTACACAATGTAGTATTTGAGTCCAAATACCTATTTTGATCATCTGCGGACATTAAGAAACTTCCTTTCTTTCTAAGTAATTTTCACTAGTATGAGTAGGGTCTCTCTTTGTTACTCTTTATGTTATTCATTGATCTCCGCTTATTATATCAACAATCTTTATCCCTCACTTGTAATTTTAGAATACTGTAACTTTTGCTTTAATCTTCATAGAACAGATTGGTTGAGGACTTGCTTTAGAATACTGTAACTTTTGCTTTAATCTTCATTTGTGGAAAGTCATCATTTTCAACAATGTACTAAAGAACAGATTGAAGAACACAAATGTCTTACAATGTACTAAAGAACAAATTGAAGAACACAAATGTCTTACAATGTACTAAAGAACAAATTGAATTTTCATTTTTTATTTATTTTTTTAGTTTTTCTTTTGGCTGAGGACGCCTAGCCATGGGGGACGGCCTGGGCGTCCCCAAAGGGACCCAACCGTCCTTGGGGACGGTTGGCCATCCTCGGGGACGCCCCAAAATAGGGGACGTCTCGGGGACGGGAGGCCGTAGGCCTCAGGCGTCCTCGAGGACGTTTCCCAGCCGTCCCCCAAAAGGGGGACGGGGGGAAACGTCCCCAATGCCGTCCCCCCGTTGGGGGACGCGGGGGACGCATCCCTCGGGGTGGGGGATGCGTCCCCGTGGAACTACTGGCTATTTTCTATATGAGATTTAATTGCCATCTTAACTTTTATTACTAGGAAATGTAGGTTTCTACATGGATGGCGACGACAACCACCACTACCCCCATGTATCCACCAAGGTGAATTGAATCTATAGGTTTGACAAAAAATGATAGATGGTTGGAAACTACCATACCCATTCAACCACCACCTAACTACCCATTACTCATAAACATCAAAATAATAAGAGTACCCTATAACACTTGATGTACTATTTTTTTACATCGCATGTCATCATGAACACCTATACAAAAGTCAAAACATCATGTACAAAGACTCGTCACTAACTCGTCTTTTAAGGTGGACTATGATCAACATGACCACCTACATTGACCCCCTTCTATGAACTTGTTGGTGCCTCTATTGATATGCAACACACGTACTCATTGGGGCAAGTGAAACAAAAGGAACAAAGGGCAAGGGCTGGATGGAAGTCCCGACCTGCCCAACTTCCAACTGTTTGAAGCATTTGCAAGCCTTGATGTAACCTCCATGGGACAGTTGAAACAAAAGGAATAAAGGGCTTGATTTGCCCAACTTTCAACTGCTAGATACATTGGTAAGCCTTGATGTAGCATCAATGCATGCTCTTGCCATAATGAAACTAGGCCACTATAGCGTAGCCTCTCACAACTAGGACTCCAAGATGATAATGTGCTGGTCCTGCTCCAAAATAGTGTGTTGGTCTATTGTACCTTGGCTAAAAAATTTGTCAACCTAAGCCCTATGTTGTTTCTCCTCAATTTGAGCTTTGTCAATTTGTAGTCCAAGATCCTTCTTGCAGCGTAGGGCTCTATGGCTATGGCTTTGGGACCCTGCTAGCTCCTGTTAATGACAAATCTCCTCTGTGTGCAACTTTAGGCTAGCAACAAATCTCTGGCTTTGATAGGATAGATAGTTGAGCTGCATGAAAGGGAACTCCAATTGTTGTTGGATTAATGCTTGTCTAGTAGCTAGTTCCAATTGTCGTAGGGCTTGTCCCTAAATGTGATACTCTATCAACAGGGCTCCGAAACAAAACAGGTGTATTAGCAAGCAAAGTCTTTAAGTCCAATAATTGATGAGCCTACTATACCCCTCATGACACATAATCAATTTGATCAAGACTGGTCTGTTGGCTACGTTCTGACCACTCGTAAAGCATGTTGATCGTGGATGTCAAATGGGTAGCTTGCCTCCTTCATTACAACATATAGCTTGTGAGAAATTCATTATGAGTGCTTCCTATCACATGTACAAGTTGATCAAAGGATGTTGCCACCCATGCATTCTCAGTTCCTCTTAAAACGTCAGGGGTACTTAAAATTGGAACCATGACAAACTATTCCCACTCGGAAATATCTAATCCCACAATTTGTGATGATAGTTCCTTCTCAAAAGGAGGGACATGCTGACTCTCATCATTGAAAGCAACTCCTTGATCAGGATCTAACTGACCTTCATGTACTATCTACTTCTATTGCTTAGCTTCCTATTGAGGGTAACTTGTTATTAGCATAGGCTATGTGCGTGGTTGTTGCTCATCTCAAAGAGAGTCATTCACTCTATTCTGTATAGGTCTACACTAAGGCACATGTCCTTTCTTAATGTCTAAGGCATGCTTGGGTAGCAAGTTCAATCCTCACACACTATATACATCCATCATATCATTTCCATTCGGCTATGTAGGATAACCAATCTCATCCTTTTAGTGGTCAGTAAATCGAAGAGCATGTAAGTCATAACCATACTTGTTGACCAAGGACTTAGTAAAACATGGTGGTTGCTTGCTAGAAGGAACAATAGACAATATAATCACACTAAGCTTAAGAGGTGGATCTCTACTTTGCTGTGTACTAGATATAGGGGACGTGGACAATTCATTAGAAAAAATAAGGACATCATCGCTAGAATGTGCAAGTGGAAGGTCATTCCCTTGAAGAAGAGTACTTTGTAGTTCATAGTTTCTACAAGGGTTGATTAGCACTATTGGGGTCCTTGCTAGCTTCAATGGCCTCCGCCGAGTTGTAACTAGACTCCTTGGATGTGTGCTTCAAATGTACCTTTTTTTGATTCATAACATTTGCCACTCACCATATTTGAGCTATCATCACCTTGTCTCGCACCCACACCTTGGGCTTGACACAAACCTATAAGTATAGTTCCTACTCAATTCAAGACTATATGCCTTCCGCTAGTGAGAGGTACTGGTTGGCCTTACTCTATCACTTGGATAATTTGCGACTGCACTCCATTCAACATTAGTGCTATTGCATGTAGGGTCATTTGAAAACACTTTGTTTCACGTTCATAACACAGATGAATGTGCTCTAGCAAGTAAGACTCCAAGTCATATTGGTCTCCATCCATGACCCCTTACATTTACAAAACTAGCCAAGTAGGCATATTTGAAGCACAAGAATTTTGACGACTAAGACATGATGAGATTGAGTACACACTTGTACTTGTCATTTTGAAGCAATTGAGACTTCAAACCATGGTTCCTATGCATAGATAATTTATTAAATTCAGCCTTAAACATGGAACCAATGTCATTATACTTCTAGACGAAATCTTTATACCTTTTCTGTCCAAACACTTCCTTCCACATTGGATGACTTTATGCTCTAGGAACTTTGAACATTTATGCAAATTTTGGTGTAAAAGACAAGTGTGCCCACCATGAACCTGTTCTAACGAGTATGGGGGTTATAATGCCTCACAATTCTAGAAGAAAGTGTTGAAATGGTTGTCAATTGAACATTGGTACCTGAATCATATGGTGCACTAATGTGCTTCCCACAACATACTTCAACTCATGACTATTGTCATGTCTCTCACCATGCATGGCATCTTTTGCCCAAAGTTTTCCTCTGGGTCACTTCTTTTGGTTTTACCGTCTCCTTGTCACCAAATCCTCCATGCTTGTCTTTCTCGTTACCCTTATGAATTGCTGGTAATAGCAATGATGACTGGTTACCCATTTCACTTAGTCTGTTTTGGTATTATGAATAAACTCCCTTACATGCACCCACTCTGCAACTACTCCTTGAGTAACACATGAATTCCTCCTGGTTTCTCCTATGTCATTGATGTGGATGATGTCTACATAGCTTGCGCAGATGATGGCACAAGTGGTACACGTTTCAACTGTGGATCCTTGTCTTGCTCCATCATGGTGAATTTTACTTGTCACATGGCCTCACAAAATTGTGAGTTGCATGCAAAAGTGAGTGCACCAAAACCTCCTTGAGCCAGTACGTTGGGAATCTTGAGAGTAACCATTGAAAATTCAGTGTATGTACACTTTCTATGGGATGTGAGCAATTGCTTGAATGCAAGGCTGGTTTGTTTGAATGCCCAATATCATGCTCAGCTCTTTGGTGACTACTTCGGATGTCATCACCTTGGTTGGCGTTTGTAGTTGGCAAGCCCAAACTATTTGCTTGCTCTAGTCTCACCTCAAGTCGCTTTAGATAATCTAGACAACTTCTTTGCTTTATCATGGTTTCTTTTCTACTTAGATTATAGTGCACGCATTTGAGTACCTACGCACACAATGCCATTGGATGGATGATTGCTTGAATACAATCTTATGAAAGCAATGACGAGTTTGAAGGCTATATTGTGGTGCCCTCGTCCAACACTACGTACTCAATCAATACCAACTATTATGAGAGTTTCATGTTCAAAATTATGGTGTAAAAATTAGCGAATGTGTGCCCAATCATGATAGTTCTATAGTTATTAGAATCTAAATAGTCCCTAGACTTGTGAATGGGGTGGATAATATGTTGTGACAAAGAAGAATGGAAGCTAGGACAAACAACCTCATTGAAAAATTCTGAAATGGGATGGCTAATAGATTTAAAACCATACTTCAAAACCTTAGCCTAAACCCTTCCAAATCAACAACTTTGTTTGTACATAGTTTCCATGTGGTTCTTTTGATGTCCCTTGAAGAAAAGAGGTGACGTGATGGGGGAAGGGAGAGAGATGAGTGGTGGGCTGCCCTACGATATCGTATAAAGAATTAGTATGTAAGATCTTTGTTGAAGATCAATGCACACGCTGGGGGGGTGTTGGAGATCAAGGAAGGAGGGTGCATTAGAAGGTTGTTGAAGAGTGATGAAGAGCCTTGAGAAGCTCATAATGTCTAGCATCAAGAAAATCTTGTTTCTTGTCTTTAATGAGGCATTGGTATGCCTTTTCAGTAGAGGATGCTATAACAAGCTCATGGTTAAGAGCAAAGTGGAGGCTCTAATGCATAGACCTACATTATTCATCAAACCAACAATTCATGGGGCGAGAACCAATGCGGTGGGCTGACTTTGGCTGGGGAAATTTATGAGTGGAGTCAAAGGTTACATTCCATAAGGTTTGAGACAAAAATTCATATTTGGTGGCTGTTGAAGTGGAATGAAGAGAATTATATACAGGTACCAGTTAGGAGTAGCTGGGAACATAATTGTTAACATATCAGGAATCAACATGGATCATGGAATGACAGATAAGACAGAGAGAGTAAGCAAGAAGAGGGAGAATCCAAGTGGAAAGTAAGCATTGCATTTTCAGCCAAGGGAAGATGACTAGAAACTTGAACGTTATGAATATTAGAATTCAAGGTCCTGTTGGTAAGGACATAGTCAACTGCACTTGATAACAAGCGAACCAATAGGAGTATGGAAATTGAGGAATCGTGTTGATTACCAAGAGGCCATGCAATTTGCACAACTGAAGCAAATGTTTTGTAAGTAGTAATAGGATGCTTCTCATCTACAGAGGTCCTATGTATAGCAAGATTCATGCGGTTGAGTTCAAAGAGACAAAACTTGTCTTCTGTGAGATCATGAAAAGGTGCTTCTGGATTCTAATGTGGGCATTCAAACCACCCAATAGAATGATGCCACCCATGGATGAACTTGTAGAAATATCCAGATAGAGATCCAAAAACAGGTCATCATCAAAATGGCTGATAAAAGGATGAGGATGTTGGAGGGAAGTACCATCCATCTATAAAGATGCCCCGGAGAGCGGTTGGCCCCTCTGAAATTTTACATATATTTGAAGTGCGCATCAGATGTAATCAAAGACAAGTATTGGCGAAGGTAGTCTTGAATGAAGCCAGCCATGCCACCCAACCTGTTTAACCCTAATCGATCTATGTTTGTCATGCCTGAAAGCAGGACCCTAATAGTAACCATTGATAAGTGGAAAGGGCCATTCAGGGATCTTGTGGGTTTCTTTGATAAAAACAATATCTTGTGAAGATATAACTTCTTGAGAAGTGCCTGAAGAAAACTCTATCACCCAAGTACAGTTCTAGCAGCCAATAGAGAGGCCAGTGCAACCTACTAGGACATAAATCAGAGTCCCATTCAATAAGTAGTTTTATCTACTTGCTCTAGTCTATAGTTTGTGGCGTCTTCAGTGCAACTGCTTACCGTCTAAGTACTCAATTTTATTATACAGTTCTAATTGTTTTCTTTGAGTCATCTTCCCTTCTCTTCTTTCACATCCAGTTCCTTTTGCTTACCATCACTTCCTAAATTCTAGTGAAGCCATAACTTGAATTCTTTGCCATCCAGCTAGAAGCAACATAGCAAAATAGTGCACAACTACACCCCTGCAGTCAGTAGGGAAGTTTAATATTTCAGGGAAACTGAATGAAACCAACGACTTTGGGCAATTTGGCTTGAGGAGGCGAAACAATACAGGAGACAATCCACAGGTTACAGGTTAATGGCTTCAACTTTCATAAATCAAGTTGCAATGATCTATCTTATCCATATATTCTCTTTCTTTAACAGTTGTACCACTTTGTTCATTTATTCTGATATGACCAGTAGGAAAGAGAACAGAATCCATGAGGATCAACTTACTCTAATATTGGAAGCATGACTATAACCGTGAAAATTATTTTTGCTATAGTCACCACTTCTAATTCAGATAAAAATCTTGTTGATCAATACAGTTTAGTATCCACATGAATGCTCCAAAATACAACTTTTACCATCAAAGAGGATAATTTTTTTTTGGTATTGTTATTCTTTATGTGTGGTGCGAAGGAATATATTCACCTTCTATCTCAGCATCATTTATTCATGTGTTCTTCGACAATCTTTAGACATTGGCTGAGTGTCTCCCAGGACTCAGACACCAAGGATTGCCTCCCTCTCTTTTGTAATTTAAATCCCTGTATCCTCGCTCCTTTTCCTTGTCTACCCTTTTCCTGCCTTTGCTTCATCTTTTTGTCCCTGCCATTGGCTTCCTCCTTCCCATTTGTTGGCTTCCTTCCTTTTGATGGCTAGCCCACTTTATGAGTTCAGAAATCACATGCTAAAGTATTATTTACACTAGCTCAAGAAAGAGATCTGGCCAAGAGATGGTGGATTCAAACTTGCCTTTGCTTCCCAAGGCAAGGAGGTCCTTAGCTGATGTCACTTCAAAATGGTTTCAGTGATTATCTTCCATTTATGCTCAAACTGACCTTGAGCAACGAAACTCCATAAATCACTCTCTTTTGAGTGAGCTCAGTCATGGCATTATTTTTTGAAACGATGGTTGTATCCTGCCATTTTCCTCACCTTTTGTGAGATTACATTACAAGATACTCAAGAGCACTTAAAAGAAGGTTTTATGGACATTTGTTTTTGAGTAATACTTCTTATACACATCCACCGTGGGGATTGAACCTGGGTCACATCACCAATAATGCAAGTGGCGTCCTTGCCGGTAGACCACACTCACGCGGATGGTTTTATGGACATTTGATTTGTCAGAGTTTGAAATATAGAGTAACTCCATATAGTTTGTGCATTCCTGTCCCTGTTTGTCCAACTGTTTGATGTTGTCTAGTTCGTAGCTGCTGGTCAGGAGTTTGTGGGCATTTGACATAAGGTTCAAAGCTGTGCCATCACAATAATTGATCATTTTGGTGGCATGAGGTTGGAATAGGATAGCCTGAATCTCAAATAGGAGTCCAAGGACAATGATACAGTCCATCTCTCAAATTTGTCTGTCTGTGAAGCTATTGGGGTTAGGTCTTCAAGCTTGTTTGTTTTTGGTGGATGGTACTCAGAAGTTATTTTTCTTCTTCAGTTAGTTGGCATCTCCATAGATTGAGTACCTCCATTCAAATACTCTTTAAATGCTCCTTACCAACTTTTTAATAAGAGGGCAATTGATCAACCAGTTGGAGATGATGTTTATTGACAATCTATTCATATCACTTGTGTTGCTCCATCTCAGCTTGTTAGCCCTAAGTTGGCCTTCTACACTAAACATTTCATGAGTATTGAGAATGGCATTTTTACTCATCCTGATTATGTCTAGCGACATGGACACACAACCTTAGGATTCCTCTTAGTCAGCTTAGAGTGTTCTTACATTAGTTGCGAGTGAAGACAGACCACCATATTCTTCGAGAGGATAGTGTATGTCACCTTTGCTCTATTTGGGAGGCGGAGATTGAAGAACTTTTCATGTTCAGGCATCTTGTTTATTATGAGATTCAAGGGAGGTACTATTGCTTGTATAGAGATGCACATGGATCTCTTGCCATTTTTTTCAGCTATCTTGACCAAAGGTGTGTGGCTCTGTACCTTAGGGAAGCTATCACTTTTTGACGTTAGTTATTATAGGGGAGATCGACTACTACTTGACTAGTCACTTCATTCTTTCACTCTATCTCTATGGTAGAGAGTAATAAGTGTTCATTTGAATCTACAACTCTTCAAAATATTAATGACAAATTTGTGCACCCTTGTTTTGCATACAAGGGTGGCTACTAGGCTTCAATTCTTTCTTCTTATTGCATGCGGCCGAACAAGACTGCAATGATTCGATGTTGGGTTTTGGCCACCCCTCACATGTCGAGGAGTTGTAGACAAACACTAATAGTTCCCTATCCTCTTCTATTGGTTCCATGGTCATGTATGCTAGAAGGGTCTTGAGGGGTGGTCGAACTCCATGCCCTCCTAGGATTATCCAACTAGGCCCTCTTAGCCTTGGCCATTCTCTTGGGAGCATCATTAGATCCTATGTTTGCCCTTTTGGGATAGTTGGTGATGACGACGATTGTGCTTCTACTTTACATCCCATTATAGATTAGTGTTGGCGCTTGGATCCACTATAGCTCCTTTCTATCTCTATTTTGCCTTGAATTATGCTCTCTCTTCATCATCACTTTTAGGATGTTAGGTTTTATCCATTTTGGATAACCCTCAAGGCTGTAATTTTATGCCATATAGTTGTTTGACTTCACTGTAGCTTACACTTGATTCTTTACTCTACTTTAGCTTATTATCATAGTACCTTTTGGTTACTACAGTGCACTATAACAAATCTTTTCAATGAGTCCCATTGGCCTACTTTGGTCATCTGTAGACATTAATCAAAGCTAAAGGTAAAGTATTTTTTAATGTCATGAGACCATAGGCCATATGAGACGACCCTCATAGAGGATGTTGTTTACCTAGTATATGTTTGTCCAATTAAACTCTGGTTACCAAAGTATGTTGTACAACTCTACCCCCCATTGGATTCGAACCTTAAACCTCCTATTCAGAGTTCCAAAAGTCTTACCTTTAGGCCCACTCTCCTTTGGCCATCTATAGACAATAAAAGCTAAAGGTAAAGTAGTTTTTAATGTCCACAAGACCATAGGCCATATGAGACAACCCTTATAGAAGATGTCATTTACCCAATATATGTTTATCCAACCAAACTCCGGTTACCGAAGTATGGTGTACAACTCTACCCCCATTGGATTCAAACCTTGAACCTCCTATTCGGAGTTCCAAAGTCTTACCGTTAGGCCCACTCGTTATCTTATCTCGGAACTTTTTTGGCATGTCGTAGTTCTCTCTAATGTTCTTGATTGTTGTATGTTGGCAATCATCCCGAGTTGTGTTCTCACCAAATCTGAAATATAAGCTTAGAAAATCTATACTTGATGGGTTAATGAATGAATACCATTGAATGAGGAACACCTAACTCCTTAATGCGGAAACCCCTAATTATCAAGCCACCTTACCAGAATCACAACAAATTATGCAAACAGGTGGGGGTCCTTGTTAACTAAGTTTAAACCCTTGAGAAGTTGGACTTGGCCTTTCAGGATCAAATGCAGCAACTGCAGGCCCAAAATCAATAGCTTTGGAAGCAGATTCGTGAAAAAGAAACCATGATTGCACATTTACAACACCAACTCCAGCTACAGAAGGTAAAGATTACCTCCCTCATTCATCCCTCTGAAAACTCTACAAATGCAGTTCAGCAACTCCAAGAAGTGGCATCAATAATGAAGGATAAACAAATTGAAATTTTCACTTAAGAGGAATGTTTGAAAGGGGAAAATAACTACATACAACTGTTACAGAAGTAGGCTGAAGAACACAATTCATGGTTCAAGTGTTCATATGGAAGCAAGCTCCTCTTACAGTTGAAATGGCTGTTTTGTGAAGTTAGAAGAAAAAAGATCACGACATTGGAAGGAACTCAATCTTCAACTTTGAGGCCTTTCTAAGCCCTTTGACTGTCTTCAATCTAGTTATGCCCGTATACATGGTATCTTGTGCTTGAAGGGTCCTACACTCTCTAGAGCCTAGACAACTCTAAATGACACTTGTTATTTGGTTCAGATCCTAAGAGGAGAGCTAAAAGGAAGCTCTTCTCTCTTCCCTCTCTTCCCATTAGAATCTACTTGGATGCAAACCTTATAGGCAGAAAAACAATTAGAGGGCTTGTGCGTAGATGCTAGCCACTAGGTAGGATAAAAAATGGGCCGTAGTTTGTGACTGCAGAGCCATCATTCACAACTCCCCTATTCTAGGTTGGTCACTTCCTTAACCATCTAAATGATGGTGTCCTCAAGCCTTATCGAGAGATTATAGCATCTCTATTACCTGTTGGAATTAGACTGACATAGTATAGTTGTTTGTGGGTGCCTTGTACAATCTTATTTCATTCCACAACCTCATCTTTCTTGCTAAGACCCACGAAAGCTTGGAGTGTGCTCATTTGTAGGTTGACAAGTTAGTCCACATAATATAGATGATTGTGTGAGTTGTACATAGTTGTGCATATGTTGGTTATGTTTTGATGTTATTTTGTGATGGAATAAATGATGCCATTCCCAAGACAATATTGTAGACCGTGTGCAATTCATTTGGTTATGAAATTGTGTGTATATGTGAGTTGCTCTTTACATTGTGTTGTCTTTGCTTGTAGAATATGTGGACATGTATTAGCAGTGTGTGTTGCATTATATGTTTTTTTGTGTGACTAAAATATTCCCACATGCTACATTTTGGTGTCATTTCTTGTACAAATTTTGGTTAGAGTTGGTGACATGGATGTATGAGAGTTGTGATGAGTGTGTCGCTTGGAAAGGTAGAATTCAGTTACAATGGAGAGAGCAGAATGTGGATGATGAGAGTAGTCAAGGCATACCAAGTGATTTGCCTCTTCCTCAACAGGTTGTATGGAAGGGAATTCTTCTAAAGTGGGCCTTCAAGATGAGTGAAGTCAAGTTTTGCCTCTTTCAAGGTAGTTGTTGGAGGAAATAGAGGTTGTGCACATGCGTCTGCCTCCTTAACGGGAGGAAAGGTGGGAGCAAGAAAGGGCAAGTGGTATAGGCTTCTTTGCTGACATCAATGATTGGCCAAGTGAAAATGAGCTTCACGATGACTTCTCCAACAAGAAGAAAAGTGCATAGAGACAGAACCTTATTTGGTTAAAAAAGGTTATACTGTTAGATGGGAATCAAAATCATGAGGCTAAATATAAGATTACGAGAATAGGATGCCTAGATCATGCAAGGTGCTAAATGCAAGTTGTGCATTTGGCATTGTAGAGGAAGGGAGTTTGACATGGGAGCAATTGTACGGTGATGTTTTTGACAATGCACAAAATAAGAGTTCAACATAGGAGCAATTGTAGGATGGTGTGTCTGACATCGCATGGGATGGGAGTCCAACATGGGAACAATTGTAGTGTAGTGTCTAGTGGTGCATGGGACAAAAATTCTGCATGAGAGTGACAATTGTGTATGCGTTAGTTTGAGATCATGAGGCAGTTTGGATGAGGTTGTACCTTGTGACACTGCTGGACTGTAGTGGACTATACATGGAACTACCACTAGACAGGTGCTAGACTTGGGGAAGAGTTGCAATAAGCATTTGATAAGGAATTTAAATTGAGTGAAAACAATAGGATCATTGTAGAGATTTATAAAATAGAGCAAAGTGAGACAAAGTTTGTTCAGTCCTATAACAAGAGGCTGAAAGAGCTGGTCAATAAATTGGATGAGCTGTCAGATAGACTCAAGAAAAGGTGGTTTGTAGACAGACTTTTCAAGTATAGGAAGAACTTAAAGGTACTCCATCCGTTATCATATCAAGGGACCTTTGAAAAGGAGTCAAAGACATAATCCAGAGGTTGGGTCCGAGTAATTGGCAATTCCGGGAATGAGATTCTTTACTCTAGTTTAACATATTTTCTTAGTAATTTTTGGTTGCTGCAGTGCATTGTAACAACTCTTTTCAATGAGTCCCATTGGCCTACTTTGGCCTTCGGTGGACATTAATAAAAATCTTATCTCCATGAGGACATGATGTGTATGTTTCACAAATTCAAGAACAAAAACTAAGATGTATGGTCCATTGAATATGAACTTGAGGGACAAACTAGTGCAACATGCATGAACAAGGCGTTCTACATATTTTGTGATGTGGAAGGGCACTTGACAAGAAATGTCCCTTCATTATGAAGTACAATCCATAGAGGGATAGTGCTTTTGGCAATTTCAAGAAAGGACTAGAAGTGGTTTCGTAATAACCACCAAGGAAATAGAAAAATTTGGAATCAGAATTGAACCTCCCTTGAGTCCCTTCAAACTTAGTTTGAGTAAATGAATTTGTAGGTTGAGTACAAAATGCCGTCCAAGGAACTAGGAATGCTGTCTAGAAGATGTGGGTTTCAATCAAGATCATAGACCAAGGCGAAAACAACACCAATTGAGAACATGACAAATCCGTAAGGCAATATGAATGTCATTTAGGATTTTCATGGTCTTGGGAAGTTTGAGTGGCATTTGGGAGTAGTTGCATGCCATTGAAGACTTTAGCTATGCCATTTGAGGAGAGATTGGATTTTATTGCTATGATAAAGCCATTTAGATGAGGGCAAATACCAATGTTGTCTGAGATTGATTTTAGCACAAGGCAAAAGTGTATGGTTTCTAAGAAGAAAACTTGGACAAAATAGACTAATTTGTGAATGTTGTTAAGCTTGTAATGAAGCAAAATTTTGTTTATGACTCATTGAACATATCCAAGTAGAGTGGGACATCGACAAATGTTGTTCGGGGAATGTGAAGTCTACAAATTCCGTCCAAAGGTTTGGCAAGTCTGCAAATACCCCTAGATACTTTATGAAATCCATTCATGGGAGTGTGTCAGTGAACACTGTTTGGGGCAAGGGTAATGTCATTTGAGGACAATGAGAATGTAGTTTGTGTGAATTCTGTCTAGCAGTGATGTTTGTAGTTAGGCAAATTGAAATCTGCATTTAGTTTTGTTATTTGGGTTATTTTGTATTTGTATGCAAAGTGTTTGACAAAATGTGCGTACATATAATAATAATGTTATAAAGTGGCAATGTAATATTTCATGTAATGTTAGTATGTACAACAAAGTCATAAAGTGACTTATGAAATGAAATGAAAGGCATATGAAATGTAGACAAAATGACATGTAATGCAATTTAATGATAAATTGCAATTAGACCTTAGGCATAAAAGTTAAATGTGGAATATGTAAATCACGTCCGAATAGGGGTGGCGGTTGAATGTGCTGTCCTGGTGATGGGGGACTGAGAAAATCACACGCTCACACTCACGCAATTTCCAAATTTTTATGCATTGATCTGGAAAATACATACATAAACAGTCCGCAGGCTTACAACAGCTAGCGCTCGGCTTAGCTTTACACTACTCACACTCTGCGTGCGATCTCCTATCCACCCCTCGATCTCATACATTAAACTGGGTTTTTATAGAGGCCCCGATCCTCTGAAAACCTCCTACGCAAAAATCGGGACACCAACCCGATTTAATACCCCACTCCGCACGGCCTCTGTCACCACTGATTCCGTCAGAAAACTCTGCGCGCCCATCCTTTTTGTTTCCCGTGCTTCTTGGTTCTCGTTCGTCTTTACTGCACCTTGGTGCCACGTGTCGTCCCTGCTCTGCAACCGCCGCCTGACCTCTGCCACTTCTGTCGCGGCCCCCGAAAATACAGTAAGTTGCGATTTCGCGACATCTCCTTTATCCTGCCCTTCCTTCTCCTTTTTGGTCGCGAAATCGCGACATTTCTCTCCTTCTTCCCTCTCTTCCACTTCCGGTCGCGAAATCGCGACATCTTCTCTTCCAGCTTCCTTTCTCTCCTGCGGGTCGCGATTTCGCGACATGTTGCGAAATCGCGACATCCTCTCGTTCCGCCTTCTCCTTCCTCTTCGCGTCGCGAAATCACGACATCTTCTTCCCTCTGTGCCTTCTCGCTCTTTCGGGTCGCGATTTCGTGACATGTCGCGAAATCGCGACAATTTCCCTCCTTGGCTTCTTTCTGCTCCTTTGGTCGCGATTTCGTGACATGTCACCGCCGATTCCGTCAGAAAACTTTGCGCGCCCATCCTTTTTGTTTCCCGCGCTTCTTGGTTCTCGTTCGTCTTTACTGCACCTTGGTGCCACGTGTCGTCCCTGCTCTGCAACCGCCGCTTGACCTCTGCCACTTTTGTCGCGGCCCCCGAAAATACAGTAAGTCGCGATTTCGCGACATCTCCTTTATCCTGCCCTTCCTTCTCCTTTTTGGTCGTGATATCGCGACATTTCTCTCCTTCTTCCCTCTCTTCCACTTCCGGTCGCGAAATCGCGACATCTTCTCTTCCAGCTTCCTTTCGCTCCTGCGGGTCGCGATTTCCCGACATGTCACGAAATCGCGACATCCTCTCGTTCCGCCTTCTCCTTCCTCTTCGCGTCGCGAAATCACGACATGTCGCGAAATCGCGACATCTTCTTCCCTCTGTGCCTTCTCGCTCTTTCGGGTCGCGAAATCGCGACAATTTCCCTCCTTGGCTTCTTTCTGCTCCTTTGGTCGCGATTTCGCAACATGTTGCGAAATCGCGACATTTTCTCCTCCTTCCCTTCCTTGTCTGCTTCTGTCGCGATTTCGCGACATGTCGCGAAATCGCGACATCTTTGGCGTGCAGCCTTCTTCTTCCTGCTGGGGTCGCGAAATCGCGACATGTCGCGATTTCGCGACATCTTCTTCTTGCTGGTTCTGCCCTCTGGTTGTGTCGCGATATCGCGACACATTTGCTGTCACGATATCGCGACAGCTTTCTCCGCCGGCCCCTCTCTCCTCGTTGTGTCGCGATATCGCGACACTTTTTCTGTCGCGATATCGCGACACGACGAGGAGAGAGGGGCCGGCGGAGAAAGCTGTCGCGATATCGCGCCAGATTTTCCTCCTCGCTGCCTTCTCCGTTTTCTGTCGCGAAATGTCGCGAAATCGCGACGTTTTTCTTCCTTAGGCAATTTTTCAAATGCCTCTGCATCAGGTGTTGCTGGATGCTCCTGCATCACCTGGGAAGCCGTTGTTGGCAACGGCCCAGGACAAACATTAAATAGAAACCCCCCTCCTTCATTTGTAACATTGGACAGTAGATATGTGATAGAGACATTGGTGAGAGCATTGAGGAGATTGTCTATGTCATTGTTATGCTGTGATTATGCAGGCCTGGTTGTGGAAGTATTAATGAGCAACCCTGCACATTGTAATTGCAGTCTGCCATTGCTGCTTACAACAAGCACCATTGAATGCCAATACAATTCTGTTATTTGCAGATTCATTGCAGTCTGATTCCAGTTTACCTGTATTCTGTATGCTATGTATGTTAATGAGATTGTATGTTGTATTGCTTGAGTGTTGTTTATAGTTGCAGACTGTAGTATTTGTTTGCCATAGTTGTAGATTGCAGTGGTTAGAGTATTGCAAAGATACTGCCTATAAGTTGCAGGTTGCAGGGAGAAAACTGCCATGGAAGGACTGCAAGTTAGTTGCAGACCGTATGAGGTTTAGATCATACGAAGGTTAGACCGTACAAGCCTGTGTCACAGTCTTGGAGATCACCGTCTTGTCACTTGGGGAGATTGGGGCATTGTACGTGTGACTACCATACAATTGCCGCCATACAAGAAGATTGTATGAGATTGTGCCGTATGAGTGTATGTGTGACTACCATACAATTTCTGCCGTACACGGAAGACTACTGTCTGAGGACAATGACATCGTACGATTGTGAAGATAAGTCTTATAATTGCAGTCTTGATTGGTTCCTGAGTCTGTCATTCCGCCATTCCATTGTTGGGAATATCACCACTCGTGCTACAATGGTGTTAATAGTGGCCAAAAACCTGACAACACTCTTGTAGCTGTCAATGACAACAAGAAGAATTCATATGGGAAAGAGGAGTTTGGAAAGAGTGGTTTGGTGTTTTGCAAAACATTACAAGCTACTAGAAGGCTGGCAAGCCAACTTGGATTAATAAGTGGGTTCGGGGCCTTCAATCCCGCAAGGGGGTTACCATCCCCTTGATCCCAATTACAAAATGGCGAGGGGTGTTTCCCCTTAGCCTTGTGATGACGCTAGCTATAAGACAATAAGAATCAAATGTTCTAAACCTCAATTCTCATTAACAATAAATCATTCACCAATATGCAAGAATATCAAAACTTGCATCCACCAATAAATTCCACAATAACAATCCAAACAAAGAGATAGAGATAGATAATACCCTTATGGTAGGGCAATGCCAATATTTCTCCTTAAGGAAGGAATCACTCAAATTCTGCTCCATGAGCCAAGACTATTACAAAGAATACTTGATATGACTTGCTTACAATGACAATATCCCTTCTTTTTACAACCCTCTTCCCAAACCCTTCATCTTCCTAAACCCTTAATCTCCCTTATCCCACTCATTGGTTATAATAAAATATTAAAGTATAATCAACCTATATACAATATAATATATCCTCTTAGGTACCTAACATTCCATCCCCCTTACAAAATGTTTTGTCCTCAAAACATAGGAAGAAACTAAATAATATGATCTTCAAGTAATGATGACAATTGGTACCGATCTTGATCATCCATCCATCCTAGTGCAACTCTGATTGGTGGTGGTCTTTGCTGATGCCGATATGCCATTTTTGCCTCTTGAGTTAAATTCACTCTTTTTCATCCATTCCTACTTGCATTTGCGATTATTAGCATATCCAAAGTTTTGGCTCCTTTGGTTCCATGAATGTCCTTCATAATTCTTTGACTGTTCTTTCTTGCTTCCCTCTTTTGGTTCGTCCCTTGCTTTTGCTTCTTCCTTGATTTCCGCTACTGCCTCCTCCTTAGACTCTATTTCAGGTTATTCTGTTTGTTCTCTTGCAATAGCTACCTGTTTTCCCTCGGATCCTTGCTCTTTATGCTGAGAAATATCTTGCAATGTTATCTTCTTTTTTCTGTACCATAGCTTCATAAACCTTTTTGCATATTAACAGTACCCAAAGAATGCAACCAAGGATAACCTAGAAAAATATCCATATCATCCCTCTCAATGGCATAGAAATCTGAATGTAAAACATATTTATCCATAGTGATTTTCAAATCTTGAAAAATTTGAACATTCTTACCCTCAAGCTTTATATCTTTGATTTTCTTTGCTTGAACCTGCAACCTCTTAGCCAAAGCAATATTAATGAAATTACATCTGCTGCTAGGGTTTATAGAAATAACAACCTTTTCCCTTTGGATGCAACCATAAACCTACAAAATAGATTTTTTAAATTCAAACAATTCTTCCTTATCATTGCTTGGCTTATCTGACACCAAAGATGTGCTTCCTTTTGCCTGCATATTATTATCCTTTTCCTCCAATCCCCATTTGCTTAAAAATGCAATTGCAAATTCTTCTTGTGTGTGTGAACAATTATGGGCATGAGCAAAGTTCATATACCAAGATAAAGCTTCCCCTTGTAAATAACCAGAAAGCTTACATTTCCTTATCCATTCCAAAAAATTAAAGACACATTTTTCCACCATTCCCTGGGATTACTATCATTCTCTCTAGTGAATATTGGCAACTCCATTACCTCACCCCAAAATAATTCTGGTCTTAAATAACCGAAAATTCTCAAAAATAAAATTTCTCAAATCTCATCTATTCTTTTCTTTAAACAATTAAATCTACAATTTTTCTTCAAAACAAATCAATTGGCAACTGATTTGCTTACTCAGATTGAGAGAGATGATTTTTTTCTCTTTGGACGAATTTTCTACACAGCCAAAAATAACATCCGTAGCTCAACTCCAAACAGCCATAACTTCCTCAATACTGATTAGAATTTGAAAAATGAGCAGTCATCTTTGTAGTACTCAAATTGATCTACACGATGGTGCAAGAATTTTTTCAAAATAATTGACAAAATGAAGTTATAATTTTTTTTTTTTTGGCACAGCCAGAAAACAACATTAATAACCCAACTTCAAGCATCCATAACTCCCTTAATACTTATCAGAATTTAACAAATGACCAGTCATTTTTGTAGTGCTCAAAAAGATCTACAAAATGGTGCAAAAATCTCCTAAAATGACCGCTGAAAAATAGATATAGCTTCTGCAATATGAGACGTTTTTTGGCAAAAATTTGCCCCAGCTTTGCAATCCACGAAAAACAGAATCCCCACTTTGCCATAATTGCCGCTTTGATACCACTTGTTATGAACCTCAATTCTCATTAACAATAAATCATTGACCAATATGCAAAAATACTATGTTACCAGTTCGGCACCCTAGGATCCTCGGATCCCGATATGAGACGTACGGTATGGATTCAGGAACGGTACGCACGTGGGTCAGTCTAGGGTTCTGCCTAGGGGACCCGGAGTGTAGACATGCAAATTGATACGTCCTTATTTGCTGAATCAGTTTTGGTATTGTAAATGTATGCAAAGTGTTTGACGAAATGCGCATGCATATATTTAATAATGTTGTAAAGTGCAATTTAATATTGTACGTAAGAATAAAGTCATGTAATTCAATTATGTCGGCTAAATTAGAATTATAAGCTATTTCGTCCTGTAGTGGAAATGTCATGTAATGCAAGAGCAAATGCACATGAAATGTAATTTGAGGGAAGTTATGAGGTAGTTGGAGAACATAACTACTTTTGGGTGTATAAATAAACCCCCCTCATTCATTCAAGTTGTTCACCCATAGAAGATGTGCAGGCAGTAAGGAGAGCAATACATGGTGATTGATGCAGTCCATTGTTGTGTGCAGCCATGAAGGATGTTCAGCCTAGGGTTTGCAAGTGCAGATTGTAATGCTGTATCATAAATGCCATTGTTAATATAAACTGCTGTATTTACTGTTCTCTACCATTGCTGCTGCTATTTCTGTCATTGCTGCTGTTATTAGTGCTGTTGCAGGTTTTCTTTGCATTATTATTGCTATACTACAATGATTGCAGATCTGTAGAACTATTAAGTGGAAATGGAATTGTTTGTGAGCATGTGAAATTTCATTTCTACACGGAGGAGTTTCCCTGTGATTATGCGCGAACTGTGGAACGCAAAATCTGAAAAATCTACATGGAGTTAATGGGCAATGGTCAATATCATAGGGGTTGCTCATCCTATATATATGATAAATTAATTAACAATTATAAAAGCGGGTAAATGGTTTTGACGGACCTCAACTTTTCTGCTTTCATCTAGATGAATGACTAATTTCCTAGGTCCCTTAAACCGTTGGTTCTGCAGAATATTCATTTATTTATCACGCCGCCCATCCATTTGCGTGCATAAAACATTTTTGAAAACCTACATAGAAGAATAATCAACACGTAGAGCTCTTCGTCATTCTTCAGATCGTCAATTCCAACTAAGAAAGAAACTCATCCTTGAACAATGACAAGGGACCGTGTATTTATTTATCTATTTATATTTTAACTCTGAAAGTTACAATTTGCTTAATTATTAATTAAATTGTCGATGGCAATTAGCACGAGCGGCATCCCATTAACGTGGTCGATTAATTATTAATTAAATACATTAATAGTAATGTCGTGCCAATTACTAATATGTTTCACCCGAGATCGACAGACGTACAGGCGGCTACCATGCTCAAAGACTTGCATTATGTTACCGTTTCGTTTTGGGTTCAATCCCCACGGCGGGTGTCACCGTCAAGGATGCCACTTGCATTATCGGTGATGTGACTCGGGTTTTATCCACCGGCGGATGTCTATAAGAAGTAATACTCACCAAAAAAAAAAAAATGATCCTTGGACACCACACACTAATAGTGATAACTCAGTCACATGTTTCTTGTACCAGATTGCAGACAGAGTGTGCCCTCTAACCTCCCTTTCAACATTCTCAGAAGGCAGCTTGACTCTATAGTCTTGGTGTTGGAGCCTCTCTAGGTCTTGTGACTAGCATCTCAAGCCTTATGGGCAGATGTACATCGCTGGCTTCCTCTCTGCTGTTGGTGACCCAATCTTGGAATCTTGGAGAAGGGCCAGGAGGAAACCAAGCATTCCTTTTGCACTATCCAGCATGGTCTTTATGGCTTTATGAGATCTTGCATTGGCCCCTTTGGCATGATAGATGGCGATACTGATTATGAGGACAGATACTTGACAGAGTCTGCAGGAAGAGTCCTTGTGGCTATTTATATTTGTGTTGCTTGTTCTAGGATTTAACCCCTTTTGAGTCTGCCCTGTTCATTTTCTGATCTAGGTCCTTTCAGTTTAGTTTGAATTGGTAGAATCCCTTTTCTTTGTTCTTTACTTTTGAGTCTCATTCACCCAGTCTGTTCATTAGTGGATGTTAATACAATTTCTTTTCAGTTTATTTCATTTCTACTTTCTTTGGGGCCTGTTCAATGTACTGTGTATCTGTATCAGACACATTGAAAAGGCATACGTTGTAATTTCTCAGTTTTCTGAATGGCAATTGTGAATGGCGCAAGAACATGAAACAAATTGTGGTCTGTTGAATTTTTTGTTGTTTAATGTTTTCTTATTTCAAAAAAATATTGTAGAATTTCTAGTATAACTGTAATTGCATAAACTCAGCTTAAGGCCACAATTATCTTTATAAACTAGTATGACTATGGTCATCGTATGCCCTACAGGCTTGTTAGAGACTTGGCCATGTTCACAGCGTTTAAGAATATGATATTATTACCCTGTCTCATCTTAGAAAGACTCCCAAGTATTGTACACATATAGGTAATTATTACCCCGTCTTATCTTACACTGTTAAGAATAAGATCTTATTGCCCTGTCTTATCTTACAAATACTCCCAAGTATCATACTCATGGTAATTTTTAAAGATTCTTCTGTTTATTTGAGGCTTACAGTTCATCTGTTGATAATATGATGTCAGATATGCCATGCATGTTGAGATTTTTGGTTGCATATTTTTCCGGCATATTTATATCCAAATTGTTTTTGAGTCCCATTGACATGTTTTGGTCATATATGTGTTATTCATAGTTCCTTTCTCTCTTTCTATGGAAGTGTTATCTAGAGCATGCCTGTGTTGCATTAAGAATTTAACGGAAACTTGGCTAGGGAAGTATATATTTTATTGATATATTTTGGAAGTAATGTTTCGTTTGTAATAATATTGGTCCCTTTCTTGCACCATAGAAACTGACCTGATTCAGTGACATGTGACTTGAGGTCTTTGATTTGTTGGTTTTCTTTGCAGGTATTGGTTATCCTTCTCCAATTAACCTTCCATCTGAACCACGAGAGGCACCACCTCCAATGATATCTCCATCCCATAGACATCGTCAAAATGTGCAAAGTAAATACACTTCCTTTTTAGAATTTAAAACTATTATTCAGGAGACTCTAATTAATAGCTGGCTCTTGTTTTGGTGAATACTATTTTTTGCAGGCCCGGTTGCTTCTCCTCCAAGGATTTTTCCTTCCAGACCAATTCGGGAGAAACCGAGCATACCTCCGCTGGCACTGCCAGGGAACAGATCAAAGAGATCATCACCGGTTACACTGGCACCTAAGTATCAAGGTCTCTATGGAAGTTTCATCTGGAGCAAGTTTTTGTTGTCTTAAGGGTTTAATGAAAACTTTGCTAATGGAGTACATATTATAAATATATATCTTGGAAGTAATATTTCATTTGTCAGAATCTGTCTCTGATTTTTGCACCGAGTAGACTGACCAGATTTAGTGAGATCTATTTTTCAAGGTCTTTGATTGTTGTTTTTTCTGTGTAGGTGATGGTTCTCCTCCTCCAACCAGCCTTCCATCTGAGCCACTGGCTCCACTGATATCTCCATCCCATGGTGTGCAAAGTAAATATACTTTCCTTTCTGGAATTTAAAATTTTGTTTGGTAGATTGTACATAATAGCTTAGCTATGTTTCTCTGACTACCACTTTCTTTTCTAGGCCCCATTGCTTCTCCTCAAAGCATTTTTCCTTCCGCACCAACTTGGAAGAAACCAAGCATACCTTCTCTGGCACCGCCAAGGAATAGATTGAAGAGACACTCACCGGTTACATGGGCACCTAAGAGCCAAGGTCACTATTGATCTTCTACCTAGAGCATGTCTGTACTGTCTTAAGAATTTAACAGAAACTTTACTAATGTAGTCAAGACTCAATATTATAAAGATAAATCTCTGAAGTAATGTTTCATTTGTCAGAATCTGAGTCTGCGTCTTGCACCAAATAAATTGACCAAATTTAGTATCATGTATGATTTAAGGTCTTTGATTGTTGTTTTTCTGTGCAGGTATTAATTATCCACCACCAACCAACCTTCCGTCTGAGCCACTAGAGGCACCAGCGTCAATGATATCTCCATCTGAGGGACATCATCAAAATGTGCCAGGTGAATATACCTTCCTTTCTGGAATTAAAAACTTTTATTCAGGAGACAGTAAGTAATAGCTGGCCATGTTTCATTCTTCTTTTTTGTAGGCATATTTCCTTTTGGACCAACCCAGGAGAAACCAAACATACCTCCTGTGGCACTGCCCAGGAACAGATTGAAGAGACAATCACCAGTTACACTGGCACCTAAGAATCAAGGTCTTTATGGAAGTTTTATCTGGGTCACATCTGTTCTTTCTTAAGAGGTTAATGGAAGCTTTGCTAGTGGAGTAAATATTTTAAAGATATATCCTGGAAGTAGTGTTTTGTTTGTCAGAATCTGAGTCCATTTATTGTACCAAATAAACTAACCAGATTTAGTGACATTAGGCATGTATAATTTGAAGACTTCGAATGTTTGTTTTTTGGTGCAGGCATTGGTCATGCTCCTCCAACCAATATTTCATCTGAGCCACGAGTGGCACCAGCTCCTCTGATATCTCCATCCCATGGACATCATCAAAATGTGCAAGGTAAATATACCTTCCTTTTCAAAAGTAACTTTTTTTTGGGAGACTGTAATTAATAGCCTGGTTATATGTATGTGGTCCCTACTTTTTTGTAGGCTCTGTCGCTTCTCCTCAAAGCATTTATCCTTTTGGACCAACTCAGGAGAACCCAAGCATACCTCCTTTGGCATTGCCAAGGAACAGATCAAAGGGACAATCACCGCTTACACCGGCACCAAAGAATCAAGGTCTTAATTGAAGTTCTATCTGAAGCATGACTGTGCTGTCTTAAGGATTTAATGGAAACTTTGCTAGTGGAGTTCATATTATAAATATGTCTTGGATGTTTCATTTGTCAGATCCTGAGTCCATTTATTGTACCAAATAAACTAACCAGATTTAGTGACATTAGGCATGTATAATTTGAAGACTTTGATTGTTGTTTTTCTGTGCAGGCATTGGTTATGCTCCTCCAACCAATATTTCATCTGAGCCACGAGTGGCACCAGCTCCTCTGATATTTTCATCCCATGGACATCAGCAAAATGTGCAAGGTAAATATAACTTCCTTTTCAAAAGTTAAACTTCTTTTTTGGGAAAGTGTAATTAATAGCCTGGTTGTATATATATGTGGTACCTACTTTTGTAGGCTCAGTCGCTTCTCCTCAAAGCATTTTTCCTTACGGACCAACTCAGGAGAACCCAAGCATACCTTCTTTGGCATTGCCAAGGAACAGATCAAAGAGACAATCACCGCTTACACTGGCACCAAAGAATCAAGGTCTTAATGGAAGTTCTAGCTGAAGCATGACTATGTTGTCTTAAGGATTTAATGAAAATTTTGCTAGTATATTATAAAGATATATCTTGGATGGAATGTTTCATTTGTCAAAATCTGAGTCTTTTTGTTGCACCCAATAAACTGACCAGATTTGATAACATGTATGCTTTAAAGGTCTTTTAATGTTGTTTTTCTGTTCAGGTATTGGTTATCCTCCTCCAACCAATCTTCCATCTGAGCCACTACGTGCACTGGCTCCACTAATATCTCCATCCCATGGTGTGCAAAGTAAATATACTTTCCTTTCTGGGATTTAAAATTTTGTTTGGTAGATTGTACTTAATAGCTTAGCTATGTTTCTCTGACTACCACTTTCTTTTCTAGGCCCCATTGCTTCTCCTCAAAGCATTTTTCCTTCCGCACCAACTTGGAAGAAACCAAGCATACCTTCTCTGGAACCGCCAAGGAATAGATTGAAGAGACACTCACCGGTTACATGGGCACCTAAGAGCCAAGGTCACTATTGATCTTCTACCTAGAGCATGTCTGTACTGTCTTAAGAATTTAACAGAAACTTTACTAATGTAGTCAAGACTCAATATTATAAAGATAAATGTCTGAAGTAATGTTTCATTTGTCAGAATCTGAGTCTGTGTCTTGCACCAAATAAATTGACCAAATTTAGTATCATGTATGATTTAAGGTCTTTGATTGTTGTTTTTCTGTGCAGGTATTAATTACCCACCACCAACCAACCTTCCGTCTGAGCCACTAGAGGCACCAGCGCCAATGATATCTCCATCTGAGGGACACCATCAAAATGTACCAGGTGAATATACCTTCCTTTCTGGAATTAAAAACTTTTATTCAGGAGACAGTAAGTAATAGCTGGCCATGTTTCATTCTTCTTTTTTGTAGGCATATTTCCTTTTGGACCAACCCAGGAGAAACCAAACATACCTCCTCTGGCACTGCCCAGGAACAGATTGAAGAGACAATCACCAGTTACACTGGCACCTAAGAATCAAGGTCTTTATGGAAGTTTTATCTGGGGCACATCTGTTCTTTTTTAAGAGGTTAATGGAAGCTTTGCTAGTGGAGTACATATTTTAAAGATATATCTTGGAAGTAGTGTTTCGTTTGTCAGAATCTGAGTCCATTTATTGTATCAAATAAACTGACCAGATTTAGTGACATTGGGCATGTATAATTTGAAGACTTTGATTGTTGTTTTTCTGATAAGGTATTGGTTATGTTTCTCCAACCAATATTTCATCTGAGCCACAAGCGGCACCAGCTCCTCAAATATCTCCATCCCATGGACATCATCAAAATATGCAAGGTAAATATACCTTCCTTTTCAAAAGTAAACTTCTTATTTGGGAGACTGTAATTAATAGCCTGGTTATATATATGTGGCCCCTACTGTTTTGTAGGTTCAGTTGCTTCTCCTCAAAGCATTTATCCTTTTGGACCAACTCAGGAGAACCCAAGCATACCTCCTTTGGCATTGCCAAGGAACAGATCAAAAAGACAATCACCGCTTACACAGGCACCAAAGAATCAAGGTCTTAATGGAAGTTCTATCTGAAGCATGACTGTGCTGTCTTAAGAATTTTATGAAAATTTTGCTGTATATTATAAAGATATATCTTGGATGTAATGTTTCATTTGTCAAAATCTGAGTCTTTTTGTTGCACCAAGTAAACTGACCAGATTTGATAACATGTATGCTTTAAAGGTCTTTTAATGTTGTTTTTCTGTTCAGGCATTGGTTATCCTCCTCCAACCGACCTTCCATCTGAGCCACAAGGGGCACCAGCTCCACATATATCTACATCCCATGGGCATCATCAGAATGTGCAAGGTAAATATACCTTCTCGTCCAAAATTTAAAACTTTTGTTCAGAACATGGATACATGGGGATGTGTCCCCGTCCCTGCAGTCCCCAGAACAAGGGGACGGCAAAGGGACATTTCCCCGCTGTCCCCCTTTTGGGAGGGACAGGCGGGGTGTCCCAGGGACGCCGCCCGGTAGTAGGGGACTGTCCCCGCTACCCTTGCTGTGAGGGGACGCCGTGGGGGATGGCTGGGTGTCAAACAAAAAAAAAAACTCAGTTCTACTCAGCACAATTTCATGGATGTTTGGAATGAAGCTCTGCTTGTCTTGTTTTAGGCACATTGCCAGTCAGTTTCATCAGCTTCTAAAGGAGGTGGACGGTAGGATAGATTGGTTTACAGAATATATGGAAGATTTTACAGACAAATTGTGTGTCTACTGATGTTAGTTTCAGCACAAGTTGTGGGGATGCTCATCCTATGAACCTTGTCCTGATATTAGTATCAAGCGTTGGATGGTTTCTTTTGATATCTCAAACTGGTCTGAATATGGGTTTTCTCTGCCAACATTTTCAACAGCCAATGCCTTACATGGACTATAATTATGATATAATTTTTCTTCTTCCATTAGAAAGGACATCTTATACCTGCTGTTAGACCAGGCAACAGATCCTTGGTCTATGCATAGAGTTTTAAGTGGATAAGAAAGCTGTTGTCTTTGCCATATCTGTTTTCACTTCTTCTAGAACAGTAAGAAAGAAATTATATTGATGTCCACAAATGACCAGAGTAGAACAATGGGACTCCAAAATACAGTCTGTTGAAATAGCAAATCAGAAATAAATAAAGTGTTCAACAAACAAAAATAAATATCTAAAACAAACACTAAAAGTACAAAAAGTTCTCTGACGACCAAAGATCAAAATCTAAAACACACACTGAAATAGAACTAGGATGCATAAGAACATAAAAAAGAGGGATAGCCCAAATGATAAACCCTAGACAAATCAGTATATACAAAGACATTATACAAACTACAAACTAACCATGTGAAAGGAAAGTCCCATGTTAAGAAAGTGAACCAGAAAGAGATCTGAAAGAGAAAATAAATAAATAAATAAATATATAAATAAATATATATATATATATATATATATATATATATATATATATATAATTTTCTATATAATATGATTTATTTAAAATATTCTACAAAAATATTATTCTAAATATTTTTGTTGTAAATGAGACTATTTTTGTTGTGTAAATTATTCTAAATATGATGAGGGCAGCCCATCAGATACTATTATACTTGCCGTCCCCTAGCCGTTTCCTAAAATTGGCTTGGGACTGCCTTTTTCTAATTCTCCAATCATCCCTCCACCGGAACAACCCACAAGAAATTCTAGAACCCTAGTGGCACCATCTCTGATATTTTCTTCCCCGCCACATTATTCAGGAGTAAATGGTAGATGTGCTTTCTCTCCCCAGTCTGGACAGATTTTTCCATGCAGGATATTGTCATAAAAATATCCTAATATTGTCCTGTTCATTGAATCTTTTAGGGCATGTTACTTCTCCAAGCAGTGACTTTTATGGACCAACCCAGAAGAAACCAAGGATGTTTGTAGCTCCATCACTAATGATAAAGTCAAACTGGCATGCACCAAGAGAGATTCCACCCATGCGGCAAGGTTTTTGAATGCTATTACTCTTGTTGCCAAGAGATATGCACTATGCTTGTTAAAAGTTGTTCAAATAGGTTTTTTTGTGTTTTTTTTGCTTCATTTTTTTTATTATTAGGACCATTTTATTCTTATCCTATTCCTCGTCCACCTGGACCATATGCAGGAAATACTACTATTTTTCTCTTTCCTCCATTAATTATATTATTTTTCCTCTGTATCATCAAAAACAGAAATACAGATATTATCCTTTTCTGCACCTTTTGCAGATTTCCATTGAGTTTTGCAATGCTGTTAGAATGCAATTAATTCTAACTATTGTTGGATGATATCTTATTTATTCTAGTACCCATGGCTTCTCCTCTTATCATTGCTTCACAACCACCCCAAAAGATGCAAGGAGTGCATCGAGCACCATTGCCAACTAAAAGACCAGGGAGGCATGTGCCGGTTGGAATTCCATCTATCCATCAAGGTCTCTCAGGAGTATTCATTTTTAATGAAAGGTGAATGCAACCTATGCTTCTTTAGATATCATTAAATTTTTGGTGCCTTTTACAGGGTCTGTTCCTAGTCAATTGACTTTTCCATCAGGACCCCCCAAAGTAAACTCAGGAATTTCATTTGCACCCTCAACAATAATTCCAATGCCTCAACATCATTGGGGTGTGAAAGGTAATTTTCTTTATCTTTTTGTTTGATTCAAAGGCAATAATTAGAATTTCAGCAATCCTAAATTGTCTGTTATACTTTTTAGGACCTTTTACTTCTCCACCAAGCAAAATTCCATCTCAAGCACCTCAGAAGAAACCTAACATACCCATAGCAGCAGCACCAAGCAAAAAATCAGGAAAGCATACACCGATTGCAAGTATACCCACAGCTCATGGTCTGATCATGATTCTGTTGTATCTTACTTTGTGTAATTTTACAAGTTATTAGATTGTTGGTTGCTTTTGCAGGGCCTGCTTATTCACCAGTTAACTCTGCACATCCATCATCCTCAAGAAACTTGAGAAGTCCAACAGTTTCGCCATCAATTATATATCCATCACCTCCACATCATCGACCGCAGAAGCATGCACCAGTTACAAGTCCACCAGCAACTCAAGGTCTCATCATGGTTCTATTCTCTGTTTCTAGAGCAATACTTACTTTACAAGATGTTGAATTATTAGTTGTTTTTGCAGGGCCTGTTTCTTCATCACTGAACTCTCCAAATCCATCATCTTCAGGGAACTTGGGAGCTCCAATAGCTGCACCGCCAACTATATTTCGTTCTCCACATCATCAATCATGGAAGCAGACCCCAGTTGCAAGCCCGCCTTTGATTCAAGGTCCCTTCACAGTTCCGTTTTCTGTTTCTAGATTAATAGTTACCCTACCTTACAAGTCACTGATTTGTTAATTGCTTCTGCAGGGCCTGTTTATTCTTCAGTTAGATCTCCACATCCATCATCCTCAGGAAACTTGAGAACTCCAACAGTCCCTGCATCAGTTATATTTCCTCCCTCCCAACATCATCAATCACAGAAGCATGCACCAGTTTCAAGCCCACATTTGACTCAAGGTCTCTCCATGGTTCCATTTTCTATTCTGGATAACACTTGCCTTACTGTACAAGCGACGGATTTGTTAGTTGCTTCTTCAGGGTCTGTTTCTAGAATAATTCTCACCTTACTTTACAAGTCGATGATTTGTTGGTTGCTTCTGCAGGACCCATTTATCCTCCAGTTAAATCTCCACATCCATCATCCTCTGGAAACTTGAGAACTCCAACAGTCTCACCCTCAGTTATATTTCCTTACCCTCCGCATCATCGATCTCGGCAGCATGTACCAGTTGCAAGCCCGCCATTGATTCAAGGTTTCTTCATGGTTCCGTTTGCTGTTTCTAGAATAATACTCACCTTACTTAAGTCACTGATTTATTGGTTGCTTCTGCAGGGCCTGTTTATTCTTCAGTTAGATCTCCACATACATCATCCTCAGGAAACTTGAGAACTCCAACAGTCTCACCATCAGTTATATTTCCTTCCCCCCGACATCATCAATCACAGAAGCATGCACCAGTTTCAAGCCCACTTTTGCCTCAAGGTCTCTCCATGGTTCCATTTTCTGTTGTATATAACACTTACCTTATTGTACAAGTGACTGATTTGTTAGTTGCTTCTTCAGGGCTTGTTTCTAGAATAATTCTCACCTTACTTTACAAGTCAATGATTTGTTGGTTGCTTCTGCAGGACCGGTTTATCCTCCAGTTAAATCTCCACATCCATCATCCTATGGAAACTTGAGAACTCCATCAGTTTCACCCTCAGTTAGATTTCCTTACCCTCCGCATCATCGGTCTCGGCAGCAAGTACCAGTTGCAAGCCCGCCATTGATTCAAGGTTTCTTCATGGTTCCGTTTGTTGTTTCTAGAATAATACTCACCTTAGTTAAGTCACTGATTTATTGAGTGCTTCTGCAGGGCCTGTTTATTCTCTAGTTAGATCTCCACTTCCATCATCCTCAGGAAACTTGAGAACTCCAACAGTCTCACCATCAGTTATATTTCCTCCCCTCCGACATCATCAACCACAGAAGCATGCACCAGTTTCAAGCCCACATTTGACTCAAGGTCTCACCATGGTTCCATTTTCTGTTCTAGATAACACTTGCCTTACTGTACAAGTGACTGATTTGTTAGTTGCTTCTTCAGGGCCCATTTCTAGAATAACTCTCACCTTACTTTACAAGTCAATGATTTGTTGGTTGCTTCTGCAGGACCCATTTATCCTCCAGTTAAATCTCCACATCCATCATCCTCTGGAAACTTGAGAACTCCAACAGTCTCACCCTCAGTTATATTTCCTTACCCTCCGCATCATCGATCTTGGCAGCATGTACCAGTTGCAAGCCCGCCATTGTTCCAAGGTTTTTCTTCATGGTTCCATTTGCTGTTTCTAGAACTATACTCACCTTAAGTCACTGATTTATTGGTTGCTTCTGCAGGACCCGTTTATTCACCAATTAAATCTCCTCATCCATCATCCTCTGGAAAGCTGGGAACTCCAACAGTCTCACCATCAGTTATATTTCCTTCCCCTCCGCATTATCGATCATGGAAGCATGCACCGGCCGCAAGCCCATCAATAAGTCAAGGTCTGTACAGGGTTTTATCTTATTGCTAGAACAATGCTTGCCTTGCTTTACGACTCACTGAATTGTTAATTGCTTTTACAGGGCCTGCTTATTCTTCAGTTAAATCTCCGCATGCATCACCCATAGGAAACCCAGGAATGCCAGCAGCTTCACCATCAAATATGTTTCCTTTAACTCCACATCAGGGACATACGAAAGGTACAAATACTTTCTTTCTTAGATCTTGAAGGCCTATTCTTGGACTTCAATGCTAGTAACTTCCACTGATGGTTGTCTATATGTTGCATGTTAGGATCCCTTGCTTCTCCAAACATCTCTCCTTCTGAACCACCTGAGAAAACACCAACAATACCTGTGGCAGCACCACCGATAATGTTTCCTCCCCCTCCCCCTCGTCAAGGTGTGCAAAGTGGACATCTCATTTTTCTTTGAAGATGGATTTTCATTTCACTCTCACAGTTTTACATTTGAAAGTTGCAGAATTAAAATATTCTGTTTAAAGAAAGAAAAATGATGTGTCATTAGTATGATCCATTGAATGTAGATTGTTCGTTAGCTTGTGCTGAACCATACACTTCTACTCCTCCTGGTTCTCCATGTGGCTGTGTGAATCCTATGCAAGTTGAGCTTGGGCTTGGTGTGGCACTCTATGCATTTTTCCCGTTGGTCTCAGAGCTGGCTAAAGAAATAGCTGCTGGAACTTTTTTGAAACAAAGTCAAGTGAGAATCATGGGAGCAAACGCAAGCATTCAAGATCAGGAAAATACAATTGTGAACCTTGATTTGGTGCCACTTGGAGATAAGTTCGATAATACAACTGCCTTCCTTATTTTTGAGAGATTTTGGCAAAAGAAGGTTATGATTAATGAGACCCTTTTTGGTGACTACTGGGTGATCGAGGTCCGATACAATGGTATGCAATATCTTTTTTGCTTGAGCATGTTGATGGTTAGACTTTTAATATTCTTCAATTAAACACTGTTCGTGATGAGAGTATATCTCTTTCAGGGCTTCCACCATCCCCTCCTTCGTATTCAAATCCAAGTCAAAATGGTGTCCCTGATATGAGCAACAGTGGCCCTACAAAAGTAGATCCTCTTGGAGTTGATATTAATAAACAGAGTGACAAAATGGGAGCCGGGACTATTGCAGTTGTGGCCCTCTCTTCAGCTATTGCTGTCATTATATGTCTGGGAACTCTTTGGATTGTTCTGTTAAAATGTAGGAACAAGAACAGGCCAACTTCAGCTGTTGCTGAGCCTACCCATGTATCATCTATCACGAAAAGATCAGGTATCTATCCAATCAAACGTGATTTTCAAGTACTCTGTACTAGAACGTGTCAGTATTCATTAAATTTTAAATGCTTACGGGTATTGCTTTGAGTTATTTTTCCATATTTATGAGAACATATTCTCTTCATGATCATTTTCTTCATCTACTTGAGAAGGGACAGGTGGGGGTTCCGTCTTATCAGGTAGCATTGAAAGCTCAACGTCAATGTCACTTGCTTCCAGCATGGCCACCTACACAGGATCTGCCAAAACCTTCACATCAGCTGAGCTTGAAAAGGCCACGGATAGATTTAATCCTCAAAATATCCTTGGAGAGGGAGGTTTTGGACGTGTTTATCGAGGAGTATTGGAAGATGGGACGAAAGTGGCTGTGAAGGTCCTTACTAGAGATGATCAGCAAGGAGGTCGTGAGTTCATAGCAGAAGTTGAGATGCTAAGTCGTTTGCATCATCGAAACCTGGTGAAGTTGATTGGTATCTGTGCTGAAGAGCACAACCGCTGTTTGGTCTATGAGCTTGTTCCTAATGGCAGTGTGGAATCTCATCTGCATGGTATAGTGTTTTCCAACTTAATGAACTGTTCCCTTTTAATATATATTAGCAAACTGTCTTATACCTTTCAGGTTTGGAGGCAAAGCATAGAGTTTGAATAGATTTTTGCTTGGCATATAGTGTCTGTTAAATGCTTCTATGAATTGTATATGTTCTGTTTGAGTTCTAGTATGTTGCAGTATCTTTGTTTAGCTTACTAGCACTTAAATATTTCAGGTCCTGACAAGGAAACTTCCCCGCTTGACTGGGATGCCCGTATAAAGATAGCACTTGGTGCGGCTAGAGGGTTGGCATATCTTCATGAGGATTCGAGCCCTCGTGTTATACATCGTGATTTCAAGGCTAGCAATATTTTGCTTGAGGATGATTTTACCCCTAAAGTTTCTGATTTTGGGCTGGCAAAATCAGCCTCTGAGGAAGTCAGTGGACACATCTCAACAAGAGTAATGGGAACATTTGGGTATGTATGCGGAGTGTTTGATATTTTAATTAGATTACAGCTATCCCTTCAGGTTTCTGCCTTTAATGGAAATAAAATCATTTCTTTCTTGGTACAGTTGTGTTGGAGCATTTTTCAGTTTTTTCTAGATGATCCCAGATTCCACAAGAATGTGTCATGAATTTATCATTGGAAATCTTTTAGGTGCTTCACATCTGAAACTAATATTTATATGCTTGTGAATGGATTGAACTTTTATGCTAGCATTGGAGCAGTTTTCAATTGTTTCTAAATGATCCCAGATTCCAGATAAATGTGTCAAGAATTCATTATTGGAGATCCTCTCGGTGCTTCAAAACCAAAACTCTCATATATATGCCTGAAAATGAATGAAATTGTTATGCTATGCTACTATAAATAGCTCAAATGAGAGTAATGATAGCTCATCTATCTCGAAAGCTGAGTGCTGGCAAAGAATAAATGAGAATCACATCCACAAATCTGAAAAGCACAGATTTACATGGAAAATTCCTCTGGGAGAATAAACTTAACAAAAGTGAAATGAAATATTATTAATGTCCGCGGTGGGCCAAAATAAGACCCAAGAGACTATAGGAAGGACAATAATGACTGCCAGCTAGCAGGCTAAAAAGCCCAACAAAGAAAAGAACTGAGATAAATACAAGACGAAACCTGACAATCGGGCCAAAGAGAAAGGGAAAAGAAAAGGGAGAGTAGAGGGGGAGGACTGTAGTCCAAAAGAGAGGAGTGCACGCCAAGAAGAAAGGAGAGAGAGGAGGGGGGAGGGAGCAGCCCAGGAGGGGCAAGCTCCAAGAACCCTCCAGAAACTAATCTCTCCTAACAGTCGAGGCTGAAGTACTAGATCTGAAGAAGTCCATGATATGTCTCTGTCCATCGCTAGTGCGGAACCTTGACAAACTATGGGTGCGTTTCGAACTGGATGATGCGGGATGTTTCCGTCCGAAGTTACATGGTCCGTCGGAGCTGGTGAAGTATGTTGTGATGAGCCGATGTTGAGGAGGGTGAGATCCATCTGGAGAACTTTTATGTCGTTGAAGCTGAGTTATCTCCCTAAGAAAGAGTGTGACATACCGTTGGTCCAGGTATCTGAAGAAGGTAGAAAAAGATCAAGAGTTGTCCCTAAAAAGGCAATGGAGTCTACCTCGGATCTCATAATAAATGGAACAACAAAAAATAAAGTGATGTAGGGTTTCAGCTTCACCCAAGGAGCAAAACAAGCAAATCCGCTCCTTCGTTGGAATATGGTGATTTGACTCAATCCGGAGTTGGTGAGAACACACCCTGAGTTGCCCAATAGTGATCCGAAGACTATGCATTGTGTGCTGCTAAAGGTATCTCCTTTATCTGTAAGAAGTGCTCATGGTAGAAAGCCAACTTAGGGGAAAGAGGGGTAACAAGAGAGATCCATGTGCATCTGGTGTATTGGAGACTAACATCCTTCCGGATCTCTTGGAGCACCTTCTCCTTACTAAGCCCAGAGGGGGGGAGAACACCCAAAGAATAAGGGGGGAGCTTTTCTATCTGTATCTGAATGCTAGCTAGGACGACAGAAACCTGAAAATACTAGCTTCTCCGGCCTCCTCGAGAACTCGAAGAGAGTTCCATCGAGGAGCGAAGGGCGAGGTAAGGGTACCGCCTACAACCCGTAGGGGTATCTCCTAAAGTACGAATCCTGTGAAGATAACCGATAATCAAGAAGATAATCTCAAGCTGGAGAGGAGAAGCCCCAAAATCTGCTAGAATAATAGAGCGGGGGATTGTGCCCTTACAACGAATGAATCGTCGAAGAAAGAGTGTATGGACTCGTTCAATTTGTGACCACTTAGTCGGGCCAAGACTAGGACCCCAAACCACTGATGCATAGGTAATAGTTGGCTTGACCAAGGCGTCAAAGATCCTCAGCTTCACAGGTATGTCCTGAAAATGTGCTTTGAAGCAATTCCTCTCTAGCAAAGACAACTGCATACCCCTTACACACCCAGGTCTGGGCGGTGGGTTTTATACCAAAAGTGGGACCGGTGAAAAGGATCCCCAAGTACACATAAGAGGTGGTGATCTCGACCTACCGAACTTGGGAAAAAAAGTGGAGATGGGATAGAGCCTCTTTGGTAGTATTGAATACCATAACCTTGGTCTTAGAAAGATTCACCGTCAATTGTCTCGAGTCACAAAAAGTGGCAAGTTTGTCCAGATGACATTGAAGCCCCTCAGGGGATGAGGCCAAAAGAACAACACCATTAGCAAAGAGGAGAATAGAAATCAGTACATAGTGGAGAAGGCAACCATCCTCTGCGTGAGTGTTCTCCCTAATACAAATCTCAAGCTCGTCGATGAAGATCCCAAAAAGTGTCGAGGAAAGGGGGCATCCTTGTTTCACTCCTATTGGTTGAAAGCCCCTGAGGGGAGTGAAACCGACCTTTCACAGTCTCATATAACCATGTAATTGCTATCAAAAGCTGCCCAAAGATGCCAACTTACCGAAGTCTCTCAAGAAGTAAATGTCGAGGCACCGTGTTGAAAGCTTTCCTGAAGTCTACAAAGCAACAATAAGCCTTTGAGGACTTGGAACGTGCTTCCTCAATAATAGCTCTGAAGACTAGAATGTGATCTGTGGTCTGGTGATCTTGCCGAAAACCAACTTGGCCAAGAGCCTTGAAACCCTCCTCCTCCAACCTTCGGGAGAGAAGCACATCCAATGCTGTGGCATAGAGCTTGGCAAAGATATGCCCAATCATGATAGTCTTGTAATTATTGGGTTCATGGGGATCACTTGCCTTATGAATGGCGTGAATGATATGCTGAGTCCAGGAATCTGGAAACCCAGAACAAACAGAGATATTAAAGAGATTAGTGAGGGGCCCAACAAGAGGGTCAATACCATGCTTCAGAAATTCCGCCTGTAACCCATCCAAATCTGCTGCTTTTCTCGTATAAAGTTTGTTGATAGCCTACCTGACAAGACTAGTAGAAAAGAGGTGGCATGAAGAGGGGGGGAGGGAATAGTAATAGGAGGCTAATTTGGGATGGTATAGAGGGAAGAGGCATGAATGGTCCCAGAGGAAAAATCGATCCCATGAGTAATCAGATCACGGGGGATTGAGTTTTTTGAGGTTTTTAAAAAACCTCATTTGTCTTTTACGAATTTTTCCAAAAAATCCATTTCCTTTTCTCTTTTGTTTTGTAGATGAGAGGACAAATTGCTTGGTTATCGTAAAAGAAGAAAAGAAGAGGCTGAGCATCAGTCGACAGACCCTTGTTGCCAAAGAACTTAATGGCAGGCTTTTGTGCATGGAAAATAACTCCGAGTTGCTTGAAAAGGTTGCTAAAATGGTTTGACAACTTTTTTGTTGCACATGCGTGAGAGGATGTTCTGATTGGTTGCATTCGACAAAAAATGTTATGTAGGGAAACTATGACATATATGAACGAGCCATCAGTGTTTTGGGATTCTTTGCCAAATTTTAGGGGGGGTCCCAGTTCAACACTTTTCTGATTTGTCTCTAGGTACTGTTTTTGGCGTGTTCCTTTCTCTCCTAAATTTGAAAACTTGAAATTCAAACTAGGGAATATTCCCTAGAGGAAAGGGGCACGACAAATACATGGTGTGTGCTAGCATGATGCGCTAGCTTCACGTGCTTAGGTGCCTTGTAAGAGATGTGAAGAGTGAGAAGTGTATAAAACTAAGGCATTTCATACATATCCTTGAAGGTGCCTTTGTCTTGGTGGCTAGTGGAGTCTTGTTTAAGGCTTTAGGCCTTAGGGGAGGTCAAGGGTTCAAAAATCATCCCCTACCAAAATCTTTTGAAACAAAGGATGACATCAACAAACTTGATGATGATGTGGCACTTGATGACATCATTATTTTCTCGCTCATGATTGCTAATGTGTCACTTGATGACATGGTAGTCCGTACACTTTATGTGGCATGTCGTATCACGACCGTGGTAGGCCATACACCTCTTGGAACCTATACATACGGGTTCGTCCAATTAGAATCTGCCATCTCAATAAACTCAATGATTGTGCATTCACACAATTAGCAATAGACTTGGCAAAGCACGATTTTCAAAGTGAATAAGGACACGACAAGTGGCATAGTTTGGTTCACTGCTATCTTGCTCAATGCCCTACACAATCAACACACATATGGCAACCCCTTGATTGTGACAAGTGGTGTCATGCGATTTGTTGGTACGATGTCGAGTCAATGCACAGTTTATCCCCCCTCAGCCACTCACACAATGACATGTGGTGGGCTCCCATTCACTGCAGGTACTAAATTAATTTTTTTTTTTCAAAGGTTTTGGAGGCATTTTGTGTGATTTTTGGGCCAAACTTTCAAAGGCCATAAGTTTTGCATACAAAAGTGTTTTGAGCCTCTTTTGTTTCAAATTGCATATTTTTTCAAGATCCTTGCATTGGCAGTGTTGTTTCTGGTCACAATTGTATGCAGGATTTTGTATTTTGGTAGGATAGTTTATGGATCAACATGTGCCCTTGCTGAATGGTCCAAACTATGCTCTACTTGTAGGCAGGCAAATTGATATGTCTGCATTTAGTGAATAAGTTTTGGTATTGTGTTATTTTGTAGTTGTATGCAAAGTGTTTGATGAAATGTGCATACATATATTTAATAATGTTATAAAGTTGTGATGTAATATTGTACGTAATAATATAATGTTAAGTTATGTATGTCGGTAAAGTCATAAGTTATAAGTTAGTTTGTCCTATAGTGGGAAATGTCATGTAAATGCAAGTTAAATGCATATGAAATGTAATTTAGGAAATGATGAGGTGTCAGGTAGTTGGAGGGTGCAACTAATTTCTGGTTGTATAAATAAGACCCTCCCCTCATTCATTCGATATAGCATGTTGGTGCATAGGGTAGAAGGTTAGTGTGTATGTGTGTAGGGCATGATGCAGTCAGGTCATGGATGCAGTCATGAAGAGGATTCTGCACAGGGTTTGCAGACTATACGATGTAACCTATATACCATTGTTAATACAAATCTGCTTATTTATTTGTCATCTGCTATTGTTGTTGATGTTACTGTTTCTGTGTATTGTATTTGCTAATGGCTGCAGATCTGTAGATTTATTAGAAATGTAATTGTGTGTATGTATGTTAAATTTCATTTCTATACTACTTCTCACATGGTCTCTTATTACATCATAGTCAAAAGCTCTATTTTTCTTATGACCAAAGAATAATGTCTAGGGTGATGTTGGAATTTGAGAGAGAAATTCCCCTCCTTAATGTAGACTTACTACTTTTGATACTTAAGAGTGTCAGGTTCTACCGATCATGCACTCCAAATACATTTTATCGCAAAATACTTATTCAATGCTTGATACATGAATTGTGTTCCTTCAATGTGGAGGATCTTTATTAAATACCTCAACTGTTGATAAGATTAAGTATTCTTCGACCATGTATACTTGTTCCCAAATATTGTCTTGATCAATGTCTTCTATAGTGGTGAGATCAATTACCTCTTTCTCTTCTTCTTAGCAATGACTTCATTTATTTGATTAAGTCTTTGCTCATGATATGTGACGTATTCCTACTCCCTTTGATCTTTTGCATGATGTTCTAAAATATAACTTGTATCGATCATAGAGTTGATTGGTTCCCAATACTTTTATGTGTTGTCATATCTTCTATTCAAACTAGTTTCCATTTCAAGTTTTGATTGTCTCTTGATGGAGTGAGATCAATCATCTTCTGCTTCTTCTTGGCATTGTTCATCTATAGAAGACGTTTGTGGTAAGCAATGTATTCACACTTTCTTTGGTGTGCTATTGATGGTTGAATCTTCAATGCCTGTTGCATTGATTCCTTATTCTCTTTGCTCTCTTTTCCTTCAATTTTCCACTGTTGGTGAAGAAGCACATTGAGAGTATACTTCTTCACCCTTAGGTCCTTGATTTTTGATGTTCCTGATTGCATTGTAAAAAAAAAAATTGGATGATTTGAATGCATCCAAGTTACTTGACCTGTCATATGTTTTGATTCATACCAAATATTATTGTGCTGTCTTATCTCTACTTGTGCGACAAACACATGTTCTTCTTCTTGATTCTTTTCTTCCTCTTCTTTGACTTGATTCTCCTCGTCTACATTACTTTGATGTGCCTTCCTCCAATTGATTTTGCTTTTCTGAAGATGACGTATCTTGATGCTGGTTCATCTCTCTTGAAGGTGATCCATTTTTTAATGGAATATGCCAACAATCCTTCATGATGTGGCCATTTCTACCACAATGTTCACATGATATTTGCATCTGAAATTATTTCTTTGAGAATCATTTCTCTGATTCTGATATCTTTGAAAATTGTTTTTTTGTTGGAAGCGATGTGGAGGTCTCATGCCTCTTCTAAATGGCTGCTTCCCTCTTTGACTTGTAAGTAGTAATTGTTCTTCTTCTGTTGCATGTGAGGCCTCTACTTTCTAAAGTAGGTTCACCAGATTTTCAAAGCTTGGTGTTTTCTTAGTACTATTTAACGTAGCGACATTGTACTTTGATGGGATAGATCTCAAAATTAGAGGAACTAACATTTCATTAGATACCTGAGTTCCTAATGCTTGCAATGATGCTCGCAACTCTGCAATTATCCTCAGGAATGATTCCAACTGTTCTCCATTCTTCATCTTCAGACAATGGAGCTGGCTTTGGAGGAATAGAATCTGATTTTGATTCTTTCCTTCAAATACTGTTTTCAGCTTCTCCCATGCATCTTTGGTTGTGGTTGTATCCCTAATGTATGCTTGGACCTCATCTGCTACTCCGAACATGATGATTAGTCTTGCTTTTTTGTTTGCCTTGTCAAACTTTGTTTGATCTTCTCCTTTTGTAGTAGGATGGGTAATGCTTCCATCTACTACTTGCCATACAAGCTGTGTCATGAGTTTGGTCTTCTAGGTAGCATAATTGTTTCCCTTCAACAATAGGGAATCTGGTAATAAGAACTTCGGTACTCCACTAGCCATGGTAATCTTTCACAAAATTCAAATATTCTTCTTATATCGAGTCCACCTCAAAAAACTCTTTTTGACAAGTATATATATGCCTATACGCGGATTTTGATTGATGCTTTAAAAATTGCGAGAAAGAATTTTCTTGCTACGCAAAAAAAAAGGTAGAGGGAATACTTCTTCCTCTACAAAATATTCCTTGGAATATTCTTTCCTTTTAAAATATTATATCCACTTTTCTTTTTGACCTGCAAACATATGTAACAAGAACAAATAATATATTTGTTTCAATGAGTTTCCCACTCTTCAATGTGGGATTTAAATTGCTTTTTGAAAATTGTTTAGAGCTGCCTTTTCTTTCTGCATATGCTCTTTGTCCTTGTGTTCTGTTCACTGTCTTTGTTGTGTCGACTTAAGCCGGTTTCTTGATGGTCTCTCACAAATAGGGAGAGCTTCTTGCCTCCTTGTTTCCAATTTTCATTAATAAACGGGCACACACTAAGTCGATTTGTGAACTCCTCATGTGCCTGACGTATTTCGAAATACACCGGTCTGGTGTTGGTTTTCTTGAATCAGAATGTTTGACGTGCTTTTGATGTCGTCTAAGATGGATTGAGTCGGGAGATAGTGCCTCCGGGTTGATGTTTCGAACAAAGCGCTTTTGGGTGCTTGTCACTCCAATATTTCTTTCGTGAAGCTTTCTTTTAGGATCCAGGCGTTCACAGATCAGGTACCTTCTTAAAATTGCTGCAGTTGCTTAATTTTCTTTTGGCTTTGCAAAAATCTCGTCTTCTCTTGAGGCTCCTTCGGTCTCCTCTTACTGGGAGCTACTCTTTGTATTGTTTGTTCTGCTCTCTTCGAACTCGTATGGGCAGGTGGTTAAACAATGGATTACCCATGACGTTGAATATGCTATTTTTGCTTATGCATGGATCATTTGTCCAAGCGCTCCAGAACTGTTGCTTCTAACTGCAAGTCTTGCACGAGTTTCAAAATAAAATTTAACGTGTTTTGAACTGGAGAATGACTCCCACAGGTTTTGTTCTTTTGTGCTTTCACAGAAATTTCGTCCACAATGAATGTTGGTGTTGTTTCTCTGTTTGGCACTGGTCTTGCAGCGTCCAATGGCTGTGACAGCCGGAATGCTTCTAGTCGTTTGGTATGCTTGTGCAATATGCCTCTGGTCATGCTGATTTGACCAGGGAAAATGTGCTTGTAGTTGCAGTCTTTGCTCAACATTTTTACAAATGTTCTGAATCGTTTTTATTTTATGTGAGGAAAGATCGATCTTCTCTCTATTCAAATCAACTTCTTTTGAAGTTTTATGTCTCTTGAACTGTGCCTTTCCTGCACTTTACCATGTTCCTTTGGAACGTCTTATCTTACGAGTTTATGACTCACCCTTTTTTTTTTAACAATCTTTTTCACCAACTTAATTTTTCTAATGTTGCTCTCTTCTTAGTTTTTTTGCAGTTGTTAAGAAGCTTCAATGGCTTCTTTCCTTGTGATTTTCAAGGGGGCTTCTATGGCTTCCCTTTTCTTGTGATCTTTAAGAAGCTTCAATGGCTTCCTTTCCTTGCCTTTTTAAATGACAATTCTTCTTTTCTTGCTAAGCTTGGCCTGGTTGTTTCTTGCAGGCTTTATGACTTTTTGGTCTTGAAAGGGATTCAAACCCTTTTTGTGATCTTTAAGGCTTTTTTGCCTTTGATAGGGTTTTAACACCCTAAAATTTCTTGAGTGTGCCATGAAATTTTCCTTCACGGAGATTATTTTATAGGGTAATTTTTACCCTTGAAACTTCTTCTCTTAAACTTGAAACTTTTTCTTAAACAGAGTGCACTTTTGGCTTTCTTTGTGTTGAAGCTAGAGGATCAAAAGAAGAATTCTTTCTTCCTTCTACCTGCTTTGATACCACATGTTAGAACTTAAGCTTCGATTATTGTATTATGGAAATGAAGGGTATTTAAGTACATAGGATGCCTATTTCAGACATAACAAACCCTCAAACAAACTTGTAACTATCTTGTCCTATATTACACACGTGTACCTTGTGAGGGGTGGTTATACCACTTGACTTCTCACATGGTCTATGATGTAATAACACTCCTAACAAGGCATTCACAAATAAGGTACCTTCTTAAAACATCAACTGCTTAATTTTCTTTTGGCTTTGTGAAAATTGTTGCTTGTCTTGAGGCTCCTCTTCTTACTAAAGCTACTCTTCGCTTTGTATTGTTTCTTCTGCTCTCTTCAAACTTGTATGGGCAGGTGGTTAAACAATGGATTACCCACGACGTTGAATATGCTATTTTTGCTTATGCATGGATCATGTGTCCAAGCTCTCCGGAGCTGTTGCTTCTTCTATCTGAGATTGTCTTGGACGGGTTGTCTTGAAATAAGACAATGTGTTTTAAACTGGAGAACGGCTTCCATGGGTTTTGTTATTTTGCGCTTTCACAGAACTCTCATCCACAATGAATGTCGATGTTGCTTCTCTGTTTGGTGCTGGTCTTGCAGCATCCAATGGCTGTGACAGCTGAAATGCTTCTGGTCGTCTGGTGTGCTTGTGCAGTATGCCTTTGGTCGTGCTGATTTGACCAGGGAAGACGTGCTTGTAGTTGCAGTCTTTGCTCAACATTTTTACAAACATTCTGAATCCTTTTGATTTTATGAGAGGAGAGATTGATTTCCTCTCTATTCAAACCAACTTCTTTTGAAATTTTATTTCTCTTGAACTGTGCCTTTCCTGCACTTTATCACGTTCCTTTGGAACGTCTTATCTTATGAGTTTCTTGCAGCTGTTAAGAAGCTTCAATAGTTTCTTTCTTTGTGATTTTCAAAGGGGCTTCTATGGCTTCCCTTTCTTGCACTTTTAAGGAGCTTCTATGGCTATGGCTTCCTTTTCTTGTGATCTTTAAAGAGCTTCAATGGCGTCCTTTTCTTGCCTTTTGAAATGACAATTCTTCTTTTCTTGCTAAGCTTGGTCTCCTTGTTTCTTGCAGGCTTTATGACCTTTTGGTCTTGAAAGGGATTCAAACCCTTTTTTTGATCTTTAAGGCTTTTGCCTTTGACAAGGGTTTTCCACCCTGAAACATGAATGTGCTATGGAATTTTCCTTCATAGAGATAATTGTATACAGGGTAATTTTTACCTTTGAAACAAACTCTCTCAAATTTGAAACTTCTTCTTAAACAGAGTGCACTTTTGGAACTCTTTCTTCTCTGTGTCAAAGCTAAAAGAGGATAAGAAGGAGAATTCTTTCTTCCTTCTACCTTCTCTGATACCACATGTTAGAACTTAATGCTTCGATGATTGTATTATGGAAATGAAGGGTATTTAAGTACATAGGATGCCTATTTCAGGCATAACAAACCCTCAAACAAACTTGTAACTATCTTGTCCTATACTATATGCATGTACCTTGTGAGGGGTGGTTATACCACTTGACTTCTCACATGGTCTATGATGTAATAACTCCAAACAGTAATGCCCTCACTATCTTTAAGGCACACGAAGTTCTCAACTGAAAAATTTCATAAAGGTTGTCTTCTGTAAGTTCTGCATAGACTGTAGCCTCTTGCTACAAGTCCTTACATTAAATTCAGTCACCTTTATAACTTTATTTCGAGTCCTTGATCCTATAGCACAACACTGCCTCTTACAACTTACTTGAGCCATGTTTGTAAGTGATAACAATGATAGAAATGAACAGGTATTACTTACAACTAAGTCCTCTTGTTTGTGATAAAGCCACACATCTCGTGCTGTCATAACAGCTTATTATTCATGAAAGCCCATGCTAGAGCATTATCCACACATCTTATAAGATTGACTGGATACTCCATAGATTGGATTTCTTTTGTCACAGTGCCTAAGTGATAATCTTCTTGTTTCTTAACTACCACACATTTGTATCTTTTTCTCCAGTGCAAGTTTGATTTCTATGCAGGCCACCCAGGCCTCTGCAACATTGTTAGTGTCTCTTGCATCTGTGATAAGTACATAATAGCTGCCCATGACTGGCACATAGAGCACCTACAATCCAAGCCTCTCATGGATTTCCCCTTGATGCCCCATTGTAATCGATTTTGGTCTACCCTGCAAGAGGGCGTTGCCATCTTATCCTATCCAACTTGGTTTTGATTGGAATAGGATTTCTGTGGAGAAAAAATCCTGGGGAATAAAACTCCAAGGAAAACAGAGAAATAATTCCTCTCATCAAAGTTACATTGCAGAAACCTAGACAAATAACTCTTTTGAACCACAACCATTGTGGACCCCTACTCTTTAGTCTGTTAGAGCTGCCAGAAGCGTTTTCTGCTGCTCTCAAACCCTCTGGTTTGAACTGAGCTGTTCTTCTATGTTAAACCGTGAGGGTTTAAATGAACTCTAAAACAATTTATTATCAATTTGGAACATAACAATCAAGTTGCATGAACAGGAGGCTACTGGAAGGCCAAGGCTTGTGCAGGACATGTCACCTTCAGCTTTTATCTACACTCTTGTCTGTGCCACCCTGTACAGTGGGCAGCATTATGATTCCATATGATTGCTCCATCCATGCACCAGCAAGTGGTGACTTTGACCTTCTTGACTTTTCTTTGAATTGGATGGACCCCACATCTTACTTACACTCTCCTGATGCTAGTTAATTTAATTTCCATGCAAAACTTCTCTGTCATACCGATTCATGGAGCCTCAGATGCTAGTCTTTGTCAAACAGAATTGCAAGCATTGTCAAGGGTCTATCTGAACAAATCTGAACATGCCTGCTGATGTCATCAGTGTTCGTGGATGGTTGGACAAATCATCTGGTCCATCTGGACCATGAAGTAAAAAATGTCTCTTTGGCATCATTTTCAATTTCAAACTATATATTTTTAACATTTTGATTTTTCTAAGATGTTTAAATTGTGCTTGATCTTTCATGTCTACCCTTATAGATTCAGTTTATCTCTTGTATATCAAATGAGCTACCTTTGTTGTTTATTGTCATTTCAAGTCTTTTGCTAATTTACAAGAAATATTTTATGCATTCTTACGGAGTGAAAATTCTAGTATTTTGCAAAGCTTTTGCAAATGTTCACGTTTCATATAAAGTTGGAGTTTATGTTTTACTTGTTATTTCTGCAGGTATGTTGCTCCTGAATATGCAATGACTGGGCATTTGTTAGTGAAGAGTGATGTGTACAGTTATGGTGTAGTGTTACTGGAGTTACTTTCTGGAAAGAAGCCAGTTGACATGTCTCAACCACCTGGGCAGGAAAACCTTGTTACATGGGCTAGGCCCTTGCTTACAAGCAAAGAAGGATTGGAAGCACTGATAGACCTTGCTTTGGGTAGCAATCTTCCTTTTGACAACGTTGCAAAGGTTGCAGCCATTGCTTCCATGTGTACACAGCCTGAACATTCACATCGGCCATTCATGGGTGAGGTCGTACAAGCCTTAAAGCTTGTTTATAATGATTCTGATGCAAGCAATGGAGGTGGATCTGGTAGTTTCAGTCGAGGGGAGTCTTCAGCTCGTGAGACAGAGGTGAAGGATAGCTCTGGTCAGCCATGGCACCGTGGTATGCAGTACGTACCTGAGAGTGCTTCGTTTGTCACAATTGATTATGATTCAGGACCTCTTGAGACACAGGGTCTTGAGGTTGAAAGACCGCTCTCAGCATCTGCCTTGATGTCTACTTCAGGAAGATTCATCAGACAATTATCAGGGTCGTTGAGAAGGCACTGCAGTTCTGGCCCCCTGAGAACAAATAGAAGAAAAGAATCTTGGTATGGAATCAGGGGTTTGACCAGGGGTAGCATAAGTGAGCACGGGATTAACAGGCATTTTGGCAGAGGTTCAGATGGAGATGTACATGAGTTTTGGCAGTGAGGCATGGTTGTATCTGTCTGCTGGCTCAATTTAAACAGTATCCTGATAATGAGTAAAGGGTACACAGCCAAGAGAGATTTCTTATGTGGTGTATCCATCTTTTCAGCTGACAGATATGAAACCCATAATGAGTGATTCCCATCCACTTTGTTGGCTGAATGTAAAAAAATAACATCCATACACTGAGAAGCATGTTTCTTGTCCATGAGCACTGAAATGCATGTTATCGCTGGTTACAGTTGGAGTATTCCATGGGATGCACTTCGACCTATTTACTGAAATGCTTAAGCAGTGGAATGTTTCAATGATAAGCTATTCAAGTCACCATTGGCATTTTTTCAATCCTTTACCGGAAAGAATTTTGTCATACTGAAGTATTCAACATTGGAACCAATTTCTGTACATTTGAGAAGATTATACCTCATCCCACATCAGATTCAGAGACCAATACCAGCTTATTGTATCATGGCTGTCTGCGAAGCTCATGCGAAACTTTGGAATATGCATTTATGTCATTTATTGTATATGCAGATCGGATGATTGTTCCATCTGGGGTGTCTACCCCTGAGCATTAGATCCTCTTGAGTGTATTTTTTATTGTATTATTACGGATTCTCTTCTCCAAGATGGAATGCCATCTATTTGTCTTTTCTGTGTGTTCTTCACGAGTACACTGAATTTATTGAGAGGTTCTTGGATGGATCATTGCTTTATTCAAACTTCTATTTGACCTGTTATGAGGGAACAGTATTTTCTTTTAAGCCCCCGATCAACTAGGACAGAAAATTCAGGGGCTTCCTTTGAAGTGAAGTGCTATGCAAATAATGAAGAACCACAAATAAATAAAGCTTTGTCATGCTTGTAATCTAATAATATTCGGAGTCTAAACGTTATGAGGGGTCTGTCAAGGGCATGCTGCAGTGGTAAAATTAAAGCTTTTGTTGTCTTGAAACCAAGGTGTAAGACATCTTCACACCTCTTCTTTATCTACAATAAGAAAGTTTTGCAAAGAATAATATTATAGTTACTATTAGTTTGGATTAGGAAATACTTAAGATTATATCTATATTTAGTTTAACCAGTTAAATTCCTTGATTTGCAAGGAAAACTTAAGATTATATCCATATTTAGTTTAATCAATTAAATTCCTTGAATTTCAAGGAGATTAAGGTTTGAATCCTGCCAAGCGATACATGTTGTAATACTACTATGTGGTCATAATGTATCACTGTTGTAACCCGTTTCAATCCCACATGTTGTAAGACTACTATGCGGTCATAATGTAATACAGTAATACTGGTGTAACCCGTTTCAATCCCGTATATCTGACTTAAAAAAAGACATATTTTTTAGAAATTCAAGCTCGATTGGTTGGAGTCCATAGGTGAAAGTGATTTCTTGTAAGAATATTATCTTGAGGTGTAGATTGTTGTTTGTAAAACAATAATAAAAGCTAAATTAGTTATGGACAAAACCTAGGCTGCCAGTAATAAAATATCCCCAAATAGAGACGATAACCTAAAAGAAAAGGAAAAGAAAAAGAAAAAGAAAAAAGAGAATGAACCTCCTATTGACTCCACATATATGTGACTTCCTCTATGTAGCTGATAGGAACTATCTGACCAAGGAACAAGTAATTAAAATAATTTATATCCAAGATATTCATGGAAAGTAAAACAAATCCATAAAAAAATTAGTCTCAAGTCATTTGGGAAGCATTGCACAAAACATAACTCTTAAGAGAGGTGGTCGAAACATACTCCATATTTTTGAGAATTATTATTGTGACATCCTTTTGCATTGTGACTCCTATTTCAACATGCATATTGGTGTAAAAATTATAAATAAAAAGTTATCCAAAATGTTTGCATAAATAAGGCAATTATTGAGGGTGAAACGTTGCTTTTCTTAATAATATTATGGGATTGAATATTACATTGACTTTACTTAAATATAATTGAAACAAAGCCACATCTATATTATATCATGCTTAAGGGAAGTTGAATCTTGATGTGCTTATTGTGAGCCAAATGTTCTCACCAATTTGTCTTCAATTCTATGAGCTAAAATGTTAAGGTTTGCCACAACATTAAAACCTTAAGGGTGTGAAATTGCTCCTACTTGCATCAAACCTAATGGACCTTAATAATTAAATATTGCTTTATTCTTATTCAATACCAAATTTTAATTTTAACTTTTTATTTTTCTACTTGAAAACGAGTTTTTTTTAACCACTCAAATAATAACACATTAATATCTTACTTCCATTAAAAGCAAAGTAATTTTTTAATGTCCATGAGGCCATAGACCATATGGGATGACATGTTTTTGATATGTGTATCCACCTAGGCTTCGACTATTGGAGCATGGTGTACAAGCCTACGAACCTTGGACCTCCTATTAGGAGTTCTAAAAGCTCAATTGTTAGGCCTAATACAAGCAAAATACTTAAAATGGGGAGTAGAGGACTTAGCCCCACACATCAAGAAGATATTCAACATCACCCAACATGGCTTTCCAAGGGATTGGACAAGTAATCTAACAATACTTCTCTTTAAGAATGGGATTGGACAAGTCTAGCAATCTCTCTCTTTAAGAGTGAAGACAAACAATCCTTCAAATTACTAAGTATTACGGTCAATCTCCTGTTTGCAAAGCTATTTGGAAGTATGGTTGAGAGTAGAATCTGCAAATGCATAGAAGAACAAGAAAGAGAACAAAAGGACAAGCAAGTTGCTAACCATAACACTGAACAATAGACCATGGTGTCACTTTAAGACATCATTGAAAATTATGGAACAAAAAAGGAGAATCATATTGCTCTTTGTGGATTCCAATAAAGCTTTTGACGTGGAGCTTAGAAGTAAACTATGGAGTAGAATGGAGGACCAAGGCATACGAGAACAATATAAAGGAGTAGTTCATAAACTTCATGAGAACTCAAGCATGCCTTTTAGAATGTTTCATAAGTGACATAAGGGTTATACAAGGATGCCCACTATCTCCTACTTATTTGGTTTATATATAAATTAGAAGAATGGCTAAATTTGAGATGAGGTGATGTTCATCATGGCTCAATTAGTAAGGCTTCTTTTGTATGTAGGTTATCTCATTTTTTCTTGCAAAGTCAACACAAGGGCTAAGAGAGCACTTTAAGTTCTAGAGTACTTTTAAAATAAGGTAGGCATGCAAGTAAATATTAGCAAAACCAAGATTTTGATCTCCAACAAAAAGAGAGTCAGTTAAATTTTCATTCTTGGGGGTCTCCTAGAAGAAGTAACAATGTACAAATATCTTGGGATAGACTTCAAAAAATAAACTTTGTTCGAAAATATTTAGAAGAAAAAGAATTTTGGGAGGATGGAGACTACTTTTTGCATTGCAAAATAGAAGTTGAGAGGCTGAATTATGGGACTAAAAATTTATATGGTTTTATTTAAGCTATTAGTGGTACTTTTAGTGCTATATGGATGTGAAGTATGGGTTAGCAACACCAGACTTAAAATGGAGACAAATAGAAAGGACTCAGAAGCCTTTGATTACAAACAAATTCAAAATAAAAGCTTTAGTTCCTTATGAGATTCTTCTAGTAGAAACATGTACCTCCCCTATAGAGGCAATTGCTATGGTTCATCTTCTTGGATATTTGAGAAGAATTGAACATATAGATGCATACAGATGGCCTAAGGCTGTAATAGAATATTTGAACAAGAGAAAGAATACATGGATTATTAAACAAGTGGATGAAAAAATAGAATATTAACTTGAATGAACCAAAATAATAACAGAGACAAAGACATTTGTTTAAGGAAAAAGTAGAACTGTGCGAAAATAATTTATGAAGAAATAGAGAACACTATTTTGTTGAATTGAACCCTACACACAATCATCATCAAAAAATATATATAGGAGCAAACATCAACGGAAAAGGAAAGATGCTTATGGCCCAATTGAGGACTAGCTCACACCGACTTAGATATGAAATAGGCAAATGGAAGAGGCCAAAAAGGGAATGAGAGGAGATGATAAGTACATTTTGCGCATCAAGGACAACTGAGATAGAGAAGTAATTTATTTTGGAATGTGAGACATACATTGATACTCTAATAGTGAAGTCAATGTAAGATTTGTTTGAAGAAAAAAAAGTAGAGTAAAAGAAATCATAAAATTTTGTAGCAAAAAATCAACATTACAAAAAGAAAAATAATTGGATAAAAATTTGTGGTTTATAACCGTGGTTCTTTGTAAAGTCACTAACCTATAGGTTGCTTTTGGACTTGTGAACACTAAAAACCTTCCATTCTATTATTTAAAAGTAAGAATAACCATAAAATGTGTAAGACTTTTTATATGCTTAAATCTAAAATCTTTAAATATACTTCTAAAAACTTAAAAATGATATACATGTGCCCCCTTTGGAATGAAGAGTTCAACATAGAAAATCATATTATTAAAAATAATTTTCCCCAATATGAAACCAAACTACAACTTGTATATGGTCTTCTATGAAATTGCACTAATAGCTAGTCTTTTTTACCTCACCAACTACACTAAAAAATAAAGTATTTTATTTTTGCGTACCAACTACTTTTGTTGGACTTATACTCTATAAATTAAAACCAACTTTATATGTAAATGAAAGTTTTAAAAATCATATTGAAGTAATAAACACTCATGCTTATCAAATAGTATTAACTCAACTAGTTAAATTCCTCGACTTTCAAGGGGGATACCAATGTTTGAACCTTGCCAAACAATACATGCATAATTGCCAAAATTGTTGTAATGCTAGTATGTGGTCATTGGTGTGATACAGGTAGGGCTTGTCTCAAATTTTTATAACCAATTAAACAAATAGTACACTCGTCAAATGACATTAGTTCATCTCTCTAGGAGACCCATATTCAAATCTTGCCAAGTGATACATGCATAATTGTCAAACTATTGTAATACCATTATGTGGTCATGATGTAAGGGTGGGATTCATTTCAATCTCATATAACCAATAAAAATTATAGTATACTTATCAAATGACATGAGATCAATTAGTTAAATTCCTTGTCTCTCAAGGAGATCATGATATGCTTGAAAACTAGTGCACCAATAAAAACAACCAATGATAATGTAAAGTATTAATGAACATGAACATATAACCAATACACAAAGATAAAGAATAAGAACAAGCGGGTCAAGTCCTTTATATTAATGATAATCTCAAAGTGTATTACAAATACATCCCCTTGAGGGAGTTCAATGATGCAATACAATCATTACAATAAACAAGGGGTTTTATCCCTTTTTGAATGAATCCTCACACACTCTGCAAGGTCTTCTCACAATCACAAGTGTTTGGGGTGGAATTTCGTAATCGCTGCTTAGGACTTGATGCCAAAGTCCTACGTTCCTTTTTCCTTGTAGAATCATGTAATTTGCACACAAAGAAAGCAAAGGATGTTAATAGAATGTGCAGAGCCTTTCACGATAAGGCTCGTTCAATGATAATAAATACTGAAATAAAGCTGAATCAAATGCATGATCATAAATCTATACTACTGTAAAAATCAGGAAAGAAAAAAATTTAAGCCACTGTAAAAGAAAAGAATGTAAATAAAATCTCGGTTAGAGGTCGTCTCAAGGCAGGACGATCTTACTTGTGGGTCATCTCGGGTTGAGACGGTTGCTGTCTTGGGACTACGTTTCTTGTGGTCGAGTCGAGGCAACTTCTGGGTTTGATATGGGGTTTTGTCAATGGATTGGTGCGTTGTGAGAGTGACTTAGTGGGTCTGATAAATCACCAAAGTAGAAGTGTTTATTTTATGCTCAAGATGGAAGCACGATCTTCAATCCTTGCAACAATCCAACAACATGGCTTTCAGCAGCGGGAGAGCTTGGGGGATCGAAAATATGATAACACTTTGTTGCATAAACCTGAACTCTGTAACAATAAATATTAAGCTAATAAATATTGTAGCATCCTGGTAATAGAAATCGTAGGGTTCAAGGGTTCAAATTGAGGGGGTGAGTGTCAATATATAGATTTCTCGAAAGAAATCTAATAATGGCACACATCCTTTGCATGAAAAAGCAAAGAGGCAGTTCACATTAAGAAAAGTGAATGCTTATCTTTGAAATCTCATGTAATTGATTAATGCATGAGTTTTTGCTATTTTAGCCCATGGAAGGTGCTAAATCACGGTGCAAGATCATGCACGGGGTTAATTGGTAGTTTCGGCTACCAACTATCCTGTTTTATTTTTTTAATTTTGCTTTTGATGTGACCGTCTCGGGGTGAGATGACACTGATTTGGAGGTCATCTTCGGGTGAGATGACCCTAATATAAAGGTCGTCTCAGGGTGAGATGGCCCTGGTTGCAAAGGAGAATGTCCCTGTTTAAGTGGTGAGAACCACTATTTTAGCCCTAAAGCTGGCCAAGGTGGATCACATGGTTTAAAGGAGTCCATTTAGGTAGTCTCCTCAATATGACGTGTTTTAGGTGTCTACAGATGCCCCTTTTTGGGATGCATTGTGTGAAAGCACAACACGAAGCAAAAATAGATGATCTAAAGCCACATTGATGGTTGATGATGTCCATTGATCTAATCAACATAAGATGCCCCAATCATGGAAAGAGCATGCACTTTTGAATCATTACTTCCAACTCATTAAAGAAATTGGTCTTGGTTTCTCTTTAGCTTACAGGTAGGCTCAGGGGACTTACAAACCCTAGGCTTTGGAGAATACCAAGTATTTTTGGTAAAAACCATGGAGGTATACCAAATAGGCATAGGTTGCCTGTTGTGTGTTTAGTTGAAAGTTTTTGCTTGTTATCTACCCCAAGCAAAAAGTACATGATTGTATTTGGCAATTATTCTTGAACGAACGCAATTTGCGTGATCAAATGTTTGATTGTTGATTTGATTATGAATTTTGTAATTATATGACTACCCCCTCAAATAACGAGTCGATAGAGGAGATGGAAAATTATGAAAGCAATGAGTCGCTTGACCAAGATGACTTGATTTGAGTTTGACCGGGAGAATATGGAATTCTTAGGGTTGATCTCCTTTGGTGATTGGGACCCATTGTGATTTTTTTATTATATTTGGCCATTTTTTTTGAATTTTTTACAAAAAAACATGGTCGTATCGCCTTGATACAATCGCATGGCACGTTGGAGATCATCTTAGATGGTCGCACCGACGATGAAATATGTAAAATATGAAAGTCACAAATTTTGATGTAATTTTCATTGTGCTTGATTGGAAGAAGGGAGAGATGGGGAGGAGGGAGTTTGACTTTCGAAGCAAAGCATTACCAAAAAGTCAATTGAACTTTACCATGGACCAACCTGAGACCTCTTCAAGTGGAGGAGATAGAGAGAGGAGGGTAAGTACCTCATTCACATCTTGTTGATTTTAAAAGATAAAATGAACCTCACTAATTAATATGGTAAAGGAACATCACCTAAAAAATTGAAGGCAATGAACCACACTATAGTTAAAAATGTAGTGTAGGTTGCAATTTGCTTTTATTTATCATGTTGATTTTAATTTTTGATTTGGGTATTTTTTTTATTGCAAATGCCCCAATTTGGGGGCCATATGAAGGTAGGACGACCCCTCTTTGGGAGCTAGTGGCCATCTCAGGGTGAGATGACCCCATTAAAATCCTAACAGTAAAAAATGTGACCGTTATGGTCATATCGAGCTGAGACGACCTCGATTGGAGACCGCCTTGTTTCGAGATGGTCTCTTTGAGGTTTTAGATTACCTCAAAAGTTTTATTTGTTTTTTATTCCTTTATTTGTTTTGTTGTTGGGGCTTGATTGTTGATTTGTGCCATTATTTTTGTCATTCAGATTCTTAGAGCCCATCATCGATTTACCACTGTATATAGGAGAGCACGCAATGCACTCTCTAATGTGGATTGAGATTGATTGAAGGTCATAGGCGTGATGTAGATTGTGAGACTAGAGCTAGTACATGCAAACCAAATCTACCTAACAACCTTGACAAATTTGTGGGACAGCCGAACCAACACCTTTCATATTTTGACTAGCGAGATGATAGTCACGTTAGAATATGTTTATTGGATTCTCTGCATTTCAATTGAGGGACAAACCATAATCTCTTCTCACACTAGTCAATAAAAGACAATGCTTCAGAGGGTATTCTCATAGGATTGGGAGTCAGTAGAGAATGATTTACAGAGCGACAAGGTGCTAATGGAGGATAGCTATGATAGGGCTATCTCGATAGCTAGGTACGTAGTGATTATGTCACTAATGTTTAAAATACTACTACTTGATTCATCTGGTGCAAGGTTCCCATGGAAGCTCCTTGACTTGGTTTAGGACTTAATGGAGTGCACGGTGGATGAGCCGATCATTATGGCATGGGGTAAAAAACTATTGGCATATGTGTACGATGTGCTCTTTGAGATTTGGTAGTGAGGTAGACTTGGCTTGGGGTGCATATTTCTCCTTCAGATTTGGGGTTGGGAGCACAGTCGAGTGGACAAATCGAATGGGCTACCTTGGGTGACTTGGAGTCAGATGGTGGATAGGGAGATTGGCTATGCGATACACTGGAGGTAGGATCAGAAGTGGGGATAGAGTTATACCACTATAGGCAATATTCAACATTATATTGACTAATTGAGTAGGTTGAGGCCAGAGCATGTGGTATGACGACCTTACAGGGATTGTCCACCATGAGCATAGGCAGACCAATAGATGAGATGAGTTAGGTATCATTGATGGTGGTTGATCGTCATGGCACTGAGTAGAAGTACTTTTTGTATTCTTGCATTACTCAGTAGTTTGGGGTGCGTTAGGGTGTACCTAACGATCCCGTGATATATTGACATCATACTGATGAGACTCAACTGAAGTGGCCTCGAGTTGAGCCTATAGGTGATGAGATGGATAAATTACAAGCTGATACACATGTGGAGGACCCAAGGATGATTACAACATGTGATACTTGGTGGGTTACTCTATTATGGCAGGGAGACAAAGTAGGTTATGGTGGGCAGGTTAGAGCTACGGTGGAGGGGGACTTTGTAGAGCGATGAGTGCATTGCCAGATTGAGGGGGAGTGGGAGAAGACTTTTGAGAGTGGGGAGTAGTAGGAGGAGGTTAGGGATGAGGAGGATCCTCAGGGTCAGGAGGCTACTCTCAGAGATCAGATATAGACGCTATAGGCTTGACTAGCAAAGAGGGATACCATAGTGGCAACTCTACAAAGCTAGTTAGATAGCGATAGGTAGTGGTGGAGAGGATTTGGTAAGGAGAGGGACATCCTTCAGGTTTATATTAAGAGCCTAAAGTATGAGGCTGGGAGACTGACGACAGAGCAAGATGATCTATGGGTGTAAGTTACCAAAGTCACAACAAAGGCACTCTATGGATACGACTTGTAGGGGTGATAGGAGAACATGATGCTCTATAGGTTCAGTTGCTAGGCATGGTAGCTAGACAGGACCAGGCAATGGTAGGGGTAGTCGCAAGGCAGGGCATAGGTGGAGAGGCCATAGGTGATGTGGCCAAGATTCAAGCTCAGGTGGTAGATCTATAGGGGATGTTGTCCTGCTATATGTCTTGTTGATGCTCAGATAGAGACTATATCTCTTCGCTAGAGGATGAGATAGAGCGATTAGGTGGATTACTACCATCATAGATTTTACTAGGGCCATCACAATATCCATCACTGAGACCATAGGTTCCTAGATACTTAGACTGTACATAGAATTCAGGTGCTAGTGGGCCAGGGCAACCTCATTGAGACAAGGTTGAGGACGGTGGTGAGATTGATGGTGTGGGGCTAGCCTAATTATGTTATGTATTGTAGACACCAAAGCAGCACCAATCCGATTATGTGACAACAAGCACTGATCACACTAACACACACAGCCCCTAGGGCAGCCCCAGAGGTTAAACAATGGTTCTAACCACTCACACCGTAGTTTTACAAGTCAAAAAATCAATTTGGCACCTTTTAGACATTCTGCTTCTTATTCGCTCCACCCAGGGACGAGTGTGGAATGGTACTTGTTTCACCCAGGTACGAGTATAGATTTTTACTCATTTCATCTAGGGACGATTACTAGCGCTCGCTTCTGGGTGGGACGAACGCCAGGTTTGACCAGCAAAAAGTCAGACCTCGGCGCATGACAACTCAAAACTGCCACTTAGCTTTCCCTGCATGGCATAGGAGTGCGAGTGAGTTCTTTTGACAACTCATATCTGCCAATTGACTCTCCCTTCATTGCATGGGAATGGGAGTGAGCTTTTTAAGACAACTCAGATTTGCCACTTAGCTATCTCTTCATTGCATGGGAGTGCGAGTGAGCTTTTCTAAACATACAAAGACATGCACAAATACAGTTAAGAAGCCCTTAATCAAGAAGAAGACTTCTCTTCACAAAAAAGCATTCATGCAGAGAAACACTTTTGCATGTTAATTCAAAGAGACCCCTTGGGTCTATAAAATGGTCAGCTTCCTCACCCAAAAGATATATAGAGAAGGAGCATTTTGAGCGACGAAGTGCTGCTAATTCACTTACTTGCGATTTGTGCTTTCAACATCCATAATCTCTTAATCGAAAGAGAGGTTATTGGGTGACTTTTGAGGGCACCAATCAAGAACCAAAATCCGATTTTTCTGACCACAATATCCTACCAATTTGCCGACAACACATCACATCAAGTTTCGGACCCATCCCAAGTGGATTGATGTCGAAACAAAGTTTCACCCACGGGTGGTTTGCCTTCGGGCACCCCACGCATTATTGTATTTGGTGACTATTTATTTTGTAGTATTTAGCTAGTTTCATGTTTATGCTTTTGTCAAGTTTCCAGTTTATTTAGACTCATTTTAACCATCGTTAGATTTATCTTTTATTTTTCATACATAGGTGCTATTGATTCTTTGTTTGTTTCTTTGAACGCATATTTTCAGCATTAGAGGAGCAGCGAGGAATCTACCTTTACCAATGCAAGCGACGACAACGTTTTGGTTCGCCCATCTTATATGTGGGCATGCGGAAGAAGGAATTCTGAAACAAGTTGTAAAAGACCAACATTTAACGCTCCTATCCCCTAAAAAGGAAGGAGACGCATTGTAACACAAATTTGAAAAGCATATCAATAAAAGGGCCGTATTTTATATTGCTTTGATATCTTGTGTTCATGTTCTTTCTTTTTTATGCATTTTTCAATAACATAGGGTTTAAGCGTTATTTTAGTTTCGTTTACATTGCATTTTTAGTCTATCCTTTTTGTTTTCGGAATCTCGTGCTTTCATGTATATGCTTCTCTTTTTAGTGTGAGATATGAGGACCCACTCTATTATAGCCTACGGGTATTTTTGTACCATGATGTACTTTCCATAATATATATATATATATATATCTTTGTAGTTATCTTATCGTGTTGTTTATTGCTTGTGCTTATTTTATGTATAGATGCACATATGGATGCTATTATGGATGATGAATGTATGCCTAGACATGTTATGTATGTATGCCTAGATGCACTTGTAGTATGTTTTTGATATTATAGATCTAGAATGTATACCTAGATGTATGTATGTATGTTATGTGCTAATGATATGATGATGCAAGCTATGAGTTGTATGTTTAAATGTGAAACATAATGAATGAATATAAGATGCAAAACAACCTAAGTGTGAGCACCATAGAATGTATAAAAATCATTAATAAAAATGGTAACCTTTTCACAAAAGTCATACATTTAAAGGCCAATCATATGTCATATGACACAATGTAAATTATGGATGGGGGAATAGTTAGAGGTTACAAGGGAACAACAAGGTTTTTCATGAGACTCAAACACCCTAGTTGACCAATCAAAATATGTATACTGGCTATACACGACTCTTAAAAGATAAAAATATACTAGGAAGACCCAAATATTCAATATCCCTGTGTGTGCATAGTATAGTTCATTATTGTGACTCATAAGACTACCCAATTTCTAGGTCAACGTTTATGGCCCATTGTTGTAATGAGGATCACACTATGGTCATCATTATCCTAATTTTATACTCAGTTGGACTAGATTACTAAGCAATACAAGCCACCAAAGACTAGCTCATTTGTAAACATTGGTCCGTATAAAAGGTGGTCGCTAATGTGACAAACATATTGCCATGCATAAGGCTACTCTACTACCATGCTGACATCTATAGCCCATTTATGGAAATGGAGATTACCCCATGATATTTGAATAATTGCGGATTCAAAGGATTCAAGCTCTTTACCCCCTTCTTTTCTTTTGATTTATTTCTTTTTGTTTGTTTGGATACTTGCTTATTTTGTTTTGGAAGAGCAAGGGGATTTTTATTAGTGGTGAAAACCACATTTGTTTTTTAGGGACACTTGTTCATTTTTGTGGAAGAGCAAGGTATTTTATTTCTTTGGGTAGGGGGGAGCTTGTCCTTTAGTCAATTCTCAGTATTCTAGACCATGCATATAATAGAGTAAGCAAGGAAAACCTTTCGCTTAAGGGGTAAGGAATGCATTGTAGTGTCATCCTTCCTTGTTCAAACTTGGGTTTAATGTGTGAATTTGTGTTGGATGGGATTTTGAGATATAAAAAGTACAATCAAAGCAAGACCATACCTTCAAAAATCAAGATAGCTTTCTACAAAATCTAAAAAGAAAACTAGGAATGGTTGAATGATCGAAAGACCCTATCGAACACCCTATAACAACTTACTAGGAGAGGAAAAATACACAAACACTTAGGACAGAGAATGTGGATGGAAATGATATGTGGATGTGTGTGTTTTCCTTAAAAGATTTTGAAAACTAAAAAGTGTGTAAAATAGTCAGTGGCCATCTAAACATCATTAATGCTGTTCATTTGATATCTACCCTATCTTATGAGGATCCCTTAATAATCAAAAGATCATAATAAAAATGCAAATGATGACAAGAGAAAAGGTGTGATTAAGACTCATGATAGTCATAAAAGCATGGTGCTTTGTGTAGAAATGAAAGAACGATACAATATAATCCAAGTGCAATAAATGAATATGCCTAATGCAACTAATCAAAGAAATGCAGTAATGTATAATGCACAATGTAAGCAATGTAATGTTTTTGTGTTTTATTTTATTATTTTGCATTGTTTTTGTCATTTTATTGTTTTATTGTGTTTTTTTATGCATTGTGTGTAATGCACGAAATACCTGTAAGTGAAGAATATTAAGAGGTTCAGGTTCCTCAACACCCTCCAGAGAAGCTAACTGATAAGTCCCTCGCCATTTTGTTTGCGTGATAATGACCAGGCCTAACCAATTTACCGTAAATTTATCCTGCAAGTGGGACAACAAGTTTGAATTCTACTAGTTCTCTTTAACCACAAGATCCCCAAATTTAAAGTCCTTGAGATGGACTTTCATTTCATAAGCTCGCTTGAGGTGATATTGATAAATGTAAATATGCTCAAGAGTGTTAACACATCATTCATCAAGAAGTGTCAATTGATTGAGGTAAGCTTGTCGCGTAGTGTCATCATCGATGAACTCTTGCAGTTTAACACATAACGATAGAATTTCCAATTCCAAGTGCATGATGGCCTCAATGCCAAATACTAGTGAAAATAAAGTTGCCCTAGTTGGCATTCAAATAGTAGTTCTATAATCCCATAATGCAAGATGCGGTTGTAGATGCCATTATTTGTGATTATCCTTGGTAGTTTTCTTAAGAAAGGAAATAACTATTTTGTTTAACGCCTCTAATTGACCATTAATATGCATATAATAAGGTGTTGAGAAGCTATATTGTATGTTGTACTTGGTGCACAAAGCTCTCATATCCTTGTTCTTAAATGAAGGTCCATTATCTAAGATGATCTTTGATGGGATACCAAAATGATATATGATGTTATGCAATATGAACTCTGTGATGTGAGGTCCAGTCATAGTGGTAAGAGGAATTGCTTCCACCCATTTGGTAAAATATTATGTGGTTTTTAGAATAAATGTCTACCGGACCGATGAAGGGGGTGAGATTTTTCCAATTATGTCAAAATCCCACTACAAAAAGTCCATAAGAAATGTATTGATTGTAAGGCCTACGAAGGTATGTGTGATAGATTAGCATGATGCTAACATTTAATACACTTCTTGACATAAGTGCAATAGTATTTCTCCATGGTGGTCTAATAATAACTCATTCAGAGGATGCACTTAGCAATAGCCATGCCACTAAAATGGCCATTGCAAGTACCATCATAAGCTTGAGTGATTGCCCAAGCAAACTCTTGGGGATATAAGAAATGAAAGAGAAGAGCATTGTAGCTATGACGATAAAGTATATCTCCTAATAATACATATTTTGTTACTTTTTTCTTGAATGTTCATTTGGCAGCATGCGACAATCTTGATGGAATATTATTGAGTTTCAAGAAATATTTCAATTGAGAAAACCAATCTTGATATGGTTGAGCTTGAACTAAGTGAGTTGCTTGATACTTTTGCAACTCATATCACATGAATGCGTATTGGAATATGCTCTTGAGATAGATGGTCATTGTGTTATAAAAATGACTCTACAAGACTAAGGATCCCGAGGATGCATGCTTCAAAAAATCATGTATTTGAGAGAACTAATCTTGGTACGGTTCAATCTGAATCATGTGGGCATCTTGTTATTCTCTAGAAGTATCTCACGAGATTGCATATTGAGAGAGAATTTTGAATTGAATAGTAGTGATATCATTTGATGGGTTCTCCAACATTAAGGATCCCAAGCAAGCCATTGCATTTGTAAAACGGTTTGAAGAGCAAGGAACTGCCTCAATGTCATAGCATTTAAATTTAGTTATTAATTTAACCACAAGGGCTTTATATGATTTCAATATTGGACACTTGCATTGATAAATTTCCTTAACCTGGTTTACAATTGTAGACAACAGTTCTAAACATAAATAAATCATAGAACTAGCTGACAAGAATGTCCTACAATTTTGATTATACATAGAAATTTTTGAATGTAATTTTGTTATGTTTGATAAATGATGTAAAATCAACCAATCGATAATTATGGATTAATTACATAAAAAATGCACTAGAAGATAAAAGAAACCATCAAATGGAAAATTAGTTAGACATCTGAGTTAAGATGTATAGTTAGTTAGACGTTCAATAGTTTGTATTAGATTTCTAAAGCAAGTAGTTAGGATAAAACTCGATTGAGATAGTTTATGCAAGTAGTTGTAATAACCACTTTGCTCACCCATAAATACCCCCTATTCAATTTTGTAAATATGTATCTACTTGTTGATAATGAAGAACTTTTATGTGAAGCCATTATTCTGGAATGCGTGGGTTGTAGACATGTTGCAGGATTGTGTTGCATAATTGTGTTGCAGATTGCGTTCGTCACTTGGAGGATGATATAATATTATTTTGTGGTTGTAGGTGTTGGAGGTTGTAGATCCAAACCCCGCTAGTCATCTAGTCTTGTCATCTGACAGAGCTGTTAGCCACCCAGTATACCCATCTAGCCTGGATAGTTTATCTACCTAGATGTCTACCCCTATGACCTAGATGTTTGAACACCAAACCCAAACATATGATTGTTGCCTAAGCCTTCTAATAGGACTAGTTATTTATGTTCACCCTCAATGTCTATCTCTAGATGTCTATCCCTAGACGTCTAAACCAGTCATCCCAAACATCTAAACCTATTATTATAGACGTCTACTTGCATACCTAGATGTCTAACCTTTGTTATGTCTAAAAAATACTATGATGGATCTAATAAACATCCCTTCCTAATTGTTATCATTTACTCATCTCAGGAACACCCTCATCCTTATGTACATTTAGCGTCGTTGCCTAAATTGAAATTTGAGTTAAGAGGCACAAGTGATAAGGCTAAGAGGTGAATGACTAATTTTAGACTGCAAGGAAGGAGTCAAATACCATTAAGAAGAAGTGCACAACTGGAAAACCTAAGAACACAAGAGTCAACAAAAGTCTCTCACCTGAAAGTAGAGAGATTATGGAATCCTTAAGAAGAAGAAAATCCAAGTATTTAAACACTATTGGTGACTACAAAAAATGATGAGAAAATAGCTGAGGAAGATCCCATAATTGAAGAGTGGACGGTGACACCAAAATTAGTGGGAAGGAGTTGGCCAGATGATAAGAAGGAGGAAGCCCTATATCATGGCAACGATGTGTAGATTCATGGGGAGGAAGACCAAAACCACATTTTGTTTATATGCGAAGGATATCGTGAAGTAGAGATCAGTTGAAATAGGAAAGAAGGCTATTTGAATTTAATTTTGCACCATCAACAGTAGAAATGCAATCAATTCAAACTCCGCAAACACCTGGAAGCCCACCTAGTAGAACAACCGCAATGGAAAATACTGCTAATAAAACAGGTAAACAAAAATGTACACATTTCATAGGATAAGGAAAGGATGATCGGTCACAACATGTGGGAACTTGTAGAACCATATAGGGAGAAAATGGGGTCACACATGACACAAAATGGTTATAATTATTTCCAACCATATTGTGAGGCATGGCCATAGAATGGTACTTGAAATGACAAAGTATGCAAGCATTTACACAAAGGACTAATTTGAAGAATTCATTCATAGAAGAATTTCAAACACTAAGAGATGATACTAAAATTATCACCAAAATATGCATGACTAAAAAAATATTAGACAAGGATGTAAAGAACTATAATAGAAAATTAAAGCAATTGACAAATAATATGGAGATGACACATGTTGATGGTATGGTAAAGCATTGGGTTTTGGATGGATTACTACCAAAATATAAGAAAAATATGAAGGTAGTACCATCCTTCATGTATGCAGAGGCTCTTGAGAATGCAAAGAACTTTGAAAGTGAAATCAAGCAAACAACTGCAGGTAATGGAGGAACCCTGAAGTATAATTAGGACTTGGACAACGATACAGAAGATAAATTCCAGAGCATAATTCACTCCTTTAAAAAGTAATTTGATAAAATTATAAAGGAAGTGAAAGAAGATACTCATAAATACTAAATATGCATTTGGTTCTCAGACTGCAAGATGGAAGGGCATTCAAATATAAATTGTCCAAAGAATGCATAGTGTAACATATATGATATAGTAGGACATCCTTTACCTGACTGTCCATTCAATATGAAGAGAAAAATGTATCAAAATCTTATCGTACAATAGGACGAGCATCCAAATACATCAAGGAATGGACAAAGAGCCACAAGCGGAGGATATAGGAATAATAGCTAATGAGGAAGGCAAGGAGGATAGAGTCGACAACAATATGACTCTGATGTTTGATCGATTATTCAATGTCAAAATTGTCAAGAATGGGACCATTTTCAAAGAATTGCATCAAGCCCCAAAATATAGGTAACAATAGTGGTAACAATGCCACTCAAATGTGTATATGGTGTGGTCCAAGAAACCAAAAACAACCCAATTTCCCGAATAAGTCAAGCTCAAGCAAAACTCATAATGTGAACTTGATTGACATTGGAGAAGTGAGTTCAGTGACAGAAGTAGAGAATTAAGTCTTAGATGTGATAAGAGCACAAAATAAGAAGACAGAACAATACCCAAATACTACCAAAGAGAAAGAGCAATGGCAGGACGCCCAAGAATTAATCAAAATAGAACTGGCAAAGGAAAAGCAAGATCAACTAGTTTTGGAGAAAGTATCAAAAAGGCCAAATATCAATAAAAAGGTATCGATAGAAGGCTTGGTAAAAAAAGTACTAAATACGACGGTGGAAGTAAAATTAACAAACCTATTTAATATAGTACCTAAGTTGTATGCTAAAACCAAAGAGGTCATTAAGAAGAAAGATGAAACTTGACAGGTAGCAACTATCAAGCAAGGTAAATTCATTGATCATATAATCCTAATGATTGAAGCTAGAAGGAGGTAAGCTATGGTTCATATAGATATTTTGGACCACATATTGAATGAGGTGATTGTGGATGGTGGATCAAGTGTAAACGTAATGCTAGATAATACATGGAGGATTATGGGGCAATTCGCCTTAAGATCTTCAAATTTCAAATTGTATAATACTGATAAATATGGCATTGAAACAATAGGTATCTTAATGAGTCAAAAAGTATGCATAGCAGAACAAGATTTCATCTTAGATTTTGTTGTTATTGCTATGCAGAAACTTGCATATGATGTATTACTGGGATGTGGATGGTTGAGAAATGTAAAAGTCAAACATAATTGGGAGAAAGAACACTTAACTTTAAACAGGGGCAACACAAATACATAATCAATTTGAAAAATCAAATTGTGAGTCAAGATATAACAACTTCAAATGATTAAGAATATTCTTCATAACATGGCGAAATAGGATATGAACTAGATGAGGAAGGTGTGTTGAATTTAGAATACTGCAAGAAAGATGAGTATGACCAAGACAAAGGTCTACTTCATTGGCAGTTAGAAGATTATGATATATTTTCTCCCTAATATTTTTGCATTGATGTAAAAAATGAGATTCAAAAGGATGAGAAATAGGAACCTGAAAAGGAAGCTAGCAATAAGAGACATACAACAACAAAAAATTATAAGGAGAGGGAGAAATGGATATTTCATAAGAACTTTGCAGAATATATGATGGGAGATGTAGTTATTGAAGATAAGCCAACCCACCCCATCGATGTATTGAAAGCAGTAAATGACCTTGAATCCATAAAATATGAAGGTTAAAAAATTATTTAGGTAAACTTGGGATAAAAGGATGAAGAAAAGATGATTAAATGTGGAGATGATTGGGATCTAGTTCTAAAAGCAACAAGAGACATACAACATCAAAAAAATACTGGTCACTATATGGTAGGACACAAAAGCATTTAAAGGCATTGGAAGAATGCATGAGATTGTGTAGGAAAGCTTGAATATATTTAAATCCAAATAAATACGTCTTGATGGTGCCATATGGGAAGTTGCTGGGGTATATTGTATGCCAAGAGGGTTTGAAACCTGACCCAGATAAGATTAGGGTAATATTGCTAATGGAGGAGCCACATGATGTGATCTTGGTAAAAACCTTTTTGGAAACAACCGAATATTATAGAATATTTATTTTAAATTATGCACTTACTTCTCATCCACTAGATGCTCTCACACATAAGGGTGTTTCATTTAAATGGACAGAGGAGCACCAGGGAGCTTTTGAGGGATTAAAAGGGCACTTGGTAAAGGCACCTATCTTGGTTTACCCTCACTAGGAGAAGAAATTCCATGTGCATGTCAATGCCTCAAACTTTGCCATTGGATGTGCATTGGATCAGGAAGGCCAATTTGTGCTAGATCAGCCCATATACTTTGAATGTTGTCACAAGCCAAGAAACATTACAGTACAACAGAGTGAGAAGCATTGGGAATGGTGTATGTAGTACAAAAATACAACCACTATTTATTGGCTAACCCTTTTGCTTTTTATGTGGATCACCAGGATCTATTGTATCTAATCAACCAACGATCTACGAACGAGTGAGTCAATGGCTTGTCACCTTGTAGGAGTTCATGTTTAAGGTGGTAGTAAGACCGGGAAAGGAACACGTGATAGCGGATCAACTATCAAGTATTCACTCAGGATAACCTTAAGAGGGAGGAATACCAGATAAATTCCTTGATGTCCAATTGTTCATAATTAGTGCAATACCAGAATGGTACAAACACAGGGAAATATTTGTCAACAAGAGAGCTGCAAAAGAAGATGACAATAGTCGAACAAAGGAAGGTGATTACAAAATCAGCACCCTTCACCTTAATTACAGGATTGCTATACAAGATGGGGAGGATCACATTTTGAGAAGATGCGTAATGGAAGATGAAGTACAAAAAACCTTGAAAAATACACATGAGGGATTGGTAGGAGGACACATGGGACCAGATGCGACAACTAGAAAAGTTTTTTTGATAGGTCTATGGTGGCCCATCCTCTATCACGATACGAAGAACTTTGTTGAAACATGTGATATGTGTCAAAGAATGAGAAAGTCATTGAAATGAGACTTCATGCCACTGCATCCATCACAACCTCAATAACTCTTTGAGATATGGGGGTTGGATTTTGTAGGTCCATTGAAAATAAGTTGAAAGAGAAAGTTTTGATATATCGTATTTGCGACGAAATATATCATGAAATAGGTAGAAGCAAGAGCTTTACCTAACAACTCTACAATAAGCACGACTCCCTTTTTGTATGAGCAAGTGATTACAAGGTTTAGAATATCTCTATAATTGACAAGTGATAGGGGAGGCCATTTTGTAAATGAGATCATTCAGAATCTAATGAAAGAATTTAGGATTTTTTATTCTTTATCGAGTCCATTACCCCAGAGCAAATGGGTAAGCAAAATCGACAAATAAAGTCCTAGTTTTTATCATGTATAAGACGTGGAGTGAAAGAAGCCGATTGGGAGGAATAGTTACCAATAATATTATGGGCATATAGAACCACCTTCAAACCCACCACAAACCATACAACTTTTTAACTGATATACATACAAGAGGTGTTAGTATTAGTTGAGTTTATTGTACCAAGTTTAAGGGTGGCAATCGATAATTGGTTGAATGATGAGGATAGTATCGAAGAACTACTGACAACATTGGTGCAATTGGATGAAAAAAGGGTAATGGTACAATGGGCAATGAATATCACATAGAAGAGAAGGAAATTTTGGCATTATATCAAATCTGGTGAGCTAGTCCTCAAGTACAATGGCAAGAGAGAACTCAAGCCAAGAAAATTGAAAACTCTATGGCTTGGACCCTTCTAGATGGAAGAAGTATTGGAGAATGGGGCAACGAAACTAAGGAAGTTGGATGGAACACTATACATTGAGGTAATAAATGGTTCTAAGTTGAAAGTGTACAATCCACATGCTCAGGTAACCATGATCAAATTGGAGCAATCAGGAGGAAATTTTGGGACAAGGATAGAAGAATCAAGTCTAGGCATACAATCTTTTGAGAATGGCAAGTAGAGTAGTGCTGCTTGAGAGTATGAAACCCATAATATGGATTGGCTATTTGGAACTGAAGGAGAGCTGATAATTAAACAAAGAGAGTTAGAACCTCAGGAGGAATAACAACGACAGTTGCAATTACATGTTCAATTTTTAAATAGCGATGAAGAATATTGACTCCAAAATCTAACGGGGGTTGCTCTACAAGAAATACCAAAAGTAGAAGAGTATGAAGGGCAAGGAGCTAGAATTATATAGCAAACACAGTTGGAGACATAGAGGTTGCAAGAGGAATATGAAACCTTGAGGTGGTATAATACCCAACTGCAAGAACAGGTGATTCAGGAACTGGATACAACAATGCAATGAATAAACAAATATCAAGAAGCATGCAAAATTGAATGGGATGAGTGAGATAAAAGAGAACTAAGAGGGAGTGTAATAGGTGATTCTTCAGAAAGTAGTTTATTTTCCTTACAAAAAAAAGGACAAAGAGACCTAGAACAAAAATCCAAGCAAAATACATAAGGAGAAAGGAAATAACAATTGATGCACACTATGAGAATTTATCATTAGACATGTTAAGGATCGTGATTAATTTGAAATATTTCTCAAGCTCGAATTCAACACCAGTTACGAACCCTCAAGAAATAAGGAAATCACTAGAAATACCTAGGGTATAGGAATTAGGACAGAGTTCAACTGCCAATCACCAAATGAGTAGAGAAGAAATGGCAGTAATAATATGGAGGGATGTTAAAGTAGCAATAGAGAAACCAAAAATAAGAGGTTGGCTGGAAAAATTAAGAAGCGATGAAAATCAACCATGCAATCCTAACATACCTCAAGTAAGCCCTAGGATAAGACTGCCAAACTAGGCTAGCAATCAACAACCAAGGGTTCAATTCAAGGAAGGAATCCAAATAATGGGTATCGAGGATTCCTTAGAAGAAGAGATTTTGAGAGGAAATAATTTTGAGATAAGTATAGATGAAGTATTAGCACTATCAATGCCATGTTGGTATAGATCCCACTATGAGAAAACTATGCAAAATTCAAATGAATGCCAGGCAAGAGAAATGTATCGATTGGTAACAATAGAACTTAGATGGCATAGGAGAGAAGTTAGAAGACTAGAACGAAGGGTTCAAAAATCCTCAAATTGGCCCATGACTCTAGTAGGGGAAGGAAATTATTCTAGAATAGATTTAGCCTTCTCAGATTAGTACCAAGAAGTCTTAACCCAATGCGCACGTCAGCGATGCTTTGAGGAGGTGAGGTGGTGATGAAGGATAATAAGATCTAATAGAAGGTTGTGAATCCTACATCAACTGACACCTAAAAACTAGAGATAAACATAATGAAACTCTCAAGCATAACTCATAGATCAAGGTCACAAAAGAGGTATTTTATGGAATCCTGATGGTTCATTAGAACTAGTAGGTGACCATAATTTACATGACCAAGGGAGGAGTGTGGTTAACCTCCATCCCGATAGATAGAGAGGGATAAATTCATCTCTGGGTACCTCTAGGTTAACCAGTCCATCGACTGAGATGCAAGATCCATCTATGGATATAGTCCTAGTTAATCCATCACTATGTGTTCCTGAGGATAGACCGTTTGGTCTACCTCAACAAGCTCATAGGAATTGAAGATGTTGTCAAGAATGATTGAGGGACTGATCGAATCTTAGGCAGTTAGGAGTAAGGCAACCCAACACTAGGGAGATTCGATCAAAAGAGATCGAGGAAGCAGTACCCAGGTTAGCGAGAGAAGAGGAACCTAGAATAGAAATTTTAATCCAGAGAAAAGGGATCAAGGAAGGATAGTTTCTCATTCATAGAAAGAGGAAATTTGAGGAAGAGATTAAAGAGCAGGAAGATTCTATCAATATAGGGGACAACAAAGGTAACAAAAACCCAATTAAAATACACTTGATCAATGAAGCATGAAGGGAGAATATTCCATTACTTAGATGAATGCATAATCATCCGATGACATGACAAAGGTACAAAATGAATTCCTTTGGAAGAAGAGCCTAACCATATGGGAAATGAAGCTACACATCTGGACCCTGCCAACATATGCATAGAGAATGTAATTGAACATCTGGATCAAAATAGTAATAGTCTAGAGGAGAGAAAAATTCGTCTGGTAGAGGATTGGATGGAACAAACACGTTTGGAAATTGACAGGAGCCAATAGAGTGTTAGACATCAAGCAGATAATCGCTAGGCATGTGGACCAAAAACATGATATCATTCGGAGGAAGAAGGACTAGACTGGCATATTATGCCAAGACACACCACAAGATGTCCACATAAGTCACAATAAGAAACCCCCTAGATACGGAGTAATCACCAGAGAAATTAGAAAATATAAGAAGCAAAAACTGGTGACGATGATGACTTTAGCAGTTTTCAAACTTGTAGCCATCATTGGAATGATAACGCATCAAACATCTTCAAAATACGCATTGGCATGGCCATGCACTTTAATCGATGATGTTAAGCAGGAAGCGCAATGCACAATTTTTTTTCAAAAAGAAATAATAAAGCAAAACTAAAAAGAGAAAAATACAAAAAGACAAAAATAAAAGAAAAGGTTAAGCAAAAAGACAAAATAAAGACTAGACGTCTCTTCTGGGCAACATGGCACGAATGCAGAATGAGCAGTTGCTAGGTGGTAGTTATAAAATGGTTGCATGGATGATAATGCTACTATAAATTGAGCTCAAGAGGGTAAGCATTGTACATTTTATTTCAAGATTGAGTAGGAGATAAATAAGAGCGCAGGCAAGCATTGAGGAGCATAAGAGCACGGTTCATAGCGTACCAAATTTTTTTTTACAAGACAAAGCACATACACCATACATTGATTGAACCTGGCAATCAATAGCTTCATGAAAATTCATATTTTCTATGCAAATGTAGGACCTAACCTCCATAACAACCAATTGAAGGCAACAAAAATCCTCTAGGGCATCCATTTTTGTTGTAAATCATCAAGTAAAAATAATCAACTTCTTAGTGGTAGAAGATGTCTAGGAGAAAGGAGACATCCAGCTAGTGCAAGGCATCTAGCAGGAAGTAGCAGATGTCTACCAGATAGTTGAAATATAGTAGGAAGCATCAAACATCTATCAGATAGTTGATATTTAGTAGGAGGCAACAGACGTCTACCGAATATTTGATGTCTAGCAAGAGGAAGCAGACATCTACCGAATAGTTGACATTTAGCAAGATAATACAAATGTCTAGTGAAGCAGATGACATATGAAGTTGAAAGAATATAAACAAAAAAGAACTTGTGAGGGAATAATTAGTCATCAAAAATTTGGTAAAGTTCTAGTTCGATCAGAAGTGGAACCTAACTCAGTAGTAGCCAAAATATTGCGGCATCAATAGGAACATGGGATGCACAAATAAATTGAAAGCCCCAACAAAGGGTAGACTCGAAGTCAATGAGAAGCAGTAGAAATAGCCACTCAAAAAAACAAGGAAGCTCAACAAAGTAGCAAGGATTAGGTTGCAATTGATGAAATTACATGGATATGCCCTACATGTGATTTTTGCCATCAATGATGGGCAGAAACACGAATAGATAACTCACTCATAGCCAAAATCAAAGAAGCGAGGTTGCTTTTTATTTTGCAAGTTCCTAGTTTTGACAAGGAATTTTTCAAGTAATATATGCTACAAATGTTGTATACATAAGATGCAACACATAACAACAACCTAGTGCAAATAGGTGATCACACCTTGGTTTTTGAATTCTCTCCTGAAGTATTTCAATGCACGTTTGGAATTCCTAGGAAGGGCAGAGCAGTAGTTAATGAATGAGTGGATCCTAATAAAATACTAGAGTTAATTATGAGTATCACTAACTTCAAAAAGGAGGAGGTGGATACTATGTTGGCCACTCATGGCGGTATATGAGTAAAAAAGACGCAATCACGAAACAAAGGATTGGAATGCATAATGAATGTCCTTATGGCCAGATTATCAAGTGAGCAAAGAAATTTAGATCTTCCTATTTGGCTAATACTATATATGCAAGGAATAGAGAAAGGATTAGCCTATGACTAGGCAACACATCTGGTGTGTTGTACTTAGAATTTTTTGATGCAAAAAACAAAGAAATTTTCAATGGCGTTTCATGCCATTGGTCCAATTTTGTATGTAGCCTATAGGGCAGGCATGCAAATTCTAAACTTTGATTCTTTGAAGAAGTTACCAGAGTTAGAACCATCCATCTTGTAGTGGAAGGATGCTCAACCATTATTGAAGAAGCTAACACTAGTAAAGAAGGCTTGGGTGAAGCAGATATCTCATAAGTCATGCCAAGAAAAACTGGTGGGAGGATACTACTCCATCATAAGTCAAGGAAAAGAATTCCAAGAAGCAGAATGTTACCCAATCACTGGAAGAGCCCAAATGAAAGAAAAAAAAGGGTGATTTGATGAACCACCTCCAACATTTTCTCAAGAAATATTTTAGAAGATAGCACAAAACTTGGAGGTAGCTCACACTCTGGAGAAAAAATCGATAGTGCACAAGGAGGAAGTTGATTTTTCTATCCCCTCAGTTATCCATAATACTATAGTCGAATCCAACATGGCTATATAGATTAGATCCAATGAGTATATGGCAAAGGCTAAATTTTTGGCTTGTGCAGGTTCACCCAAACCAATTAGGGAATATTTTGTTAGATCGACCACAATAGCAGCATCTTTGAGTGAATTTTCACTTGAAGCTATGTTAGCCATTGATGAAACCAAGAAATCAACTAACACAAGTGATACAAAAGTGATTACCACACTAGTGGTAGAGGAGGGCATACCACCTTCAGATATGGGAAATTGACACCTAAGACAAAAAATCCCATCACTGTAGAGGATGTAGAGGTCTCGAAGGAAACTAATACCAACACAGGTGAAGGAGAAAAACCCCACAAAAAATAAACTCTCAGCATATGGTGGAGAAGGAAGGCCAGAGCAACCATTGTCCAATGCAGTCTATAGTATTCGAAGGGAAGGCAAAAAAGAAGACTATTGACCTTTCAAAAAAGGGAAGGAGGTAGTACAGGAAGAAGAATAAGAGGAGGAACAACACTACACATGGTCTAAATATTTTTTAGTATAAGTACCCAAATTCATGGATCCATAAAATTCTATGGATCAACAAGCGGTAACCTATTTCTCAAGACTGGGGAAAATCATGGATAACTTACGCTTGCAGTTTGACATCGCATGTGTGGGCCAATGGAAAAGTGGCAAGGAATGATAGAGGAAGAACTGGACAAATTGGTCAAATGGGTTGCACAAGGTCCTTGGCATAAAGATATTTTCAAAATACACTAGGCTTAGCCTTGGACACTGTCCAATACCAATTTGAAAACTATGGAGGGCATTTAATGCTTGCCTAAAAAGATGCTCACCCTCTATCTGGAGACAATGTAGGTGTATGTATGTGGCCACAACATTAAACCTCCTAAGAACCCCTTAGAATGAGGATCACAAGTAGAGTTAGTTCTAGAATTACTGTCGATATATACTTAGTTGAACTTCATTGATATTTCTTATGTTGTCTTGGCAAAGGAATCAAATGTTTACATTCAGCAAAGTAGGTAGTTGATAGTGAATTGAAAACTATCCATGAAGCCTTACAACAAAAGGAATAAATTTTACAAGAAGGAATGACATGGATGGATGCAGTTCAATATAATATCTAGGCACTACAATAGGAATTAAAGAACCTTCGCACTCAATTGGAGAAAAAGAATCAATATATTTGTCACTTGGAAGCTAAAGTATTATCCCTTAAAAGTTCTAAGGAACTGTTAATCAAGCAAATAGAAACACTGACAACTCAAAAGAATCAAAAGGAGCTTGCTTGGTAATAGGAAACGGAGAGTTGGCAATAAGAACAGGTAGCCTTGAGGGAAGAACCGCAATAGGTGCAACAACATGAGGTAGCTTTACAACAAAAATTAGCATAGAAAGCTACATCTTCTTCATCGATGTTAGAACAATGAATGAAAGAGATTTTTCTAAGAAGGGAGGCTGACCTATTATCTAGTCTCAAGAAAATAGAAGAATGTGCTAATGCCTTGGGAGTGGAATGGGCCAAATATTTCAACTATGCCAAGAGGCTCAAGGAGGAATGTGAGACCATGCAAACTCAACTACAATTATATGAGAAAGCATTTCAAGCTGCCAATCCTAAAATCCCAGTGCACACAGATGCTAAAACTCCTTAGACTAAGTGGAGAAAGTCACTGAGGACATCAAATTCTTCGAAGAGAAGGATATATGTAGACAATAGTTATAAATAGAAATAAATCATAGAACTAGCTAACAAGAGTGTCCTACAATTTTGATTATACATAGAAATTTTGGAATGTAATTTTGTTATTGTTGGTCACGAATCTGCCACAGGAAAGGATTTTACAAGTACGCCCTAGACCCGGCCAACATTGAAAGGCTGGAAGCAAGAAATGGCTCCCAGACCAATCTCCAGAGTGGGCTGGTTCCCTTCACTACTCTAAAAATGGGTTTAAGATAGGGTTGCTAGAAAGAGATTTAAAAGGTTGCAGAAAGAAATGGGAAATATGGCCACAGGCCGAAGTGATGGGATCAGAAAAACAACAGCATGAAACTACAAACGCAACAAAAGCAAGTAACATAAGAAATCAGCTTAATCTTCGCACAATCACATGCCGCAAATCCCTCCAAACCCACATTCCAGAAATCATACCCTGATCGCAATATTTAAATCCAAGAGCAGAATTTAAATGTAACAACAATGCAGGAGTATGAAGGCTATTAGAAATGCAGAGAAATAGAAAAGAAATTCATCCATGCAACGCTTGAATAATTAGAAATTGATCCTTTTATTCCCGCAAATACAATTCCAGTTTCTAGCAGAGAACTTTTCCAACCCCCGTAAATGAGAATTACATTGGTTTTTATAGAGGGCCGTCCTCTTTGCAGCATTTAATATTTGAAAACAACTTTCTTGTGATCCACAATTATATCTTGGAAATCAGGAACACGATCCCCTTAATCGCAGCCTCGAGGAAGCAAAAATTAAATGCAATGAAACGTTCGCGGTTCTTCATTAAATTCGTTTTTTAAAATATGCATGAAACCGTTACGACAATCCACGAACAGCATCCTCGAATGCATTAAATATTTAATTTTGGAAGCCTGGGCGGTTCTTTTACTTTGAATGCCTCGAAAATCCGCAAATCATTAAATTCGGGTCAGCATTAAATCATCGAAAATCAAGAAAAACCCCTCGGCCGTTCATACTGCACTTGGCGGGAAAATGCGCAGGTCGCGAAAACGTGACGGGTCGCGAAATCATGACATATTCTAATTCCGTACGCTTCGCTGCTGAAGACCCACGAAAATGGCACCTGTAGCGATATCGCTACGTCTTTTTGTCGTTGGCTCCTTTCTTGTTTGCTCCACGAAAATGGAACATGTAGCGATATCGCTACATGTTTCGGTTCTTGGTTCTTCCTTGCGCTCTGCCCCGCGAAAATGGAACATGTAGCGATTTCGCTACGTCTTTTTGTCGTTGGCTCTTCCTTGCGCTCTGCCCCATGAAAACGGAACATGTAGCGATATCGCTACATGTTTCGGGCACCTTGTACGGCTTCATGGACGGGTCACAAAAATGGAACACTTCTTGCCCTTTGAAGCCAATCACCGCACGATTTTGGAACGTCAGCGAATCGCTGCACTTTTGACTTAGACTCTTTTTCAACACATGCCTCCGTGATTTCAGAACGTGCAGCGCATCGCTGCACTGTTTGCGTTGGACTCCCCTTCGCTCGAACATGCAGCGCGTCGCTGCAATTTTTGCACCTTAGTCCTCGAAGCTCCCGACGTCGCGATTCTGGAACCTGTCAGCGATGTGCTGCAAGTTTTCAACTTGAGTCTTTGAAGCCGATCGACCCGCAATTCTGGAACACGTCGCGATATCGCGACGGTTCCGCCCAACCTGCCTGCATTGACTGCGTTGACCGCGATTCTGCGACATGTCGACGAATCGCTGCAGTTTTTAGACTTAGCCATTTTTCGCTCCTTTTTTGCTCAAAACCGCATCAAAACTGAAAATAGAGGTTAGATCTGCAACAATATAAGCATTAATACTTCAATGAAAATCAATGTGGCAAAAATGCCAACATTCTTGGTGGCTCGCGGGGTATACAGCTCGCTGTATGCAAGAATCCAGGCCTTAGTCCATTGGGCACAGAGTCATATTAGAACAGGAAGCTGGCTGCTGTGAACCATCTCAGGGGACTGCTGCAATACATGTTCTGCTGAAAAATTGAAACTGGAAAAAACCTGCATATAACTGATTATGAAACAAATGGAGTGGGAGGGTGGAGTGAGATCTTGCGATTGCGCAAGCGGTGACTGCAATGGAATGATGAAATGAAAATGAACGAAGTTATGGAGTGGGAATAAAAGTATGAAGGCTGTGAAATGAAATGAACTAGACTGCGAAATAAATGCATAAAAAGACAAAACATAGAGGAAAGGGAGAAGAAGGAAAGGGAACAATGAGAATGGGGAAAAGAAACAACAGTCGTGGCTTATTTTTGTAACTGCAGAAGAAAAAGAAGTAAAAGAAGGAAGATGAAGAAGGGAAAGGAAAGAAAAAGGGAAGGGAAAAGAAGAAAGTGCTAGAAAGCCACCAACTGCTGGGAAAGGAGGAGACAAAAGGAAAAAAACAAGCACCTACAGCTCGCAGACAACAAAAGAGCTGAGATGAACAGTAATAAAAACAATACCGCTTTTTTTTTTGTTTTGTTTTTTTTCAAAATACTATATACAATAGTTCACGACATGATTGGCATGTCGCCACCAGACATCCAATCTCAGAATGTTATCCGGTAAATCTGCAATGTCCCGACCAGATTTGATCATACTTAAGTCGGTTCTTGAAATTGGGCTGGCTCCTTCCTGAAGTTCTCCATGGTGCGAATAGGATGCAATGCGGCAGATTATCCTTCTTACTAGTACCCACATGGAGGAATTCTTCATGTACTGGATGTAGTGGCTGGAACCAACACCACCACTTTGCAGAATTTACTGGCTGTGGGCTGAGTACAGGCTCCTCTAACTCCTTGATGTGATCACAGGGCTCTTCAAGTGAGAAATCTGATTCTCGGGATCTCCTCAGGTTTTGGAATTTGAACTTGTTCTTCTACTTGGCCCATCTCTTGATGAAAACTGCAAGCAACCATATTGTTCATTGCTCGGAAAAGTGCTTGCATGTTCCAACCCTTGACTTTGGACGAGATCTCGTCCCTTGAACTCCACATGATCGCATCTCGGAGTTTCGCTCGATATAAGGGATCTGGCATGAAAAGTACTGTGTAGGGTAGACAGGAGAAGCAACCACCGGAGAAGGTAATGGAGTTTCTCCCCACGGTAACTTCCCTGATAAGAGCAAAAGCTGTTCTGCTCGCACTGCTTCCTCAAAGATTTGTGGGAACCGTTGTTCACCTGACTGTAGCAAAAATAGACCTATGTCATAATTAAAAGCTCGAACATAAAAGAGGTGGGCTTGGGTGGGTGATGGACGGATCTTCTCTGGAATCTTCTTCCAACTTATCAAGAATCGGACATTGAAATCCGTGATGCTTTCTTGAGGTGCTCTCTTGATGTACATGAAAAATTGGTAGAGATCCAAAGAACTATAGAAAGGATCTTCGTCAAATCTTTTGATCAGTCCCCCCGCTAGATTGTCCCATGAGCTGATGCTTTGACGTTTGAGAAATCTGTACCATTGCAACGCTCTTCCTTCCAAAGATTGAACCAAAAGTCGGATCATGACATCTTCGTGTTCTATGACATGGATCATGGACAAAGTAGCAATGTCTTCAACATGTGCCAGAGCCATGCCTTTGGTACCATCATATTTTTCCAGGTTCTTCAGGGCACCTTCGGGAATTTCATGCCGAACTTGGAGATTCAGAGGGCCAGGATCATCCCATCTAGAAAAAACCCTCACCTTTGTGGCAGTGGTCTATGGAATCACGGCTATCGCCATTAAGTTAGAGTCGCCAGACGAACATTCTTTGAATTTTAAAAAACACAGGCATCCACGAACAGATCTTCAACTCAGCAAAGTCGCCAGATGAACTTACAAATCTCCGCTGTGAGGCCAAGACAGCTCATCAAATCTTGAGACCTCCGGGTGTTAAAAGTGTGCCAAAACTGTTGGCACCGGTGGGGTTATCACTTTGGAAAATTATGCTTATCCCACCGATTATGAATTCTTGGAGACAGAAATAGTCTGTCCCACCGGGCGTGCCAAAAACTGTTGGCACCGGTGGGGTTATCACTTTGGAAAATTTTGCGTATCCCACCGATTATGAATTCTTGGAGACAGAAACAGTCTGTCCCATCGGGCGTGCCAAAAACTGTTGGTCACGAATCCGCCACAGGAAAGGATTTTACAAGTGCACCCTAGACCTGGCCAACATTGAAAGGCTGGAAGCAAGAAATGGCTCCCAGACCAATCTCCAGAGTGGGCTGGTTCCCTTCACTACTCTAAAAATGGGTTTAAGATAGGGTTGCTGGAAAGAGATTTAAAAGGTTGCAGAAAGAAATGGGAAATATGGCCACAGGCCGAAGTGATGGGATCAAAAAAACAATAGCAGGAAACTACAAATGCAACAACAACAAGTAACATAAGAAATCAGCTTAATCTTTGCACAATCACATGCCGCAAATCCCTCCAAACCCACATTCCAGAAATCATACCCTGACCGCAATATTTAAATCCAGGAGCAGAATTTAAATGTAACAGCAATGCAGGAGTATGAAGGCTATTAGAAATGCAGAGAAACAAAAAAGAAATTCATCCATGCAACGCTTGAAAAATTAGAAATTGATCCTTTTATTCTCGCAGATACAATTCCAGTTTCTAGCAGCAAGTTTTTCCAACCCCTGTAAATGAGAATTACATTGGTTTTTATAGAGGGTCGTCCTCTTTGCAGCATTTAATATTTGAAAACAACTTTCTTGTGATCCACAATTATATCTTGGAAATCAGGAACACGATCCCCTTAATCGCAGCCTCGAGGAAGCAAAAATTAAATGCAATGAAACGTTCGCGGTTCTTCATTAAATTCGTTTTTTAAAATATGCATGAAACCGTTACGACAATCCACGAACAGCAGCCTCGAATGCATTAAATCTTTAATTTTGGAAGCCTGGGTGGTTCTTTTACTTTGAATGCCTCGAAAATTTGCAAATCATTAAATTCGGGTCAACATTAAATCATCGAAAATCAAGAAAAACCCCTCGGCCGTTCATACTGCACTTGGCGGGAAAATGCGCAGGTCGCGAAAACGCGACGGGTCGCGAAATCGTGACATATTCTAATGTCGTATGCTTCACTGCTGAAGACCCACGAAAATGGCACCTGTAGCGATATCGCTACGTCTTTTTGTCGTTGGCTCCTTTCTTCGCTTTGCTCCACGAAAATGGAACATGTAGCGATATCGCTACATGTTTCGGTTCTTGGTTCTTCCTTGCGCTCTGCCCCGCGAAAACGGAACATGTAGCGATTTCGCTACGTCTTTTTGTCGTTGGCTCTTCCTTGCGCTCTGCCCCGTGAAAATGGAACATGTAGCGATATCGCTACATGTTTCGGGCACCTTGTACGGCTTCATGGACGGGTCGCGAAAATGGAACACTTCTTGCCCTTTGAAGCCAATCACCGCGCGATTTCGGAACGTCAGCGAATCGCTGCACTTTTGACTTAGACTCTTTTTCAACACATGCCTCCGCGATTTCAGAACGTGCAGCGCATCGCTGCACTGTTTGCGTTGGACTCCCCTTCGCTCGAACACGCAGCGCGTCGCTGCAATTTTTGCACCTTAGTCCTCGAAGCTCCCGACGTCGCGATTCTGGAACCTGTCAGCGATGCGCTGCAAGTTTTCAACTTGAGTCTTTGAAGCCGACCGACCCGCGATTCTGGAACACGTCGCGATATCGCGACGGTTCCGCCCAACCTGCCTGCGTTGACTGCGTTGACCGCGATTCTGCGACATGTCAGCGAATCGCTGTAGTTTTTAGAATTAGCCATTTTTTGCCCAAGACCGCATCAAAACTGAAAATAGAGGTTAGATCTGCAACAATATAAGCATTAATACTTCAATGAAAATCAATGTGGTAAAAATGCCAATAGTTATGTTTGATAAAAGATGTAAAATCAGCCAATCGATGAATATGGCTTGATTACATACAAACTGCACTAGAAGACAAAAGCATCCGTCAAATGGAAAATTAGTTAGACGTTTGAGTTAAGATGTCTAGTTAGTTAGACATCCAATAGGATGTATTAGACGTCTAAAGCAAGTAGTTAGGGTAAAACTTGGTTGATACGATTGATGCAAGTAGTTGTAATAACAACTTTTCTCACCTATAAATATCGCCTATTCAATTTTGTAAATATGTATCTACTTGTTGATAATGAAGAACTTTTGTGTGAAGCCATTGTTCTAGAATACATGTTGGTAATGTATGGGTTGTAGACGTGTTACAGGTTTGTATTGTGTTGTAGGTTGCATTCGTCACTTGGAGGACAATATAATATCATTTTGTGGTTGAAGGTGTTGGAGGCTGCAGATCCAAACTCCACTAGATGTCTAGTCTTGCTGTCTGACAAAGCTATCAGTCATCCATTATACCCATATAGCCTGGATAGTTTATTTGCCTAGATGTCTAAGTCCCTAGATGTCTACCCCTATGACCTAGATATCTAACCACCAAATCCAGATGTCTGACTATTGCCTAAGCTGTCTGATAGAACTTGTTATTTGTATTCACCCTAGATGTCTACCTCTATATGTCTATCCCTATATGTCTAACCTATTTGTCCTAGATGTATAAAACTATTGTTATATACGTCTACCCTAGACATCTACCCACGTACCTAGATGTCTAACCTATGTGATATCTAAACAAGACTATGATGGATATAACAAACATCCCTTACTAACTGTTGTTATTCCCTCATATTGGGAACACCCTCACCCTTATCTACAACAATGAGCAAGAAAGAACCAAATATATTGATCTTCTTGATTATAAAGATCCAAAAGAAGGGTTTTGTACTTGAAATTATTATTGGTGCATGGGAAATCAAGTTTAAATGAAAGGGGAATAAGAGCACCTTGTGGTGTGAAAAACATGATTCCTATGCCACCCCCTTGCTCACATTTAGAACCATTGAAGAATAGTGTCATATCAAGTTTATTTTTTGGTTCTTCAGGTTCTAGGGCGTCTAATAATGTGAATAATCCATCATCAGGTAAGTCGATTGTAAGAGGATTACCCACATGGAGAGGAGCCTTCGCTAGTTGATCAACGATAACTTGACCTTTAATAGATTTTTGACCTATGAAATCAAGGTCAAATTCTATCAACAATATTATCTACTTTGTGGTATAGCTATTATGATATGTTTGAAACATCATATAACACAAAGAATTTTCCTTAGAAATGGCATACATCATTTGATTCAGCATGTAATGGCAAAGCTTCTTTGTTACAAAGACTACTGCTAAGCAAAGCTTCTTAACATATGCATACTTGAGCTCGTAGCTGACCAAGGTGTGATTGATGTAATAAATAGCTTTTTTTTATTAACTTCATTCTTCTAGGCCATCATGGTCCCTAAGGCAAATTCAGTAGCTGATAAGTATAATGAGAATGGCACACCTAGTTGAGGTGGAGCTCGTACTGGTGGAGACACCAAGTATTTCTTGATTTCGTTAGTCTTTTTGAAACTCATCATCCCAATTAAAGGTGACCCTCTTTTGTAACAATCAATTCATCGATTGACATTTATTCAAAAGTTGCACTATGAAGCGTTAGATAGATGTGACCTTTCCTTGTAAATTGTGAAGCTACTTATGGTTGGTAGGGGGAAGCATTTATAGGATTACCTTGAATTTAGTTGGATCAAATTTAATTCCTCGTTTAAAGACTATCAAACCTAAGAGTTTTACAAATGTTACTCTGAAAACACTTCTTGGGGTTCAGTCGTATTGTGGCCATGGCACAACTTACCCCAAAATTGGGGACCCACCTTACATTTTGGTTTTTTGGGAGTTTTGGTATCCTTGGAGTGATGATTTTGATAGGTCCCATTCTTGATGTTTGCATTGCAGTTTCCATGGTTCCTTATTAGTTACGACCTTCCTTTATCCTCCTTTAAAGTGTCTCATTGGTTACCTTTTGTTATGTACCTTTGTTATTTGGTTTTAAGGTTATTTTAATGTTTTGGCTTTTAAAGCTAAAACAATTCAAATATTGAATTAAACCATGTTTTTTATAAAAAGATAATAAATAAAAAATAAAAATAAAAATAAAAATAAAAATAAATTATATATATATATATAAATATATATATGTTAAAATAAAAAAGATAAAATAAAAAAATAAAATGTATATATATATATATATAATAATATTTATTTATATGCTTATTGTTTTATAAGGTTATTAGTTTATTTTTAATTTTGGAATGATGATTGTTTTAAAACCGTAGCATTCTATTTTTATAATGTTTGGCGGTGTTTAAAAGTGTGGTGTTTGATATATGCAAGATTTGATACTTGACACAAATCTCTAAGATAGGGACTTGGTCGAGCCTGAGATGGAGAGTTCGAAGTATCAAAGTGTGGTCGTCAGAGAGTGCACAAAATTCAAGGTGCAATAGATGAGATAGACCACTAGTGATCAGTAGTGACACGCTATTGATGTACTCGATGTGAATAGGGGGGAGGACATATACATGTTGGATTTGGCTGAATGACATCTAGACACCAACATTGAAGATGAGCCGACTTGGTGGATGATGAAAACATACATGCTGACATGGAACATGACCTGGAAAATGACTAGACTAGCATTATGATGTAGACCCTACATGCGGTTGTATAAACTGAGCTAGCGCAAATTGGGATATCCAGTCAGACGAGCATTTCCAGATAATGGTATCCTATGACAATGACATGGTACGATTGGCAGGGCTGATGAAGACTCAAGCGGAGGTAGTGTCGATGTAGTATGAGGACACACCCACACATAGATAATCAAGAAAATAATGGGGATATGAGTCAAGTGATGTGATCAGGGATTTTACAATAATGGCACCTTAGAAAATCAACACATCAATGGCCCCCACTGAACAAATTAGAGTATATGCATACAACAGAAGAGGATACGAACTAGTTCGACGATGACAGGTACGTCAATCAAATACCAATTATAGAAAAAATGATGAGAGTGGGAGTTTTATTAGCTTGCAGGAAATAGTTCATGCAAAAAGTAATGAATGAGGATGAATGGCAAAAATATTAGAAGGTAGTGGTCTTCCAGGTTTCGGTGGTTTCATTTAGAAACACATCCACAATATGCAATGGGGTCCTCGCTTCTATTTCAAGCTGGGCCTTGTATTTTGGATTGATACAAACAATGATGGCAACCATGGGGAAATGGTGCCATATACTATGATGTCAAGGGCACTCTGTATTCAAGACCATGGATAATAATAGTGACATAAACTCGTAATGGTGATGTGGCAAGCTAGGACATATCTGAATGACGATTGGATGTTGGGTGCATCTTCATTCTCTCAATCGATGGCAGTCAGTTACGATAAAGGGATAGCGTAGGGTATACAGTTTAGAAGCAATCACCAATAGATAAACATAGCTCATCAACAAATACCCTAGATGTAGGATATACATAATCACAGGGAACAAAACAAACATTGTGGACATGGATATGAGAATCTGGATTGATGACAAGGTGGAGGACATGCAATCAAGTTTTAAAAATGATGACCTCGAGGATGAGCATAGCTTGATGACAGTGGGGGCGTTTAGACCGTCATAATAGATGTGGGGACAACGCTAGTATCAATCGAATGTAGTCAAACTATTTTGGGTAGTAATGTGGTCTTGAATGTGCATAAAAGTGGGTGCTACTATGCATGGATTTAGAGAAGCTACATAATGTAGTGAGAGTCATATTGACCCATGAGGATATAAGATAAAGTTTACACATATTTGATTTTTATATCTATCACCAAAGGGGTTTCGGGTAGGATCACATGCTTTCACACGAGCGTTTTGGGATAAGGTTAATGATAAATAAAATGAAAAAAATGATGCAGGGCATGGTATAAGCTTATGGTCAAAGTGGGATAAAATACCAAATCCACTAGTGCGTGAGAAGAATGAGGGAAAAAACATTTTCAAGGACATTTTAAATATATGTGGATAATGTCAAAATATTCGAAATAGAGAAAAGTGTTACATAAGACTACATATACTTATGGAAGGAAGCGTTATGAAGCCACAAAGCGTAGATGTTGGAAAACCAAATGAAAGAAATGAAAAGCCAAGAGAATACCAAACAGAAGGGAGATGAAATGAAAGTGCACAAATTTAAGATAAAGCAAAGAAGTCTTTTTGAAAGCTTAAAAATAGGGGCTGGATGTTTTTGCAAGCCAAAGGACTAGATTTTTTTGTAGGCCAAAGGTTGGATTGTTTGGACAATGAAAGCCATGGGTTGGATTTTTTTAGAGGCCAAGGCTAGAAATATGTTGCAAGAGTGTATTTATGCTTTTTTAATACAAATGATTCCAAAAATTTGCATCTTGTTAGCAAGAAAGGAGGAGATTATTTCTGCATGTTTGGATTAAATGTTTATTTTTCCCCTTTCATATTTTAGGCTTATATATGATGTTTAATGCATAATAGTGGTTGCATCATTGAATGTTTAAAACATGAAATTCATTTTATTTCCTCAGAAGCTCACACCTAGGTTATTACGAGTTGTGCAAATGCAGATTCAAATAAACTAGGTTACATGCAAAAGTTTCTCACATCTTCAGTTTTGAAGAAATAGGGTGGAATCATATTGGCGGTAGTCTGTTCTGGTATTTTCAGCATTCTGGTCCATTTCCAGACTTTTATTTTAATTTTTCTAACCCTTCCTTTTTACATTTTTTTTGAACTTTGGCAATTAAAATAAAAATTGAAAATAAATTAAAGTTCCAAAAATAGACGCATGGGTGTGAAGAATGAGCTTTAATATTTCATTTAAAGTAATTTTGATCCCATTCTAAAGCCATTTCAAAATTATAAAAATTATTTGAAGTTGTTTTTATAGACATCTTATAATTTTGGATTTTACATAATTTCGTATTTTGAAGGTAAATCAGATTTCAAGCTTTGCATGTTTATTTTGCAAGCAATAAATAAACTTTCCTTTATAAAAATCACAATTTCATTAAAGGGGAGTGATTTATATGGCATTTCAAAAAGCCATTATTTTTAAAGCAATAAATTGACATCTCTTTATGAAAATTCTAATTTAATCGAAGAGGAGTAATTTACTTATTATATCAAAGGATATTTTTACTTTCATATTCAAAGCAACATTAAATGAATCCAATCATCATTTAAGGTTCACATTTAGATATAGATTTTAATCTTCCATTTCATTCTCAAAGTAGGGTTTAATGCAAGATAAAACTTGTCTAAAATATGCTTAACCAAATGAAGATAAAATCTACCTAAAACACTCCAAGATAAAATGAACTAAGGTATTTACATCATGGTCATATGAGGGCCAATCACATTTCATTTTTCTTTTAAGTTTTATGAACAATTAATGACATAGAATAATAAAATAAACCAACACAGGCCCCTTATTAACAGTTACTTGCAAATCACTAAGGTATTCCTAGCACTTATTTGACATATCTTCACAAGATTACAAACACACATTAAGTAAAAGGAACCTTGGAGAAATTTCATATTTCTTTGCAAGAGAGGGTTTTCGGATTAATACCTTGATTGTGATGGGGATTTTGCAATTGGGCAAAATATCCACTCAATAGAATTGGCGCTAGAAGGAGGGCATGAAGTGTTTCATTTTATTGTGATTTTAAATGCTATATTGTTCATTGGTACTTAAGAGCTTTGAATTGTTGAATATTTCATGTCCATTTTTGACTATTATCTTTGGCCTCCTTCATGCACAACAAAATTGGTGCTAGAAGGAGGGCATGAAGTGGTTCATTTTATTGTGATTTTAAATGCTATATTGTTCATTGGTACTTAAGAGATTTGAATTTTTGAATGTTTCATGTCCCTTTTGACTATTATATTTGACCTCATTTAGCACACAACATAATTGGCGCTAGAAGGAGGGCATGAATTGGTGTTTATTGATTTAATGCTTTTAAATTGTTCATGCAATGAATAATGTGATTTGGTGTAACCTTGAGAGCTTTGAATTGCTAAATGTTTCATGTACGATTGATTGTTATATATATATATATTAAGAAAAAAACCCCTTGTGGGGCCGCCTTGGTATGAGAGACCATGAACAGGGGGTTCTACACCGTCAAAGTCACTCGGGAGTCACACCCAACCCTGCCTGCACCAACATTATCAATTGGATTTTGGATACCCAATTCAGCTTTTTGGTAGGGTGGAGATTTGAACTTGGGACCTCCCTTGGAGGATTACCCTCTCCTCTCCAACTCACCTACAACACCTGGGTATTGACTGTTATATTTAGGCCTCCTTTAGCACACAACAAAATTGATGTTAGAATAAGGGCATGAATTGGTTTACTTTATTGTCATTTAGATGCTAACTTGTTCATGTTACTTGAAAGAGTTATTTGAAAGTATTGGTATTGACTAATGAAGTTTTGTTTCTTTTGATCACTTTCATTTTTCAAAAATTTTCTAATTGATGATGTATTAATGCTAACCTTTTTCAAATTGGAAAATGTTCTCTAATGTCATGGTTTAATTGATGCATATCTTTTGGTTGATATACATGATGATTTATATGTTAAACATTTGAGATTTATTAGTCATTTCATGCTTCTTTGCAAGATATATTTATTTGACTAAAAAAATTCGCATTAAAGTTGTATTCTTTAAGGTCCACTAATGGCATTCCTTACTTCTTGGAGGAAATGTTGTCCTTTAAACATACATGGGACTTCTCATCCTACGCCTATAGATATTTTGAATCATCTACCTCATTTTAGATATGATGGAATAGAATCGACCGAGGAACATATTCAGGCATACAAGAAACATTTTAGTTCAATTACAAATTATGCATGAAGATGTTTCTTGTAACATGTTTCCATTCACATTAGATGAATTTGCTTATGATTGGTATCTCAATTTACCTATAGGTTCTATCACTTCTTGGGCTCAACTAGAAGCAACATTTCTTAGCCAATTTGGAAAGCTAGTTGACCTGGATATGATATCAAATTAGTTTACCTCTATCTGTAAAGAACCTAATGAATCCATAAGTCAATTTAATGATAAGTTCCATAGGTTGTATATCGAAATAGATATGCATTATAAAATTTTAGAAGAAGAAGCCTTTCAAATCTACATGGGAGCCTTAGACTCCTCAATATCCAAATTTCTAAGGAGGCTTCTTGAAAGTACATCCTTTCCTAAGGCCTACAATGAGGCAATTATGGTAGAACGATGGTGGAATTTGAGAAATGTTAATGGGGGTAAGCTATCATTGCATAACCCTAAGGCTAAAAATCAAAAGTCACCCCTGAGTCAAGTTGAGGCACAATATTTTCCCATGAGAGATTATTTTTTAGGAGTTATTGAAGCCAACCTACACCAACCATCCCATCAAAATGTCGAGATTAATTCATTTTTGGAATGTATAAACCTTCAAGTGATGGAAGAGTCCTAGAGTTAACTAGCATGGATATATGTGATAGGATAGGACCTTCCATAGAATTGAATGAAGTGATTGAAAGAAATGATCAAGAATGCCAATACATCCCAAATGATGACCATTTTTTTTGGAAATAAGGGGTTTTGAATTATTATTCACAAAGGAGGATTGGGATGATCATATAAAGAAGAATGTAAAAATTGATCCCATTATAGAAACCCCTAAGCCATAAAAAGTGGTTGAAAGTGAGGTTGAAAGAGAATCAATAAATGAATTTGAAGACATAACAAAATTTGACCACTTGTTCTCGAAAGACACTTTGGATGAGATTGTTGAAAATGATGGTCAAGAAAACCCACACCTTCCAAATTGTGATAAAATTGAATCATGGGTTACAAATGTGGATTGTGATCTTGCAAGCTTGAATACAAAGAGTAGCCAAATTTTGAAAATAATTGAACCATTTAAGGAAGGTGAATGTGAATTTGATGAGAAACATGTTGATGAATTGGAAGATGGTGAAAAAATAGTTGAGCATCACAACTTGATTTTGGAAGATGATTACTATGATTCTTGGGAGAAATGGAAAGAATATGCTCACTCCAAACCTTCTAATGAACTTTTTGTGTCAATTTATATGCAGGATAATACAATTGCTTTCTTGCATGAGGATATTACAAGTCCTGTACAATCTAAGAATGTTTTGGAAGAAGGGTTGGAATCTCATCAAGTATTGGAAAATGATAATGATTCTACTACCATGGATAAAGAATAAAAATAATTGATATATGAATAAAAATATCATGTCAAAGATACAATAAAGTTTCATCGCACGAATTTAGATGACAATTTTTATAATGGATGCTGAAGATATGAAGAATCATTGGTTTATCACACCCCTATTGATGAAAAATCTATTGATATGCAGGATGCTGAAAATGCTATTTCACATGAAGATCTCCTAATTCTTGTACAAGCAGAAAATGGCATACCTATTTTAGAAATAGATAAGGTTCCAAAATTTGATCATTTTGAATATGATTTTATGGAAAACCTGACTGAAATAGAAGAGGAAGAAATGGTAAACGTGTCCTATGATTCATCGGTTATGGATGAGGAAGAGAGATAATCTACTCTTTCATTATGGAATATTGAAAAATTGGATACCAATTCACATGATTGTCTTGAAATTTCTAGGGAAGAAATATCATATATGGTCAATAAGGAATGGGAACAAAATGATAAAAATGTTGCCTTATTCGAAGCAACTCAAGTAATTTATCATGGAGATGTGTTATTTGACACATCCCTTGATCAAAAAAAGTTATGTTTTGAAAAGGATGGACATGCTTTTGATTGGGTGCTTGATCCTAGTGTTTTTGATGAACATGTCATGGATGAAGATGAAGGGTTACAAGATGACGATGATAAAGCCCATGGAGAAGGAGAAAATATTACAATGGCTCACCAAGTGTTGGCAAAAGTATACATAAGGTAGAATCTAACCTTTTGTGTTCAAACATCCCTGATTCAGGTGAAAATTTATATAATCATTTATTGGATTCAAATGATATTTATGATGAAATGCCATTGTAGGTGAATGAAAAACTAGAGTTGATTTCTACTCACACCACTAATTATATTGCTTTGTTAAATGAAAGAGAAGTTGATATGCTTAAATTGTTGAATCAAGTTCATCAACAATTGACAATTGAATATAGGATAAAAACTTATAATGATCTTCATTTAATAGATATCCTAGATGCTTGTAAGTTGTTGCATAAGCATGATTGGACTAAAGATGTGAAAAATAATTTGACTTTAAATTTTTTAGAAATAGGCTCCTACTTGCAAGATCTCATATTTTAAAAGGAAAACCTAATTCTAAATCATGAATCGAATTGTGAAATTTGTATTTTAAATGAGAGACAACATAGAATTGAAGATCAATCATTGTTCTATCAATTTGATGATTTGAAACTCCACTATGTGATTACTAATAGAACTAGATTAAAATGGTGGGGTGAAAGAGGTAAAATAATGGTTGTTGCACTTTATGGCTTAGTCTTGTTTTGGCTAGATTCCTATAAAGTTTGGCATGCATATTATGATATATATCTTTTAAAGTGTGCTAATCGTGTTTGGGATCTAGGGAAGTGATAGCACAAATTTTATGCCATTTTGTACATTATTGTATATTGTTGTATATAGTTTTGGTTTTCTTCCTTTTGTTGTTGGTTTTGTTGTTTTATGATTTGTATCTAGTTTTGGTTTGGCGAGTTTGGTTTTTTGCTTTCTTGTTAGGTGTTGATTTATATTCAAGTTTGAGTTTTGAGTTTTGGGTTGGTCCCTTTGTTTGAGGTGATGTTTCATGGTCGCTACTAATGACCTCTTGACCATTTTTTGTGTTCCTTTGTCATGAAGGGTGAATTGCCTATCACGTGGATCACAGAAAATGGGATGAAGTTGTTTAGTAACCACTCCTAGATTTTGGGACTAAGACAGTATATTTTGGAATATTGAATCATTTTGCTAAAGCTACACATGAACATATCATATTAATGGGCATGATTTGAAATCTTGAAGGATGAAGTCATATTGCTTTGCAAATTAAGGTAAAAATATAATATGCTCCACTTAAAATACTTTCTAACCCATGTGGTGCATAAATTTTTGTAAGGCCTTATAAAAAAAAAGCAAGTAATGAAAAACATGCTAAAATCAGTTACTAAGTTTAGATAAACTATTTTGGGGATATGAACGTCTGAATAGCAGTAGGAATCTATCTAGACAAAGCTTGTTAAAAAAAAAAGAGGTTTAACAAAATATCAATTAAAACCATGGGTAATTTAGATAAACCAAACCAAGGCTATAGATGCTTGACTGGCAGTGGGGATTTGTCTAAAGCAATTCAATTTAAGAAGCAATATTTCTATAGCCTAAATGCTAATTATGTTATGGAGTTCGGATGTTTTAAGCATGCAAAATGAAATCAGTTACACACACTTTAAGCCAAAGAAAATGTTCATGTATTTCATCTGAAGTTGTCTACCCCCACCTTCCTAATGTTGCTAAATGGTTTATCTTTATGATACTTGGTTGGTTTGTTTTGTAGAACTGGGTTCTTCACCTGAAATGCTCATGAGCATTTCCTAGCAGAGTCACCATTTGTTGTGGCCATGACACAACTTACCCCAAAATTGGGGACCCACCTAAAATTTTAGTTTTTGGGAGTTTTGGTGTCCTTGGAGTGATGATTTTGATAGGTCCCATCCTTGATGTTTGCATTGCAATTTCCAAGGTTTCTTATTAGTTAGGGCCTTACTTTATCCTCCTTTAAAGTGTCTCATTCCTTTGTTCTTTGGTTTTAATGTTATTTTAATATTTTGGATTTTAAAGCTAAAACAATTAAAATATCGAATTAAACCATGTTTTTATAAAAATATAAAAAAATAAAAAATAAAAATAAAAATAAATAAATAATATATATATATATATATTTATTTATTTATATATATGCTAAAATAAAAAATATAAAAAGATAGAAAATATAGTGTTTGTATTTATAGCGGGTTTTAACAAGGATCCCAAAACCTGATTACATAAGAAATGGGCCTAGGGCATCAATCCCTTGAAACTGAACACCAAAACAGAAATCCCGCCTAGCGGTAACAGTAAGCATGAAACAATCCCTCTCAGCGGGAAACAAACAAATAAGAAAGAAAGAAGTTTTGGAGATCCCGCCCAACGGGGAGTAGCCAAAAACCACCATCGAGAAGATCCCGCCCAACAGGAAGCAAAAAAAAACCGTTACAATAAAATCCCACCTTGCGAGAAGCAGTCAAAACCACCACAAATAGTCCCGCCTAGCGGGAAGCAACAGGGAAATCCCGCCATCCGGGAAACCAGCGAAAAAGAAAGGATCCCGCCTCGCGGAAAACCGACGGATTTGGTGGATCCCGCCCCGTGGAGAAACCATCCCGCCCACTGGGAAAACATTTCGTTCAGTGAGAGCCATCCTACAGGAAGCCGACAGCCAGCACAGAGAGGATCCAGCCCATCAGGAAGTGACCAGAGAGTTGCACCACAAGGAACCCGCCCTGGGAAAACAGAAGAGGATCCCAGCAGCAGGGACCAAGAATCCCGTCCAAGCACGGAGCCCGCCGAGGATTCACAAGAAAAGGGGGAAGCTGTCCAAACCCTAAACCGTCACCTCCATCGCACTGAGAAACGCAGGGGACCAGATCCATGCGAATAACCTGCAAAAAACCCCAGGGGGAAGCCTGAGGGAAAAAGGGAAGGGATCCCCAACCAAACAGGGATCCCTGGGAAGCACTAGTCTAAAAAAACAACCAAGGAAACCCTAGCCGACCGGGAGGGGCGCAGATAGTGGAGAAGGATCTCCCCCCAGGAGATCATCTGCAAACAACCACTCCCCGGGAGGGATGACCTGGATTGAGCCAAGGACTGGGCAGGAACCAGGAGCCATGGGAGGGGGAGCAAGGGAGGGACCAGAGCCCTCCCCTCTCTACTTTCTTCCCTCCAAATTCTAATAGTTCAAAAGATAGAATATATATATATATATATATATATATATATATATATATATATATATATATATATATAAAATAATATTTATTTATATGTTTGTTTTTAAAGGTTCTTATTTTGTTTTTATTTTGGAATGATAATTGTTTTAAAACTGTAGCATTCTAGTTTTATAATATTTGGTAGTGTTTAAAAGTGTGGTGTTTGATATATTCAAGATCCAATAATCGATGAAATATTCGAGACAAGGACTTGGTCGGGCCTGAGGTGGAGAGTTCAAAGTACCAGAGTGTGGTCACCAAAGAGTGCACAGACTTTGATATGTGGCAGATGAGATAGACCACTAGTAACCAATGGTGACACACTACTAATGTACTTGATGGTAAGAAGGGAAACAATGTATACACGTTGGCTTTGGACAAATGACGTCTAGACACTGGCACTAAAGATGAGCCGAATTGGTGGATGACAAAAACATACATGCTGATATGGAACATGACCTGGATGATGACAAGACCATCATTATGATGTAGACCCTACACATGGTTATGTAAATCAAGATAACACAAACTGGGATAGCTAGTTAGACGAGCATTTCCAGATAAGGGTATCCTATGACAATGATGTAGCACAATTGGAGGGACTGATGAGGACTCAAGCAGAGGTAGCATTGACATAGTACGAGGACACACCCACATGCAGATCACTGGGTAAACAACAAGGATATGATCTAAGTGATGCAAGCAGGGATTTTGTAGCAATGACACCTCAAAAAATCAACACGTTGATGACCCCCATTGAAAAAAATGGAGTATACGTGCATGGCAGAAGAGGATACAGACTAGTTCGATGATGAAAACTACATCAGTCAAATATCAGTTATGGTAAAAAGTGATGAGAGCAAAATTTTTGTTAGCTTGCAGGAAATAGTTTGCATAGCAGGTAATGAATGAGGATGAATGGTAAAACTATTAGAAGATAGCAGTCTTCTAGGTTCTGGTGGTTTTGTTTAGAAATACTTCCATAGCATGTGATAAGGTCCCCACTTCTATTTTGAGCCAGGCCCTGTATTTTAGATTGGGATAAAAAATGATGGCAGCCATGGGGAAATGGTGCCATCTAACTTTGATGTCAAGGGCACTCCACAATTGAGACCGTGGATAATAGCAGTGACATAGAATCATGATGGTGATGTGGCAAGTTGGGATATATCTAAACGATGATTGACTATTGGACATGTATTCATTATCTCAATCGATGATAGTTTATTACGAGAAAGGGATAGCGTAGGGTATACAGTTTAGCAAAAATCACCAATAGATAAACATAGCTCATCAATAAATACCCTAGATGCAAGCTATACATAATCACATAACACTCATATGTGAAGGATGTGGACATGCTGGTAGGGGATAAAATAGATGTTGTGGACATGGATATGCGAAGTTGGATTGATGATGAGATAGAGGATATGCGACCAGGTTTTAAAAATGGTGACCCCAAGGATGAGCATAGCTTGGAGATAGCGTGGGCATTTAGACTGCCAAAATAGATGTGGAGACAATGATAATATCAATTGAATGCAACCAAATTATTTTGGCAACAATGTGGCCATGAATGTGCATAAAAGCGGGCACTGCTATGCCTAGGTTTTGGGAAGCTACATAATGCGGTGAGAGTCATATCGGCCCATGGAGGATTTAAGACAAAGTTTACACGTCTTTGATTTTCATGTCTGTCAACAAAGAATTGTTGAGTAGGATCACATACTCTCATGTGGGTATTTTGGGATAAGGTTAATGATAAATAAAACAAAAAAAATTATGCAGGGCATAGTATAAGCTTATGGTCAAAGTGGGACAAGATACCAAACCCACTAGTATGTGAGAAGAATGAGGGAAAAAACATTTTCAAGGACGTTTTAAATACATAAGACTATGTAAGACTACATATGCTTATGGAATGAAGCATTATGAAGCCACAAAGCATAGACGTTGGAAAACCAAATGAACAAAATGAAAAATCCAAGAGAATACCAAAATGGAAGGGAAATGAAATGAAAGTGCACGGATTTCAGAGAAAGCGAAGAAGTCTTTTTTGAAAGGTTAAAAATAGGGGTTGGATTTTTTTGCAGGCCAAAGGGATGGATTTTTTTACAGGCCATTGGGCAATTAAAGCCAAGGGCTAGACCTTTTTGGAGCCCAAGGCTAGAAATATGCTACAAGACTATAATTCTGCTTTTTTAATACAAATGATTCCAAAAATTTGCATCCTGTTAGCAAAAAATGAGGAGATTATTTCTGCATGTTTGGATTAAATGTTTATTTTTCTCCTTTCATGTTTCAGGTTTATATATGATGTTTAATGCATAATAGTTGAAATTCATTTTCTTTCCTCAGAAGCTCGCACCTAGGTTATTGTGAGTTGTGCGAATGTAGATTCAGATAAACTAGGTTACATGCAAAATTTTCTCACATATTTGGTTTTGCAGAAATAGGGTGGAATTATATTGGTGGTAGTATGTTTTGGTATTTTCAATGTTCTGGTCCATTTTTGAACTTTTGTTTTTATTTTTCTAACCCTTCCTTTTTGCATTTTTTTTAAACTTTGGCGATTAAAAAAAATTAAAGTTCCAAAAATAGGCGCACGGGTGTGAAGAATGAGCTTTAATATTTCATTTAGAGTAATTTTGATCCCATTCTAAAGCCATTTCAAAATTATAAAAATTATTTGAAGTTGTTATTTTTACAGACATTTTATAATTTTGAATTTTACATAATTTCGTATTTTGAAGGTTAATTAGATTGCAAGCTTTGCATGTTTATTTTGCAAGCAATAAATTAAATTCCCTTTATGAAAATCATAATTTCATTAAAGGGGAGTGATTTATATGGCATTTCAAAAGGTCATTATTTTTAAAGCAATAAATTGACTTCTCTTTATGAAAATTCTAATTTCATTAAAGAGGGGTAATTTATTTATTATATCAAAGGCTATTTTTACTTTCATATTCAAAGCAACATTAAATGAATCCAATCATCATTTAAGGTTCACATTTAGAGATATATTTTAATCTTTGTTTCATGCTCAAAGTAGGGTTTAATGCAAGATAAAACTTGTCTAAAATCTTCTTAACCAAATGAAGATAAAATCTACCTAAAATACTCCAAGATAAAATGAACTAAGGCATTTACATCATGGTCATATGAGGGTCAATCACATTTTTTTTCTTTTAAATTTCATGAACAATTAATAGCATAGCATAATAAAATAAACCAACACAGGCCCCTTGTTAACAATTACTTGCAAATCACTAAGGTATTCCTAGCACTTATTTGACACATCTTCACAATATTACAAGCATACATTAAGTAAAAGGAACCTTGGAGAAATTTCATATTTATTTGCAAGAGAGAGTTTTTGGATTAAAACCCTAAATGTGATGGCGATTTGCAATTGGGTAAAATATCCACTCAACAAGTTGTACGTTATGCTCTATAAGGTGATCGAAGAATTTTATTAGAACATCAATGTGCTCGTGATGTAGCAGATATTTGGCCAATAAGTCATCCATATAATCTTCCAAGATTTTATGCATGTGATCATGGAATATGTATGTCACGGTCGTTTGATAGGTAGCACCAACATTTTAAAGGCCAAATAGCATGACTTTATAGCAAAATGTCCCCCAAGATGTTGTGCAAGTTATTTTTGGCTGGTCTTCTAGGTTGAATCAAATTTGGTTGTAACCCAAAAAAGCATCCATGAGAGACAAAAATTCATGATTAACTGTCACGTCAATGAGTGCATCAATTTTTGAGAGTGGGAATTCATCCTTTAAACTTGATTTATTAAGATCACAAAAATCAATGCATATGCAAATATTCCCATTTGGTTTTTGGATACGAATCATGTTGGATACCCAGTAAGGATAATCGATAGTTGAATGAATCTTGCATCCAACAATTTTTGTAGTTCATATTTAACGATTAAGGCTATTTTTGGATGCATCTTGCGAAGCTTTTGCTTGATTGGTTTAATTTTTGGATCAAGCATTAAGTTGTGCACAACCATAATTGGGTCAAGACCTAGTATATATTTGAATAAAAGTCTCCTTTTTTATTAAGAGAGTTATGCAATCGACTTATTTCATAAGGGATAAATTTTGTTCCAACTTGAAGTTTTTAAAGAATTTGGGGTTGGTGTCAATATCTATGTCAATTGTTTCCTAAATTGACTTATGGGATCCCTCCTCGAGTTGATAAGGTGTAGGTATCAAATGGATGTCATCAGCTAGATTTGGATAATCGATCATTCATCAATTTCAATCTCAACTTGAAAATTATTTTTAGATGACTCCGTTGAGAAATGAAATGGTTGTAACATTTCTTCATAAGGCAAGAATTTTGAGGGTGATGGTGAAAATACAATGCGATTAAAATAAATGATCTCATGGTTGAGGTGCAAAGGTTTTGAAGGGTCAGCCGGGTAGTGGAGAGGCATCGTGAGGTCAATGGAGATCATGTTGATGGTGGGTGGATAATATCCATTCTATGGCGGGATAATCTAATCAAAGATGAGGGAATGTAGATGCACTAGGAGCGGCTGTAAAGGTGGTATAATGATAGGGTGCAACCTATATAGAATAATAATAGTTGGATATTTAGGTGGAAGAAGTTATCACAAAATGGCCATCCACCTAGGGAATAGATGAAGTTAGAATTTGTCAAGATCATTGAAAGGATCGATATCAGGTGATTCATCCTTAGAGCTATCTAAAGCAATAGATAATGCATCATAATCTTGGTAAGATGAATCAATAGTCATGTCATCACAATCTTGGTTGGACTCACCATCCTCTTTGATCTAGCTATTTTTAGGGTCATCAACTAGATCCAACTCTTCTTGCTTATCAAACTCATAATCAGAGATCCAACAGTTGGTATGCTCTTGATTAGAGGGTGAAATAGTGTCAATTCAAAAATGATCACTAAGACACTGAATGTGGTTAGGAATTAGATACTATAAACTTATCTCATCCTTATTTTATTTAGATGCTTCACTGGAAGAGTCAAAGGGCTTAATAGTTATCATCATGATTGGAATATGATCACTAAATAGATGGCTATGACCAAGATTGGCTTATTTATTTCCATCAATATCATATCCAAAGCTTATGATAAGGCATTGGAGTGAGTCTACAAGGAGCTTATCTGACATACGAATGAAATACCCTAAGCTGAATCTATTTGTAGGTAGTTGATAATATGGTTGGTAAGAGGTTCAGAGACCTTTTTCATACTGAACAAGCTCATTTTCATGCCAATGGAAATGGTAAAAGTACTATAGGGCAAATATTAGATTTGACATGTAACTGATATTCACTAAGAATGGCTCATCATCTTCTATCATAGGAAATGACTCTGAGGTAATGTTAAAACCTCCATAGAAAAATTTTATCTGATTTAGAGGACACCCTAGAGAGACATTGGTATCGATGGGAAGCAGTGGCTGGCAAGGTTTGCCAATGTCTTGCACTGACACGATGAGGGGAGTAAGTCTACTATTTTATACCAAATATTCAAGGAGTCTAGGATTGGTCATATGGACTATGATTTATGGGAAGTTAGATAATGATGATGGGGATGTAGGCTAGGATGACTCATCCATGGCAATAAATATTTATTACTCATCCATAAGAGTTGGAATGACTACTTAAAAAATTTTGGAGATGGATGATGGAGTTTTTTTAATTAGTACCTTCAATAGATTGCTACTCAGAGGATCCAATGATGAATAATAAATATTAGAAGAGACCAATGGTGATGGCTGGGATGGGGGTGATGGTAATGGATTGGTGGATGGTTACGGCGAGGGATATGGAAATTTGATAGGATTTTTGAATCAAATATCTAGATGCACCAATGAAAAGGTAGATTCTTACAAGTGATTGACCATATTGCAGAACTTGAAGGACTCTAAATTTATAGGAACTACATGAAAATACCCTTCATGGATGTACTTGATGCATTTATGCAATATGGAAGAGACACACTTCATATCATAGATTCAAGGTCTACCAAGTAATATGTTGTACTACATTACACCCTCCAAGACATGGCACAATGTAGGAATTATCTTTAGCCCAACCTGAATAGAGAGAACTATTATGCCAATAGTGGAGCATAGAGCATCGTTAAAAGCTCAAAGGGTGAATGTAGATAACATAATATGTGATGGTGGTAGATTAAGATGTTGAAGTGCAATAATGGTAATAATATTAATGGAAGAACTTGTGTCTAGCAAGACCTATTTATAAGGAATCCAATTCATACTAGCAATGATATGCAGTGGGGGATCGGCTATGTCAACAAGTATTGGCTTGATCTCATGATCATGGAATGTTATAATAGGATCCTTATAGTTTTGAAAATGCCCCACAAAAGTGTTGAAAGAGTTAGTATCCTGTGGCTTCAGTTCAATTGACTTTAGAATTTCCATGAGAGCCTCCTGAGGTGGAGTTGACTGTTGGATTAGCTCATATATAGAAAGTTTTATCGATGTCATATTTAGACTTTGGGTGAGTCTATTCCTTATCGTAAGCACCAGGTGAGGTGGTGGAACTTGGATTGGAGTTGATGGTGGCAATAGTTGTGACATTAAAGGAACATGGGTTGGACCTATAGGCTGTGTAGGGTGGTTTGGGTATCTCTGGTTCCTTATCACTATGCTAGTCATCCCAAAAAATCCCTGATGTGGTGGGGTTGTATGTATCTCATTCACCTATCTAGGTTGTTCTGCTTGGCCCCCATGCGTAGGTCACAGATCTTAGAATATGCCAAATTTCTAGTTTTTTTTAGCGAGAGAATTATCGATTTGAAGCTTATTTCACTCTATCATATCTTGCACCATATTCTTGAATGCATAGCAAGTTTAAATATCATGACAATTTTTCAATGATATATGCAATGTAAATCCTCTCTATAATTCTTAGTTTTTGGCTTATTCAGATTGAGTTGTCAAACTTCATGCATAGTAATGGCCTTTACCTCACACATTCGATGAAAAATAGAAGCCAATGGTTTAGGCAATGGCATATATTGGTGAGGAGTATGTTGTTGTTGATTGCTCTATTAATTATGCTAAGGTTTAGTAGTATACTGCACAAGTGAGGGTTGCACCTGATAATTAAGCGATCGAGAGGCAACTTATTGTGAAGGCACTCGTACACTTAAAACGACTTGATTTATCGAAGCTGACTTTTGTTATGTGTAATTACCTTTAGAATTTTTGTTCCAATCATTTTTTTGAAGATTGATTTCTCTCTCTTGGACCTTGATGTCCTAAATAATATTTGCCTGGGCTAAGGCTTCCTCAAATATTCTGTACTATTGGAGTTGTAGTAAGAGAAATATATTTTGAACAACTAGTAAATAGTCAAGTTATCTATGTAATAGGTAAGGTAAATGACAATTTTATAATAGTGGATCTCCATCGTTTGCCATAATTCATGGCTAACTCTTCTTCAAATTGTTTAAGGTTGTACATGTCAGTCAATGTTGCTTTCTTCTTAGTACTAAATGAGAAGCGTTCCAAGAATGTATTTACTAGCTGTTCAAAGGATTGTATGTTGTGTCACAGTAACTGATTATACCACTCTAGGGCTGGTCTAATAAGGTTATGAGAAATATCCTAAGCATAAGGGCATCGTCATCCTAAATATGAAAGCACATATTTATGAAGCTTGTGATATGCTCTTGGGCATCTTCATCTCCTTTAAAATTATCTAGTTTTGACATCTCAAAATGCTCAGTATAGGGCAGGGATGGAACTGATGGATGCAATGGTTGGCTGCATAACTGATGCAAGGTAAGTTTTTGATAACCTATACCTAAAGTTTATTTTTCTAGAGAATTAATGCGATCAGTTAGCTACTAGTAAGCATCTGGTGAAATGATCTTATTGGCACACCTTTGTCCTCAAGGAGGGGGAGGCAAAAGGTTTAGACTAGGGTGAGGTGGTCGAATGTGGTCATCAATGATTTTCTCATAAGGTAACTCAAGATACCCCTGTTCTTGGTAATCTGACTAAAGGTCCTCATAGGTCTCATAATCTTATTGATAGTTGTATGGTTGACATTGTTAAGACCTATGGTGTTGGAAGGACATACAAAGGAGATGGTTATGGTTTGGCCTATGTGGTAGGTTTTGGTGTTGCACAAGGTGCCTTTTATGGTCCTGTAACCTATGGGTGCTAGGGGTAGAAACCATATCATGTAAATACTACTAATGTAGCCTATGCTGATTTAGTTGGTGTCACTGATCTAAGCATTGTTTATCTAGTCATAATTGGTTCAACTGCTCTTATCAACCAATGTTTGGCTTAGATGCTAGATCTATCTAATAAGATGTATGGGGATGATTGGATCTTATATCACTATGAATGGGCTTAGCTTTCTTCTCAGCCCTAGAAGGGTTGGCCACTTACTTACCATGATCTAAGGAGGCTACATTGACATGATATTCAAACTTATGGGTAGGCTATGTGTATTCAGGTGGCACAAAGGTACAACATGCTTGCAGTGAGTACTCTTCATATCAAGTAGAAGGATGATCTAGGTATTCCTTATACTAATATATGAGAAATACATGAGCCAACATGGTGATATTACTAGGATGACGTGTGTTGTACCTATCTAGATGGGTATACTTTTGACTCATACATGGGCAACCAAGCGGGGTGGCTTGATTATCTAGGTTTGGCCATGACGTATATTATTTCTCATGTTTATATTATGTGATAGGGTCAGCTGGGATGTGAATGCATGACACTAACCTACTAGTACCCTCCATGTTATGGGGATTTTATCTAAAGAAAGAACGTGGGGTATCTTGACCATGAAGTTCATCACTTTGATCATATTGCAGACCTACAGATGCATCTTGAATAAGAACCTCCTAAAGTTTAGATTCTCTATAAATACCAGGATGCCATTTAGGAATGGCCATATCCTCTAGACTAATCCAAAGATATTCCATGTCTCCTTGTATGTTTTTAGTAGTACTAGCTCTTGATCGAGCTTGGATGTGTGTTATTACCATGATCTAAATTATGCAAATAGTAAAGAAATAAACAAGAAAACAATGTGTTTATATATTTTAAATTTTGATTTTGATTTTTGATTCTTGTTACTATTTTTAGTGTGTTTTTATGTTTAAACCCCTATTCCTATGACAACTAAGGGTAAACAAAATAAAAAGCTACTAAAGGTAGTTTAAGCACACCCCCATGTCGAGGAATGTAATCCAAATGACAAAAGTGGATTCCTATGATGGATATGGCTCAAAGTAAAACTATGAAAATAAAGAACCCATGAAGGGGTTGCGCTGTCTAATGTTCTACTACCAGCATACCTGTGCTTTCAATTAATCCTCGTACGAGCGTGGACAAGAATGACAATTGTGTTCCAATACTTAAGGGGCTTGCTAATCCTTCGTACTTTGGGTGCACCCAAAAGTAGGGGACTTTTTGGTGATGAAATATAGAAAGCCACTCACTTGGGGCTACTATGGTTGCTATGGAGCCAATATATGATGGGATATGAACTCCCATGTCATGTGATTGCTACTGGTCATTGGTGATGAGACCCAAATAACTATATTTTAATTGTTACATGTGTGTGTGAGGGTTCATTTTAATTTGTAAAAGTAAACCAAAGAGCATACAATGATTTTTATTCCTTTTACTAATGCAAAAAAATAGATTTTGTAATGTAGAATCCTATATGATGTGTAGTCTTCGGTCAGGCAACAAGCAAGAAAACTAATCAATAGCAGACATGGGACCATCTCGCATAGATATGGCTATAGATAAAGTCCATATGGACCTATGACGATCATAGATTGAGGCCATATGGACAAGAGATGATCATAGATAGAGATCGTATGGACCTAAGATGATCACATATAGAGACCTGGCACTTAAAATTTTTTGTATTCTTTTCTGTAATTTGAAAAATATCTTTACTTTTATTTATTACAAAAAAAAAAGGATAGATGCACTTACTTTGATAGCCTCATCCAATGTAGATCCATTTTGTTGCTATTTTTGATTTTTGACTAGGGGCCATCTTGATCTAAGACGACTACAGAACATAAGCCATCTCACCCTAAGACGGTGGTGTAGGAGTACCTATAAAACATAAAAACTTGTCAAAAAACCATCAAAAGGCTAAACATGAGACCTGGCGATCCCATCGTGATCACCATATCATATGCTCAAAAACTGGTGTACCAATAAAAATAACTAATGATAATGTAAAGCAGTGATGAAAATGAACATATAACCAATACAGAAAGATAAAGAATAAGAAAAAGTGGGCCAAGTCCTTTATATTAATGATAATCTCAAAGTGTATTACAAATACGTCCCCTTGAGGGAGTTCAATGATGCAATACAATCATTACAATAAATAAGGGATTTTATCCCTTTTTGAATGAATCGTGGCACACTCTATAAGGTCTTCTCATAATCATAAGTGTTTGGGATGGGATTTTGTAACCACTGCATAGGGCTCGATGCCAAAGTCTTGCATTCCTTTGTCCTTGTAGAATATTGTAATCTACACACAAAGAAAGCAAAGGATGTCAATAGCATATGCAAAGCCTTTCAAGATAAGGCTCATTTTGATGATAATAAATACTAAAATAAAGCTGAATCAAATGCATGAACATAAATCTATACTACTATAAAAATCAGGAAAGAAAAAACTTTAAGCTATTGTAAAAGAAAATAATGTAAATTAGATCTCTATTAGAGGTCATCTTAGGGCACGACGACCTTACTTGCGGGTTATCTCGGGTCGAGATGGTCACTGCCTTGTGACTACATTTCTTATGGCCAAGTTGAGGTGAATTTTGGGTTCAATCTAGGGTTTTTTTAGTGCATTTATGCACTGTGAGAGTGACTTAGTGGGTATGATCAATAACCAAAGTAGAAGTGTTTATTTTATGCTCAAAATGGAAGAACAGTCTTCAATCCTTGTAGCAATCCAATGGTATGGCTTTAAATAGCAGGAGATCTTGGGGGATCAAAAATGTGATAAAACTTTGTTGCATAGACCTAAACTCTATAATGATAAAGATTAAGGTAATAAATATTGTAGTATCCAGGTAATAGAAATAATAGGGGTTAGGGATTCAAATTGAGGGGGTGAATGTCGATATATATATTTCTCAAAAGAAATCTAATAATGACACAACCCTTTGCATGAAAAAAAAAAGAGGTAATTCACATTAAGAAAAGTGAATGATTATATTTGAAATATCATGCAATTGATTAATGCATGCATTTTTGCTATTTTGGCTCATGCAAGGTGCTAAATCACGGTGCAAGATCATGCCTGGGGTTAACTAGTAGTTTCAGCTACTAGCTATCCCACTTTATTTTTTAAATTCTTCTTTTGATGTGACCATCTTGGGGTGAGACAACACTAGTCTAGAGGTTGTATCTGGGTGAGACAACCCTGGTTACAAAGGAGAATGTCCCTATTTAAGTGGTGAGAACCACTATTTTAGCCTTGAGGCTGCCCAAGGTGGATCACATAGTTTAAAGGAGTCCATTTAGATAGTCTCCTCAATATGACACATTTTAGGTGTCTACACACCTAGTTTGAATCTTACCAAATAATATGTGCATAATATGATGTACAAAGGGACACCATTTTAATCCTGTACAACCAATTTAAAAATATAGTATACTCATAGTTATTGAATGGTATTAGCTTGAGTGGTTAAAAATGTGAGCTCTCAATGGAGAGTCCTTGGTTTAAATTGTGTTATTCAAAATGATACCACTATATGCTCATTGAAGTGTTGTGGTAACATGGGGATAATGTAATATAGGTGGGATTTATTTTAACTCAAATAACAAATTAAAAATAATACTCATATATAGTGAGTGTGAGCAAAAAGTAAGCCTCACATTTAAAGCATTTTCTCTAGATATTTGGAGAAAATGAAAAAACGAATAATTTTCATGAGAAAATGATGAGTGGCAATGTCATTTAAATAAGCCCTAGTTTAAAGTAAGGATGCCCTAGTTGGAGGTGACAAGAGAAGACTAGTTGAGCACCATTAGTGATATTGCATGTTGTAAAAGGGGTTTCTCCACCTTGGAGACCCTATTGTAAGCCTCAAGAGGGCCACTTGTAAAAAGAGAAGCATTGTAATAAACTCTTTATCATTAATGCAAATGGTGCATCTTTTCTTGATCACATATTTGGTGATCACGGTGGGACCTTGCTAACCCATGATACACTAGGCATTTCTTGTCTTTCATAGGCTATAGCAATAGTTGTTTCTTGTTACTTTTTATCCTAACATGTCTTGTGTGTTTCTTTTGGGATTTTTCATGTTGCTTTGCCTGTATTACTTTGCTTGCTAATTTCACTACTTTATATCTGTGTAACATGTCTAAAATAAATGAAAATCATCCTCAAATAAGCTAGATCGAGGCTCACCCTATAATACCTCTATTATCTGCAACCAACCCCTTGGTGGTTACTAGTCTCAACCATCACCACCTTGGAAGTTGACTACTTCCACTTGTTATCACTCAGAGCTATGCCCACAAGTGAGGTATATGTCTTAAAAATACCATCACAACAATCCCAAGGTGTGTATGAATCCTTATAGCCTTATCATACATCAAATTTGGGGTGTTTGAGGTGCATCATCTTCCCCAATTTCAAACATCATCATTTCATCTCCAAAATCTTAGTTTTTCTTTACAAAATCTGGTTCCTTGTTAACTAGGCTTGCAACCAACTTGTTAGATAAGCTTACCATTATTTTTCCATCAAGTTTGAGGTGTTATGATTGGTCGTATTCCCCCATAATTTTCAACAAATGATCACATCGTTGCTTTAATCTTAGTTTCTCTTGTAAAAGTAAAGTTTATTCTTATCTAGGTTTTATATTCAATTTTTTAGTCAGGTTTGCTTCTAATTTGTGAACAAGTTTGAGGTGTCTAGGGTTTGTCACCCTTCCCCCTTTTGAAAAATATCATCATTGCTTTTGCTCAGTTCTTAGTTTTAAACTTTTGTTAGCTAGGCTTCTTCTTAACTTGTTAATTAATCTATTGTTTTGTTGGCATTTGGTTGTTTTACTTATGGATTGTGGCTCTTCATTTCATATTTTTATTCCCATTTTTATTATCATCATAAAACATATTTTAATCATTATGTTCTGCATTGTTTTGTAGGGAAGGCTTGGAAAAATTGCCCTCTAGGAAGTAGAGAACCACAAGCGCTTGATAGAGTCAAAAATACCTCTCACAGACCCAAAAACCACCCCCTTGGTGGTTAGCAGTGCCAACCACCACCATCTGGTGGTTGGGATTCTTGATACAATCTAGACCACAAAGATAGACCATCAAATTCTATCAATTCCACCAACAACATAGGACCATCGACCAAAGCTTTTTCTCCTCAGTTTCCAACCTAAATCATCATCATTCCTTTGTCTTCTTTATCATAGTTGTTTTAAATTTCATAGCTCAGTTGTTTTTCCATACTTTAGCATAGTTTTTCAATCCCTTAGTTGGTTGTCCACTCCCTTACTAAATCCTTTAGCATAGTAGGTTTTCATAGTCTTAATTTACTTACTTTACTTTTCCTAGCCTAGACACTCTCCTCTTTATTAGCTTAGGTGATTTACTTCCACTAGTTTAGTTGCTTTACTTTATCTAGCATAGTTCCTTTCATTTCCTTAGAATAGGTGCTTTCAATTTCCTTAGCATAGTTCCTTTCATTTCTTAGCATAATCGGTTTTCCTTTCCTTAAAGTAGTCTTATTTGCATCTTCTCTATCACAGTTGCTTTTATCCTTCTAACATAGTTGCTTTTCATCTTTCTCATCATAGTTGATTTCATATTTTTGGCATAGTTGCTTTTATTTCCACAACATAGTTGTTCTCATTCCCTTTAGCATAGTTGTATTTCAAGTTCCATCACATAGTTGTTTCTTCACATTTCTTAGCATTGATGCTCTCCAAATTCCTTAGCATAGTGGATTTCATCTCCATACATTAGTTGTTCATTTTTATAGATTAGTTGCTTTTCATTCTTATAGAATAGTTGCCTTTCATTTCTTAGTATGGTTAATTTTCCTCAGAATAGTTGTTTTTCAAATGTCTTCCTTGTTTTCAAAGGATACATTCATAATTATCCTTTTCTTCATTAGCATAGCTCTTTGCCTTCTTCATCTAGCTTAGATTAGATTAGAATTAGTTACCAAACTAATTGTAGTCTACCATTCATAGTCCCTTCATCATTCTATCAAGCTATCCTTGATTTTTTGTTCCCTATAACTTGCCTTTAGGTCCAACTATATGTCCCCTGGTGGTTAGCCCTATGAACTGATTGGTCCTATACTATCATACCCAGGGTCATTTTACAACCTTTATTTTATGCTTATCCATTCTATCACTTGTTTATATCTCTATTATTTTGGAAACATTACTATATTTCCTCCATTCCTCCAAATTTAGGGTTGTTACTTTCCCTCTTCTTTAGCATATATTCTCTTCTTCTTCCATAGAATTGGTTGCTTCCTTCTCTAAGCATAGGCTTCTTCCTTCTATTTTAGCATAGGTTTTCTCCTTTTCTCTTTGCTTCTAGGATAGATCCCCTCTCCTTTCTTAGTTAGTATCCTTCCTTATCACTCTTGATTATACTAGTTGCATATCATTCTTAGGACATGCCTATTTTTTTTATTGATTGCATTAGGTAGCGACATGTCATCTTAGAAATAGTACTTATTTGCTTTTGCATATTGTATTTTAGGAGTAGTTTTAGTAGTGCATTACAAGTATCCATCCTCAACACATGAAAAAAAACAAAAACATCTAAATCACACACACTTTACAAAATTTTGTAACACTAAATTGTGACATTGGACTTCATCCCAAACCATTGGTTGATGCCCTAGACACTCTATTTTAGAACACATAGTTTCTTGGACTTTATCATTAGGAAATTGACTTGAGACTAGATCAGAGTAGGATAAGGTTAGACACCCTTGCTCATGGATCTTAATAATCAATGGGTGCATAGCTATCATTTTTTACCAAGCCAGACTGAGGGTGAAGCAAAATCCAACTAGGCCACCACAGGTTCTTTTGGAGGTCTCTTTTTTCCCTAGGATACCCGAAGCTAACCTTGCTCCAAGAAGCTATTTTTAGCCATTTTTGTACTACTTCTCATAGAGGAGTGTGCATAAACATACCTTCGTAGATACCACACCATATCCACCCTTTTATAGAATCTAGGGCAAAGCTACATCAAAACACACAAAAGCAAAAAAAATCAAATCAAACAACAAAAACACACTCACTTAAACATCAACATCCTCATTTATTGTTTTCTTGCTTGTTTATTTCTTTGTTTGTATAGATAGCATACTTCTTTCATGAAAACCATAAAAAACCACCACCAAAGCCATCAAAACACCCCTACACAGTCATTTCACATTTTTGCCATTTATCCTTGCCTTTATATCATTTGTAACCTATCTCTAGAGTCAGTCATATAACCCTTAGTGGTTAACAATTATGGTCATATGACATCAGACGATCGATAGCTATGGTTGTCAACCCTTAGATAATCATACCTAGGGAAATTTTATAGATCCCTAACTCTATCTTGACCATTCCTCCATATTTTATATTATCCTAAATTTTTTTATGGTCTAAACTTGAAGTTAATCCAAAGCTCAAGTGCATACCTCCATGGAGTGTTTTGATAAAAATCCTTAGTTTTCAATAAATCCTCTAACTCACCTAGAGGATACGTCTCATCATTCACTTAGTAGCATGTCTATCATTCACAATATCTCATGGCCAAGTGACACCCACCATAAATATGATGAATATCGCATAATCACACATACTACTCCACTTGAAAGCCCCTCACATTCCCCATACCCCATCCCATGGCTCACAATAATCTCATATCCTATTCCACCCAATTCACCCTAACTTACTTTACCTTTGATCTGTGTGCTTGAATGTTCATTATTATTTTTATCCCAAGAGCTAACCCATATTCCAACCTCATATATCCCATCTATTTTCACTCTACCTACTACCATCCAAAATGTGGGATTTGTGTCAAATGCCACTGATACCATGCACCCCTCTTCCTCTAATGTCACTTATATTGACATAAAAACTAACAAGTGGAAATATAAAAATCATGAGGGAAAATAGATAAAGATATCATTTGATTACATGCTTGGCAAAAAATCCTGTAAAAACTCTAAAGTTAAGAATTGTGGGTTGAAGTAGATCTAGGATGGGTGACCTTCTAGGAAGTCTTGGTGGTTGCACACTCTTTTAAAAAAAATCAAACCCTTTTAAAAAATATCCAAACTAGCTCCAAGCTTGAAGCTTCAGGGACAGCCATGAAATCCTTTCCATTGCTTTCTGATTTTTGATCCACAAATGTGGAGAGCATACTCCCTAAGATTTTGGATAAGGAAGAAATAGAGGTGCACCACCAATGGGGGAGGTGGAGGAAAAAATTGCCAGAGAGACCACCATCAAAGTGCATGGTCCAAGTATCTATTTCCCTTAATGACTAATTGGATATGGTAGGGATTAATTTCTCTATTTCTAAGGAAATGCTATATTTACCCATGTCTATTCCAAACTGACTGTAATCCTCTTTGAATGACAATTCATCTTCAACCTCTAGTTCTTCAAAAATTTCCACCAATTGAAACTCATTTAGAGGAGTGAGATTACACATGTATTATTTAATTTTTTCAATATGATAAGACACGGTATTCTCAAGAGTAATCCTTATTCTCTTTCCTTTAAAGGGAATCACCATACTAGAGTAATCCATGTACATACATCCTCCCAATTTTGCAGTGAATTCTCTTGAAAGACATAGGCCAAAATAAGGCTCTAATAAGTCTAGCACCACTATTCCTTGCATAATGGTTATATTTGGAGCTCTATGCAACCTCATTAGAACATATTTTATCACCCCTACTATATTTAATGGGGTTCCATCCAATTACAAAACTCTAATACAGGATCTGGTATATTCCATACCCATATCCTCGCAGACTACCTTGGATATAACTGTAGTGGAAGCCCATGAGTCAATCATGCAGTTGCATACAATACAACCCTCCATCCTTAAAGAAATATAAAAGGGAGGGGTTTGTTCTTTAGGGTAGCATGGGGCATCTTATATTTCTCAGAGGGCATGCTGAGGATTGTAGTAGCCAACTTTTCTTGTGGATATTTTCTTAGAGAAGCCTTCAACAAGTCTATTTGGCCAAGAATAAATAGGGTATCATACAAGCTAGCCTTTGAGGGTATTATTTTCATCTCCTCTATAATATTATACTTTGATTTCACTAAAGAGGAATTCTCAAACCTTCTCTCTGGCTCACCATACTTCCTTTTGTATTGTTGTGTGGCCTCAATCCTTTACCTCTTGGTTATGGAGGGGAATCTAAGCTTTTCTTGAGATTCACTCTTGGATATCATCCCTTCTTTGTTATTTTCTTTATCATATATTCTAGGGAAGCTGATATACTTTTATTAGCCCTTAGGAACCATATCTCTCTTTTCTTTTGCTTGAGTAATTGGTAAAATATTATTACCTTGATAGGGAACATCCTTCTTCTTTTGGGAAGGAACTTGAAATTGACCCATTTTTTGTGGATCAACTTGCAAGGTCTTCTTTCCTGATATTTTCATAACTAAAATTGACCCTTATTCATCTGGGTCTTATCCAATCATGATCTGGTATGGTTACCATAGCATATTGAGCCTATCTTTCTAATTTATCTCTACCATTTCCATAGTCTACTGCACATGATGTTGTTACATGACACATGATTCTAAATCATGGGTATCATTGCATACAAGGAACCATACATTTACCAGACTTGTTTCAGACGAACATCTAGGATCTTTTTGTATTGTATTTACTCTAATTCCTATGCTATTATTGGTACCAAGATTTGGTCCCTATTGACATAGGAAAATCTTCTTTTTGAGATCTCTCTATCTCTCTTTTTTCCATTGAGCTCATCTTGTTACTAAGCATTTTAAGGGTATTATGTATATCAAGAAGCACAATGGATTCCTAGGATGTTTGAATAGGAAGTGGTGGAAAAGAAACTATAGTAGATGACACTTTGGGATGAGGAATAGGGGTCATCTAAGGAAGTAGGGATGATAAAGAAGGAGGATCCATATAAGAAGATGTAGTTGCTTGGTTTTGAACACTAGGAATTTTTGAACAATAGGATATGATAGTTTTAAGGGGTAATATTCCCACATTAATAAGAGTATTTTCATCTTGAAAAACTGCATTATAGACTTGGGGGAAGGTACATATTCCTAATTATTGATTTTACAGACCCAATTTAGACCCAAGGGCTCTAATGTAGTACATGAAAGCAAGGGTTACAACTGGCCTGACTTCAAGTATAATTATTTTCCAAGAGCTACTAAATATTAGGTTAAAATATGAAATGGATTCCTACTAATGCTTTTGCATGGACGTAAATTGATTGAGGGAGAAGGGATCAACATACTCATTAAACTCTTCTAAAAAGGGTTATGCTAATGCTGCCCATGATGTAATAGTATTATTATCTAAAATTTTGAATTAGTGTAGGATTTTCCCTCTGAAGGATAGGGCTAGGATTCTGACAATGACATATTCATTCTTTATGTTATGGATGGTAGCTAAATTTAGAATATCTTGGCAATTTTCATATGTGGTCTTGCTTGATCCATCATATGTGGGAATTACTTTAGTCACAACCTGAGGGATATCATGCATATGGGCTAGTCTTAGGGGACCAAATGTATTCTAGCTAGGATATTTCTACAAGGACTGATTAGGGGGCACATTTTGAGCCATATTTACTTGGGGAATTCTTGCTAGAGGTGGTCTTAGGGACCTTACAACATGTTGCTTAGGAGTATTTCTATCTAAATGGAAATATTGGTTCAAATATCTTATGATGGTAGATCCTCTAAAATAGAGATTGTAGTATATGAAAGAACCAGGGTTATTCCTTGTAGACGACCTAGTATTCATGAAAAATTGTAAGCTATAGGGATGGATTTCTGGTTTCTGCATTCAAGGAGTCACCAAGTGAATTTACTGCTCATCACTTAATAAGGTCAAGATAATTCACCAAATCTTGATTCCTTTAGGAAAAAGATACAAAATAAAGCAAGGGCAGGTTAACTATGGTTTCTAGTAAATAGGTCCCACCGGGCATGCCAAAACTGTTGGGATCCAAATTGACATCAAGCAAAACTTGATACTTTGACTGTCTATCTTTCATATTTCTGACTAGGCTTGCACCCGATAGTCATAGCTCATAATTCAACATTGGATGGACTAAATATTGCTCTAATACAATGTCCAAAGTAGGTTGGTTCCTTGTCAACTGACAGGATGTTGACTCAATTAAGTTCAGTAATTATTTAAGATATAGGTATAAAGAAGGGTTTAAGGTTAAGGAATTATAACTAAAACAGTGGCTGCATAGATCTAACAACATAGGCATCCATAGGGAAAACCTTTCACCAAGTCATTTATAGTGTCCCACACTCAAGATTAAAAACACCCAGAAACAAAATAATGTTCTTCAAGAAACACAAAATAGAGATATAATCCAAGAAGCTATTTCAACATCCAAAATACTAATAATCCAATTTAGTAGAATAATATCAATATTTATATTTAACAAAAATGAATTTCTTGTAAGCATAGATTCAATTATGAAAAGGTTTCAATTGATCTAAAGCTACTAATTCAAAATTAGTAGAGTAAACTAACCATAGTAGTATTAGCAAAAGAGAAATTCACAACTTGAATCTCTCAAAATAAATATTGAAGACACCAGTTTTTCAAGTTAAAAATCTAAGAAATGCTTCTTCTATTGATTTGCAAAAGATATTACATAGTAGGGCAAGCAAACACTCTAGAGTTGATCCTCAAAATTGAGGCTTCAATCTCTATTAATAGTTTTACAATGAAAGAAGAAGATGGAACATTACAAGGATAAAACCATACCAGATCGGTAGAATGCTAAGATGGAACCATTTCATTTGCATTTGAAGCCCAAAAAATTCATGCAATGTCACACACCATAGCAGCTCAACTCTGCAACTTGCTCACTCTGCAATGGTAGTTAGGCTCTAGGCCATTATATTCAAGATCTAAGTCACCTATATTTCTTGGGGATTTCATTTGGCCGTAGATTTATAATCACCTGAGTTATTGGTTCTTGGATCCATGGATGCTTTATCTACCTGCTTGAATCGACTGGTTCTTATTTGTAAAGACTTTGCTTTTGTATGCCTAAGAAAGTTTTAGCATAAGCTTGACCATTGATTTAATTATGAATGGCTATGATTAAATCTCAGTAATTCTTGGAGACGAGTAGTGTAGAACATGTCACTGAGCTTCTCTTAAGAAAGGCATGTTATTTGAATTGGCTATTTTGACCAGTGACATGGAGCACATAACAAAATACACTACAATCCGACGTAATAGAGCATGTCACTAGGTCGCTCCCCTTAGTTCTTAAAATTGATTAATTCACTTTCATGTTCACGGTGTAGAACACTTTGTTCGTAGCCTGCTCCTTGAAATTTGTTCCATGAAGTTTTGACCAAAAATAACCGTGGAATAGAGCATGTCACCACGCCACTCACAAAATAATGTAAAATCACCTTTCATGAGATTTTGCACTACGCTGCTGCTTTATGCTTTATTTTAGGCATCTTGACCTCTTTAACCAGCAGTGTGGAACATGTGTTCTGATCTGCTCTAAAATAAACACGAATCTCAATAGCGTAGAACACATCAAAAAGTTAGTCATTTTATTGCATGAACTAAGGCAATGTGCGTTGGGCCACTGATCAGAGAACGATGACATCAACTTTGAACCGAGTTGACAATGGCGTGGAACATGGTGTTGTGCCACTGTAAAATACACTAAGTGTTGAGTGGCTGAGAAAATGTCTTTTCACCTTAGAAAAATTTTGTATTTTGCTCTGCCGAAGTGATTGCAATACAAGTTTAGCTATTTCACCAATGACATGGAACATATTGCACTGTGCTGCTATGAAATACACTGTGTTGAGCGACTGGGAACATCTTCATGCCTTAGAAATATTTTCAATTTTTTTCTAAGGATGTGTCCATTTTTGGTCTACATCACCTTGCAATCCTTCATCTACAAGTTCATTAAAGGTAAGCAACTTAGATGCAAAGGGTTCATTTTATGAACACTTATAATTGGGTTCATTATTTAGTTTCATTGAGCACCTTATTAGAGTTTAAAATTTGCAAGGAAGAAGGTTGCATATTATAGTCTTCAAAGGGAGTGCAAAAGATAGGTTCTTTTAAGGTTAATACCTGCACATTAAATAGGAGTTAGATATATTTTGACAAAAAGAAAATATCATCTTCCTATTACCTAGATACAACAAAGAAGATATTACTACTAAGTGAAATTTGTAGAGGCTATTAGTGCATTTGAGAGTTATTTAAGAATTACTATTAGTGCATCTTGCAAGTTACTTTGAAGGAACAATAAGGTGAGATTACTATTGCATTATTTAAGTTATCCTTAACTACATTAAACTTATTACTCTCAAAGATTATAATGTTTATTGGTTCTTAAGTTAGAGTGGAAAACCAAAGAGCACAAGTCAGTGTACTATCAAAGTGTCTAGAGACACTACTAGAGCACATAGAACCTATAGTTTATTGTGGCCTGGAGAAGCCACCAAACAATGTAATGTTCCTCTAAGGAGTGGATAAGAAAGCCACCATCAAAACCAGTAGAAGGAGCTACAAAAAAAGACTAGAAGAGTCTCAGGTTTTAGGTGCAAATAATAAGGTATTATAGGTTGTTATTCAAGCACCAAACTTATCTTCTATTACATAAAATGAAGACAAAATATAAATGTCTTAAGGAAACTCTATGTATCCTATCATATTATCTACAAGAAGTAGCCATTAGCACTAGCTTAAGTGCTTGAAGAGGAGCCATACAAAAGGGGATCACCATTTGTTGATTATAAAGAGTAAGCACTAGTAAAGGTGCTTAAGAAATGAGCCAAATCAAAGGGCTTGATATCCACCATTGGTAAGGGAAGCACTACCCAAGGTGCTTGAGAAAAGAGCCATTCATAAGGCTTGATATCTAGCTCATTAAGGTGTTAGAGGAAACCTTAGTCCATCACTCATGGTGACATAAACTTGCAGCATAGAAAGGGCCTACATAAGGTGAATATAATCCATTGCACCCTACATAAAATCATAGCATTAAGGATAACATATTACAAGCAAGGAGGAGCAAGGTATAAGGTGATACCAAAGGTGTATTACCATAGCTCCAATGTGATCTAATCGCCAGTTGAAAACCACATAAAAAGCTACCCTTTGAACACCATTACAGTGCTTCAAAGCCATCGTAGATGGATCCAACTTCATCGTATCAATTTCTTCCTGGAAAGAGAGCATTTAATAACAAGAAACAATAAGGTATTTTTTGGCATAAAATCAATGAAGAATAAGAGACATTGGGGAGCTCTACATGCATGATTTTGGAGTGACACTTGTAAAACCCTACCAAGGATAGTGTGCCACTTGGTACAATGGTGAAAGATCATCTCCATAATACCAATATTCAAGATAAGGGGTGCCTAAGCAACATAACACCTCTCATAATAGCTATAATTCTCAAGAAGGTATCTACAACATTCATCAATGCCTGAGAGTTACATTCATAATATAATGCTTGTCAAGATCCATAATAGGTATTGTGCCACCTAAGAAGGAGACTTAAGGGTCTTGGGTAATGTATAGTGCCACTTGGCACTTCCTTAAAGGTAAGGAATCACATTTATAGACACCAGGAGTAAGAGTGCTTATAGAGGCACATCGAGGAGAAAATGTATCTTTAGCTAGCATCAAGTGAGAGAATTAAAGGTGTGGTCTAGAGAGAATTGAAGGTGCAATTGAGACCGAATTCGAGGGATGTTTGAGTGAGCATTCAAAGCATGAACTCAAGGAGGTGAAGAGTAGTCAAAGGCACATTAAATATGTGCATAAAATATGCCTAGCAAACTCATTGCCATCAAAGTTATACATCCACAATACAACACCCATTATCAAGGAGATACAACATTATAAAGGTAAGGTTTCACTTTGATTAAAATCACTTTCATTTAAGAGTGATAAGGTGTATAACTTAAGGTTGAATCCATTTGTTATTTACATTGGAGATATAAGTTAAATCAACCTTAGTAAGTTGAAAGTAAATAAAAGGAATATTATATCCTTAAAAGTATTTCAAATTACTTAAAGTGAAATACATAGTATTTAAATATTTACAATTAAAACCATAGGAGATAAAAGGGTATTTACCTAGAAAATCAAAACCATATTATATTGCAAATATTATTAATTTCTAATATTCCAAATTAGGGAGTTATAAGGTATACTACATCAAACATAGTTTATTGGAATTTAGAAATATTAAACTATTGGATATTAAGGGGATAAAAAAAGTTCATTATTTACTTAAAAGAGTTGGAAATATTTACTTACACTTGTCTCATACTCATACTAAAGGGACAAAAGAAATCCAACCATAGAGAACTTCATCAAATTGAAAAGTGCATAGGGAGAAAGGAAATTAGGAGTTGAACATCAAATCATTAGGGAGTCAACTCAAAGTAAACCTAAAAGTTAAATCTACTATCAAGCACTTTATCAAAACCTTAGATTAATTAAATCATTTGGGAAAACCTAATAATTGAAGAGGTTTTATCAAGTTTGATCATATACTCAATTTACTTGAGAAAGATATAGTATTCTACAAAACCCTTAATTAAAATATTAGGGAGGCAAAAGGAATACTACATATCAAAATTACAGAGCATACTTGAAGGTTAGTAGTTTGATCATAAACACAATTTACTAGGGAGTCATAAGGTAGACTACTACAAAGGATCAATCAAAATATCAAAAATAAAAACTAAACAAATTTTATTGATTGACATTACACTATAATATCTCAAGATAATGAATAAATTAGCAAGAGAAAAATATCATGACAAGGCATATTACAAAAATATCCAAGAACAAAATCCATTCAATATACCATATCAAAGATGCAAAATTACTTCAAACTCAAACAATTTCACAGGTCAAACTGAAAAGGATATTTGGTATATTGATTCTGGTGCAAGTCATCACATGATAGGAAATTTATAGTGGTTTGATTTCCTTGAAGTCACTAACAATTACAAGTTGAAAATTATAGATGGAAAATACTATCATATACATGGACATGGGTGTGTAACACCTAGTAAATCATTTCCAACCTTTCTATTACATAATGTAATGTATATTCTTGGATTAGCATCTAATCTTATTTTAGTAGCCAAGCTAGTAGAGAGCAAAAGGATGGTTAAGTTCAGATACTCAAATGGAGTCAATATGTGTCTCATCATAAATCAAAATGAGATAGAAGCTACTAGATCAGTTCATAGAAATATATATGCTCTAGATTCAATGGAGATTTCACAAGATATTATAATATTTCAAAACAATACTAATGCATTTTTTGAGGAATAGATTACAGAGAATGAAGAATCCATATATCATAAGAATAGACAAAGGAATAGAAGATTTAAAATTAAAAGGATGAGAGGTCAACAAAGCTATGGACTACTTGGTCATCTAAAAATAAAAAAATAATAAGGATCAGATCAAGTTGAAGACCATTCAAAAGAAGAAGATGGGTACATTATTAGATTAGGAGTTTATATTATGTTAAGTAGTTACTTGGGGAAGACGTAATAAATGCACAAGTTTTAGAATGTGTAATAATGTAAATGTGCATGTAGTCCACATGTACATGACTAACAGGAATAGGTAGAGTAAAGCCCAACAAACTTATCTTATATATAAATTTAGTTATAGAGATAATGAGAGAGAGTGTGTGAGAGACAATGTTACTATAGAGTAGTGAGTAGGTACAATGTAGATGTTCATTGTAAAATTCTGGAGTGTTCATAGTCCATTTTATTGCATTGTACTATTTTGTGAGCTTTCATTGATGGTATTTTACTGAGTTATTGTAGAAGTATATTGAAATAAAATACGGATCAATTTGTTTATTATTCAGCAGGGTTTAAATAAAGTTTACAATGCCGAGAATAGCACCGGCGTAACCAGAACTGTTACAGGAGTTGTAACAGTACGCTAAATAATGTAATATAAACAAGAACAGTAATAGTACACTAACATCCCCATTTATTACATTATTTGGGTAATGTAATAACTAATAGCTATACTAGACTACTAACATCCCCTTACATCATTTTGCAATACAAAGTGAGCTGCGAAACAATTCAAATTTGACACGTCCAAGTGCCTTAGTGAAAATGTCTGCAACTTGAGAATCGGTGGGAATGTGCTTTAAGCTGAATTCGGTGCTTTGGAACTTCATCTCGAATGAAATGACATTGTGTGTCAATGTGCTTTGTTCTTTCATGATGGACTGGATTCTTGACGAGGTTCAGAACACCCTGATTATCGCAAAACAAGTGTATTGGAGATTTTTATGGATGGACCATACTTGTCAGAATGCGACGCAACCATATCACTTCACACATAGCTTCATGTGCGGCACGATATTCTGCCTCTGTTGATGAAATAGCAACCACCTATTGCTTCTTGTTGTGCCAAGAGACAGGACCGGATCCCAGATGAAAAATGTATCCGGAAGTTGACTTGCGATCATCAAATGATCCGGCATAGTCGGAGTCCGTGTATCCTTGCAAGAAGAATTTGTTGTTCCTCTTGTATTCTAGGCCATATTCCATAGTACCACGGACATAGTGAAGAACACGTTTTGTTGCTTTCTAATGAGTGGTATTAGGCTCCTACATGAACCTCGAAAGATAGTTAACAGCAAATACGAGATCTGGCCTAGTATTGGTCAGATATATGAGACTCCCAATCAACTGTCGATAGAGAGTACCATCTACCTGAGGTGAATCATCATATCGCTATAACTGAAGTCCATTCTCAATCGGAGTTGCCATTGGCTTGCAATCAGTCATGCGATATTTTTCCAGCAATGTCTTGGCATATTTTTTCTAAGACACTTTGATGGAGTGCTCCTTCTGGCTGAATTCCAGACCAAGACAGTAATGGAGAAGTCCGAGATCTGTCATCTCAAAAGATTTGCATAAGTTTCTTTTGACAGTAGAGATCATAGTTTTTGAACTCCCTGTAATGAGTAGATCATCCACATAGAGTACAAGCAACACTATCTCAGAACCCTGTTTCTTGAAATAGAGGTTTGCATCTGACGGACATCTCTTAAATCCATGTTGCATAAGGTGATTGTCCATTTTTATATACCAAGCTCGAGGAGCTTGTTTCAGACCATATAAGGATTTGACCAATTTGCAAACCTTTTGCTGTTGGCCTTCCACTTCAAATCCTTCTGGCTGAGTCATGTAGACTTCTTCTTGGAGATCACCATTTAGAAAGGCACTTTTGACATCCATATGGTGAACTTTCCACCCATATTGTGCTGCCATAGCACACATAACCCGAATTGTGGTCATCCGAGCAGTAGGTGCAAAAGTTTCCTCGTAGTCAATGCCTTCCTTTTGAGCATAGCCCTTTGCAACAAGACGAGCCTTATGCTTATCAATTGTTCCATCTGCCTTATACTTGAATTTATATACCCATTTGAAGCCAATGGGTTTCTTTCCATGTGGCAGATCAACAAGCTTCCAAGTTTTATTTCTCATCAAAGACTCATACTCTGTATCCATAGCGGCCTTCCACTGAGGCTCACTAAGAGCATCTTGCACTGATGCAAGTTCAAGATCATCTATGGTAGACATGAACGCCCTGTCATCATCAATATCCATATCCTCTACTTCTGTACTTGGAGTTACAGAAAGTTCCTCAAAATATTGACAAAGATCATCAACCTCACCAGTTTCTTTGGCTTCTTTTTCCTTTTGAGCCATACTGCGTGTACGAGGTCTATCCAAGTTCAAATTGGGAGTGGATAAATTTGCGTCTCTGATTGTATTTGTACACCATTTTGGATTCTTCTTCGATGGTGTTGAAGAAGATGTAGAAGGACCTCCCGTCTGTGTTGACGAAGGAATCTTCTCTTCCTTAGATTCCACAATATCTAGGTGTACTTTAGATGTGCTCTGTGATGTGAAAGCTTCATCAAAGACAACATCTCTGCTCGACATGAATTTTCTTGGTCAAAGGATCTATCAAATGATATCCTTTAGAGTGCTCATCATAACCAAGAAAAATACATCTCAGTGTTTTCTCATCTAGCTTCTTCCTTTTCTCTTTCGGTATGTGCATGAAAGCGTGACATCCGAAAATACGAAGATGAGATATGGAGGGTTTTTGACCACTCCATGCTTCCTATGGAGTCATTCCTTTTAGGGCCTTTGTGGGTGCCCTATTCAACAGATATATTGCAGTTGTGACAGCTTCTCCCCAATATTGTTGCCCAAGAGTAGCTCCTGTGAGCATACAACGAACCATTTCCATGATAGAACAGTTCCTTCTCTCAGCAACTCCATTTTGCTGAGGAGTATAGGTAGTTGTTAACTGTCTCTTGATTCCATGCTTATCTAAGAATGCAGAAAATTCATTAGAGGTAAACTCTCCCCCTCGATCTGAGCGGAGGGTTTTAATAGAAGCTCCTGACTCCTCAACGGATTTCTTGAACTATTGGAAGAATGCGAAAGCTTTAGATTTCAGTTGGAGAAAGAAAACCCACATCTTTCGTGAGTAGTCATCTACGAATAACTGAAAGTACCTCTTCCCTCCACAACTGTTGGGTGTGAAAGGACCGCACAGATCGGTGTGAATTAACTCCAGAGGTTTTCGTGCTCTTGTTGAGCTCTTCTCAAATGGTACTCTATGCTGCTTTCCTGCCAAGCAGTGAGAGCACACTAGCAATGTGGCAGAAAGGGAAGGAAGACCCGTTACCATCTCATACTTACCGAGCTCAAGTAAGTAGCCAGAACTAAGATGCCCATATCTCTTGTGCCATAGGGAAGTTGCCTCCTTGGTAGAGACAGTCATGGCAACATGTGGAGTAGAGATAGCATCTAGTGCAAATAAGCCATGCTTATATGAAGTCGTTGCAATCTTCTTACCCTTCCTGGTAATAGTACAACACTTATTGCCATTCTCAACACGAAAGTTGACAACCATATTTCTATCCAGGATTTGTGTCACTGACAACAAATTGTTGGCCAATCTCGGAACATAGAGGACTTTGTCAATCTGACACTTGCCATCAGGAAGAGTGACTGAAACTGTACCCTCTCCCTGAACCCTATAGGTTTTATCATCAGCAATGGTGACAGGTTTTCCCTCTTTGGCCACAAATGATTCAAACCATGATCTGTCACCAGTCATATGTTTGCTAGCTCCAGAATCGACATACCAAACATGATCCCTCTGTGTGGAATCTATGGTAGTCATGAGCACCTTGTGTGCCCATTAAAAATTTGAGTCAGATTCTTCAACAACAACATTCACCTGGGGTTGCTTGTTTTTATTTTGTGGTTTGTTTTGGCCTTTCTGCTTGTTCTTATGCCAACACCTGTTGGTGTCATGGTTGTCTTTCTCACAGATCTTGCACCACCTCTTCTTCTGTTGAGGTTGTTTGCCTTTTACTTTTGTATCTTGTTGAGAATTTCCTCCTTTTTGAAAGTTGCCTCCTTTTTTCCCATTACCTTTCTTCCTAGAACCCTGCCTGTTGGTGTATAGGGCTGTATTGGAAGAATCATCCTTGTGAAGTTGGCATGCCTCCTGTTGTTGAAGCAGATTGACCAACTCGATGTAGGTAATTTGTCATTGAGACACCTGGATGGAGGTTATCAACATATCAAATGAAGAAGGTAAAGCTCTCATCACAAGTGAAATGAGAAGCTTTTCATCCACAGTATCTCCCAAAGAATTCAATTTCTCTTTCAATTCAGACACTCTGCACAGAAAGAGTTCAACTGTTTCACCCTGTCTCAAACTCAGGTTATGAAGTTGTTGTTGAAGATGAAGAATGGTTGAATCATTATTTCCCTCATAGATGGTTCTAAGGGAATCCCATGCCTCTTTACCACTTGCTTTGTCAGCTATATGAGGTTGCACTTCATCTGAAACAACAAACAAAATGAGCACCTTTGCTCGACTGTCTTTCTTGTCAAAAGTTATCTGATCTGTGAAAGGACCTGTGGATCCTGCTGTTGGTGAAGGCCTAGTTGCTACTCCAGTAACAATATCCCACAAATATTTCATTTGGAGAATTGCCTTCATCTTATGTTTCCATGGTGTATAATTTGGACCTTTCAATAACTAATGCGGATCAGTCATCAACTTTGCAACAGCAACCATAGTGAAGGTTCCTTATATCACCAATTGGTCCCCATTTCGATATACCTTTTGCTAGGCCATTATACCGTACAAAATACCCGCCCTTACGTGAGAGAAACTATAGGTATTTAGAAAGATCAACAAAAAATCACCCGCCCTTACGTGAGGGAGACTATAGGTGAGTTTTAGAGATCATACGATACGTGGAACATAAGCGGTACTGAAAGGGAATCACCTTGTTGATGGCACCTACCATAGAATATTCTTCTCATGCGTGGGGCGTAACTTCCCCTAAACACTATGAAGAATACTTTGTCAGGATTTATGCCTAAACACAAGTGTGATAAAGGGTAGTGGATGGAGTAAAAAAATGCAAAAATGGCTAACTTATCTCTCCCCGAAGATTTATAGAGAACAAGCTCAGACGTCGTTGTAGCAGCTATATTAGGCGGTGGATACAGTAGCCAAATCATGACAACTTTACCTGTAAGTGCTGGCCAGAGGTATCACAAATACCGAATGCTGCAGTGCAATAAATTGCACGGATGGGTTTTAATTATTCCGGGGACTTAGGGAGTGAATTTGTTTTTAAGTTTTTAATGTTATAGTGCAAAAATGAAATATGCAACATACAACATAAAAAACTGCCCACAAGAATAACCCACAAGGTGTCGGTCACAGCCGAAAATGCACCTTTTACAATTCGCCAAATTGCTTTTTCAGAAAATTACTCACATTCCCCCTTTGATTTTTTGAAAAAATATCCCCCCTTAAAAAAAATATTTTTAACAAAGCATTTTAATAATTATTATATATTTAAAATTAAAATAAATAATTTTAATTTATATAGTTTTAAAACTTATGAAAAAATAAATTAAAATTAAATTTTAATTTATAAAGTTTAAAAACTATAAAAAATAAATTAAAATTAAATAAAACCTTTGAAAAAAATTTATACCTTGGGGGGAGTCGGCGGGATTTGAACCCCCGACCTGCAGGCTCCCTGAGCCTTACCGCACAGCTCACTGCCAAGTGAGCTAGCGGGCTGATCCGAAAGGATCAGTGGAGCTCCTTCTTTTTCAACGCCTGGATGCTCCTCCTCCTCTGCAGCGGCCTCCTCTCTGCTACCCGAGCCCACTGCCACAGTCGTCCACAGTCGCGCGGCGCTCCTTTTTTTTTTTTTTTTGTTTTGTTAAAAAAATCGTGCACTGCGTGCGGGGTGGGGGGCGGGACATCGCAGCGCGCTACGTTCGCGTCCACGCGAGGGGGCGGGATGTTGCAGCGCATAGCACATTGCGTTCGCGTCCGCGGGGGGAGGGGGGCGTTGGGGAGCGCACGCGCAAAACGCGCTGCGTCCGCGCATCCTCCAATAGGGGGGGAGTGAGCGCGTCCGATCCGCTTCGCTCAACAGGGGGGGTGCTCCTCCTCTCCTACGCGTCCGTGGGGAGCGAACGTGGGGGACGCGACTGCGTCCGGGCGCTGGCGCTCAGCGAGCGCCGCAAACGTGGCGCTGGCGTTGCGCCCGCATTCCTGCGGGCAGGGGGGGACGCACGCTGCGTCCTCCTCCAACTGGGACGCGCGCTGCGTCCTCCTCCAACTGGGACTGCAGCGCAGCGTTCCAGCCGACCTGCACCCTGCACCTCCAGCCCTGCGATATATTTATTTTTATTTTTTTTAATTTGTCTTTCACAGCTGCTATCACGCGACAGGGAAATCACGTCACAAAGAGACAAAAAAAAAAAAAATTAAAAAATCACACTGCTCATCCGCCTCCAGCCTTGGCTCACTGCTCCCTCCAATATGGCTCTGATGCCATGAAATAAAATACAGATCAATTTGTTTATTATTCAGCAGGGTTTAAATAAAGTTTACAATGCCGGGAATAGCACCGGCGTAACCAGAACTGTTACAGGAGTTGTAACAGTACGCTAAATAATGTAATATAAACAAGAACAGTAATAGTACGCTAACATATATTCTCTTATTTTCTTGCATTTTTAAGTACCATTATCATATAATTATCATAGCCTACATATTTTACATCTTGTGGTTGCATCTCCATTAATGTACATCATCAAAATATAATAAGGGATAATAGCTCTAGGATAACTATTGGTTGTGTGAGGGGTACCGGGTCTACATTTATTATATTTGGATCCTTTGTATGAGGAAAGATGTAACAACCCAAAACCCAACCAGTTGAGGGATGCCACTATTTACTACTGTATTTTTTTAAAATTAATTTATCAACAACAAACACCAATTCATACAAAAATCCCAAATATTATCTACTTTAGAAAAAATAAAGAACAATATCTAATAAAAAATCTATTCAAATAGAACATGGAAATCAACCAACAAAAGATACATTAAAAGTAAATATGGGAAATGATGATAAAGAGATACATTAAAGCAAATAAAAAGAGACTCAATACCCATAAAACATTATATATCCTAGGGAAAACCCTTATGGGAAAATCTAGCCTCAAATATATTTTCTTTATTGCATAAGTATCCATAATCCCTTTCTCCCAAATGTAAGCCAAAATAATGTGTAAGAACTCATAGTTCACATGACTTTATTGTGAATTGCTCCTTTAATCCACATCATTCCTTGATTAACTAAAGTCCCATACTTTAGTTAATCCAATAATCCAATTCCATTACCAAACTAACTAAAGTCCCATACCTTTAGCTAATTTAATAATCCACATTCCATTTACCAAACTAACTAAAGTCCCATACCTTTAGCTAATTTAATAATCCACATTCCCTATATTAACTATACTATAATACTTAGCATAATTAGTAACTTTCCATATCATTACAAACTATACTAAAATTTTTTAGCATAATTAATAACTTTCCTTTTTATTACTAACTATACTAACATGCTGAGCATAATTAATAACTTTGCAATATAAACTATGTTAATCACATTCTAACATAATCCATATTTGCAATACTAGCTATGTTATACCATCTTATAACATAATCTATTCTTTCATGTACAACTATGTTATCATTCTATAACATGATGCATTCTCAATTCAAACTATGCTAATAATTCTATAACATAATTCACTCTTTATATACAACTATGTTATTCATTCTATAACATAATTTATAGATTTCAAATATAGTATATGTTAAATTACCTTTATAACATAATCAATGGATTCCAAAGATGATCTATGTTAAATTACCTTTATAACATAATCAATGGATCCCAAATATGATCCATGCTAAATTACCTTTATAACATAATCAATGGATCCCATATACGATCCGTGTTAAATTACCTTTATAACATAATCAATGGATCCCAAATATGATCCATGGTAAATTACCTTTATAACATAATCAATTGATCCCAAATATGATCCATGTTAAATTACCTTTATAACATAATCAATGGATCCCAAATATGTCCTTGTTGAATTGCCTTTATAACATAATCAATGGATCCAAAATATGATCCATGTTAAATTACCTTTATAACATAATCAATAGATCCCAAATATGATCCATGTTAAATTACCTTTATAACATTATCAATATATTTTTCTTTCATTAAAATCATGTTAACCAGTTGTTGGCATTTTTGCCACATTATTTTGATTGTTGATTATTCATGCATGAGATGTTGAAGTTCTCACTCCTTTATAGGTTTTGATGCAAAAAAAGGCTAAGTTCGAAGACTGTCGCGAAATTGCGACAAAAAGCAGCATGGAGAGCCAAAGTTGAAAACCGTCGCGATATCGCGACATGTCGCGTTATCGCGGGTCTATTGAGGAGAGAGAAATCAAATGCAAAGTTGTCATGATTTCGTGACGTGTTCCAAAATCATGGTCAACGCAGTCAACGGCAGTAGGGGGTAAAACCGTCGCAATATCGCGATGTGTTGAATTTTCACGGTCAAAGTGGTCAGCGAGGGCAGCGCAGCAAAATTGTCGCAAAATCATGACATGTCATGTTTTCTCGACATGCGATGATCAGGGAGCATAATGTTAGAAACTGTCGCAAAATCGTGACATAACCACACAAAGGGTGATGACAATCAAATTCGTCATGATTTCGTGACAAAATAGCGAGCAAGGTGCAAAAGGCAAAAGATGTAGCGATATCACAACGTATTGCGTGGTCGTGGTAGATTTGGAAAGAAAATATTAAGGCATGAAAGTTGGCACGATTTCACAACACTTTCGGAGATAAAGTCCAGCAACATAAAATCGTCATGATTTCGTGACACATTGGGCAAGAAAGACCAAGTGCAGGGAATTGTCACGATTTCGTGACATGATGATTTTTGCGGTCGAAGAGCAGCAAAGTCCAAGGAGACAGAACTCGTCGCGATTTCGCGACGTGCTGAAGATGAAAGAACTACATGAGGAAGAATGTTGCATTTTTGCGGGTTAGAAGCAGGACCATACAGGATGGATGAAAATTGTTGCGAAATCGCATGTCAGATTTTTGTGACTTAGAATGAAGATTGAGTAGAGAGTAGAAAGTGTAGCGATTTCGTGACTTGTCTGATTTTCGTGATCCAAAGATAAAACAAAGATGTCGACGGAAGAACGTAGAAAAAGCGCGACTTGTCTTGTTTTCGCGACGTATAAGGAAGAAAAATCCAAAAGAGAGAAAGGTGTAGCGAAATCATGCCTTGTTGCGTTTTCGCAGAAACAATAGCGAAGAGAACAACATGGATAAAGAACGTAGCAAAATCGTGCCTAGTCACATTTTCACGAAAATAGAGCGAAGAAAGTGCATGATGGTACGAAACATCGTGATTTCGTGACGTGTCACGTTTTTCGCGAGCCAAGGTAGCGAAAGAGACAAAGGAGCCAAATACGTCACGATTTTGCGACATGGATGGTTTTTGCGGTTCTGAAGTGACAAAGTGTACGGAGTAGAGATACATTGCGATTTCTCGACATGTCACGTTTTCGTGACCTGTTACAGTTTTGCACCAGAAAGCAGTTCAAATGACCCAATGAAGTTTTGTGATTTCCAACGATTAAAGGCACCCCATAATTAAATGTTTTACTGCTTTTCAATGCGGGCAAGGTAGAAGAACGTGTCCAAGCCATCAGAATTAAAGATTTCCATTATCCAAAGCTGCTTTTCATGTGATTTTTCTAACGGTTCAAGCATGTTTCAAGAACGACCATTTAATGAAGATGACCGACTCCTTGTTTCATTGAATTTTTGGTTTCTCCAAGGCTGGTTTAAGGGGATGATTTCCTTGTTTTCTTTGCACATGTTGTAGATCTCAAGGAAGTTCGTTGCAAGTTTTAAATGTTGTAAAGAAGCAAGACTTCTATATAAATCAATGTAGATCTCAGAAAAAGGGATCGAAAATTTGAGAGACAGGTTGCATGAAAGCTTTCAAGTTCTTTGCATGAATGAAAGAGATTTGGCCTCTGATTTTGCAAACATCTTTTTGTGTGATGATTTCCTTCTATTTCATGTATTTCTCAGTTATGCTCGTCTTTCTAATCTACTGTTAGATTTCAATTCTGCATCTGAGTTTGAATATCACAAATGAGAGAGTGAGTTCTGAAATGCAATCCTGAAGGTTTTCTATGCAAGGTCGTAAGTGAATTATGTTATGTTCTATTATTATATGCTGTTTATGCGCTTGAAGTTAGATTCTTGCTGAGTTTATTCCCTGATCATATAAGTTTGGCCTGTGGCCATATTTCTCGTCTCTTTCGTGTATTTCCCATTTCTTTCTACACATTTATAATTCCTTTCCAGTAACTTTAGTCTTAATCAAGCTTAGAAATAGTAATGGAACCATCCCTCTTTGGAGATTGGTCTGGGAGACATTTCTTTCTCCCGACCTTTCAATGTTGGCCGGGTCTAGGGTGCATAGACATAGAAAATCCTTTCCTGTGGCAGATTCGTGACCAACAATTTTTGGCACGCCCGATGGGACAGACTATTTCTGTCCCAAAGATCCATAATCGGTGAGATTGTATGTTTCATTGTTTAACACCCGGAGGTATCAAGATTTTGATGAGCTGTCTTGACCTCGTAGCGGAGATTTGTAAGTTCATTTGGTGACTCTACTAAGCTGAAGATCTGAATTTCTTGATCGTGGACACCTGCATTTTAAAGCTAAAAGAAGATAATGGTGAGAGTATGCTGTCCTAGATGGGATGATCCTGGCCCTATGAATCTCCAAATTCAGCACGAGATTCCCAAAAGTGCCCTGAAAGCCCTAAACAAATATAATGGCACCCAAGGAATGGCCCGAGAGCATGTTGAAGATATTGCCACTTTGTCAACCCTACATGATATAGTTCACAAAGATGTTATGATCAGACTTTTGGTTTTGTCTTTGCAAGGAAGGGCATTATAGTGGTACAGACTGCTTAGGCATCAAAGCATCATCTCATGGGATGACTTAGCGGGAGTGCTAATCAGAATATTTGACGAGGATCTCTTTTATAGCTCTCAGGATCCCTTTCAATTTTTCATGTACATTACGAGAGCACCTCTATAGAGCATCACAAACTTTAATGTCTAATTCAACAAAAGTTGGAAGAGAATTCCAGAGATGATCCGACCAACACCCGCCCAAGCCCACTTCTTCTATTTTTGAGCTTTCCATCCGGACATAAGCCTCCTCTTGCTGTAATCAGGTGAATGTAGATTCCCTCAAATATTTGAGGAAGCATTACAAGCGAAGCAAATTTTACTCCTATCAGGAAAATTACCGTGGGGAGAAGCTCCATTACCTTATCCGATAGTCACCACTCCCGTATACCCTATGCAATATTCATCATGGAAAATCCCACATACTGTGCAGAGGCCTGAAATGCAGTTGTGTGGAACTCAAGGGGAAGATTTCGTCCAAAGTCAATGATGGAAATATGCAAGTACTTTCCCAGCAATGAACAATATGGTTGCTTGCAATGTCTATCAGGAGATGGGCCAAGGAGAGAAATAGATTCAAGTTCCAGAACCTGAGGAGGACATACCCATGCACAACATGCAAGTATTTAGCCAGAACCTGTTGAGTATGCCTCATCAAGAACCCTTAAAGATGGTGGTATTGGCTTCAGTCGTTACTACAACTGGTACCTACAAGAGCCCTCCATGTGGAAAATCTCTTTGCTACATTATTTGTCGATTGTGTGGGTACTGGCATACAGGATAACTTGCCCATGTCTGCAACATGGAGAACTTTAGGAAGAGGTCATCCTAATTTCAAGGACCGACTCAAGTATGATCAGATCTGGTCGGGACACTGCAGATTTATCGGATAACCCCCTGAGACTGGGTTTCTAGTGGCGACATGCCAATCATGTCGTAAACTATTGTACATAGCACAAAAAAAAAAAACAGAAAAAAAAAAAAAAGTTTTGTTTTCCTCTGTCAACTTCGGCTCTTTTTGCATGCGAGCCCGCAGGTACGTATTTCTTTCTTTTTTCTTCTTCCTTCCTAGCAGTTAGTGGCTTCCTCTTTATTTCTTCCCTTCCCTTCTCTATTCCCTTCTTCTCCTACTCCTTTTTCTTCTACAAGTAATCAAGCCACTGCTGTTGTTTCTTTTTCCCTTCCTGCTATTCCCGGTTCTTCTTTTCCTTTTCTTCTAACTACATTGTTGTTTTAAGCATTTATCCATAGTTAATTTCCCCATTCCATTCCCATTCCACAGCCTACACATTTGCTGGTCATCATTCTATTTATTCCATTTACTTCCATTTCCATTTCATAGCAGCTGGTAGCATAGAAGCACTTTGTTACTGTATCTACCGCATCTCTCCCTCCATTCCATTATTCCATCATTTATCATTTCCATTCCATGGTCAGCTAAGCCAAATACATATTCCTTGAGTTTTCAGTAATTTAGCAAGAGTTGTTGCAGTAGTCCGCCGAGATGTATCCCATCCACCAGCTTTTTGTTCTCAGTTTTTCTTGACTCTGTTGCCCAATGGATTCAGGCCTAGGATTCATGCATACAGAAGAACTGTATACCCCACGAGCCACCAAGAATGTTGGCATTTTTGCCACATTATTTTGATTATTGATTATTCATGCATGAGATGTTGAAGTTCTCACTCCTTTACAGGTTTTGATGCAAAAAAAGGTTAAGTTCGAAGACTGTCACGAAATCGCGACAAAAAGTAGCATGGAGAGCCAAAGTTGAAAATCGTCACAATATCGCGACATGTCACGTTATCGCAGGTCTATTGAGGAGAGAGAAATCAAACACAAATTTGTCACAATTTCGTGACGTGTTCCAAAATCACGATCAACGCAGTCAACGGCAGTAGGGGGTAAAACCGTCGCGATATCGCGACGTGTTGGATTTTTGCGATCAAAGTGGTCAACGAGGGCAGTGCAACAAAATTGTCGTGAAATCATGACATGTCACATTTTTGTGACATGCGATGATCAGGGAGCATAATGTTAGAAACTGTCATGAAATCGTGACATAACCACGCAAAGGATGATGACAATCAAATTCGTCGTGATTTCATGATAGAATAGCGAGCAAGGCACAAAAGGCAAAAGACATAGCGATATCGCGACGTGTTGAGTGGTCGTCACAGATTTGGAAAGAAAAGCTTAAGGCATGAAAGTCAACATGATTTCGTGCCACTTTCGGAGATAAAGTCCAACAACATAAAAATGTTGAGATTTCGCAACACATTGGGCAAGAAAGACCAAGTGCAGGGAATTGTCACGATTTCGTGACATGACGATTTTTGTGGTCGAAGAGCAGCAAAGTCCAAGGAGACAAAACTCGTCACGATTTCGTGACGTGCTGAAGATGAAAGAACTACATGAGGAATAATGTCACGTTTTCACATGTTAGAAGCAGGACCGTATAGGATGGATGGAAATTGTCACGAAATCATGACATGTCGGATTTTTGTGACTTAGAATGAAGATTGAGCAGCGAGTAGAAAGTGTAGCGATTTCGCGACTTGTTTGATTTTTGTGACCTAGAGATAAAACAAAGATGCCGATGGGAGAACGTAGCGAAAGCGCGACTTGTCTTGTTTTCACAACGTATAAGGAAGACAAAGCCAAAAGAGAGAAAGGTGTAGCAAAATCGTGCCTTGTCGCGTTTTCGTGGAAACAACAGCGAAGAGAACAACATGGATAAAGAATGTAGCAAAATCGTGCCTAGTCACATTTTCACGAAAACAGAGCAGAGAAAGTGCATGATGGTATGGAACGTCACGATTTTGTGACACATCATGTTTTTTGCAAGCCAAGGTAGCGAAAGAGACAAAGGAGCCAAATACGTCACGATTTCACGACATGGATGGTTTTCACGGTTTTGAAGTGACAAAGTGTACGAAGCAGAGATACGTCATGATTTCATGACATATCACGTTTTCGCGACCTATTACAGTTTCACTCCAGAAAGCAGTTCAAACGGCCCAATAAAGTTTTGCGATTTCCAATGATTAAAGGCACACCAAAATTAAATGTTTTGCTACTTTTCGATGTGGGCAAGGTAGAAGAACGTGTCCAAGCCATCAAAATTAAATATTTCCATTATCCAAAGCTGCTTTTCATGTGATTTTTCTAACGGTTCAAGCATGTTTCAAGAACGACCATTTAATGAAGACGACCGACTCCTTGTTTCATTGAATTTCTGGTTTCTCTAAGGCTAGTTTAAGGGGATGATTTCCTTGTTTTCATTGCACATGTTGTAGATCTCGAGGAAGTTCGTTGCAAGTTTTAAATGTTGTAAATAAGCAAGACTTCTATATAAATCAATGTAGATCTCAGAAAAAGGGATCGAGAATTTGAGAGATAGGTTGCATGAAAGCTTTCAAGTTCTTTGCATGAATGAAAGAGATTTGGCCTCTGATTTTGCAAACATCTTTCTATGTGATGATTTCCTTCTATTTCATGTATTTCTCAGTTATGCTCATCTTTCTAATCTACTATTAGATTTCAATTCTGCATCTGAGTTTGAATATCGCAAATGAGAGAGTGAGTTCTGAAATGCAATCCTGAAGGTTTTCTGTGCAAGGTCGTAAGTGAATTATGTTATGTTCTATTATTGTATGTTGTTTATGCGCTTGAAGTTAGATTCTTGCTGAGTTTCTTTCCCTGATCATATAAATTCGGCCTGTGGCCATATTTCTCGTCTCTTTCGTGTATTTCCCGTTTCTTTCTACACATTTATAATTCTTTTCCAGTAACTTTAGTCTTAATCAAGCTTAGAAATAGTAAGGGAACTAGCCCTCTCTAGATATTGGTCTGGGAGACATTTCTTTTTCCCAACCTTTCAATGTTGGCCGGGTCTAGGGTGCATAGACATAGAAAATCCTTTCCTGTGGCAGATTCGTGACCAACACCAGCTATACATAATCTATATGCAACTTGAATCCATGCTATCTCTTTTAAGCATACTAATTAAAGCATACATATTTCCTTTCATTATATTTTTTAAATAAGTACCATTACTTAATTTATAAAAATGATCTAAATCCCTTTACTTTCACTAAGTAGAGTCTCACATCTCTACTTAATAAAGATAAAACATAAATCATTCACTTTCACTATAAAGAGTCCCATTCCTCTAAATAATAAAGTAATACATAAACCATTTACTTTCACTATAAAGAGTCCCATTCCTCTAAATAATAAAGTAATACATAAACCATTTACTTTCACTATAAAGAGTCTCATTCCTCTAAATAATAAAGTAATACATGAACCATTTACTTTAACTATGAAGAGTTCCATTCTTCTAAATAATAAAGTAATACATGAACCATTTTATAATATAAAACTATGTTAAAATCCAATTAACATAATATGTAATTATTTAATATAAAACAACTAATAAAACATAATTTCATTATTCAAACCAATGTTTGTTTCCTTCTAACATAGTCCACATATTATATTATTTAAACATACTCCAATTCCACATATCAACTAACTAAAGTCCCATACCTTTAATTAATCAAATATGTTTCCACAAATCATTGTTTCATAGCTAACTTATAATTTCTCCATGAACTCATTTCAAAATATAACCAACAATTTATTCACGAAATGTTTCTAAAGTTAACCTAAAATTTCTTCCCAAAATTGATCTTTGGTCAACCTTCAATTTTCTATAGTATTGCGCTAGAGTTCACTACAATTTCTTCACCAAATTCTACTATAGCTCATCTATAAATTTTCCAAATTTATTCCTTATGAATCATATAAGTTTTACCAAATTTACTCCTATAAAATTTCTCAGATATTTGTTTCCAAGACTATACAAATTTATCCCCTATTAAATATACAATTTTTCACAAATTTGTCTTAGGGATAAGATATGATTATTCAGGAATATACTATCAAATTCTTACAAATATTTTATCCAAGGAGACCTTTAATAATCTTCTTATTATTATCAAATTTCTTAAAGTTTGATCTTATAAACATTCAATTATCTCAATGAATTATCAAATTTACCTCCCAAAATTCTATTCAAGGATACATATAATTGATTTTACAAACCATTATCAAGTCTTGATCAATTTCCTCCAAAATGTGATCCAAGAATGCATTCAACTATTTCTTCAATTTTCTACAAATGCACCATACTTTTGTGATTTCAATGATAAATTATGAACACATTGCTTAGTCAGAATTTAGTTGGCCCAACGATCAACTTTTATCATAATTAGAACAACAGTCTACATCAATACAATGGTCACTTCAAACCCATTTAGCCCCTTATTTAATATTCATTTCTATCTGGCCATAAAAAGCTGAATAGCCTACCAGGATTCGTGGTAGCTATCGATTCTACCAAGTAAATTCAAATATATATATATTCATTTCTATCATATTGATTTACCAAGGTTGATATCATATGATTTGGTTACCATACGATTTGATTTCCAAACATAATACAAAGGCTACTTAAATTCAATTTCATCTGACATCATAAAGGTTACTAAAATATGTTTCATATTTATTCTACAACCTCGATCAATGCAAAATGAATCAAAGGTCATGAGTCAACATTGATAAAGTAGGGAGATCAACCAAACACATGGCAAATTAAGGTGAAATCAAATGTGGTCGAGAGTCATATAGATAAGCATGGAAACGATCCACTAAGTACGTCAATAGCATCCCCAACCAGCATGTGACCATCGAGTGGTGATCATAACAAAAAGGACTCTAGTTCCATTTTAAACAAACCTTATAATTTTGCGAGAGTGATGTGGGATAAATAATTCCAATACATTTAAAAAGTGTGGTTGTTCACTAAGCCAACTAGCAACAAATATCATGTAACTGCCTTCGATCTAGATTCATACGTAGAAGCCAAACCAATTTTTCAATGGTCCTTCACTATTTTTATCAGATATATAAGGCAATAAAAGACCATGATTTAAACTGGCTTAATTGAACATAAGACATCCAAAAATTAGGTAAAAGCATTATTTAATTAAACATAGAGGTCGAATACATTTCAACACTCATTCACAGAATAAACCTCCATTAATCCGATCAGGTGATACTTATAGGGTAATGCTAGAAAAATTGATGGTTATAGCTAGTCACTAGATTACCAAACAGTGCCCTGTTCGTCACAGGTCAAAACCAACAATAGGGCATCATAGGGGTTTAAAGATTAGTGTACCTAGTGCTTATACATAGGCAAAAATATATGTAACTCAAACTAACTAATAAAATAGGTTGAGAAAATATCAAACCAACATGAATATCAGTCTAAATGTTTTCAAATAGGACATATAATTTTCATTAAGGGAGGCTCTGATTCAATGTTTATACTAGGTCACCTTAAATGCTGTAATAGACCAAAGTATAGTATAAATAAACTACAACGTAGAAAAAACCATTACGCCATAGCAAATAAAGGAGAGCTTAAACATGTGAGCTTTCAAAAGGAGAAACCAACATTTTCACTATGTATTTTTAGGAATCTAAAGAGGATGCAATTTATTCTTATATTCATCAAAAATAAACAAAAAAAAGCCTTGGAATATCCCAACCATTTTCTCCTTCCAATTTGATCTCCTTCACCCTTGAAGCCTCCTAGTATTATGCCTTCCAGAATCCTCCCTCCTCTCAGACCTCCCCAAAAACTCATGCTAATCCTCTAGTCTTTAAACTTCCTCTCTAAAAATCCCTTTACTCTTTTTTTAAAGGCACTTTTCCCTATGACAAGGCAATATTCTCTCTATTAAACAATTAATTTATCCCACGCTAGAGAAGGACAAAGTTAATACTATTAAATTATAAGTGGCGATAAAGAGTTTATTATTTTAATAATCACTAAGGGGAGTAGAAGAAGCACTATGAGATGCTCTTATTAAAAATATAATATGCCTCTTTGAGTGGACAAAACTATGGATTAAAATAATACCTTCTACCCCTAATTGCATGACACCTATGGAGAGCAATACTATTAAAATATTCTCAACCCACTCATGGAGTATCAAGCAATTAAAAATTCTTTTGGTCCAATCAGAATTAGACATCTTATATGAAGACAAATTCCACCTAATTTTATTCCAAAATCTATTAATTTAATGAGATAACATGCAATTAATCATGATTAATTAAATCGAATTTATTTTTACAAAATATAATTCCTCCAATTAATATTTCACAAAAGCATTAATTGACTTCACACAATATTAGAAAACTAGGAATTTAGATCGTAATTCAACAAGTAGAAGGGTCCTACCAAGACGGGTCATGACATACTACCCCCCTTTAAATAAACATAGTTTCTTGTGTTTTCTTATATTGTAAAGCATAAATCAATCATATATTTCCATAAGCATTGCAAATAAGCAATCGCGTATATCAAATGCACTCTCAATGTTTCATACCATTGTTTTATCCTTAAGTGGGCAGCTTTTTAAGATAGACTCAACTACCACCAACCAACTCTAAGGAGACTAGTGCTAGGCATCACGGCCCAATGATGCAAACATGAGCAAAATTATTGAGCTACAGAAGTAGTAGCAATTCTCCTTCAAATTTATCCAAAGGGAGAATTTTATTCTTAATTTCCTGCAAGGTAAAATAAAGAAGGAAACATAGCATATTACCTCAAACTACTAATTCTAGGTAGAAATTCCTTATTCTTAAAGCACAAGAGTCCATCATCTATGCTGAAATATTACTTTCTACAAAGTTTCCTTTATTTTTATCTTGAAATTTATCGCATATCTTACCTAGAGATCAAATTTTCTTGAATTATTCTATTAAAATCCAAGGTATTTCAAGTTGGATTTATGGGTGCCTTCCTTGAGGCTTGAAGCTATGCAATATTTTCTTACTTCCTATATTTCAGAAACCACTCTCTGGACCGATTCTTTATGCCTTTGAGTGTTTACCAAACTAAAAATTTGGTTTATTCTTTAATCAAATTAAGGAGAGGATCCCATAATCCTCTCTAGAGTAGATTTTCTACCTACTCCTCTTTAGATAAGCAAGCTCAAATCCAAAGAATAGAACTCTACATCTATTCTTAAGTACGATTAACTTAACCAAAATTAGTCACTTCACCTATGATGAGCTAACTTAAGGTATCTATCTCACCTTTATCGATGAGATAGCTAAAGTTATCCATACATATTTACTATGAGTTGACTCTATCCATCTATTTTGTCTTTATTGAAGAAATAGCTAAAGTCACCTATCTCATTTTGCTATGAGCTGACTCTATCCATCTATCTCACCTGAGATAGCTAAAGTCATCTATCTCCTTTGCTATGATAACCCTAATTCATTAAAACCGCTATATGTTTATAAACCTATCTAATTTAGGCTTATAAGAAATATTTAATCAAGGTTATCCATAGTCCCCCCCTAAGGGAGCCCATAATATCTTAGGTTTCCCCTCTTTTATTTTGAGCTTATTAAGGGTATGCCCATATCTATACCATTCATAAGTACCATATATGTAGGTATACCACATGTAGATAAGCTATTAATACCATTAACAAGCCAATATATGTAGGCATACATCGCGCTTTGTAAATAAGCAATAAATACCATACATAAGCCAGTATGTGTAGGCATACTATGCATTTTGTAAATAAGCAATCAATACCATACACAAGCCATTCTATGTAGACATACTATGCATTTTGTAAATAAGCAATCAATACCATACACAAGCTAGTCTGTGTAGGCATACTACACATTTTACAAATAAGCAATCAATACCATATACAAGGCAGTCTATGTAGGTATAATATGCATTTTGTAAATAGTTTTATCCATATAATTACTTCTAATGAGCTAAAATTATCACCTTTAGTTAATTGAAGGTATACACCCATCACGATTCTATACACAACTTCATCTGTGTAAGTATGTTACGCATATTACCAAATGTAGTGAACCAAAAAACATTAAACATAAAATACATAATAAAGAATTTTTTTTTAACTAGAGAGAGAGATTCATAAACCTCTATCCCATCTAAGATTAACCTATTATTTAAATCCCCTAAGTTTTCTTGAGAAACTACATCTCACAAAATACCCTAACACAAGTCCATTTGTGTAGACATGTTATGTGTTACTGCAAATAAGTCTATCTATCTCATCATTTTTGATGACCTAAAATTATCACCATCAATATGTCGAAGGTATACGCCCATATCCATACCATACACAAATCAGTATGTATAGGTATGCTATGCGTACTGCTAGTTAAGCTATCACTCTTGTCGATGAGTTATCTTAACTCAGATGTAGTATTTTCATAACTTAGTTCCAATCTCCCTAATATCCTTAATCCCTTAGGTCTTCCTATGTTCACCTTAAGGGGTATCAATAACTTAGGTCCTTGTGTAGACACCTAAATCGTGTCATGCTTAGGGGAGCTACTTACATAGACACACTCATAAGATCATAAGACATAATCTTGGACTTTCCAAGCACCAACAGTGGTTCTCACCACTCATTTGGGGCCTTTTCAAGCCATCCAAGCTTGGCCGCTCAAGCCAAGAGCAACCAGATTCTAGCCGCTCAAGCCTAGAGCGGCCGGACCTTAGCCGCTATAGATGACAACGGCTATATCATAGCCATTGCAGACGATAGTGGCTAAGCCATAAGAAGTGGTTTGCCGACAAACAGGCCCAATCTCGGGTGGAAGTGGTAGTCTGCATGCAATAAAGGTGAGCGGGAGTGACTTTGCATTCCTTTTCACGACCAGTTCACATAGGAGACTTGAGTTTGCATTTAGACTTAAGTTAACTAACCTTCAAGCATAAACAAAGGACAAAAGCTTCTCATGCTAACGAACAGTTCGCATAGAAGACTCAAGTGGGCGGTTAGATTTCAGTTAACTGGCCTTCAAATATAGACAATAGACAAGGGCTTCTCATGCTAACTTGCACTACGCATGAGAAATTCATTTCTAGGGCTTGGACATAGACCTAGGGTTTCACACTATAAAAGGTGCAAGCCTAAGAGCACCAAAAAAAAAAAAGAGAGAGACACATGATCGATATATGACATATAGAGACACATGATCGATATATGACATATAGAGACCCGAATCACATACAGGAGATCATTTCAGAGAGAGAGTTCTCTTTGGGATCACGTGTGTGGTGGAGTTTTGACAAATCAAAGGGCATAACACCTACTTTCTTCAACATCAGATCATAGTCTTTGACCCATAGCTTTGGGGCAAGGAGAGCAAGGTTTTATTTAGTAGCCACTGTCTTGGACAATGGCCCGTAGACTTAGCTTAAATAGACATAGCATATTTTATCTTGTTTTCTTATATCATTAGCTTAGATTTACTTGATTCCATGGTATCATTTTATCATATTTCTATTACATTCTCTGATTACTAACAACCTTATCCGAGGAGGCAATCTCGGACAGCTAAACGTGTATTGTTGTTTGAATTGCATACAGGGCCATAGGTTCATGAGACATAATCCATGACATACGAGAGCAAGAGGATCCATCCGAGAGACATACCTAGAGAAGGAGGCATCTGTAAGCCCTCAGACATTTTCATGTGTGGAACTAGGAAGCATTTTAGAGCATGCCACCCTTTTGCAAAAGGGGACATCTCTTCATCCACTTGTAAATCATTGTATCAAGATGGGTATCCCTAAGAGGGACCGACATGTAACCGGGGTTCAATATTAATGAAAGATCCATTCTTTGTCATTTTCATGTTATATGTTTTCTCATAATATTTTAGCTTCATTTTTGGTATAGTAATAACATCGCAAGTAGAGTTAAGAGCGGTGCGTGCACCCCGAGGTCACTACAGATGGTGATCACGATGGGACAACCACTAATTTTTCATTTTCTACCAGAAAACTAACTTAATTTTGTGTGCAGGTCTAGCCGCTCTGAGCTACAATAGCCAAAAACTAGCCGCTCTGAGCTATAGCGGCCAAGAACCAGCCGCTCTGGTCAACAACGGCCAAGACTGGAGTGCAGCAGAGGTCAAAACATCGACTCTCTGAGCTGGATCAAAGGTTGGTATAGCTTTTTTGATATTTTACAACTTTATTTCTACTTTTGTGTGTTCAAAATAGAGAACTTAAAGCACATTTATGTTTGGAAATTGAAAGAATAAAGAAGAAAGAATTAAGCATTTCGCATATCTTAGATCTTCTTTTAAATTTTCCACTAGGCGTTGCTAGGAACAATGGCTTATGCCTAAAAAATTTACCCTAGAATCCAACGTGCTAGACATTGTATGTTGTTTGCTTGCTTTGAGGCCCTACTAGAGGCCATAGTTGCACGAGATAAAGTGCGCTCATACAAATCATAGTAGTTCATGCATATTTCTAAATATTGAAATGTATTTTTGCACTTAGGCATATAGGAAAGACTCATTGCTGCTATATGATGCACTTTATGTTACGCAAGCTTAAAATGAACACCACACACACACGTCTCATTTAAACATTGGAGAGTTGGATTTCATCACCAACCTTCAATTCAGTCCAGTGACATTGGAATTCATCTCCTTCCACTGGTTTGCCCCCTAGAGCTTCCTAGAAATGGATTGGGAAACTTACTTATAGTGACACTAAGTTACTTGTGTTCAAACTATCTCCCACTATTGGAACAATCATTGGTTCAGAGTGGAGGAGCTAGGCGAACCCCCCATTGGGTCTTCAATGGTGTACCCTAGCTTCTTTTGAGAAAATCATGTTTGGCATGAGTGTACTTGATTGTCACTATGGATGAGTCTTCTCATTCTTAATCCAAGAACAAGAGCAAAGAAATCAAGAGAACAACACATCAAAACACAACAAATAGTTTAGGGCACACTTAAATTGGTAATCAAGATAAACATTTGTTTGGAATTGTGTGGTCATTCCTAAATAGCAAACTCAAAAGATCAAGTCATAAAACAACATGGTCAAAACAAGAAGTAAACACCCTCGGTATGATGTCGAGGGAGAGACAGAAGCAATTCATACCCATAGGCGGAGTCATAGTAATGTTGAATGACCTACCTGTAAGACCGTGAGACGTAGCTCCATGAGCCTAAGGGGTGATAACTCAACTCTTGGGGGATCTCCTCGAGAAACCCCAAGTAAGGAACCACATCATGGAACAAAGTCACATAAACAAAAAGAGGCTTCACAACCATCCTCATCAAGGAGACATGAGGAGACCTCAAGGGCCTCCTCTAAACACATAGAAACATCTCAAAGACATGAGGAAACTTCAAGGGCTTCCTCCTCACATGGACATAAAGAAGGTTCTAAGACTCATTCTTCACATAGGGATGATGAGACTACCACATCTCCATCCACATGGAGAAAACATGTCACCACCAAGCCCTCTTCATCAAGAAGGCAAACAAGAATTGCAACACCTCAAGACTCACAAGAAACATATGAAATAGGTCTGCCCACTGAAGGGCAAGAAACTAGAGCTACATCTAGTCATGGGAATCATATAGAAGAAACCCTTCACACAAAAGGAAATATTCCCATAGACTATGACCTCATAGGAGTAAATGGCACCCCACGGGACCAGCCATGGAGAACGAGACAACTAGACAGGTTGGATCGATTTCCTACTCAACCAACCCAAAGAACTATAGCTACTGAGAACTCTGCATCTAGAAGCTCATGAACTGTGACTTCTAAACATACCTCCCAGTCTGGGGGTACCTCAGAGTGACCCCATAGAAGATGCATGGAGTCTGATCATAGGGATATTCAACAGTACACTGAACAAGTCACATTAACTAGCAAGAGTACAGATACAACAAAAACCCCCTCGAGGAATCTACGAGTCAAGACTACAAGAACAGAGTCAGATAAACATGAGTCTTCTACAATAGCACAAACTGACCGAATGAGGTGGTTAGAAAATGCATTACGCAAAGAGTGAGAGTTAGTGGAAGCTCTCGAACAAGAGAAACAAAGAGAAAGACTCTTGCGCCAACATGAGCAATGTTTAAGAGAGCAATCTGAGCAGCTAGCTCTTAACAATTTATAGATAAATGGTGGTGACCACCAAAGAACAAGACACGCTGACTCACCTAAGGAAAGGCACACTAGACAAGATATCCCACAATGAAACCCCCCACCAAATCATGAACAAAATCCAACTAATGGGGGGAGGGCAAACATAACAAATCAAGATCACAATCCTGATTCCCCTCATAGGAGGGAGGAAAATGGAACAAATCAAATGGATAGAGAGTTACCTCCATTGCCAATGTGAATAGGCTTGCACGAAGAGGAAATCCATGCATCAAAGGCATTTCAAGAGCTTGCTAAAAAGATGAAAACCTTTGAGAAACAAGAGGTAGCTAGGAACTCACCAACATTGAGCAAGATACACAATCAACCATTGTGCCCATCAATCCCTAGCCCTCCATATCCTAAGCACTTTGAGATGCCTAGGTTAGAGAAGTTTAAAGGTGAAGAGGATGCACAAGAGCATGTCACCAATTTTATCAATGCTTGTTTTCATCTTGAAGACAATGACGCTCTCATGCTAAGAACATTCATAATGACATTTTTAGGTGTTGCCACTCAATGGTTCAACCAACTACCTAAGCATAGCATAACCAACTTTGAACAACTAGTAAACGCATTCTTGAAGCATTTCTCCTTTGGTGCTAAGAAGAAGGTGAACCTTTCAGACCTAGAAAACCTGAAAAAAGTATGATGATGAGCCAATAATGGATTATGGGAATAGGTGGAGAAAAATCATGGCAAAATTATCATTCTCCATTCCCACAGAAGAGATCATTCATATGTTTACCAAAATTTGTTCTAAACATATCTCCCTCTTGCTACAACTTCAACAATATCCTTCATTTGAGGAAGCTTTGGCACAGGCCAAGCTCATCGAAGAGATAAAAGTAGATGAGGGAACCATTAAGCTCCAAAACAAAAAGGAGTGGAACAAGAATGGTAAGAATGACAAGTACAAGCAGAAGTAGGGCAACCCTACTCCAGTCAATCAAGTCGTATTGGCTACACCCAAGGATGGGGGTGCACAACAACCATAGAACTATCAAGCACATCCCCCACCAACCAACTACGACCAAAAGAACAATCAAGGAAGAAATCGAGAATGCAAGCCACCTCGTTATTTCATGCCTCTGACAGAATCAATGCAATCAATATTTAATCAGTTGAGCGAGGCCAGGAGGATCAGATTTCTTGATATACCTCTTGTAGATCCCAACCATCCTAAGCCAAAAGGATATAGGGAAGATCAATTTTGTCCTTATCATAGGATATCGGGGCATGACATTGAAGCTTGCATCGGGTTTAAGCATCAAGTGCAAAACATGATTGAGGTGGGAGAGCTCAAAGTTGACAACCCACTAGCTCCCGATAACAGAGACATGGGCATATACAGAAACCCATTGCCCAATCATGAGGCCCCTCGAGAGCAAGGGGCCCAAGTCAATCAGGTTCGAGCTGACATACCTACCCATGGATGCATTGGGATGGTTGAGATCATTAACATAGCAACAAGGACTAGGCGGTATGGTCAACCGCAACCGCCTGTAGCTCCCATGAACATCCCAGCCACTCCTAGGCAAAGGCAAGACAACCTTCCAGGTCCACCAATGAGACCTGTGGTAACTATTCAGAGTATATTGGAGCAAAACTTACAGATGACTCCAGCTAAGTTATCCATCTATGAGCTCATACAATAGTCCCCAAAGCATAGGGAGACTCTAATGGAGATTTTAAGAACAATTGAGCTTCAACCGCAAGATGTGAATGCATTCACTCACTTTGTGGGACAAGTGCAAGAATGCCAGGAACCTGTAATCTGATTCTATGATCATGAGATTAAGATAGTTTCTGTTGCCTTACTAGACCCTCCGCTAAACATTGTAGTGGCCATCAATGACTTACCTTTCAAGAGGGTTTTGGTCGATACAGGTTCATCGATAAACATCATCACAACAACTGCAATAGAGCACCTCAAGATACCCAAGACCAATATCATTCCAGGAACTTACACATTGAGAGCTTTTAATGATGCTTTATGCAATACTATGGGAATGATAGTCCTACCCATCAAGGTGGGGCACAAGACCATCCCCATGATGTGTCATGTCTTGGAAGGTGCTATGCAGTACAACATCCTCTTAGGGCACCCTTGGATAAGGGCCATGAAGTGCGTGCCTTCGATCTTGCACCAGTGTGTCAAGTATGTCCATGAAAGCAAAGTCTATGTGGTTTATGGTCGATGAAGAGCCTTTTAAATATGTTAATCAGGTGGATATTCTGGGAGAATTCATGATCCCTTCTACTCACCTATACGTGGCACCTTCATCCCCAACCACACAAGTTGATAACAAAGACAAAGGGGTAAGAAAAGACCCATGCACATCAACACCTTCTGGTGCACTCAAGACAATCAATGCTTCTAAAGTACCATCAACGTCAAAACCAAAAGACAATCAGAAGCTAAAGGCCCCCTTAGTTAAGGAAGAAAGGCCCAAAGAAATGCCAACTATAGCCATTGCTAAAATTCCAAGTCCTATGGAAGAGGAAGATCCTCAAGATCAAGATGAAGATAGTGATTATCACCCTGCTTCACCAGTATCATCCATGGGGTCATCCACATCGCATGCATCAATACACTTGGCAAGTATAGGCATAGGGGAATACCTTGTGCAGAACATCACCTTTACGCCTATCATTGAGACTGCATAGGACATAGGGAGGCCTAAATACTTGAGGCCACCAGTAGGAATAGTGGTTCCACTAGGAATCCCTCCCAACCAAACCAATTTTGTCTATGCCGGCCTGGACTACGCTCATAAGTCTTCAGATATAGAAGGAGATGGTGATGAATTATTCATAGTCAATGTTCATTACCTCTCTAATCCTGAGTTTTCTCTAAGATACTTTGAGCATTGCCATTGGCATGGCTATGGCCTTGGCATATATGAGTAGGGGTGCAAGAGGCCTTACGAGCCACTATATCAGCTTCCTTCTGATAGATTTGGCTTAGGCTATTATAGCGGAGGTCGAGATGACTCGCTTGTAGTGACATTGGAAATATTAAGCATAGGGTTGGGAGAAGACATTGATTTCATTCCTTATCACCCCTTGAGAATAGAAAATTTGAGCAATAGACAAGTAGCCACGGTAAACATACCACCTCCAAAAACTTATCATCCAAACACCTCAATTGATTCCACCCCAATAGGGTACAACTCATGGGATGAGGAGAATGGATATGAAGCAAGTGATGATGAGGTACAACTTGGCTTAGCCTATCAAGGGCCTCGCTATTTACAAAGGTTCACATGGTCCATCCATGATGAGATTGAATATACATCAGATGAAAGTGACTATGAATCAGAAGACTCAATAGAAAGAGCTTACTTAGGCTTAAGCCATCAACCCCTGACTTTGGGGCAAGAGACAAATGCAAATGGGTTCTTCATAAGTGATGAAGAATATGAAGATGAAATAGAGATGGCCTACTTAGGGCCAAGACATGAGCCCTTTGTCTTAGGGCCGCATACCAATGCTAACAATTTTTGGATAAGTGATGATGACTTTGAGGATGAGACCGAGATGGCTTATCTTGGACCTCACCACTTGCGGCAAGTCAATGAGCTAGTAGAGAGAGAGGTGGCACTTCATGCCATAGACCCTCAACTCTAATTTTTGGGGAGACCTATTGACCTAGCTGCCATTCATCGGATGGTTAATCCCCCTATACCTACATTCAGAGAGCAGTTAGAGCCCAATGATCCTATTGTCCACCCTGCTCATGGGCCAGATCCAAAAATTCCCATTCCTCCAGAACCTCATCACGAGTATGGAAGAGAAACCCCTGAGACAAGATTGCACCCATGTGGTCCTAGAGATTTCATCCCATCCATCAACATGATCTCCATCGATTTGACCACTCCACTTCATAATCCAGTAGATCCTACCAAATCATTGCATCTTGATATAGACGCTATTGATTGGGATCATGCTAGTTCACCCATAGAGCCAGAAGACCTCTTCCCCAATGAAGAGATGTTACAGCCATTCCATATTGCATCAGGTTGTGCGTATGACGTCTTCCATGTTGGTTTGGAACCTGAGTCAATAGGTCCTATGAATCTCGTTGATGACATTCATTTGATACCCATGCCTCATCAGCTAGAGGATGGGTCACATATGGCTATAGAAGCAACTTTCGAGGTGGACATCAGTGATGATCCTACCCAACCAAGGAAAGTCAAGTTCGGAGAAAGTCTATCTCCATAGGAACAAGCCATCTTGATTCCTCTCCTCAAGGAGAGGCCAAATATTTTTTCTTGGACTTACAAAGACATGCCAGGGATAGATCCAAAGTTAGTCATTCACAACCTTTCATTGGATCCCATGAAGAAGCCAATCAAGCAAAAACTGAGGAAAATGCATCCAACCATCGCTTTGATGGTAAAGAACGAATTGCAAAAACTACTGGATGCAGTATTCATAGTTCCTATTGACTACCCTGAGTGGGTGTCAAACATGGTACCCATAGGGAAACCTGATGGAAGAGTCCGTATCTACATGGATTTTAGATATTTGAATAGGGCAACACCAAAGGATTCATTCCCATTGCCAAACATAGATGCTCTTGTAGATGCAACCGTAGGTCATGAAATGCTCTCCCTAATGGATGGGTTTTTTGGATACAACCAAATCCAGATTAAGCTCGAAGATCAACATAAAACTACTTTCATTACTCCATGGGGAACATTCTATTACAAAGTGATGCCATTCGGTCTCAAAAATGTTGGTGCCACATATCAGAGGGCCATGACATACATATTCCATGACTATATGCATAAGATCTTGGAATATTACATGGATGACTTACTAGCCAAGTCCCTATTGTGGCAAGAGCATGCCGAAGTCCTTAGACAAGTCTTTGATCACCTCATAGAACACAATGTCCGATTGAATCCTAAGAAGTGCGTATTCGACGTAACTTCTAGCAAGCTTTTAGGATTCATCGTATCCAAGAGAGGCATCGAAGTTGATCCTACAAAGGTAAAGGCTATACTAGAAATGGCCACCCCTACCAACATTAGGGAGTTGAGGAGCCTACAAGGCAAGATAGCATCCATCAAAATATTCATCATACAATTATCAGACAAATGTAGACCTATGAATAAGTTGCTATGCAAGGAAGTCCCCTTTCATTGGGATGAAGAATGCCATCAAGCCTTTGTAGAGATCAAGACTTATCTGGCAACACCACCAGTATTGGCTCCACCAAGGCCAGACATACCATTTTTACTATATATATCAGCTACTAATTTTGCACTAGGCACCATGTTAGCCCAAAAGAATGCACAAGACAAAGAGCAAGCCATATATTACATTAGTCGCACCTTGGTGAGCTATGAGCTAGGATATGCGTATGTCAAAAAATTGTGTTTAGCAGTGGTCTTTGCAACTCGAAAGTTGTGACACTACATGTTGAGCCATACGACCTACGTCATATCAAAACAAAATCCTTTGCAAGTACATGATGAGCAAGACATATCACAATACACGTACCACAAAGTGGATCATGCTATTGATAGAATTTGATCTAGAGTTCATAAGCCAAAATTCCATCAAGGGACAAGTCATAGCAGATCAATTAGCAGAGGTGCCTCTTCAGGATAACAAGCCTCTCACCATAGAGTTTCTTGATGATGCGGTCTTTGCATTATCAGATCCACCAGAGCTCGAAGAACCTAAGAAAGAAAAATACATGTCATTGTTCTTCGATGGTTCGAAGTGTGAACAAGGAGGTGGAGCAGGGATTGTCTTTATCACACCATAGGGTGCTCCATTACCCTTATCATTCAAACTAGACTTCCCATGCACAAACAACAATACAAAATATGAAGCATTGATCTTGGGACTCCAAACAACCATAGCGATGGGCATTAAAATATTGAATATCTTTGGTGACTCCTTGCTCATAGTAAACCAGGTCAAAGGACTCTTCCAATGCAGGTGCCCACTCCTGAAGACTTACAAGGAACTTGTTGACAATTACTTAGCCCAACTAGAATGGTACGACATCGAGGCAATCCCTCGTACATCGAATAGATTTGTAGACACTATGGCCTCTTTGGGATCCTTAATCCCTCAGAATCCATCTACTGATTTTACAACCATTCATGTGAAAGTGCTTTCGCACTCAGCAATACGTCGTGAAGCTTTTGACAATCAAGAATCAGTCAACATGATCAACATCAAACCAAATCAGGATTGGTCCTTCATAGCTAGGAGTTTCTTGCAAACAACACCTTGGGGGTCGTTGATCTCCCAAGGACCCATAGAGTGTGGTGTGACCATATACCATAGAGTTGTTCCTCAATCCATGTTCACTACCTCAAAAATGCAGGAAGAGCAAGTTGTCTATTCTATAGAAGTTGTGGCCTATCAAGATTGGCTTTCCCAACTATGGGACTTCCTGAAGCTCAGAATAATACCTCAAGGTTTGTCGCATACAGAAAGGTGAACATTTAAATAGAGAGCAACAAGATACATTTTTCTAGGAGAAATCCTCTATAGACGAGGATATGATGGAGTATTACTCCATTGTCTTGAGCCCCAGGAAGCATCTTGGGTAGTTTCACAAGCTCACGATGGAACATGTGGAGGCCATTTTAGTGGCATGGCCATCATTAAGCGCATATTGAGAATGGGTTACTATTGGCCCATAATGGAAAAGGACTACTGTGAGTATGTCAAGAAATGTAGTAAGTGCCAACATCATGCAAATCTAATGCACTTACCATCGCAAGCTTTGCAGCCCATCCAGGAAACATGGCCATTCTCGCAATGGGGACTAGACTTGATTGGGAAGATCTCACCCCCATCCTCATGCCGACATACATTCATCATAACGGCCATAGAATACTTCACTAAATGGGTAGAAGCGATCCCCTTAACATCAACAACTGGACCAAGGATTGCGGAGTTTATACTCCATAATATCATAAGTCATTTTGGGGTCCCTTCTAAGATAATATCGGATAATGGGCCATATTTTAAGAACAAAAATGTGCATGCTTTAATGAAAAAATATCATATTCAGCATAGTTTTTCAATGCCTTATTATCCGCAAGCAAACGGGCAAGCAGAAGCCTCAAACAAAATAATAGTCTCCATTTTGAGGAAGACAATGCAAGAAAATCACAAGGATTGGCACATGCAATTGCCTCTTGCACTATGGGCATACAGGACTAGTATACGGATGCCCACTGGGGCAACACCATTTTCACTAGTATATGGCACTGAAGCCATCATGCCTCTAGAGTTGGAAATCCTGACTCTACGCATAGCACTAAAAGACTTCATAGATGATGAAGTTGCGCGACAAGGCCGCCTTGATCAATTGATGCTTCTTGATGAACATCGAGTCAATGCTTTAGAGCATCTCCATGTTTACCAAGATCACCTTGCACGAGCTTACAATAGTAAAGTCCACCTAAGGGAATTCAAGGTTGGAGATCTAGTGCTCAAAGAAAACCAGCAGAATTCAAATCTGTCGCCGCATCTACGAGATAAGTTCATGATAAACTGGATAGGTCCATACATGATTTCACAGAGAGTTGGGCCTGGAGCATATCACCTTATATCATTAGATGGTGTTGAAGAGCCTGAACCTCTCAATATCATTCACTTAAAGGCATTTTACACATAAAAACACAAAAACATTCAAATATGTCAAAAACACAAAAACATTCAAATATGTCAAAAATAAAAAACATTCAAATATATCAAAAACACAAAAACATTCAAATATGTCAAAAACACAAAAAAATTCAAATATGTCAAAAACAAAAACAAATCATAAAAACATAAAATTCAAAAATTCAAATCAAAGGCTCCAAGGGTAATTCAAGCCACTTGGTCAAAAATCAAATCAAAGGCTCCAAGGGTAATTCAAACCGCTTGGTCAAACAATCAAATCAAAGGCTCCAAGGGTAATTCACACCGCTTGGTCAAACATCAATTCAAAAAGGCTCCAAGGGTAATTCACGCCGCTTGGTCAAAAATCAAATCAAAAAGGCTCCAAGGGTAATTCAAACCGCTTGGTCAAAATCAATAACAAAAGCCCCAAAGGCATAATAAGCCCTTTGGTCAAAATAATCAAAAATACAAAAACAACATAAAATCAAAAATACAAAAACAATTGCACTTCACATTTTGCATCCACATCATTGCATTGCATTTTCACATACATTACAAGATATGTCATGAGAGTCTTAAAAGTGATACCATAGTTTGTCGCACAAGTCATTCATATCCATACCTCCATCCACATGTGTGTAATTGTGTTTTTCAACACAACCATTATTTGTTGCTATACATAATTACTAAGGCTTTTCGGTTAGTCAACCAAATCTAGTAATCTTATCAAATTTTGAGGAAAACAACTTTGATTAGTAGAAAGAAAGGCCTAGCTATGATAAAGCCTTGGATATTCAAGATCCCATCACTAATTGAAACACTAAAATCCTAGATGGTACAAGGAAAATATGAAAGTTGCAAAGTGGTCTAGGTTACCTTAAGTGAAAAGGATTATCCTTGCTTATCCCCCTATGCAACCGGTTTAAAGGTGCTGAGAATTGGCAAAAGGACAAGCTTTACCCTATCAAAATCCCTTGCTTAAATCAAAATAAGCAAAATCCCAAAGCAAAAGTACAAATTCAAAAGGCCAAGCATACAGTCCAGATTTCAAAAGCAAAAATCCAATACAATTTTTCAAAAAAAAAAAAAAATCAAAAATAAACAATGATTTTCATCACTAAGAATGAGCAAAATAAACAGTGATTATCATCACTACAAAAAAATCCCCACTAAAAAAAAAAAATAAAAATAAAAAAAATAAACAATGATTTTCATCACTACATATGAGCAAATATCCAAAGCCAAAAAGAAGCCAAAAAGAAGGGAATAAAGCTTGAATCCCTGGAATTCTCAGCATTGTACAAAACTGGAAGGAGAAATCCTTATGCATGATGATATGTCTATTACAATTGCTTCATGCATTTGTGTAGACCAATGTTTGAATGTGGATGAGCTAGCTTAGGTAACCAAATATTGCCTAGTGGTATAGTCCAACTAAGTCCAACATAAGGATGAGATGAACACTTGAGGATCCCTGATCTTAGCAATGGGCTGAAAGAATCCCGCTGACATCGGAGGAAATGCTTGAGTTCTACCTCAAAATATACAATCACATGCACACACAGAGATCATGAAAAACCAGGTCCATGGTAAAAGCCTTACTTTTCAAAAGTCTAAGTGGTAAGTAGACAATTGTTGATAGGGGAACTAGAGTGTTTGAATCTCCGAAAAGCCCCAAATTTTTTTACATAGCAACAAATAATAACATCAATCACACCATCATATTCCTTATAAGATTCTATAAATTAGGGGGTATCAACATAGTAGGACAGATACCGCATATATATTAGAAATAGTATATAGACGACCACTGACTACTTTATATCTTTTAATTTATAGAAACTTATTAAGAAGATACATTACACACCATTACATCTCATATATGAATACTTAATCAATTCTTATGATAGAAGTGATTATTTAAATTCATGATTATTTTTAAACTTTCTGTGGTATCACCCATTAAGATTGTCAATGTCATATGCATTCCATATGTTTTTAATGATTAGAGCATACAGGTTCATTTATACCATTCCATCACATAAGTTAGATGCATATAATTAAAGCAAAAATTAAACATGCATTTAACAATAACATTTGCATCCATGAAAACAAGTCATTAATCATCCATAAACCACATCATAAAACATACAGGCAATATCCATTTGCATATCATAAATTCATCATTCATCATCAAAATACATTGCATCATATCATCAAATCATATAAGCATCTACACATCCATCTAAGCATCTTCAAATATCATCTATCATCTAACATATCCATCAAATCATCATAATATCATCATCGCATCATATCATAAAACAAAATAACAACAAAAACATAAGCAATAAACGATACACATAATGAGTCACAAAAGGTAAATCTATCATAAAAATATGTGTGTCAAGTCCAATGGATATACAAAAATGCCCATGGGCTATAGTCATGTAGGTCAGTCGACCTCAAAAATGGATCAAGAACCAAGTAGAACATCAATCTAGTGTCGGGCCTGAGCCCCCTGCATCACCTCCTCCAGTGCCACCTCCCCCTATGGTGGTGTCATGAGTCGAGTGATGTGAGCCTGTAGGTCTCTCTATCCGAGTTCGGGTCCACTGGCTAGGATGAGTGGAAGACTACCCCGAGGTAGAGCGCCCGCTGACCTACGAACCACCTGCATCTACTGGATCCTTAGGGACAATCCCATGCCTCCTGAGCTGCATCTGAAGGAGGGTAACATGATCCGTAAGACCCTAGATCCGAGCCTCATGCTCATCCAACAAGGAATGAAGTCATCCCACCTCTACCCCTGAGCCTACTACTGGAACCTCCTATGGTGTAGAAGTAGGAACAACAAACTGCATCCTGACATCGCCACCCCCGATAGTAGCCTATAGAGCCTGTATCTATGCTGTGAGCTGCTCAATCATAGCATCTCACCATTGTACCTAGATCTTAGTAGCCTAGAGCTCAGCCTCGACCTCATGCAACTATGCTCTCAGAGGAGAGTCTCTCTCCTCAAGCTCTAACTCCTCCTCCTCAGGAACATCAAGATCCTCTACTACCACCTACTCTATCGGCTGGCCCCATACCTCGATCCTAGCTCAAACCCTACATCCTACCGGATCTATGCCATCACCCCCACCATCATCCTCATACCCTAGGCTATCGATGCCATGCCACATCCGATCACCCCACCACTGAGAGTAGGCCTCTATAACTCCCCCAACCACTATAGGGTCTATGGCTGGGGCATCCTCCTCATCTGCAAGCTCTGTGACCTATCATGGAGGTAGGTCCCTCTCTACTATGAGGCGCCTATACAAGAATGGTACCAAGGGCACATCCTACTGCAATCCATACTGACGAAGAACCCGAGAGTAGAAGAAATACTCCTAGATGGCAATATTATGGCCAATGAGCCATCGCTCACATCGTGTCCTAGCAGTAAAACTAGCTGGATCATCCCAAACTAGACACTCATAATACGACCACCACACGACATCTCCGACCAATAGTCTAGTGAAAGCATCAATGTAGTGGGACAACTCCCCTACAAAAGTGTGGCTCTTACGCTCCTCATGCTCCCGAGCCCATATGGCAGCATAGCACTATGTTCGAGCCTCAATAGATGTAATCTCAGCTAGGAGCCCCTTAGGGTGATCTACCTTAATGTGCTCCCATCCCCAAACCTGTAAGAGCAAACTACAAGCAATGTTGATGCATCCCCATCGATGGATGTGGTACAACTCATCATAGCACTGAGCCAATAGTGATCTACCCCATGCATAGATGATAGGCTCCTCACTATCCAGTAGGTCCTGCACCATCGCTAGGAGGTTCCAAGGGAACCTCAAACCCGAGTAGTCTAGGATAAGAACATTGTTGATCACCATCAGCAACACAACATGCCTCACTATGAAAACATGAGCATCATACCAAGTCTTGATAGATACTCCCCTAGACCCAGTCTCCCGGAGAGCCTATGTAGAACGTGCCCCAAACACCCTATCATAGACGACCACCTGATCATTAGTGGTCGATGAAACAATGGGCACCCCATCGAATGGGATCCAAAAGATCCTGTACACGTCCTCCGACATGATAGTCATCTCATCGAGTGGAAGGTGGAAGGTGTTGGTCCGTGGGTCCCAACGGTGGGCTAAAGTCATAAGATAAGCCTAGTCAACCATAATGTGGGGCAACCTGATAACATACTATAGCCCATGGGCCTTAAACCACTCCCAGTCAATGTCATCAAATCTAGGAAGCAAGTCCAGTAGGAGCTTCGGGTCCCGAGCCCGAGCAGTGAGGATCTAAACAAAGCAGAAGAAAAACAAAACATAACTACAATGCATCTAAGGCATAATTCACAATAAACATGAAAATGGTGCAAAAGAGTATGAGTTACTCTAAATCTAAGCAAAAGAAGCATAAATTGCACCTAAGCAAAGCAAAAATTCAAAAGTAAAAAAAAATCATAAAATCAATACACAAAATGCAAAAACAAGGCTCAAGCTTTAGCCATTGTCGCCTACAATGGCCGAAACCTGGCCACTGGAGGCAACAACGGCCAAGGCCCAATGGTCAAATTTTTGACCATTGGGATTCAAGCTTGGCCGCTCTGAGCGACAATGGCTCAGAGCGACAACGGCCAAGGGGCGACACGACAAACCCGTGAACCCTTGGCCAAAAAATAAAAAAAAATTACAATTGACAAAATAACTTAAGCAAAGCAACAAAAGGGAGGGAAAGCAAACAAATTGGAAAACAAATCCCCTACCCAAGCATCAAAACTAAGCTAAGTTTGAGAATGCCCAAAATGGCGGCAATAGGTGAATAATGGAAAATTTTCAAAAACCCTAGGCTAAAGCCACTGATAGATTGCAAATTTGGGGACCAACCCACCATGGCAAAAAGGAACCTAAGCCTAATTACGGAGTTTGTTCATTGCCAGCAGGTTTAGTGATGTTCATTTTGCTCATTTCTTAGTGAAGTTCAATTTTACTTAGACAAAGAAAAGAGAGCTAGGGTTTTGAAGAGAAATACCCGAGAAGCTCCGGCTCCTCCAGTAGCTGATGTCTCACCCCGTGCAGCCATGTCCTCAGCACCAACAAAGTTTCGAAGTCGCAACCATCGTCGTTGCACCAGAGCTCTAAAAATAGAATCTTGAATAGTGAAAATGATAGGTCAAAACCCTAGAATTGCAAGTTTTATATTTCCTTAATTATGCCTTGGCCGCTGCTGACGTCAGTGGCCCGAGCTTCTTGGCCGCTCAAGGTGACAGCGGCCATAGGCAGGAAATCAGAGGCCGTTGGACCTGACAATGGCCAAGCCCATAGGTCAAAATTAAGTAGTTCCTTCAATGAGGGAATAACAAAAATAACAAATAATCACACTTTGATGGTTTAGGATCATCAGAATGTTCAAAACAACAAAAAAAATTCACATAAAATCACAATCTCAAGCAGGCCTCGTATCCAGTTACCTACTCTATCCACTCGATGATTGCAGTGATTTGCACTCCATGTATTTTGGTGAGATGAGTAGGCAACCATAAGGCCACTTGGGGCAAAAGCAACTCATTTTGGAATTACGATATGTCACCCTTCAAACCCGAAGAAGATCAAGATGGTCGGACTGCTCCATGGGTGTGAAGGGGTCATTCTAATTCCCCTATGACATCAAAAATATTAAGTCAAAGTGATACAATCTAAACATAAATAGAATCACTCATCCTAACTCCCTAAGAAGGCTATTGATAGTCGGACCGCTCCTCGAGATAGGGATGGATGATTATCATAAGCAATTGGAATCACACTTGGATGTGGGATTGCCCATTAAAAGCAACAAATGCTAGAAAGGAACCAGATTAGTCATATTGGTCAAGCGACTTGTCGCTTCATTCATTGTCATTTCTTCACCAATCCATTGTGTGAGGAAGTAGTTCAAAACTTCAACTTAATCATAATCAAAATCAACAAAATATCACTTGATCATAGCAAAATCATGTTCATCCTTTGAATCATTGCATACAACAATCACAAATTTCCCTTGTTTGCTAGGAACGTAAGCAGACATGACATATTCAATTGTAGCTCTCCTACCGGTCGAAATTGTTGTAGCAGCTGAAGCTACCCGATTGAGTTTGAGGAATGAGTGCAATTTAACATGCAAAAGCCACTGGGCTAAGTCCTCCGAACATTGAGGCAATGATTCAAGGGATGCATGCCATCTTGCATGATTGGGCCATCCGACGTTGATCAGACCATTGATCACCATACACCCTACAAATGGATCAGTCTACATTTTTGCTCAGCGTTGTGTTTTCCACACAACGCATCGCAAAAAGGGGCATCTATAGACACCTAAATCATGTCATGCTTAGGGGAGCTACTTACATAGACACACTCATAAGATCATAAGACATAATATTGGACTTTCCAAGCACCAAAAGTGGTTCTCACCACTCATTTGGGGCCTTTTCAAGCCATCCAAGCTTGGTCGCTCAAGCCAAGAGCAACCAGATTCTAGCCGCTCAAGCCTAGAGCGGCCAGACCTTAGCCACTGTAGATGACAGTGGCTAGATCATAGCCACTATAGATGATAATGGCTAAGCCATAAGAAGTGGTTTGTCGACAAACAGGCCCAATCTCGGGTGGAAGTGGTAGTCTGCATGCAATAAAGGTGAGCGGGAGTGACTTTGCATTCCTTTTCATGACCAGTTCACATAGGAGACTTGAGTTTGCATTTAGACTTAAGTTAACTGACCTTCAAGCATAAACAAAGGACAAAAGCTTCTCATGCTAATGAACAGTTCGCATAGAAGACTCAAGTGGGCAGTTAGATTTCAGTTAACTGGCCTTCAAATATAGACAATAGACAAGGGCTTCTCATGCTAACTTGCACTACGCATGAGAAATTCATTTCTAGGGCTTGGACATAGACCTAGGGTTTCACACTATAAAAGGTGCAAGCCTAAGAGCACCAAAAAGAGACACAGAGAAAATAGAGACACATGATCGATATATGACATATAGAGACCCGAATCACATACAGGAGATCATTTCAGAGAGAGAGTTCTCTTTGGGATCACGTGTGCGGTGGAGCTTTGACAAATCAAAGGGCATAACACCTACTTTCTTCAACATCAGATCATAGTCTTTGACCCATAGCTTTGGGGCAAGGAGAGCAAGGTTTTCTTTAGCGGTCGTTGTCTTGGACAGTGGCCCGCAGGCTTAGCTTAAATAGACATAGCATATTTTATCTTGTTTTCTTATATCATTAGCTTAGATTTACTTGATTCCATGGTATCATTTTATCATATTTCTATTACATTCTCTGATTACTAACAACCTTATCCGAGGAGGCAATCTCGGATAGCTAAACGTGTATTGTTGTTTGAATTGCATACAGGGCCACAGGTTCACGAGACATAATCCATGACATACGAGAGCAAGAGGATCCATCCGGGAGACATACCTGGAGAAGGAGGCATCTGTAAGCCCTCAGACATTTTTGTGTGCGGAACCGGGAAGCATTTTAGAGCGCGCCACCCTTTTGCAAAAGGGGACATCTCTTCATCCACTTGTAAATCATTGTATCAAGATGGGTATCCCTAAGAGGGACCGACATGTAACCGGGGTTCAATATTAATGAAAGATCCATTCTTTGTCATTTTCGTGTTATATGTTTTCTCGTAATATTTTAGCTTCATTTTTGGTATAGTAATAACATCGCAAGTAGAGTTAAGAGCGGCGCGTGCACCCCGGGGTCGCTACAAATGGCGATCATGGTGGGAAAACCACTAATTTTTTATTTTTTACCAAAAAACTAACTTAATTTTGTGTGCAATTCTAGCCGCTCTGAGCTACAGTGGCCAGAAACTAGCCCATCTCCATACCATACACAAATCAGTCTGTATAGGTATGCTATGTGTACTGCTAGTTAAGCTATCACTCTTGTCGATGAGTTATCTTAACTCATATGTAGTATTTTCATAACTTAGTTCCAATCTCCCTAATATCCTTAATCCCTTAGGTATTCCTATGTTCACCCTAAGAGGTCTCAATATCTTAGGTCCTTGTAGCAACTAGACTACAATTATGAGGTTCTTTACCTCTATTGAAATTTCTTCCAAGTTTTTCCTTAGGGGTCTAGCTTTAGCTTTATCATGTCTAGCTAGCCTTATATTTTGAGAATATCCTCCTCTTCTCATATTTGTCTTGGTTTCATCACATCAAGCAGTTATATTACTTTCATTGGTACTTTTCAAAGGTTGGTTATTCTAACCTAGATCAATAATGGTCACTACCACCCTTGTATTCCCCAAAAGGCATCATCTGGGTTACGACCAATATTATCTCTTTGGTAGTAATCTATGTCACACTTATCTTTATACAAAGTACCATTTTCCTTAATCCCCAAGGAGTTGAGTTCCTTCTATCTATACAGACTAACTCATTTTATATACTTTCATTCATTAATGGCTAAGGTTATGCTTGTGTTATGCAAGATGTCATACTAGAGTAAAGTAAATTTCCCTACGACCAATCATTAAGCAATCCTTAGCTTATCCAATGAAGCTTCTAGCCCTCATACCTAGATCCTTATCTAGGGAAGCTTATAGTCTTATGACTATGTTTTGACTTCAAGCAACTGGTAGTTCAAGGTCTTTTCTGCTTCAGCTAAACTAAGCAAGGGTCTGCATAGGAATATACCTAAACCTTAGCACATTCCAAGGTAACCTCTAGCCCATCATATCCTAGGGTTTCTTTCACTCAAGCATCTTATCCTACACCTTACTACTCTGATACCAAATGTAACAACCCAAAACCCAACCAAATGAGGGATGCCACTATTTACTACTATATTTAAAAAAAAAGTAATTTAGCAACAACAAACACCAATTCATACAACAACCCCAAAGCTTATCTACTTTAAAAAAATAAAAGAACAATATCTAATAAAACATCTATTCAAATCGAACATGGGAATCAACCAAAAAAAGATACATTAAAAGCAAATATGGGAAACAATAATAAAGAGATACATTAAAGCAAATAAAAAGAGACTCAATACCCATAACACATTATATATCCTAGGGAAAACCCTTATGGGAAAACCAAGCCTCAAATACATTTCCTTTATTGCATAAGTTTGGTCTTTTACAAATACAAGGATCCATAATCCCTTTCTCCCAAATGTATGCCAATACAATGCATAGGAACTCATAGTTCCCATGACTTTATCGTGAATTGCTCCTTTAATCCACATCATTTCTTGATTAACTAAAGTCCCATACTTTAGTTAATTCAATAATCCAATTCCATTACCAAACTAACTAAATTCCCATACCTTTAGCTAATTCAATAATCCATATTTCATATACCAAACTAACTAAAGTCCCATACCTTTAGCTAATTTAATAATCCACATTCCCTTTATTAACTATACTATCATACTTAGCATAATCGTTAACTTTCCATATCATTACAAACTATACTAACATAATTTAGCATAATTAATAAATCTCCTTTTTATTACTAACTATACTAACATGCTGATAATAATTAATAAGTTTGCAATATAGACATGCTAATTGCATTCTAACATAACCCATATTTGCAATACTAGCTATGTTATATCATTTTATAACATAATCTATTATTTCATGTACAACTATGTTACCATTATATAACATGATGTATTCTCAATTACAACTATGCTATTAATTCTATAACATAATTCAATCTTTATATAGAACTATGTTATTCATTCTATAACAAAATCTATGGATTCCAAATACAGTCTATGTTAAATTGCCTTCATAACATAATCAATGGATTCCAAATATGATCCATGTTAAATTATTATAACATAATAAATAGATCCCATATATGATCCATGTTAAATTACCTTTATAACATAATCAATGGATCCCAAATATGATCCATGTTAAATTACCTTTATAACATAATCAATGGATCCCAAATATGATCCATGTTAAATTACCTTTATAACATAATCAATGGATCCCAAATATGATCCATGTTAAATTACCTTTATAACATAATCAATGGATCCCAAATATGATCCATGTTAAATTACCTTTATAACATAATCAATATTTTTCCTTCATATAAATCATGTTAACCAACTATACATAATCTATATGCAACTTGAATCCATGCTATCTCTTTTAAGCACACTAATTAAAGCATAAATATTTCCTTTCATTACCTCTTTAAATTAAGTACCATTACTTAATTTATAAAAATGATCTAAATCCCTTTACTTTCACTAAGTAGAGTCTCACATATCTACTTAATAAAGATAAAACATAAATCATTCACTTTCACTCTAAAGCATCCCATTCCTCTAAATAATAAAGTAATACATAAACCATTTACTTTCACTATGAAGAGTCTCATTCCTCTATATAATAAAGTAATACATAAACTGTTTACTTTCACTATAAAGAGTTTCATTTCTCTAAATAATAAAGTAATACATGAACCATTTACTTTCACTATAAAGAGTCCCATTCCTCTAAATAATAAAGTAATACATGAACCATTTTATAATATAAAACTATGTTAAAATCCCATTAACATAATCTGTCAATTTATAATATAAAACAACCAATGAAACATAATTTTATTATTCAAACCAATGTTTGTTTCCTTTTAACATAGTCCACATCTCATATTATTTAAACTTACTCCAATTCCACATATCAACTAACTAAAGTCCCATACCTTTAGTTAATCAAATATTTTTCCACAAATCATTGTTTCATAGCTAACTTATAATTTCTCCATGAACTCATTTCAAATTATAACCAACAATTTCTTCACAAAATTGTATCTAAAGTTAACCCACAATTTATTCCCAAAATTGATCTATCGTCAACCTTCAATTTTCTATAGTATTGCACTAAAGTTCACTACAATTTCCTCACCAAATTGTACTATAGCTTATCTATAAATTTTCCAAATTTATTCCTTACGAATCATATAAGTTTTACCAAATTTGCTCCTACAAATTTTTCCAGATATTTGTTTCCAAGACTATACAAATTTATCCCCTATTAAATATACAATTTTTCATAAATTTGTCTTAGGGATAAGATATTATTCTTCAGGAATATACCATCAAATTATTATAATATTTTATCCAAGGAGTCCTTTAATAATCTTCTTATTATTATCAACTTTCCTAAATTTTGATCTTACAAACATTCAATTGTCTCACAATGAATTATCAAATTTACCTCCCAAAATTCTATTCAAGGATACATATATTTAATTTCACAAACTATTATCAAGTCTTGATCAATTTCCTCCAAAATGTGATCCAAGAATACATTCAATTATTTCTTCAATTTTCTACAAATGCACCATACTTTTGTGCCTTCAACAATCAATTATGAACATATTACTTAGTCAAACTTTAGTTGGCCCAATGGTCAACTTTGATCATAATTAGCACAACAGTCCACCTCAGTACAATGGTCACTTCAAACCCATTTGGTCCCTTATTTAATATTCATTTCTATCATATTGATCTTCCAAGGTTGATATCATCTGATGTTGTTACCATACGATCTGATTCCTAAACATAATACAAAGACTACTTAAAGTTGATTTCATTCGACATCATAAAGGTAACTAAAATGTGTTTCCTATTCATTCTACAACCTCTATCAATGCATAATGAATCGACGGTCATGAGTCAACTTTGTTAAAGCAGAGGGCTCATCCAACCACATGGTGGGTTTAGGTGAAATCAAAGGTGATCAAGTGTCACATAGATAAGTGGGAAAATGGTCCACTAACTACGTCAATAACGTCCCCAACTAGTGTGTGACCACCGAGTGGTGGTCATAACAAAAGGGACTCTAGTTATTTTTTAAACAACCCATATACTTTTACAAGAGTGATGTGGAATAAATCATTCCCATACATTTAAAAAGGGTGGTTGTGTACTAAGACAACTAGCAACAAATATCATGTAACTACATTCTATCTAGATGCACATGCAGAATCCAGACCAATATTTCAATGGTCCTTCACTATTTTTATCAGATATTTAAGGCAATAAAAGACCATGATTTATACTGGATTAATTGAACATAAGACATCCAACAATAAGGTAAAATAATTATTTAATTAAATGTAGAGGTCAAATACATTTCAATGCTCATTCATAGAATAAACCTCCATTAATCCGGCTAGGCGATACTTACAGGGTAATGTTAGCAAAAATGATGGTTATAGCTAGTCACTAGATTACCAAATGATACCCTGTTCATCACAGGTCAAAACCAACAATAGCAAATCATAGGGGTTTAAATATTAGTCTGCCTAGTGCTTATACATAGGCAAAAATATATGTAACTCAAACTAACAGAGAAAATAGGTAAAGAATATATCAAACTAGCATGAATATCAGTATAAATATTTCCAGATAGGACATATAATTTTCATTAAGTGAGGTTTTGATTCAATGTTTAGACTAGGTCACTTTTGATGCTATAACAAACCAAAGTATAATATAAATAAACTACAGTGTAGAAAAAACCATTGTGTAGTAGCAAATAAAGGAGAGCTTAAACACATGAGCTTTCAAAATGAGGAACCAACATTTTCACTATGAATTTTAAGGAATCCAAAGAGGATGCAATTTATGTTTGTAGTTATCAAAAACAAACAAAACAAAGCCTTGGAATCTCCCAACCTATTTCTCCTTCCAGGTTGATCTCCTTCACCCTTTAAGCCTCCTAGTCTTATGCCTTCCAGACTCCCTCGTCTCGAGCCTCTTCAAAAACTCATGCTAATCCTCTAGTTTCTAAACTGCCTCTCCAATTTATCCTTTAGACTATTTTTTAAAGGTACTCCTTATGACAAGGTAATATTCCCTCTATTAAACAATTAATTTATCCCATGCTAGAGAAGGACAAAGTTAATACTATTAAATTATAAGTGGGGATAAAGAGTATTATTTTAATCATCACTAAGGGGAATAGTAGAAGCGCTATTATATGCTCTTATTAAAATATAATTTACCCATTTGAGTGGAAAAATGGCCTATCCACTATGGATTAAAATAATACCTTCTACCCCTAATTGCATGACACCTATGGAGAGCAATACTATTAAAATATTCTCAACCCACTCGTGGAGTATCAAGTAATCATAAATTTTTTTGGTCCAATCAGAATTAGACATCTTATGTGAAGATAAATTCCACCTAATTGCATTCCAAAATCTATTAATTTATTGAGATAACATGCAATTAATCATGATTAATTAAATTGTTTTTTTTTTGCAAAATATGATTCGTCCAATTAATATTTCACAAAAGCATTAATTGACTTCATACAATATTACAAAAATAGGAATTTAGGTTGTAATTCAACAAGTAGAAGGGTCCTACCAATATGGGTCATGAAAAAATACTAAGAAACTCAATGCCACCTATAAATGACTTGGATCTAGTGATGATGACTTTAGGTTGTAGCTTTGATAGTCAAGGTGTGTAATATAAACAATGCACCAAGAAAAAATAATTTTAAAAGTCAATCCAGTTTTGTTGAGCATGCAAATGACACATTATCAAGGGTAAGCCAACATACTTGGAACAAGATTTGTTCCCTCTTGAAAGGGAAGTTTTTCCCCCAATTTTCAGGTATGCTAGGTCTTGGTCATTGTGGATAGACTCAGAGGTCATTGATAATTGTTCCTTCAAGGGGTATTTATTGGTTATGACTCAATAAAGATAAATTTCCCAAGCATAATGTTTTAAAATAAAAATTATTAAAAAACTAAAAACAATTCCACTGCACTCATATTTTTTTTTGGTAAGTTAATAATTTTTCATTAAGGGGGCATTTGAAAGGCGCCACAACGCCTTGATACAACCAAAAGGAAAGGGATGCAGAAGAAGCAAAAGTGCATCCTAGCGAAGCAAAATAAAGGGAAGAGGATGCAAGGAAATCTCAAAATGTATCCTAAGTAAAAAACACAAAAAGACAAACATAGGAAAACCAGAAGGACAGGGAACCCCACAGGGTCAAAAACAAAAAATAGAGAGAAAATTACTCCAAAGGAGGTGCGACAACAACTTCATGTTTGCTTTCCTTTATTTCATCCTTGGGCACTTCCTTGAAGACCTCCTTAGCAATTTCAACAACATCATCCTCCTTTACTTTGGAAATACCAGTGGCAGCAGAGTTAGCAGGTACCTCCTTATCAAAGGTATTGTAGAAAATAGTAGATTTAAAGCATTCCTCTGATCCTTTAATTGCGAGATGACATTCCTAAGAGCATCCCAAGTGGTTTCCATGTGATAAATGGTTACATAGGTGGATTGGATGACTAGTTTATGCAGGTATTTCTCTACAGTGTCGCTGGAGTCGTCTTCACCACCTTTTTTGGCCTTCTCAGGGTTTAGAGAGACTTTTTCCTTAAGACTTTGGGAACTCCTAGTGGGAATAAAGTCCACCTTGACCTTTTTATTCATAATAAGATATCCCTAAGATTTTTCAACCTTACCCTTCCTTTTGGCCCCTCTCATCCTGGGGCCAAGTGTGGAAGATGTATCATCCTCTGTGTTTTCCTGAGCGATGATATTTCCTTTGGGAAAATTTTGTAGCAGATAAGCATACCAAATTTTTAACAGACCTTGATGGTAAGGCCAATCCTGCTCCTTCTTGACATGGGTGGAAGTTCATGGACCAATAAAGCAATTCAGGTATATTTAGGAATTTTATGTCTCTGAAGTGATTCACAAAGGAAAGATGAAAACTGTAAAGTTGGGAATCGGGATCATCAAAAGTTATATATTGCATTATGGATTTCATTACCTCCTTCTAAGGAGTAGGTAGGTCCTTGCAAAACAAACCTTTCTTGTGGATCTTCCTCAGTGGTGATTTAGCTTCGAATTGACTAAGCTCCACCTCCCAATGGTGTTTGTTCCTCCTCATAGTTTGGCCTTATGCACTTTGCCCAGTTAGCTCTGCAAGTAACTCTATAGATATCTAAAAATCAAATTTATGGATTATGATGATACAATTATCTCAGGTTGAGGTGAACGCCATACTGGCATCCCAATCGGTCCCAAAAAACATCTTGAAAAGGGGATACTTGTTTTGTCTTTGAGGATAGCTTCAACAATGGGATCAATGGAAAAGGTTTTTGGCTTGACATACGTCATCCTAGTGTCTTGCAAAGCCAAGGAACAAGGGTTTTTGAATAATATGTAGAGGATGAGAGAAAATATAGAATAATGCCAAAACAGAGCTTTAACATGGTTTATAGAGCACCAATGCGATATAAAAAGACTCAGAAGACCTTTTAAATTCTGCACTAGAAGACCTTTTAAATGGTTTTAAACTAGAAATTATTATTTATTGCATTTCATATTGATTAGATTGCAGCTTAAATAAAATTTGAAACTAGCACAATAGAAAATTAGCTTCAAAGCCTTATACTAAATTTGGTTGTATTTGAGGATCCTGAGTTTCTCCTTGGGATTCCTTTCTTGGCTTGGTCTTTTTTTGTAGTTGTTCGGTCTAGATTTAGGGGGATCTAGATTTCTATTTAATGATTTTGTTCTATTATCTTGGCTTCTAGGATCTTGCTATTGTTAGATCCTATCTTGTTTTTCTTTGTTGCCCTTTTGTGTTTCTTTTGTAGCCTCAAGGCTCTATTTTTGCTATAAAAGGTTTGGGGACCCTTGAAAAAATCCTTTGGTTTGTAAAAGGTTAAAGGACCCTTTCAAAACCCCTTCTTCCACCTAATAAAAAAAATTAATCTACTCCTAATATAAATGAGTTCCAAATAAATATTAAAGGTTTAGGGGTAAGAGAAAATAAAAGAAAACAAGCCAATATTGCCTTAATTTGGTAAATCAACTCTAACTTAAAAGCAATCATGCCTCAACCATTGTTCACACAACTTGAGATCCGAGATGATGTGATCTCAAAGGAACACAAGATTATGAAATATACTAATTACAACCACCATCACCATGTGTATATTGAACCCAAAAAAAATTAGAAGCCTTATATTATAAAGATATTTATTGAGTACATTTGTTTCAATTCTACTCACTCTGGTGGATTACAAAAGCAAAGCTTAGAATAGTACCAAGTCTGGTTCAAAAATTCCATTTGGTTTACAAAAAAAAATGCAAAGAGAGAAAGAGAGCTAAGGGTCCAGCTAATAGATGGGTTTTTTACCTTTTCAATAGGCTAGTGAGACACTATTTATAATTTTTTTTGTCTTTACATAGTCCTATATTTACAATTAATTGTTATCAATTTCTTGAACAAGCCCCTTAGAATTGCTTTTTTTCATACTTTAACCATGCCTCATTAAATCTCCAATACTTTGTCCATGCCTCATAAATTTTGCATTCACATGATGTTTACTCTGGAATGACTATGCCTTACTAAATATCCATTACTTTACAAAGTCTAAATTGACTATTAATTCCACCATGCCTACCATATTGCACACGTAAATTATTTCTTTCTTTTCCATGTGCCTTTTTTTTTAAATTCACTCTTTTTTAGAATTATTTTTTTGGTAATCTTTTAAATTATTCTAATTATATTTTTCTCTTCCCTGCAATGTTTTTGCATGTTCCAACATTTTTTTTACATTTATGATCATTGTTGGAATCCTTGTTTGCAAGCGTTTGGGCTTTTGGCATTATGCATTTATAACTCTCAAGTTTGTTTTTATATCTCCCTGGTCTTGCATTTATATTTCTAGGCTTCCAAAAGAAATTAAATATTTTATTTGGTTTGAATTTTATACCTTATAATAACATCATCCATTTCTAGAGCATCGGTCGGGGTAGTTCTCAATTGTCAAGGTAAAATTTATAATTGATGAGGCAATGGGTTTTAAATTTCAAACTAACGCATTATCAAATAAAATATTGAGTGGCTGGGTTATTTTTCTTATGCTTATTAGGCTTTTGGTTTCATTGGTATTATTTTATTTCTCCAAGTCTAGCTTTGGCTTCCTGAGACTAGGATTTGCTTTCACTTATGCAACTTTCAACATTATACCTTCCAGCTTCAAACTTTGGATGCATTGACTTCTTTATTTTCCCCTTTGCTTTCTAGAATTGATAAAATTTTAACTTTGTGCTCCTAAGATCTGAATTCATTCCACTTTTACATATTGGCTTATTTTTGGACTTTTTTAGCAGCTTGTTGACATCATTACTTGGAAAAGTTTGAAACTATTCAATTTTGGGTTTTTGCATTGACTTTTTTATTTCCCCTTTGGCTTTTCGACATTGGTAATTTCAAGGCTCTTTTGCTTTTCAGGATTGGATTTCTTTATTTCGCCCATCTACTTTTCACGATTGGTAATTTTGATATTTTATACAATTCTACTTATGTATTGAAAAACCATGCTTTTGAATTCTTGAGTTTGGAATTTACTTTCACTTTTTGGGCTTCAATACAGTTATGATTTGATTTCTCTTTGATTTTATATATCCTAGAATTTTAGCATTATGTAATCTAGGGTTATGCATTTTAGGATTTTAAACTATTATGCTTACATCATCTTTTTAAAACCCTAGCTTTGGGATTTGGCTACTTATATGTAGACACCAAAATCTAGGCATTTGCATCCCACCATACAAATCTACATAATAATAATGTGTCTAAAGTTTGACTTAGGTATATGATTCTTGCACATTATCCACTCACATAGCACATTGCAATTTTGCATAATAATAATGTGCCTAAGGTTTGAATTAGGCATATTAATTCTACATATTATCCTATTTTCTAGATTTTAATAAATCTAAAAAATCCCCTAGGATACCTTGTATCCCCATGTGACATGTATCGTAGCCATCACTACTCCTCACCTTGCCACATATCACACACATCATTCCACTTCCACCTGCCCACTTTCCACATATCACACCTCACTCCACTTCCACCTATCCACTTGCCACATCTCACACCTCACTCCACACATCACTCCATTTGTAACTAACCACTTGCCACATCTCCTTAGTTAAGTGAAACTTCTAGTGACTCACTACAACTGCCTAAGATAGGTGGTTGTCTAGTCCCCACCACTTGGTAGCCCTGGATTGCGACCTATACTTCCCTCCAAAACCCTCAAAGGCCTATAAAGGCACCATCACTTCACCAAAAAAAGAGAGGAAGGAAATGTTATCGTTATGTTGCTCAAATCGTGAATCATGTATGCAATAATTGTTTTTTCTATTTTCAATTTGCATTAGTTATTCATCATATTCATTTGTGACAGGTACTACTATTCATTGTGTTAGATTCATTTTTTTATAGGTGCTACTAAACCTTTTGTCTTTTTGCATGTGTGTAGGTTGAAGATTCAAAAGCTCAAATATAGCATGGTGGTTACAACAAACCCACCTCCAACATCAATTGTAGCATGAAAAAGAGTCAAACACCATTTTCATTGTAATCGGGGATCACCTCCATTGGGTATTTCTATTGTGAAGCACCCTACAAAGGGGCTTATTGTATTCAAAGGATTCACTTTAAAATATAATGTAATGCTTTGTTTTTAGTGCAATGGTATTTTTTTTATGTATAAAAATTGGCTATCATGGTGGGACATGTTGTGGCTAATCCACAACACACCCCAAAATTGGGGACCCACCTTTTTTGCAGGTTTTCAGAGAAAATCTCAATGACCCAGATGCTAAAAATGAAGAAAAGGGGCAAAATGCACAAGTGTAGAAAGTGTCGCGAAATCGCGACATGTCGCGAAATCGTGACACGTCGCTCCGTCGCGGCCAAAAATAGAAAAGTGTCACGATATCACGACATGTCGCTCCGTCCGCAAAAAGAAAAGTGTCGCGATATCGCGACATGTCGCTCCGTCGTCGCTAAAAAAAGAAAAGTGTCACGATATCGCGACATGTCGCTCCGTCGCTGCTGAAGAATGAAAAATTGTAGCGAAATCGTGACATGTTGCTCCGTCGTGGCCCAGAGAGGAGAGAGAAAGGCAGAAGGAAAAACTGTAGCGAAATCGTGACGTGTCGCAAAATCGTGGTCAACGTGGTCAACGGCAGCAGGTGGGCGAAACGTCGCGAAATCGTGACGTGTTTGATTTTCGTGGCTTGAAAGCGGGCAGGAGGCACAAGGTAGAAAATGGTCACGAAATCGTGACAAAACTGAGACAAAGGTGCATAGCTCGAAAGCTCGAAATATAGAGGTGCATAGTTCGAAAGGCGTCGTGAAATCGTGACGTGTCGCGTTTTCACGACGCAAGTGGATAAAAAGCTTAAGTATCAAAACGGTAGCGATTTCGCGCAACTTTTGGCGAAGCGTTCCAGGAAAAGATGTCACGAAATCACGACAAAAATGAAGACCATGCCCAAAAGAGAAATGGTCGCGAAATCGCGACGTGTTTTGGGCAAAGTGTACGGAAGATGAAAAGACGCGAAATCATGACGAAAATGAAGACCATGGCCCAAAAAGAGAAACGGTAGCGAAATCGCGACAGGTTTTGGCAAAGTGTACAACAGAAGACGTCAAAATCGAAAATGAAGACCATGCCAAAAAGAGAAACGGTAGCGAAATCGCGACGTTTCGCAAAGTGTACGAGAGAGAAAAGGTCAGGAAATCACAACAAATGAAGATGGCCCGAAGGAGAAAATGGTCACGATTTCGCGACAGGTTGCGGCCGGAGCGTACGGAGAACAAAGGCATCGCGATTTCGCGACATGTCGCGTTTTCGCTGTGAAAGCGAAGGAGCAAGGCCGCGGGCTATTTTTAGTCATGATTTTCATGGGACCATTACTGAACATGCAGAGACGCTGAACACGTGGCAGAAAGGCATGAGGATCAGAGTAACGCTTCAGATCGACAGTTACTGGTCGCAGAGAAGATCAAGCGTTGCAGATTCAAGCGAAGGGTTAAAAACACCAAAGAGGTGGAAACTGAAACGAAGCGTCCTGAGGAACTGAAACGAAGCGTCACAGAGCAGCCGAGAGCAGCAACATAAAGTTTAAATAGCAGAAATGTAGATAGATACAGGGGCTGGAAATTGTAAACAGAAAAGCATTATTTTATTGAATAAAGGAGTTATTTGGCGAGAGTAACTTTTGTGTGTGAAACCAAAAGGAGATTGAAGGCTAAGACTACTGTTTTCTTGTATATCTTTCCTTTGCATTATTTTGTTTTGTATCTATTCGTTTACACCGTAATGTGGGTTGCGATAGGTGAATGACAAAACAATGCAAATTATTTATTTCCTTAGAGTCTAGCATCCGATTTGATTTGACTATGTTTATTACAGGTCCGTTAGGTCAGGTTGTTTTAGAGCTTCATCTCATAACTTGGGGTTTTGCAGGGAGGAGATTGCTAACCAGATTAACATCCTTCTTTGGTTTTCCAGCTGATTCGCATAAGAACATTTCTGATTCAGTTTCTGATATATTTTAATCTCATTTAGAAGCTAATGTTAAAATAGCAGAACAATTAAACAAAAGATAAAATGAACCAATTAACACTAAAATAAACCGCATGTTAATTTCATTAATGTCAGAACATAAAAGGATTTTTCTTTCTTTTGTTACATGATTGGTTACTTTAACAAATTAGGGTTACAAAGTTTGTTGTGAATCAACAAAGGCCCCTTGTTAACAGTTACTTGCAAGATCTGAGCTATTCTGGGATACATTCTTTTATTTGCATTAAGTCGAAATTGGTTTTATGCATATAGAGATCTGTTCACAAGAAGCTTGGAGAAATAAAAAAATAATAACATATTTCTTTGCAAGAAAGAGTCTTCTGGTTTGAGACTCCAGTTGCGTGTTCATTTTGTAATGGGACAAAAAATTCACTCAACATTTTGGCGCTAGAAGGAGGGCCTTCTTTATTGCTTTGTGATTTTTGATTTGTTCTAACAATTAATGTGGGTAGTTTTGTTTCCACTTATTGTGCTTGCAGGTATAACATTTGGATACTCGTATTTTGCAAGTAAGTTGAGAGAAGTATTTTGAGTTCTAGAATTTCCAAGCCGGCCCAACCTGAGTACATTGCTACTAGGTCTAAAACCACAGGGGAAACTATTTTCCAAAGCCTTTCTCCCACCGCTAGGAGGCCGAAAAACAAAACATTAGAGATCGAAATACCACCCAAGATACTTGAGTTAGGGATTTCTTTAGACTCAAGTACATCTAGCGGGCCTGAGCCCTTAATTTCAAGTGCGACAACAACACAAGGTGTATCTGTCTCCATAGTTCCAAGCATTCCCATTGTTCCCATAGGGTTAACACCTTTGAATAACATGGCCCAACAACAACAACAACAACAACAACCACCTGCCCTCTGGTATGGTGCTCAAAGTTCCCCTTTAGATATTCTCGGGGTAGTCCATGACTTGCCTAGAAACATTGAAAGGGGATTACCCAAATTCATTCACGATGGTCCCACAACAATAGAATATCATGTCCAAATCTACAAAGATTACATGTTTAGGCAAGGGGTTACTCACGAGGATGTTGCTTGCCGAGTTTTCCTTGCTAGTCTAGACCCCACGGCCAATGAATGGTATCGAAATCTTCCAGCAGGGTCCATCACTTCATGGGCCCAATTAGAAACCGCATTCATAAGCCAATTTAGAATGTTATTGGATCCCTCCATAATCTACAATTTGTTCGTATCATGCAAAAGATTACCCAATGAACCCATACGAACATTCAACCAGAGGTTCCAAAAACTATACACGAATCTGACTCGTCACTTTGCGGTAGATCCTGCGGTCGCTTTGCAATTATATTTCGGAGCCTTAGATCCTTTAACGTCTTTGTTGACTAGAAGGAATCCTCAGGTTACGACGCTTCCTTTGGCCTATGCAGAGACAATGACTCTCGAGCAACAGATGAACTTGCCAGGAGCAGGATTGTCTCAGTTGACTCAGATGGGACAATATGGCCCATATAGTCAATTTGCCATGATGAACCAGTTAATGGCACCACAGGTTCCTATGATGAACAATTTCCAAACACCCACCCAAGTGGCGCCATTTCCAAGTTATCCGAATGCCTCCGTGCAAACGCAGGGATTAATTCAAAATAGCCCGATGGGTTTGCCTGGGTTCGGCATGGGCAGTAATTTGTTGACCTTGCCGGGGTTTGCTCCGATTAGCACGCCAAGCCCAACGACCTATCCAACAATCACTCCCATTCAAAGTGTGAATCCAGGGTGGAATCCTCCTGCCCAACCCAAGCTATTCAAAGTGTGAATCCAGGATGGAATCCACCTGCCTAGACCCAAGCCATTGTACCTATTCCAGAGGTGGCTAATGCAACAAACACAACTGGACCCGGAATTACAGTGCCTCAACCACAAGGGTCTGAATCCGCCATAGAAAACATGAAGGAAACCTTGGCCAAAGTTTTGGTCACGGTGGGAAATGTCAATAAAAAAGTGGACCAAGCCATGGGTCATAGCCGGCCTCATAACCATAGAGGAAAAGGAACATACAACACGCAGCCGAATAATGGGCGAGTACCCAACCCCGTAGCCAATCAGGCAGATGTCTCGAAAGATTTTGGAGAATCGGGACCTTGTGATAACGATTGTATGCACCGTGGCCACGGGAAGCATGAGTCTATATTGACCGAGGTTATACATTCCCAAGAAAGTGAAGAAGAGGAGGATGTGGAATTTTTTGGAAACGAAGATGAAGAAACATTGGAAGTTCATGCCAACAAACGTTTTGGGAAAGGAAATCACAAGTATTACACTAGGAGTTCTAAGGAGCCCAAAACTTCCTCTACTCCTCCAAACAACCAATTACTCCCTCCTGATTTCAAAGGAGATGTCAATCCCCCTCCTCCATCCATGGTGGAAAAGTCTAAGATGGTGCAAAATATGTCAAATTCAGAAAAACCCACTTATGACTTGGTGGAAGACATGAAGAAAACTAAGGCCAATGTCTCAATGTATGATATGTCCCGATTATTAGGCCAAGAAGTAAGTCCACCAAAAAGATTAGATCCATCTCGCCCAAGTTCATGAAGCTAAAAGTGCCGAGTCCCGATTGGTTTTACAAAAGGAAAAACGAGATATACCTCCTTTTCTGATAACCATTAGAATTGCAGGTAAAAACCCGCACAATTGTTTAATAGATTCAGGGGCCTCGGCTACCATCATGCCCCTAGAAATCTATAGAAAATTGGGACTTACACCAAAACCTTCTAGAAGCAGGGTGGTGCAACTGGATAGATCAACCATGGAGGCAGTGGGAGAAGTGGGGGATGTTCTTATTCAGGTCAATTCGGAACCCGTGGTTCAACATCACATAGACATATTGGTCCTCGACATTCCTATCAAGTATGGCATGGTTTTGGGAAGAGATTGGAGTAAAAACCTGAATGGTTACATTGTGACAGATTCTTCACATATGTGGTTGCCATGGAGGGGAGTGGCCAACCAAATTCGGATTGATAGTGAGCCTAGGCTCAAGGAGATGATCACGGAGTACAACAAACCGAATGAGATCCAATACATTGAGGCAGAGCTGGGAGCATATTGTTTGGACATAGAAACACCTGAAAGTTCCCAAAATGAAAATATTGGGTGCAACGTTACTGAAGGACATCAGGACATTTGGACTTTAAGATTTGATGGATCCAGGTCCAAACAAGGAGCAGGAGCCGATGTTGAATTGTCATGTTCGGATAAGGAGCCTATGTTCGCTGCATACAGTATCGCAGTTCCCTCGCCACCAACAACATGGCAGAATATGAGGCCTTGATTCTCGGACTTCAATTGGCCCTTCGAAAGAAAGTTAAGTGTATCAAGGTCCTTGGTGATTCGGAACTGGTGGTAAAACAAGTGAAGGGACAATACGTATGCAAAGATAAACGGCTCAGACTTTACAGAACCAGGGTTAGAGATTTAATGGATGAGTTTGACGCCTTTAACATATCTTTGATCTCTAGAAAGGGCAATCGTCTGCGAGATTCTCTAGCCGTAGCCGCGAGTATGTTGAAACCAGTGGACCATAAGAAATGCAAGAAATTCTCCATAGAACCGGTCCCTTGTCCCTCGATACCAGATAATGTCACGAATTTTCAAGTGTTTGATAGTGACAGGCACATATTCCATTTTGTCACTAATTCTGGTATATTTGAAAAGCAGAGTTATAGATGAAGATGAAAGGGATCTAGAGGAGGAAGATTTGGAAGAAAAAGCTATTGGAAAATGCAATAAGATGCCAGATGAGATGGCTTCATTAGAAAAAACTTTCGATATCGGATACCAACCAAGAGAGGGTAAAAAGGTTCCACCTCCCAGAGAAGCCTGTGATTTGGTTAACATTGGAAGTGCAAAAAACCCTCGAGAAGTATTTATAGCAAAAGCATGTACCAAGCAGGAGAAGGATTCCATAGCCAATGCATTAAAGGAATACATAGATCGCATAGCTTGGAGTTATAAGGAGTTGAAAACCTATGATCGGAATGTCATAATGCACACGATTCCATTGAAGCCGATTCCAAACCCTTCGGGCAAAGACAAAGGCGAGTCAATCCATTATTAGAACCCTTGATAGAGAAAGAGGTGAAGCGACCGTTAGAAGCTAAGATCATCTTTCCTGTTAGGCATTCCACATGGGTTGCTAACCTGGTCCCCGTGAGGAAAAAGAGTGGAGAAATAAGGTTATGTATCGATTTTAGAAATCTTAATAAAGCCTCACAAAAGGACAACTACCCGTTACCCACCATTGATGAAATACTCCAAAAGGTAAACGGGTCGGAGATGATGTCATTCCTGGATGGTTATTCGGGATATAATCAGGTCCTTATCCATCCTAGTGATAGGATGAAAACTGCTTTCACCACAAAGTGGGGCACCTTTGCATACAGGAGAATGCCTTTCGGACTATTGAACGCAGGTGCCACCTTCCAACGAGCTATGGACTTTGCTTTTAAGGGACTCATAGGTAAGTGCATCATCGTCTATGTAGATGACATTCCTGTCTTTTCTAAGAACAGGGAAAACCACGTCAGGGATCTTAAGAAAGTTTTTCAAAGATGCAGGGAACATGGCATTTCTCTCAACCCAAAGAAGTGCATTTTTGGGGTGACAGAAGGGAAGTTATTGGGACATATAATATCTAAGGATGGAATTTCCATTGACCCTGAGAGAATAGAGGCCATACAGCAGATTCCTTGTCCCAACAACAAGAAGGGGTTGAGATCATTTTTTGGGAAGATCAATTTCGTCAGAAAATTTATTGCAGATTTTGCAGAGATAGCAAAACCTTTGAACGACATGTTAAAGAAAGAGGTCCAGATCAAGTGGACAGATGAAAATAGAGATGCTTTTAAAAACATCAAGGACGCGATTTCTAAAGCCCCGATTTTAGTGAGTCCCGATTATACGAAGCCTTTCTATATCTACACATTTGCTTCAGATCACTCCTTTGCGAGTGTTCTAACTCATAAGAGTGAAGGCAACATTGAAAATCCTATTGCCTTCCTGAGTAGTCCTCTCAAAGATGCGAAACTGAGATACTCCATCTTGGACAAGCAAATGTATGCTCTGGTTAAGACTGTGAAAAAATTTAGGCATTACATAGTCCACAGTAGGGTCTTTGCTATCGTCCCGGATCCTGCAATCAAAGCCATGTTCATACGTAATGAATTAGGTGAAAGACGTGGTAAGTGGGTTTCAACTTTGCAGGAGTTTGATCTTGAGATTCAGTCGATGAAGATAGTGCGGGGACAAGGGTTGGTTAAGGCAATAGCAAAAAAGGATCTCACAATTTCATGTCAACATTATGAAGTCGCAGATATAACCAAAGATGAGTGGTATACAGATGTGGTGTATTTTCTACTAAATGGTAAATGTCCACCGCACTTGAATTCTACTCAACGAAGAGCCTTGCGCTTGAAGTCTGCTAATTTCCTAATTAGATCCGGCACGTTATACAAAAAAAACCATGAAGGTATTTACCTTCGTTGTGTTGACCAAAAAGAGGCAGTGCAGATTCTCGAGGAATTTCATGGTAAACATGGAACAGGACATGGGTCCGCCAATGCCACGGCCCATAAAATCCTTAGAGCCGGTTATTATTGGCCTCGACTGTTCAAAGATGCCCATACTCATGTGAGGTCATGTCATATATGTCAAACTGCAGCCAATAGAGACAGGGTGCTGCCATGCCTTTACAATCCGTAATTGAGTCTAGACCTTTTGCGCAATGGGGCCTGGATTTTGTTGGGATTATCAGTCCCAATTCATCCGATTCCCACAAATACATTCTGATAGCTACGGATTATTGCACAAGGTGGACTGAAGCTATCCCCACAAAGAATGCTACGTCGGAGGTTGTTATTAAATTCCTAGAGGATAATATTGTCACTCGGTTTGGGATGCCTAACTCAATTGTAAGTGATAATGGTTCAGCTTTTTCTTCTTTGGAATTTGCTAATTGGGCATTTGACAGCTGTGTGAGTTTAAAATTCTCTTCCAATTATTATCCGCAAGGTAATGGATTGGCCGAATCATCTAACAAGAATTTGTTAAATGTCATAAAAAAATTGTTGGAAAGAAATCCGAGGGACTGGCATAACAAGCTTAAGTTGGCTCTTTGGGCTGACAGAATCATAGTCAAAGAAGCAATAGGAACATCTCCTTACCATCTCGGTTTATGGACAAGATCCCATTTTTCCTACAAATCTCGAGTTACAAACGCCGCATTTCATGAAAGATTATTTCGAAACTGATGATAAACTTGAGTCTAGACTAACACAATTAATGCATCTGGATGAAAAAAGGGATGAGGCTATGCTTCATTTTAGTAAACACCAGGATGTAGTAAAGAGATGGTTTGACAAAAAGTCTAGAGCCAAGGCCTTTAAAATATCGGATCTAGTGCTGTTATGGGACAAAAGACATGAGAAGAAAGGGGATCATGATAAGTTTGACTACTTATGGTTGGGTCCGTACCAAGTTTCGAAGTCCTAGGGGAAAACAGTTTTAGACTAAGAACCTTGGATGGAAAGGATTTGGCATTACCCGTCAATGGGTTGCACTTGAAACACTACTTCCAGGCTTGAGGCAGCTGGGTTTTGTATTATATGTAATTATGCCATGCTTTGTTTCTTTTGTGTGCAGATTTGATATTTAAGTTGTGTGTTTTGACATGTTCAGGTTTTGTATTAATGTTGTGCTTTGTTTCTTTTGTGTGTGCAGGTTGGACGTTTAGGTGGTGTGTTTATTTGACATGTTTCATTGTCTTATATATATAAAAAAAAATAAAAAAGAATAAAAGTTTGAAATGGTAACACATGCCTAAGATCGGGAGAATATGAAGCATTGGAATTATGTTGTAAAAGCTCCACATATAACACAAACAGTTAAATAATATCGTTTGAGGCTTGTGATGCATGAAGTAGTCAGTTTTACAAATTATGGCAATACTTCATCTGCAATTCAAAGGGCAATGCATTCATAGTACATCTCACTTTGCATATTCATGCCATCTTAGTTGCATATGCATTTCAGATACAAATCATTAAAGTGTGTTAAATCCTCTTAGGGTTATACTATAACATAAATAAAGAAAAATCCTAAGGTTGGAAACTGAGCCCCAAGATATCTAGAACCAAGCACATTTTGTACACATTAAAAAAGATCTTGGGCAAAATGATCAAAACCTTGCTTGGAGGAAAAGGGTCAAGCGAAAGGAATATTTCATGTCTATCCTATTATGCAACATGATCCTTAAAACAATGGTTTTTACCACTTCCATTAAGCTTAAAGCCTAAAATCAGAGTAGTAAGGATAGGGTTAAGTCCTCATCGAACTTAGGTTGAGGATCCAACTCCCCAAAGCTTTGATTTGACCTACATGGAGTAGTAAGGATAGGGCATAATTCTCATCTCGCCTAGGTTGAGAATCTGATTCCCCAAAGCTCCTATGTCTCATTTCAAGATAAAACTTGGATTGGAAGGATCGTACTACTTGTCCTCTGCAAAGGATGGGTAGTCATCCCCAAGGTCCAAGTAATAAAATTAATATTCTCCATTTTCATCTAAGACTTGGATTGGAAGGATCGTACTACATGTCCCTAGCAAGGATGGGTAGTCATCCCCAAGATCCAAGAAGTAAAATTAACTTTTTCCCATCTCATATTTATATTGGATTGAAAGGATCGTACTACTTGTCCTCTCGCAAAGGATGGGTAGTCATCCCCAAGGTCCAAAGAAATGAAGTTAAGTCATGGATTATGGGGTTAGGTATGCCCATGCATGACAACATGTCTTGTCTAAAAAACAAGACCACAGACTGTTCAAAGGGTTAGACTAGCATGACCATTTCTTCCATAATTGGTTAAATCATTTTGCTCAAAGTGAGGTAATGAATTCCAAATCGGAGTAGTAAGAATAGGGTTAAACTCCCATCTCGATTAAGTTGGGAGTCCGATTTCCCAAAGCTCGATTTCACTTTCACTTACACATGGGTTCAAGATAGTAGTGACTCATAACCAACTTTGGGATCTAATAAAACAATTCATTATACACATGGTTGATCCTAAGAGGGTTTGATAATCTTGAATATTTGTGTATGATATTAGAAGGTCTATGCATTTGTAAAAGCAAAATCTCTAAGCATATTCATTAGGTTTCACAAATCATTTACAATCTCACACATGCATGCATGTAAAACTGACAATGGAATGTTGATCAAGTCCAAGCGATATGGAATGAAAACAAATAGCACACACCGAGCTAATACTAATGATTTTGATGTTTCATGTACTTCTGATCTATCGGTATTTGTTTATCTTTTATGTGCTAACGCCTGTATCTAAGCTCGTATATTTCAGGTTGGGTTCTCACAAAATGCTCTGGAGCATTTGACAGCAGAGTCGCCATTTGTTGTGGCTAATCCACAACACACCCCAAAATTGGGGACCCACCTTTTTTGCAGGTTTTCAGAGAAAATCTCAGTGACCCAGATGCTAAAAATGAAGAAAAGGGGCAAAATGCACAAGTGTAGAAAGTGTCGCGAAATCGCGACATGTCACGAAATCGCGACACGTTGCTCCGTCGCGCCAAAAAAGAAAAGTGTCACGATATCGCGACATGTCGCTCCGTCGCTGCTGAAAAAAGAAAAGTGTCACGATATCGCGACATGTCGCTCCGTCGCTGCTGAAAAAAGAAAAGTGTCACGATATCGCGACATGTCGCTCCGTCGCTGATGAAGAATGAAAAATTGTAGCGAAATCGTGACATGTTGCTCCGTCGCGGCCCAGAGAGGAGAGAGAAAGGCAGAAGGAAAATTGTAGCGAAATCGCGACGTGTCGCAAAATCATGGTCAACGTGGTCAACGGCAGCAGGTGGGCGGAAACGTCGCGAAATCGCGACGTGTTTGATTTTCGTGGCTTGAAAGTGGGCAGGAGGCACAAGGTAGAAAATGGTCACGAAATCGACGAGACGGAAGTAAATCACGACGTGTGTTTGCACGCAAGTGTAAGCGTAAGTATCAAAACGGTAGCGATGGGCGAAAAGGTCGATTCGAGTTTTGGCAAAGTGTACGGATGATGAAGATGGTCGCGAAATCGACGACAAATGAAGACCATGCCCAAGAGAAATGGTAGCGATATCATGACAGGTTTTGGCAAAGTGTACAAGAGAGAGGAGAGAAATGGTCGCGATATCGCGACAGTTTTGGCAAAGTGTAGGGGGGAGGTGAGATGGCCCGAAGGAGAAAATGGTCACGATTTCACGACAGGTTTCGGCCGGAGCGTACGGAGAACAAAGGCGTCGCGATATCGCGACATGTCGCGATTTCGCGACATGTCACGTTTTCGCTGTGAAAGCGAAGGAGCAAGGCCGCGGGCTATTTTTAGTCACGATTTTCATGGGACCGTTATTGAACATGCAGAGAGCGCTGAACACGTGGCAAAAAGGCATGAGGATCAGAGTAACGCTTCGGATCGATAGTTACTGGCCGCAGAGAAGATCAAGCGTTGCGAATTCAAGCGAAGGGTTAAAAACACCAAAAGGCGGGAAATTGAAACGAAGCGTCCTGGGAACTAAAACGAAGCGTCACAGAGCAGCCGAGAGCAACAAAAAGTTTAAATAGCAAAAATGTAGATAGATACAGGGGCTGGAAATTGTAAACGTAAAAGCATTATTTTATTGAATAAAGGAGTTATTTGGCGAGAGTAACTTTTGTGTGTGAAACCAAAAGGAGATTGAAGGCTAAGACTACTGTTTTCCTGTATATCTTTCCTTTGCATTATTTTGTTTTGTATCTATTCGTTTACACCGTAATGTGGGTTGCGATAGGTGAATGACAAAACAATGCAAATTATTTATTTCCTTAGAGTCTAGCATCTGATTTGATTTGACCGTGTTTATTACAGGTCTGTTAGGTCAGGTTGTTTTAGAGCTTCATCTCATAACTTGGGGTTTTGCAGGGAGGAGATTGCTAACCAGATTAACATCCTTCTTTGGTTTTCCAACTGATTCGAATAAGAACATTTTTGATTCAGTTTTTGATATATTTTTAATCTCATTTAGAAGCTAATGTTAAAATAGCAGAACAATTAAATAAAAGATAAAATGAACCAATTAACACTAAAATAAACCGCATGTTAATTTCATTAATGTCAGAACATAAAAGGATTTTTTCTTTCTTTTGTTACATGATTGGTTACTTTAACAAATTAGGGTTACAAAGTTTGTTGTGAATCAACAAAGGCCCCTTGTTAACAGTTACTTGCAGGATCTGAGCTATTCTGGGATACATTCATTTATTTGCATTAAGTCAAAATTGGTTTTATGCATATAGAGGTCTGTTCACAAGAAGCTTGGAGAAATTAAAAAAATAATAACATATTTCTTTGCAAGAAAGAGTCTTCCGGTTTGAGACTCCACTTGCGTGTTCATTTTGTAATGGGACAAAAATTCACTCAACAGGACACAAGCCTGACATGTGCAGGCATGTGTGTCATACCTAGTGTGCATAGGCCTGATACGCACAAGCCTATGTGTCAGGCCTGACGTAGATCTACCATGATGGCCTATGCAGGCCCCGTAAAGACAAAAATAAATAAATAAAACATTTCAAAACAATAAAAAATTATATTAAAAAAATGAAAACTTGTCAAAAATCAAACAAAAATGGTCAACATTGTCAAAAGCTTGTTAAAAAAAATTAAAAAAACATTTCAAAACAAAAAAAATGTCAAAACAAAAAATCATCAAAAAACATTTCAAATAAAAAAAAAATGTCAAAACAAAAAATTGTCAAAAAAAATATCAACACAAAAAGAATAATAAAAAAAACATGTCAACACAAAAAAATCGTCAAAAAGATCGTCAACTCAAAACTGTTCAAAAATTTTCAACAAAAACTTATCAAAAAAATTGTCAAAAACGTGTCAAAATTTTGTCAACAAAAAACAATTGTCAAACCAAAAAATGTTGTTCAAAAAAAAATTTGTCAAAAATTTGTTTCGCTATTCTTTTTTATTTTGTCTGTATTTGATTGCATTTTTAGGCATTGAAATTAAAATTGCATCCTAGATTGCATTTTAGGGTTGATTTTACGAATTTACTTTACAAAAACCATAAATAAAAACCACCACAAGTAAGATTGGATTTCACCACCAACCCCCAATCATTACCCCATTATTTTGGCCAAGTTCGGTCCAAGAACCGTCGTAGCCATGGAAAATAGCACGCATTCCTCTTTGGAGTGTATATTGCTAAACCACGGTGAACTGGCTGAGGATAGGTAGTACTTAGGCTCCCTCATCGGACTTGGACTTTATAACCAAGCCTTGATGGGTTTCACAACTTGGATTTCATTACCAAGTTAGTGTGTGAGAGTATCTAGGTGAAATCCTTAGATTAATTATAGGGTCAAACATTGCACTTTCATTTACAAAAAAAAATTGAAAACTCCTCAAAACTTAAAAAAATCAAATCAAAAAAGGAAAAATCAAATCAAAACCTTGCAAAAACTTAGAAATAAATTTTTTTGTTTGTTTGCTTTGTGTGTTGATTGTTCATGCTTTCACCATATATTCACACATGCATCCTCATGTTTTCCATCTCAATCCCATCCTTAGCATATGGTAACAAGCCATAGTCAATCTAGAAAGCTAGCACAAATTCATAATTAGTTATCCTCATCCATGGAGTTTCCACCTCAATCCTCTCAAGCCCCTACCACTTCAGCGGTAGGGTAAGTCAATGTAGCCCCTACTGTGTCTTTGAACTTGAATGTCGAACCATCTAGTGGTGCCCCCACTTTAGACATAGATATAACATAGAGAGCTACTCATGCTTCCATTCTCGAAACTCCTAGGAGTGAGCCACTCACGCCATCTAACGGTTGTGTCATGTATGTGGAAATGTACGTTGTTAGGCTATATCTAAATGTAGCTGGTTTGATCTTTCCATCGTTACCTCCACTTATCATTCCACCCCATTTCCATTCCTTCATTATAAAAAGAAACCATATTACCACACCTGCAACATGCCAATCAAATCTTCACAAATCCACTCTTCGAACCAAATGCTACAACCATGACCAACATCCATCCATCATCATCTCATCAACACACCATCATTCCACCATATTCTCATCAACAACCCTCGCTTCATCAATACACTTTGCTCATTCTACAACAAATTTTGAATCGCCTCACAAACATTGAGCTACAATTGAGTCATCATAAACATAATCGACATCAACCACCTCATCAACCTCATCAACCTCGTTCGTATGGCCAATCAACCTCATGTTCAAATCATCAACCCTATACCTGGACCCCTTTATCTGAGCCCATGTTGACAATATTTCACAAGTTGTAGGATGCAAAAACAATTTTTTTACCTGACATACATCCTGCAAATACCAAAAATCATAAACCCAAGTCATATAGGGAAGATCACTATTATCTCTATCATAAAAAAATGGGCCATGCCATCAATATTTGCTCTACATTTAAAAATGTGGTCCAAGATCTTATTGACAAGGGGGTATTTTCCATTGAAATTCCACTCATCGCATCCAATAAAAACCCTGGAATTCACCAAAACTATTTTGGGGACACTCAAGGTATCACACCTTCCCCATGCTCATCAGGCACCAAACAATTTGGGGATGATTAAGGTATCACACCTTCCATAAGAAAAAAAAAAGCAAAAAAAAACAACAAAAACCAAAAATATTTTCATTACAACTTAATCACTCACATTGCATATTTGTGCATCCATTCATGCATTCCACCTACATTGCATACACACATTCATATCATTTTCATCCATTCATGTCACTTACCATATTAATTATCATCCACTCAAGTTAGATAATTGTTCATTCACTGAGTCTTGTTGCCTTAATTAGGGGCACCTACAATCTAGCATTAGTCCAATTTTGTCATCCAAAACCATGTCAAAAAAAATAGCTACAATAAAACCCCATAGCACCTCATTTCCTTGGTAGTATTTTGTTTGAGTAATCTCTAAGTATTTTCGATCACTCAACCACTCCTAGTGTTTAAACAACCTTAATTGAAAATAAAAAATCCTTAGGTGTTGTAGGTTGTTCCTAGTTAATCAAGTTTCCTCTTAGACCATGCACATAAAAACATATTAAAACATTGTGAAGCTTAGGAATGACGAAGTCATAAGTTGCTATTGCCATAAAGTGAAAGGTTTCCCCTGTTCATCCAATTATGTGCATGGTCTAAAAATATGAGAATTGACAAAAGGACAAGCTCCCCCTTCTTCTCCTTCAAAAAGAAAAAAAATATCCCTTACTCTCCCTCAAAACGAGTAAGTATCCCAAAAAAAAGCATTAAAAAAAAACTAGAAAAATATCCCTTGCTCCCCTTAAAAACGAGCAAGTACTCCAAAAGCAATTAAATTCCCTTGCTCTTCCTCAAAATGAGCAAGTATCCCAAAAGCAATAAAATTCCCCTTTGCTCCAATACAAAAATGAGCATAGTCCCAAATAAAATCCAAAAATCCAATAAAAGAAGGGAAAAGATCTTGAATCCTTGGAATTCTTAGTGTTTTAAAAACCATGGGGTGATCCTCATTATAGCAATGGGTTGAATGAAACCCACCTGGAAATGGGGTATCCTTACGCATGGTGCCATGTCTATCACATTAGTGACCTTCATTTGTATAGACCTATGGATGCTCACGGATGAGCTAGCTTGTTGGCATAAGTTACCAATTGATTAGTCTGCCCTTACTCATAATGGGAAATAAAAATTCATTGCACACATAGTTGGTCCTTGAGAAATTTGAAAACACTAGGACAACCTTTGCATCCTATGGATTTGTGAAATGAATATATGAGTTTGTTTAAGATCACTAGGATGTTTGAGTCTTTGAAAAACAACTCTAGATCCTTTATCCCTAAGGTAAACAAAGTCATAAGAAATATTCCATTCCATCCCACCATAGCATTATCACATATATATCATAGTCCATTTCATCCTAAAAAATATGGTCAAACCAGTAGTATCATATTGGTGCCTTTGATTAAGCAATAAAGACAAATTTTTCTAAACAATGGTCCATAACTTCTTTGAATGACAATTAATAAGGAAACACCATTCATTCATTTGCATACATCACCACCAATTGCATTCATTCATAATACATTCATTTCATCACATGAATACCAAAAAAAAAAAAGGCTCCAAAGGAACCAAACTCCTTTGGTCACATCCAATTCAAAAGGCTCCAAAGGAACCAAACTCCTTTGGTCACTATCAATCCAAAAGGCTCCAAAGGAACAAAACTCCTTTGGTCATTTTCAATTCAAAAGGCTCCAAAGGAACCAAAATTCCTTTGGTCATTTTCAATCCAAAAGGCTCCAAAGATGCCTAATCCCTTTGGTCAATTTCAAAAGGCTCCAAAGGCACCTACACCTTTGGTCAAATTAATCCAAAAAGCTCCAAAGGTACCCCAATTCCTTTGGTCAAATTCAATCTCAACAAGGCTTTCAAAAGAATCGAAGTGCTATAATCTCAACTCCCTAAGAAATCCATGCGGTTGGACTGCTCCATGGGATAGAGATGTACATTTCCTTCTTCCACTCAGCCTTAAGTGATCCTTGTATCTAGTGATTTACTCTAGTCCCCTAGCGGTTATAGTGATTGGCTATCCATACAATTCGATAGGAGGAGTAGATTACCATAAGGAAAATCATTATTAACACAATTCAAAAAGCCCCAAAGGCACCTACCCCTTTGGTCAAATCAATCCAAAATGCTCCAAAGGTACCCAAATTCCTTTGGTAAAAAAAAAATCAATCAACAAACATAAAAACCACAAAAACAATATAAAACCCTCCCCCAAAAAAAAACCTAAAAACCATCAAATCAAAAATCTTGAGTGAACCTCATATCTAGTGATCTACTCTAGTCACTTAGTGGTTGCAACGATTGGCTATCCATGCAATCCGGTAAGATGAGTACATTACCATAAGGCCACTCACAAAAAAAACAACAAAAGCAAAAAGCTCCAAAGGTACCTCAATTCCTTTGGTAAAAAACAAATTCAACAAGCTCCTGAAAGAATAGAAGTGCTCTCATCTCAACTCCCTAAGAAGGCCATGCGGTTGGACTGCTCCAAGGGATAGAGGTGTACATTTCCTTCTTCCACTTAGCCTCAAGTGATCCTCGTATACAGTAACTTATCCTATACACCTAGCGGTTGCAGCGACTAATTATCCATGCAATCCGATCGGATGGGTAGGTTACCATAAGGTCCTTGAATAATGATTCACCTTGAGAAAGAATTGAATTGTTATCATCTCAATTCCCTAAGAAAGCCATATGGCTGGACTGCTCCAAGGGATAGAGGTGTACAATTACCAATAATGGTCAAAATCATAGTTGTAATAGGATTTTCCCCCTTCCACATTTGCAAAAGTCCTAACAACACCCAAAACAAGTCATCTTGGTCAAGCGACTCATTATTTTCATCACTTTCCATCTCCTCATCGACTCGTCACTTGAGGGGGTAGTCATACATCATAGAATTCATAATCAAAATCAATAATCAAACACTCAATCATGCAAATTACATTCATTCAAGAATCATTACCAAATACTATCATACACCCTTTTTGTTGGGGTAGATCACAAGAAAAAATCTCAATCAAACAAACACTTGGTATACCTAAAGCCTAAAGCATAGACTAAAGCCTGTCTACCCACGGATGGAAGGTTTGCCAAAATTAAGTTCATCAATTTGTCAAAAGTAATGATTCAACAATGAGCATCTTTTCCATGATTGGGGTAACCCACGTTGAATTTTATTTGTGACCATCTTACACAACTCCCCTTCAAATGCAAATGGCTTCAAAAACCCCCTCAAATCAACACAAATGCATTCAAATCATCATCTCGCATCATCATCATCTCAAGTGAACCTTGTATCTAGTGATTTACTCTAGTCACCTAGTGATTGCAGCGATTGGTTATCCATGCAATCCGGTAGGATGGGTAAACCACCATAAGGACACTTATTCAAAATAATTTCATATCATCACACTAGAAATCAAATCAGTTTGGTCCCTCAATTTTTGAGTGTGACTATGCTCAATCAAATTTTCCCAAGGTTATCATTAAGCCCTCTTTGTGGGGTTACAAATGTGGAAAAACTATCACATCTCTCAATTTGGTAAGAATTGCTAAAATCACTAAGGTGTCGAGCTCCCAGGGTGGTTGGTTCCTTTAACACCATATCATTTGGTAGGAATTGCTAAAGTCACTAGGGTACCCGAACTCCTAGAGTGGTTGGTTATTTTACCACATCATTTTGCACTTCATTGTTACCAAAGGTAAATTTTTGACAACACAGATCCACCCCAAACTTGGGGTAACCAACTTGATCTTGATTTCAACATTTGCATCCATCAAATTCATCCATTTTCATCATTCACATTCGGTCAATTGGCTTGTGGGTTTCATTCTTCACCCATTCGCCAATTGAGGGGGTAAGCTAAAATTAAAATTTTCAAAAGTCATTCATTCTTGTGTGTCGAGAAGATTTGAGTCCATTTCTCCATCCAATAAAGCTAGGTGTCTCTTATTTTTGCATCGCATTGTGTTTTACACAACACGGTACAAAAAGGGGCATTTGTAACCACAAAAACCTAGGCATTTACATCCCACCATACAAATCTGCATAATAATAATTTGTCTAAAGTTTGACTTAGGTATATGATTCCTGCACATTATCCCCTCACATAGCACATTGCAATTTTGCATAATAATAATATGCCTAAGGTTTGACTTAGGTATATTAATTCTGCACATTATCCTATTTTCCAAATTTTAATAAATCTAGAAAATCCCCTAGGATACCTTGTCTCCCCATGTGACATGTGTCCTAGCCACCACTACCCCTCACCTTGCCACATCTCACACACATCACTCCACTTCCATCTACCCACTTGCCACATCTCACACATCACTCCAATTCCACCTACCTACTTGCCACATCTCATGCCTCATTTCACACATCACTCCATTTGCACCTACCCACTTGCCACATCTCCCAGTTAAGTGAGACACTTCTAGTGACTCACTACAACTACCCAAGATAGGTGGTTGCCCAGTCCCTACCACTTGGTAACCCTGGTTTGCCACCTATCCTTCCCTCCAAAACCCTCAAAGGCCTATAAAGGTACCATCACTTCATCAATAAAAGGGAGAAATGGAATGCTATCATTATGCCACTCAAATCATGACTCATGTATGCAATAATTGTTTTTCTAAAGAACACAAGCTTATACTGAGAGGGGGGGTGAACAATATAAGACCACTTTTTACTTTTCTCTTCACAATCAATATTATGCAATGTAAAGATAGCAATATCAATAGGCAGTAACCAAAGCAATGCACAAATCATCACACACACATAGAGACACCACAATTTACATGGTTCACCCAATGTGGGCTACTCCATGGAGAAAATATTTCACTAAAATTTTCTCAATCAATCTCTTGGGAATCCTTTCCCTATTACAATGTTTATGGACCTCTGTCCAAAGGAGACACCAATCCCCTAAATCAAGTTCATGGATCTCTATCCACAGGAGAACTCCTTCTCCTCTGCTCTGGCTAGTGATCCTCTAGAAGACTACTGCCTCCACTGCACTGGCTTGTGGATCTCTCTCCACTGAAGACTCTTGTCCCCACTCAGAAGACCTATCCTCACTACCCTAGCTAATGGATCTCTATCCACTGGAGACTACTATCCTCTCTGCTCTATCACCTCCAAAGCTCTATCTCAAATCTACACTAAACATAGTCCTTTGGATCTAGCACAAATCTGCTCTATCTCTATCTCTGATATGGCACAAACCTATCCTCAAATCTAGCACTCAAAACTCTGCTCTAACAAATATGCACTCAACATACTACCTTCGATAACTAGCTCAAATATGCTCAACAAGTCCACATAGAACTTATCAAATATGCTCAACAAGTCCACTCTAGAACTTGCTCAAATATGCTCAACAAGTCCACTCTAGAACTTGCTCAAATATTCTCAACAAGTCCACTCTAGAACTTGCTCAAATCTTCTCAACAAGTCCTCTCTAGAACTTGCTCAAATTTGCTCAACAAGTCCTCTCTAGAACTTGCTCAAATCTGCTCAATAAGTCCTCTATAGAACTTGTCCAAATCTGCTCAATAAGTCCACATAGAACTTGCTCCAAATATGCTCAATAAGCTTCACACAAACTCGCTATCAACAAATCATGCTCAACAAGTCTTCTCAAAGACTTACCTCAAATCTAGGCTCAACAAGTCCACACAGAACTTGTCCAATCTCATAGAAACATAAAGAGAATTGTTAGAGACTCAATATGCTCTATACTAATCACAATGCTCAATTTCTTTCAATCACTCTCTTAGAAACATAAGGAGAATTTTTAGAGACTCAATATGCTTCAAATTCAACTCAATGCTCAATCACTTTCTCAACTCAATTCATAATATAGAATAGTTTGTTTTATGGAACTTGAACAATCACTTCACATACCCACTTGACTAGGTTCAACCAACTTTACTCAACCAAACACTCAATGAAACAACCCTTGCTCACAAACCCTAGTCCAAGCATATGATCACTCAACTCAAAATATTTCCAACAATGCTCAACATCAAATCTCACATAACAATGATACTCATGTTCTTTTCAAACTCTAGTTCAAGTTCTTTGCTCAACAACTCACTTCAACAACAATGCTTATAAAACAATCTTCACATAGCAATGATACTCAATCCTTAGTTCAAGTTCTTCACACAACCAATGACTTCAACAACAATGCTTATAAAACAATCTTCTCATAGCAATGATACTCAATCCTTAGTTCAAGTTCTTCACACTACCAATGGCTTCAACAACAATGCTTATAAAACAAGGTTTTAACAACAACTCTTTATTCCATAAAACCTTGAAGCATTAACTCAACTCATTCAATAGGAAACCCTAATCAAGTCCTTTTCACTCCAAACTTATTTTCAGAAAACCAACCAATCAATTTAACTATGGAAGAATGTGCTCATACATTTTTCTTGATGATGAAGGAATCTCATAAATCTGCCACAACCATAAACACTCTTTTGCCAAGCTCAAAGAAATTATTAGATAATAATCTTCCTCAAAATACAATGTAAATATCAAGACAAATATACACCTTATCACTCCACCTTTAAGAAATCATTCATCAACATTTACAAAAATTAATATACCACTTACACCTTATGATCTCCCCAACTAAAATAATATTCAATGCACTCTTCTTTAAAAATAACTCAATGCTTAGAAGTTCCCTCTATCCTCTTGAAACTTACAACAATTTAATGTGACACAACCACTTTATTAAAAATAAACTAACACCTTATTCCTCCAACTTATCAAAAATTAATTTCCAACTAACAATCCTTTAAGCAACCCTTTTAACTCCAAACTTTAGGCAACTCACAAAATATTAAACAAAAATTATTACCTTGCCTTGGATGGGATTCAAACTCACAGTGCAGCCTCAACCAATGCCCTAGCCATGGCTCCAACCACCGCACGAGCTAGGCACTCGCTTGGGGACTAACGAGCACCACGTGCTCCAAAAGTCTCCCCACTTGCCTAGCACAACAAAAATGTGTGCCTTCCTTTGGCGCTTTCAATTACCAATGCAACCACCAAAATATTGTCATCGTGTTTCGAACGCAGGTCTCCTAGCACCCAACACTTTAATCGTCGTCCTCTTGCCACTAGGCCACGCTGCCCAGTTGGTGCTTGGTCTTATTCATTGCTCCTCTTTAAACCCTATTCATTGGCGCTAAACACAAAAATCACTTTCTCTTTTTTGCATGAGTATCAACACAATTGCACGCTTTATTTTTCTGAGCAAAAGGATAAATTAAAATACCTCTTAGGCATTGGTATATATATCGATTTCCCTCCTTCATGCATGACGTCGGTGCTCGAATTTCCTTCAATGAATTTAGACGTCGATGCTCAAATTTCCTTTGGAGCTTATTAATTTATAAAATATTTAAATTCATTTGAATTTAAATTTTATAAATTAATTCTTTAAAACCCTTTGGTTTTATTAAGACCATCTTCCATTGTACACCTTGGTATAAATAATATTTATTAATAAAATTTAAATTCACTTTGAATTTAAATATTTTATTAAATAAATATTAAACCTTCCTTTAGCTTTGCAATAGTCTTCCTTGGGTTTTTATGAAAAACCTTTTAACTTATGCTTCCACATAATATTAAAAATATTATGGAGCCCTTTTGCCTTTAACCTCTGCTTTATTCCTCTTGACCTTTGACATCATCAGTGGCTTATTTTTGGAGATCAATAACAACTCTTGACAACTTTGTTTCTTGACAATTTCCTTGACATTAATGATGACTTCATTTCTTGACATCAATGACAACTTGACTTAATGACTCAAAATGTCCAACAATCTCCCCCTTTGTCATTGATGGCAACCCAAATTATTTTTACTAAAAACTTGGCTTTTTTTTTGTTCTGCTCCCCCTAGGATATTGCTCCCCCTGGCTCAATGCTCTCTCAAATACCAAATCTCTCCCCCTTACTCAAATCTCTCCCCCTTTGACATCAATGGCAAAGGGTCACCTTTGGGGCTCGGGGCTAAGAATGAGCCTCTTAGCTTAGCCCCTCCCCCACCTTCTCTTGAGGTGGTTAATTCTGGGGTGGGAGTATTTCTACTCCCAGAAAGCATTGTTCTTTACCTTTATCCTCTTTCCTTCTTATCTGATCCTTCTGATTCCTCTGATTGTTTCTTTCCATGTCCATGTTCCTGTCCATGTCTACATTCCTATCCCTGTTCCTATTCATATCCAATTTCTGTTCTTGTTCTTGTTCATATCCATGTTCATGTTCCTATTCATGTTCATATCCATGTTCTTGTTCTTGTTCATATCCATATCCTGTTCATGTTCTTTGTTCCTGTTCATGCTTGATTCTGGAATGTCTGCTCTACACCACTTTGTTGTGTGACCATCATTATTGCACTTATAACACTTAATGTTATTATTCCTTGGAGGTGCAAATGTCTTAGGATTTCTCCTAGTGAAGCCATATCCTTTTCTATCATGAACCCTGCAATTCATTGCCTTGTGACCAAACTGATTACATGAGTAGCAATACCCATGGAAAATTATTTGTTTTAGTTCCCATATTCCTATCTTTCATGTGTCCTGCACTGTGAAGCCATGTGCCCAAACCTGTGACATGAGAAGCATCTTCCATTGAAGAAACCTTGCCTAGACCCCATTGGTCTCTTAGTCTCTTCTACCTGTTTCCTGTTCCATATGTTCCTTACTTGTGCATTGTTCCTTTCCTTGTTGAACTTTCTATTGTCCAACTTATCCTTAGAAGTCTCACTCTCTCTTTTACTTACTTCTTTTGATGCTTCTTCTTTTCTGGTGTTTGAGCTTGACTCTCCTTTTTTGCTTCCTATTTCCTTTGTTCTTCTTTAGAACTAAGTCTTATTTTGGTGACTGATGACCTTTGTGCATTGATAATCCTGTCCAAAGTCTTTGGATTCTCCTCAAACTTGTGCAGCTTGTCCTTAGAACCTTTTACTTCCATCCTTAGTGAAACTATCTCATGCTCTAATCTTTCACACTCTAGATCTTTTATCTTTAATTTTTTAGCCATACCTTCTTCAATTCTTCTTGCCTCTTCAACCTTGATTTTGAAGTTGGTGAGTTCCTATAGAAACTTTGCTTTTGCTTTCTCATATTCTTGAGCTTGAACCCTTAATCCTGAGTTCTCCCTTTTTAATTCTTCAAGAGTAACCATAAGTCTTTCACATTCTATCTCTTTTACCTTTGACTGTTCAACCATACATTTTTCAACTTTCCTTGCCTCTTCAACCTTATCTTTCAAGTCAGAGAGATCTTGTAGAAGCTTTGTCTTACATTTCTCATCTTCTTGTATTTGAGCCTTCAATTCTAAATTCTCTCTTTTCAATTCAACAAGTTCCTTAAGAGTGGCTTCCTCTTTTTTTTTCTAAATCTTCCTCTTCTTTCTTTCTTTGATCTTCTATAGGAGCATCTTCTTTTTCTTCTATTATTGAAAGTAGAGTTTCTTCTTCATACCTATTTTGATTGTCCTTGTTATCCTTTCTTACCACCTCAGGATTTCATTTCCTAAAATATCATCTTCATCTTCACCACTACTAAACCCATTGCAATAACTTGCATCATGACCGAGTTGACCACAAACAAAACATTCTTCACCTTCTTGTGGACAATAAGTTGCATGGTGACCTGTCTTCCTACATCTGGTACAAAAATTTATCAACCTGATTATTTCTCCATTGCTTGATTCATCTCTTGAATCTATTTCTATTCTTCCTCCCAAAACAACAATATTGAATTCATCTTCCTTTTCTTTCATGACCATGTGTGTTCTTTTCTTCTTGTGTCTCATGGTTCTACTTTTGCCTTTCTTTGCCATTTGTGTTCTTGTAAGATCTTCCTTCAAGTTGTTAAACCTTTTTCGAAGGAACCAACTATGATACCAATTGAAGAACACAAGCTTATACTGAGAGGGAGGGTGAACAGTATAAGACCACTTTTTACTTTTCTTATCACAATCAATATTATGCAATATATCAATGGCAATATCAATAACAGAAACCAAAGCAATGCACAAAACATCACACACACATAGAGACACCATATTTTACGTGGTTCACCCAATGTGGGCTACTCCATGGAGAAAATATTTCACTAAAATTTTCTCAATCAATCTCTTGGGAATCCTTTCCCTATTACAATGTTTATGGACCTATGTCCAAAGGAGACACCAATCCCCTAAATCAAGTTCATGGATCTCTATCCATAGGAGAACTCCTCCTCCTCTACTCTGGTTGGTGATCCTCTAGAAGACTACTGCCTCCACTACATTGGCTTGTGGATCTCTCTCCACTGAAGACTCTTGTCCCCACTCAGAATACCTATCCTCACTACCCTGGCTAATGGATCTCTATCCACTAGAGACTACTGTCCTCTCTACTCTATCACCTCCAAAGCTCTGTCTCAAATCTGCACTAAACACAGTCCTTCGATCTAGCACAAATTTGCTCTATCTCTATCTCTGATCTGGCACAAACCTATCCTCAAATATTCACCAAAATCTACTCAACAAGTCCACTAAACACAATCCTTGAGTCTAGCACAAATATGCTCAACAAGTCCACTCTAGAACTTTCTCAAATATACTCAACAAGTCCACTCTAGAACTTGCTCAAATATTCTCAACAAGTCCTCTCTAGAACTTGCTCAAATATGCTCAACAAGTCCACTCTAGAACTTGTCCAAATATTCTCAATAAGTCCTCTCTAGAACTTATCCAAATCTGCTCAACATCTGTATTGTAAGCTTCCACAAAATCTCACATCAAATATATCTACAAGTCTTCTCAAAGACTTACCTCAAATCAGCTCAACAAGTCCACACAAAACTTGTCCAATCTCATAGAAACATAAAGAGAATTGTTAGAGACTCAATATGCTCTATACTAATCACAATGCTCAATTACTTTCAATCACTCTCTTAGAAACATAAGGAGAATTGTTAGAGACTCAATATGCTTCAAATTCAACTCAATGCTCAATCACTTTCTCAACTCAATTCAGAATATAGAATAGTTTGTTTTATGGAACTTGAAAAATCACTTCACATACCCACTTGACTAGGTTCAACCAACTTTACTCAACCAAACACTCAATGAAACAACCCTTGCTCACAAACCCTAGTCCAAGCATATGATCACTCAACTCAAAATATTTCCAACAATGCTCAACATCAAATCTCACATAACAATGATACTCATGTTCTTTTCAAACTCTAGTTCAAGTTCTTTGCTCAACAACTCACTTCAACAACAATGCTTATAAAACAATCTTCACATAGCAATGATACTCAATCCTTAGTTCAAGTTCTTCACACCTTAGTTCAAGTTCTTCACACTACCAATGGCTTCAACAACAATGCTTATAAAACAAGGTTTTAACAACTCTTTATTCCAGAAAACCTTGAAGCATTAACTCAACTCATTCAATAGGAAACCCTAATCAAGTCCTTTTCACTCCAAACTTATTTTCCAGAAAACCAACCAATCAATTTAACTATGGAAGAATGTGCTCATACCTTTTTCTTGATGATGAAGGAATCTCATAAATCTACCACAACCATAAACACTCTTTTGCCAAGCTCAAAGAAATTATTAGATAATAATCTTCCTCAAAATACAATGTAAATATCAAGACAAATATACACCTTATCACTCCACCTTTAAGAAATCATTCATCAACATTTACAAAAATTAATATACCACTTACACCTTATGATCTCCCCAACTAAAATAATATTCAATGCACTCTTCTTTTAAAAATAACTCAATGCTTAGAAGTTCCCTCTATCCTCTTGAAACTTAAAATAATTTAATGTGACACAACCACTTTATTAAAATACACTAACACCTTATTCCTCCAACTTATCAAAAATTAATTTCCAACTAACAATCCTTTAAGCAACCCTTTTAACTCCAAACTTTAGGCAACTCACAAAATATTAAACAAAATTTATTACCTTGCCTTGGATGGGATTCAAACTCACAACGCAACCTCAACCAATGCCCTAGCCATGGCTCCAACCGCCGCACGAGCTAGGCGCTCTCTTGGGGACTAACGAGCACCTCGTGCTCCAAAAGTCTCCCCACTTGCCTAGCACAACAAAAATGTGTGCCTTCCTTTGGCGCTTTCAATTACCAATGCAACCACCAAAATGTTGTCGCTGAGTTTCAAACGTAGGTCTCCTAGCGCCCAACACTTTAATCGTCATCCTCTTGCCACTAGGCCACGCTGCCCAGTTGGCGCTTGGTCTTATTTGCTGCTTCTCTTTAAACCCTATTCGTTGGCGCTAAACACAAAAATCACTTTCTTTTTTCGCACGAGTATCAACACAATTGCACACTTTATTTTTTTGAGCAAAAGGATAAATTAAAATGCCTCTTAGGCATTGGTATATATATCGATTTCCCTTCATGCATGACGTCGATGCTAGAATTTCCTTCAACGAATTTAGACGTCGACACTCGAATTTCCTTTGGAGCTTATTAATTTATAAAATATTTAAATTCATTTGAATTTAAATTTTATAAATTAATTCTTTAAAACCCTTTGGTTTTATTAAGACCATCTTCCATTGTACACCTTGGTATAAATAATATTTATTAATAAAATTTAAATTCACTTTGAATTTAAATATTTTATTAAATAAATATTAAACCTTCCTTTAGCTTTGCAATAGTCTTCCTTGGGTTTTTATGAAAAACCTTTTAACTTATGCTTCCACATAATATTAAAAATATTATGGAGCCCTTTTGCCTTTAACCTCTACTTTATTCCTCTTGACCTTTGACATCATCAGTGGCTTATTTTTGGAGATCAATAACAACTCTTGACAACTTTGTTTCTTGACAATTTCCTTGACATTAATGATGACTTCATTTCTTGACATCAATGACAACTTGACTTAATGACTCAAAATGTCCAATATTTTCTATTTTAAATTTGCATTAGTTATTCATCATATTTATTTGTGATAGGTGCTACTAGTCATTGTGTTAGATTCATTTTTTGATAGGTGCTACTAAAACCTTTGTATTTTTACATGTATGTGGGTTCAAGATTCGAAAGCTCAAATATAGCATGGTGGTCACGACAAAGCCACATCCAGCATCGATTGTAGCATGAAAAAGAGCTAAACACCATTTTTATTGTAAAAGGGGATCACCCACTTTGGGCATTTCTATTGTGAAGCACCCTATAAAGGGGCTTATTGTATTCAAAGGATTCATTTTAAATATAATGCAATGCTTTATTTTTAGTACAATGGTGTTATTTTTTATGTATACATTATGTTTTGATTGATTTTATTTTAATATTTACTCGGGATTTTGACATTACATAATTTTAGGATTTCTAACTCTTATGCTTATGGCATCTTTAAAAAAAATCTAGATTTTTGCCTTTTGCTTCCCAATGTCATGTGAATGATTTTGCAATAGTCTAGAAATTATTTTAAAGAGCCCAAAAATTATTTCTAATGGCTCAAACATTTCCAATGGCCCAGTATTGATTTTCTTCTTTTAAGCTTTCAATTGGGTAATTTTCATTTGAGTATGTAAATTTTGATATTGCATAGTATTTTTAGTTTCCCATAACATTTAACTTAATCTGTTCTTAAAATTTCTCTTGATTGGTTGAACTTATGGCTAGGGAAATTTCCTCACTTAGTGTCTTGTTTTACAACCATTTTTTACATGTCCTCGAGAGTGACCTTGGTCACGATAGCTTGGATAGCCTATAGAAAATAAACAAATTTGAACCTCAAATCTCCTTGAAACATAGGTAAATTTATACTTTCTAAAAATCTCATTTTGAGGGGCATCTAAAAGAAGTGATTTCACCAAATTTTATTAAGTAATTAAATATATATGTGGTCTATAAGTGAAACCATATGTGCTATTAGGAGGAAATTCAAGTCTATAATGCCTGATTTTAAGCAATTTTAGGGTGCTAAGGCTATGGAACATAGGCATGTGGGTACTTGTTGGAAATATAATTATGAGAATGATATAATGGGAAGGTTATTTTATATTTTAAATGGTTTACCAAACACAATGGTGAAAAATAAACATCACAACAAAATCAAGGTAAGCAAAAAAAAAGGGAAACTATAATTAAAAGCTTTCAGTTGAAAAATTTGGGTTTTTTTAGATGATCGACTATCATGCACAGGCCCAAGAAAATAAGAGAAAAATTCATCAAAATTTAAAAGTGGATTCCCAATCCATGCATTCTGGGGTGTGTTGTGCGAGCGCAACAACATGACCCTACTTAGGAGTCTCTAGGGAAAAATTCAAGCAATTTGGAGATTCATCTCCTAGCTTATTGACAATTGTTAACCTTTCATTAAGCTTTGAAGGAAGGATGCAGTATTCAATTAGGACACTAATTATCAAGTGACCTTCAAGGATATTGAATCCTATATCTTATATTTTCCCATCCTTGTCTCTCTTCATCCTTCTAAATTTTTTTTGTTGTACATAGAAGTAATAGGCCATGCCTTAGGAGTTATATTGGGGTAGTATGATGACTAACATAAAGAGTGATCCATTTTCTACCTCAGTAGGAATTTGTTCAATTATGAATTTTATTATACCCCTTTAGATAAGCTTTGTCTATTTATAGTGTTTGCTTCCCAAAATATTCAACACTACATGCTCATCCATAAAATCTTTGTCGTTACAAGAGTCAATCCCTTGCATTATATCATATCTTAGCCTCACCTATTAGGGATAACTTATATGTGGTTATCACACTTAGTTAATTCAATCTTGATTTTATCGACCAAAATTCTATGAAAGGTTGGGTCATTGCTAACCAACCAGTAGCCACACCCTTAGAAGCTAGCCATCCCTTAGCTATAGAATTTTTAGATGAGTTAGTATTCAGCCATGAAGTAGATCAACCTAACTATTAGACCCTATAATTTTATGGTGAATGATGTGTCAAAGGAGTGGGGGAAAATTCATCTTTGTTACTCCTTAATAATAGTTTATTCCTTTGTCCTTCAAGCTTAAGTTTTTCTATACCAACAATACCACTAAGTATGAGGCCTTATTGTAGGGATTTGTGCAAAATTAGCTCTATAGATTAGAACCCTCTCTGACTATGGATACTTACAACTTGTAGTAAACCAAGTCAATGGTTTTTATCAAATGAAAGATAAAAAACTTAATCCATACAAAGACATCATCGCTAAACTAATGGTTACTTTTAGCAGAATCACCATTAAAGTTATCCTTAGGTCTACTGATTGCCATATTAATGCTATGGCTTTCGGTACATCCCTTATCCTCTTAGGTTTGGATGATAAACAAGCCAATATTATCATTCATTAAACTATTTAACCTTCAACCTTAGAGTTTGGATTGCTTTTTGTAGGAGTCTTTTCTATAGCAACATCTCCTTCTCATGATTCTTGGCACAACGATATCTTTATATTTCTTAGGGATGGTATATTGCTTAATGGTTTAAACCAAAATTAGCACAAGAACCTTTAGTAATTTACCTATAAAAATATCATCATGAATGATATCTTATGCCATCATTCTGTTTGTGATATTCTCTTTAGATTCCTAACCTTACCTGGAGTTCAAACAATTGGTAAAGATCATGCAATGGTCACTTTAGTGGTCTCACCATCACCAAGAAACTCTTACAAATGGGTTATTATTGGAACTCCATGGAAGATAACTCTTATTACTATGTTAAGATATGTTATAAGTGTTAGAATTATGGAAATTTTATGCATGATCCATGCCATTTTCTTCAACCCTTGACTTCTCCTTTTTTTGCCATTGGTGTTTAGACATGATTGGGAAGATTAACATGGCGTAATCTAATGGGTATAAGTTCCTCATCATAGCTAGTTAGAACTTAATTAAATGGATCAAATCCATACCTCTAGCCTAAATAACTAAATTTCAAGTTCTAAGTTTATCCTCAACTAGATCCGTAGCCATTATGGCATTCCTTTTGTTCTAATATTTGAAAATGGAACACCCTTTAAGAACAAGGATGTCTAAAATATTTGTGCTAAATACAAGATTTAATACAAATGGTCAAAGCCTTTCTACCCATAAGGAAATGACCAAGTTGAAGCTCCTAATAAGACTTTTGTTAATATCCTTAAGAATGTCATCAACAAAATTGGTTGAGATTGCCATCTTCAAATTCATCCCACCTTATGGGCCTATCTCACTAGTATCAAAACTCCTAGTAATGTAACATCCTATGATTTGGTTTATAGAACTGAATCTATTTTCCTTTTTGAGATAGAAGTGTATTCCTTGTATATTTTATTGTAAGACTCCTCTATTGGAGATGAATACGATCTTTCCTATTTAACCCAGTTATAATTACTTGATAAAAAGTGGATCTATACCCTAGAGAACCGACAAGTCTACCAATAAAGGCTTACACATGCCTATAGCAAAAAGGTACAATCTGAATCCTTTGAATTTGGTGATCTAATTCTTAAATATTACCAAAAGAACACCAATGACAAAACTAATATTAAAGGTAAATTTGAGCCTAATTGTCTAGGTCCATTCATCATAACCGCTAAGTATGATTTAGGTTCCTATCACCTCATCACACTTCACTGCAAAGAACTTAAAGAAATAATAAACCTAATTCATCTTAAATTTATTTAATATAAGTTTGCATTCTATGTTATTTCTTTTAGTTACCTATAATTGCTTACTTGCATCTTAGTTGACTTCATATCATCTTGCATGCATATGTTTGTCTATGTTTGAATTACCTATTACATCTCGAGTTAAAGATCCATTATGGCATGCAAATGATGATCCTAGTAAAAATAGTTCATATTTCATTACACTAGGTGATTGATGTGAGTGTATTCTCCTAGTACCATATTTGTAAACCAAATTGGGGTTCGCACAATCATCTATCTCTATCATCAATATATCTTGATCTATCTCTTTATCTTTATCTACTAATTCTTTTGAACTACCAATATATTAGTGAATGATAAATAATACAAAGTTTGTAGGTGTTGATGTCAAAATCAACTCAAATTCTTCTATCTTATTAATTACTAAATGATGAATATTGCAAGGTTTGTAGGGGCTGATAGCAAGATAAATATAATCATATATTATTTCCTATATACCACCATACATGAGGGTAGCTAGTAAAAAACAAATCTATTATCCCAATTAGGGGTATCATTTATTGTCACACCAATCAATCATAATTCCTTTATGAAACTTCTCTATGAGGTAAATAAATCCAAGCAAAATTACTTTATGCATTTTTGTAAAGGAAAATCCCTAAGCTAAATTAAAAGTCCTATGGGCAAAGCAAAATTCCTTTAAGCATTTGCTTAAAGGCAAATCTTAAATTAAAATTCCTACAGGTAAGGCTAAATAAAATGTCCTATTGGTAAAGCTAAATCAAAAGTCCTCCAAGTAAGGCTACATAAAAAAATCCTATGGGTAAAGCTAAATCACAAGTGCTATGAACAAGTCAAAAGTTCTTTAGACACTTGTTTAAAGGAAAACCATTTTCTTTTCATTTTTGTAAATATATTTGTATCATAGAAAGCTAATGAGAAGACCTTTGGTAAAAGCTAACTAAAGTCCCCTTGGAAAAATATTTAAGCACATATATGTATATAGATGTACATATTTGTATATTTTTGTGCATACTTGTACTATAGTAGCACTCCTTTGGGTACATCATGCATATCTCATTTTTGTTAGTCTTACAATGGCACTGAGAGGGGGGGTGAATCAGTGTAGCTATTTAAAACTTAAAACTTTAACTCTTAAAGCCAAAACAAATGAATGCTAAAACCAGAAACAACAAGTACCACAAGAGAGCATCACATAACACAAGATGTAACGAGGTTCACCAGTTTTGGCTACTCCTCAAACTAGACTGGCTTGGACTCCCATCCAAATCCAGCCATTGCAAAGCACCAACTTTACAATCAATTTACAAGCATCCACTGGAAGGAGCACCAACCCCTAATTTACCAACACCAACTGGAAGGAGCACCAACCCCTGATTCCAAGCACCAACTTGGATTTCTATTTTCAAATCTTGTTTGACATAAAAATGCCTTCTGTGTTACAAGACCCTCACTGGTCTAGCTTAACTCAAATCAATCTCATGGAAGCATACACTCTTTTATAGTTCTACCTTCTGCACACTTACAGCCCTTTCATATGGCTTGCTCTTGCAGCTCTTCACAGCACTGTTATTATCTCTTACAACATACTTGCTTATTTTTAACAACCCACAACACTATCCTTCTTACAACATACTTCAAGCTATTTTTAGTCCACAGTACTAACTCTCTATATTTTCTGCAGCACTCTTTCCTCACTACTCTTATCTCTCAGCAGTTCTCTCTCTCACTTGACCAACTCTTTCTTTCTTTGGCTTTTTCTTATATATGTTTTTTCCACACACGAGCTAAAACCTTACGGTTCATTCTTACCGCTCTGCTTAATGCGTGCTCAGCCCGTCTTCTCTGCACCCCGATAGCTTTTCTGTTTATTTCGGCTCTGACAGCATTTCTATTTATTTCGGCTCTGACAGCCTTATCTGTTCATTTCGGCGTTCTCTCTTCCTTGTCAGCGGCACCTTCCCTCTTTATGGCTACACGTCATTTTAAACAATATTTTTCATCTTAAAACCCTAGTCTTTGTGACCCGCCCATTAACATGCATGCACATATAACACCCATGCCTATACTATCTACGCTTTCTCGACTTTTGTATTTTTACTACAATATATTATATTTTATTACGGCCCATACTTTTTGTATTTCTCATTTCCCGTGCTCTTACCGCCGCACCGTGCACCCTACTACAGTTGTCTTATTATAATAATACATTCTGCCTGATCTTCTTCAGATTTTTTTGGCCACTGTAGATTTTGTTAGTTTGTTACACGTGTAGCATTTCTGTAACCCCACCTGTAACAGATCTTGTTTTGCTGCAAGATTTTATTCTGCAACTGTCCCTATGTATGCTTCTTCGGCTTGCTACCGCGAAAACCTTACATGTCGCGAAATCGTGACATCTCTCCGCTTTCGTACACTCTACTTCGCAAGCACCAATGAAAACATGACATGTCACGAAATCGTGACACTTTTCGCCTTCTTGACCTCTTCTTGGCATGCACCCGTGAAAATGGAACACGTCACGAAATCGCGACACTTTTCTCTCTCTCCTCTTTCCTTCGCTTTTGCCCATGAAAATGGAACATGTCGCGAAATCGCGACATCTTTTTCTCTCTCCTCCCACGAAAATGGAACATGTCACGAAATCGTGACATCTTTCGCATCCGTACAACTCTCTCTTCATGCACTAGCGAAATCAAGACATGTAGCGAAATCGCTACAGCTCTTCGACTTAGCACTTTCTCTTTGCTTCGGCCAGCGAAAATCTAACATGTAGCGAAATCGCTACAACTTTTTCACTTAGTGCTTCTTCTCTGCTTCAGCCCATGAAAGTCCTACATGTAGCAAAATCGCTACACCTTTTTGCCTTTGCACTTCCTCTCTGCTTCAGCCAACGAAAGTCCTACATGTAGCGAAATCGCTACACCTTTTTGCCTTTGCACTTCTAAACTCTGCTTCGGCCAGCGAAACTTCAACATGTAGCGAAATCGCTACACTTTTGTTGCCGTACATTCTCTCTCCTCTTCGGGTCACGAAAACCCGACGTGTCGCGATATCGTGACACTTTTTGCCCTTGGCGCTTTTCTTCCGAATCTGTCATGAAATCGTGACACTTTTCATCCTTGGCGCTTCCTTTTGCAAATTGTCACGAAATCGCGACACTTTTCCTTGCAAGCTCCTTTCCTCCATTCATGTCACGAAATCGTGACAGTTTTTCTCCTTGGCGCTTCTTCTCCAACATGTCACGAAATCGTGACACTTTTCCCTTGGCTTCCTTCTCCTCCAAACATGTCGTGAAATCGCGACAGTTTTTCCACTTGGCTTCTTTCCTTCCAACATGTCGCGAAATCGCGACAGCTTTTTCACTCGCTTTCTTTCTCCTCCATTATGTCACGAAATGCCAACATGTCGCGAAATCACGATAGTTTTTCTTGAGCCTTCTCTCTCCTCGGCTATGTCGTGAAATCGCGACAAAAACTTGTCGCGATATCGCGACAGTTTTCCAGCATTTTCTCTCTCCTCATTTTTGTCGCAAAATCGTGACAGAAAACATGTCGCGATATCGCGATAGTTTTCTAACTTGTCTTTTTCTTTGATTTTCTGAATCTGGGCCACTTCTGTCTTCTTGGAAATTTACTGTACATGTTCTGACTGACCTCTGAACTCTTGTTCACTTCATCAACTGATCTATCTATTGACTTCTGCACTCCTGTCCATTGCATCAACCGATCCTCTGTCTGTGTTGACAATAATGACAATACTTTGGCTGCACCTTACTCATCAAACAACTCCTGTCCATCACCTTGCTCATCAATCAACTCCAATCCATTGCATCAACTGATCAACCTGACTGTGTTGACAACAATGACAATACTTTGGTTGCACCTTGCTCATCAATCTCCCCCTTTGGAATTGTTGGCAACACACGTAATTGCGTGCAATTACCTGTAATTCTTCTCCCCCTTTGACAATAATACCAAAGGGCGGCTGCAAAACTCCCCCTGAGTCCATGCACAACATTCTCAGGAAAAAATTAATCCAGTTAGCAAAAAGCATAAACATGAGCAATATGATAAACAGATGCATAAATGCTCCCCCTGAGAATTTGATCCCGATGGCTAGTCAAATCTTAGTCAATTCTTGGGAATAAGTGACCTCTTCAGTTCACGCTGTCTTCTGAGCCTCAACCCTCTGTACTCTGTCAAAGACTCACTAAGAACCTGCTTAATAAGCTCACATAGAACTTGTCCAGATCAGCACACAAGTTCTCACTAGAACCTCGCTTAGCATGAACCCACAAAGAGAATTGTTAGAGACCCAATGTGATTCATCAACCTCATAGAAACATACAGAGAATTGTTAGAGACTCAATATGTTCTATACTTAATTCCCAATCTCAATCTCAACTATTAAACTCAAAACAGCCAACCAAGGGTTCCACCAACTCAATGCAAGTAGCTAGACTCACAAATATAAACCCTAGTGCACAAAGCTTCCACTATCTCAAACCAGAAATTATGCATTCACCAAAAACTCTCCTTAAGGATAACAATGCATAAGTAGTCTTCAATAAACCAGAAAATAGGATTTACACCTAGCCAAGGGATACCTAGAAGAATACCTTTTCACTCCAACCTTATTTCAGAAAACATACACCAATCATACTCATAAGAAGAATGTGTCCATACCTTATTGGAGTAGAAGATAATTGAACCTTCAAGCTGTCACCACACACAACTCTCAAACTTCCAACCAAGTTAGGGATAGAATAAAAATAAATGAGCAATAAAATAAACTTCCTTTATTACACCTTTTAGCTCCACTTCTTTAAACACAACCACCAAAACAAGCCAATAAGATAATGTCAAAGCAAAATATGACAACTTAACCTTATACCTCCATCAATTATATTTGCCAAGTCAACTCAAAATACTCCAAGCAAATAATAAAAGATATACCTTGGCCAATCTTAGTTCTCCAACCTTTGGAGAAAGTGAATAACACCACCACAAATGCTAAAGCGCTTTCATTGCTGCTATCCTCGTGCATCACGACCAAGACGAAATTGCCCACAACATGGGTCAAACTTGGCACCTCTGCCCAACGCTTCTTCACTCAACATGCAGATTTCACATCTTTCAACAAAATTGATAAGTGACTCACACTTGTACCAACTCTGCAAATTTACTGCCAACTTAGTGCAAGCATTAAATACTGTACTGCAACACAACCAGATTCCTTTTTAAATTTAAAACCTGATCTGAGTTTTCTACAGATACTGCAGATCACACTTTACTTTTAACTGTGCAAATCAGGAGAAGACATTTTGACAAACACTTTATGGCCAACCATAGAGCCCCTTACTCAACCTCAACTTCTTAACCTCGGATTGATATTTTATCAATAGTTAAACCGAACTATCTGTGAATTGAATAATATTACCAAGGCGACAAGAAGGATCTAGCAATATTTACCTCAAAGTGTAAAACAAATACACGCTGCTCGAAACACGTATATGCAGCTAGGGCAAACACGCATTCTTTCATTAAACAAAAAATTCTGAACTGTTATGATCCGTAGCTATGAACAGTTGGTGGAAGAATTATCAACAGTATAGCAGAGACATATCTCAACACTACCAATTGTGACAGCTCTTCAAATTAAACAACACACTTCACGGCACCTCCAAAAACAACTACAAGAACTGACAACACACTTTAACTGCTATACAACAATAACCCGACTGCTTACCTTTCATCCTCAGAAAACCGGCCAAAAACATAGGAGCATTAAAATAATATTTTAAGATTGCTCCCCCTGAGGATGTGCCACCTGGAGCTGCTTAATGCAGAAGAGGAGTAATCTCCTTCTGTCCAAGGAGACACGAATTCCTTTCTTTTGACTTTCTCCAGACTTTCCTGAACTTGGGCTTGAGTTTTTCAACTACATCCCTATTTTGCCCCTGTTCGTGAACTTGAACATTTTTCTTGCGGGGTTGTCTCTTGTGCATTCTTGAAGGATGATTATTTTCCTTTCTGCTGTGCACATGATTTATTCTCTCGTCTGTATTGCATTCTTTGCGTCTGATGAAATCTAGGGTTTTGCATTAGATTAGATACAGAAGTGCTTGGACAGAACCTTGCTATGTGCCCTTGACCATTACATTTAAAACATTGCACATGTTTAATTCCCTGTCTGTATTGCATCCTATCTTGCCTTAGATTGGATATAGAAGTGCTTGGACAAAGCCTTGCTATGTGTCCATGGCCATTACATTTAAAACATTGCATAGGGTGTTCACTCAGGAAAGTAGATGTGTTTTTATCAGAATAACTCTTTGATCTATTATTCTGTCCACAATAAATTGCCTTGTGACCAAAGTGGTTGCATTTAGAACAATAGCCATTAAAAGCATTATTATTAAAAGAGTGAGAGTGAGAGAACCTCTTTTGCTGTGGTTGCTTTGTTGTAGATTTTCTTTGATATTTTCTTCCTTTTGAGGATTCAGCTTTAGACTTTTCTTTCTTCAATCCTTCAACCGTGGACTTCTTCTTCTCTGCATATTTGGAGGATGAAGGTTGTTCAGCTTCATATCCAAGACCAAACTTAGCCATGGAGCTTCTTTGTTGATTTATCATTGTATCTAGCAACTCTGTGCTTTTCTCAAATTTGAGATTTATATTGGCCTCTTTTAGTTGTTTCTTCAATGAAACAATCTCTTCTTCTTGTTGGCAGCATAACTGTCTCTTTCTCATTGATTTGAGACCTGAGAATATCTTCAATCCTTTTGTACTGTTCTACTTGCAACTTTAGATCAACAATAACTTTGTTAGATTCCTCTTTACTTGTGCTGCTTACATCATCCTCATCATCCAGGTGAGTCTTCAAGGCTTCTTCTGATTTCTTGGCCTTTTGAACTTGTAGGAAGAGATCTTCAATTTCATCCCCATATTCTTCTAACTTCTTGGACATTCTTTTGTTCTTTTTCTTTTCTATACTCAACTCTTCAAGAGCAGATATCAACTCTCCTTCAAGATCTACTTCAGCCTCAAGATTTTCATCACAAACTTTAGGATTCACTTCTTCTACCTTTTCTGGTTCAAATTTCTCTTCTACAAAAACTGAAACTGACTGGGATGCCTTTTTGGAGGAGGATCTATTCTTCTTAGCCATTGTGTACTAATCCAAGATCAACCCTGACTGATTTAGCCAAAATTGGGAACTTGGCTCTGATACCAATTGTTAGTCTTACAATGGCACTGAGAGGGGGGGTGAATCAGTGCAGCTATTTAAAACTTAAAACTTTAACTCTTAAAGCCAAAACAAATGAATGCTAAAACCAGAAACAACAAGTACCACAAGAGAGCATCACATAACACAAGATGTAATGAGGTTCACCAGTTTTGGCTACTCCTCAAACTAGACTGCTTGGACTCCCATCCAAATCCAGCCATTGCAAAGCACCAACTTTACAATCAATTTACCAGCATCCACTGGAAGGAGCACCAACCCCTAATTTACCAAAACCAACTGGAAGGAGCACCAACCCCTGATTCCAAACACCAACTTGGATTTCTATTTTAAATCTTGTTTGACATAAAAATGCCTTCTATGTTACAAGACCCTCACTGGTCTAGCTTAACTCAAATCAATCTCATGGAAGCATACACTCTTTTACAGTTCTACCTTCTGCACACTTACAACCCTTTCATATGGCTTACTCTTGCAGCTCTTCACAGCTCCATCACAACACTGTTCTTCTCTATTATAGCATACTTTAAGCTGTTTTATAGTCCACAGTACTAACTCTCTATATTTTCGCAGCACTCTTTCCTCACCGCTCTCTTCTCTCAGTAGTTCTTTCTCTCACTTGACCAACTCATTTATTTCTTTGGATTTTTTTTATATATGTTTTTTCCACACACGAGCTAAAACCTTATGGTTCATTCTTACCGCTCTGCTTAATGCGTGCTCAACCCGTCTTCTCTGCACCCTGACAACTTTTTTGTTTATTTCGGCTCTGACCTTTTCTGTTTATTTTGGCTCTGACAGCCTTATCTGTTCATTTCGGCATTCTCTCTTCCTTGTCAGTGGCACCTTCCCTCTTTATGGCTACACGTCATTTTAAACAATATTTTTCATCTTAAAACCCTAGTCTTTTGTAACTGCCATTAACACGCATGCAGCCTATACTATCTGCGCTTTCTCGGCTTTTGTATTTTTATTGCAATATATTATATTTTATTACGGCCCATACTTTTTGTATTTCTCGTTTCCCGTGCTCTTACCGCCGCACCGCGCACCCTACTACAATTGTCTTATTATAATAATACATTCTGCCTGATCTTCTTCAGAAAATTTTGGCCACTGTAGATTCTGTCAGTTTGTTACACATGTAGCATTTTTGTAACCCCACCTGTAACAGATCTTGTTTTGCTGCAAGATTTTATTCTGCAACTGTCCCTATGTATGCTTCTTCGGCTTGCTACCGTGAAAACCTTACATGTCGCGAAATCGTGACATACTTTTCTCTCTCCTCTTTCCTTCGCTTTCGCCCACGAAAATGGAACATGTCACAAAATCGTGACATCTTTTCTCCTCTCCTCTTTCCTTCGCTTTCGCCCGCGAAAATGGAACATGTCACGAAATCGCGACATCTTTCCTTGTTGTCGTACACTTTTCTCCGCATGCCCACGACGAAATCGGAACATGTCACGAAATCGCGACGCTTTTCCCTTCTTGGCCTGTTCTTTGCCTTTGCCCACGAAAATGCAACATGTCACGAAATCGTGACATCTTTCGCATCCGTACAACTCTCTCTTCATGCACTAGCGAAATCAAGACATGTAGCGAAATCGCTACAGCTCTTCGACTTAGCACTTTCTCCTTGCTTCGACCAGCGAAAATCTAACATGTAGCGAAATCGCTACAACTTTTTCACTTAGTGCTTCTTCTCTGCTTCAGCCCGCGAAAGTCCTACATGTAGCGAAATCGCTACACCTTTTTGCCTTTGCACTTCCTCTCTGCTTCAGCCAGTGAAAGTCTAACATGTAGCGAAATCGCTACACTTTTGCTCCTTGGCATCTAAACTCTGCTTCGGCCAGCGAAACTTCAACATGTAGCGAAATCGCTACACTTTTGTTGTCATACATTCTCTCTCCTCTTCGGGTTGCGAAAACCCGACATGTCGCGATATCGTGACACTTTTCGCCCTTAGCGCTTTTCTTTCGAATCTGTCATGAAATCGTGACACTTTTCATCCTTGGCGCTGCTTCTCCAAACTTGTCACAAAATCACGACACTTTTCTCCTTGGTGCTTCTTCTCCATTTGTCACGAAATCGTGACATCTTTTCTCCTTGGCCTCTCTTTCTACTATGTCGCGAAATCGCGACACTTTGCATCCTTGGCTCCTTTACTCCAAACATGTCGCAAAATCGCGACAGTTTTTCAACTTTGCTTCTTTCCTTCAACATGTCACGAAATCGCAACAGTTTTCATATGCTTTCTCTCTCCTCCGTTATGTCATGAAATCGCGACAGAAAACATGTCGCGATATTGCATTTTTTAGCATTTTCTCTCTCCTCATTTTTGTCGCGAAATCGCGACAGAAAACATGTCGCGATATCGTGACAGTTTTCCAGCATTTTCTCTCTCCTCCTTTTTGTCGCGAAATCACGACAGAAAACATGTCGCGATATCGCGACAGTTTTCTTACTTGTCTTTTTCTTTGATTTTTCTAAATCTGGGCCACTTCTGTCTTCTTGGAAATTTATTGTACATGTTCTGACTGACCTCTAAACTCTTGTTCACTTCATCAACTGATCTATCTATTGACTTCTGCACTCCTGTCCATTGCATCAACCGATCCTCTGTCTGTGTTGACAACAATGACAATACTTTGGCTGCACCTTACTCATCAAACAACTCCTGTCCATCACCTTGCTCATCAATCAACTCCAATCCATTGCATCAACTGATCAACCTGACTGTGTTGACAACAATGACAATACTTTGGTTGCACCTTGCTCATCAATTTCTTATTATGCATATTCTATAATTTAATATTTTTTCTCTTTAATCAATCAATGCTTAATAATATTTACACTTCTTAATTTATGCACATCATAATATTGTTCAAATAAGCATCAGCATCAAAGAAACTAAATAGCATACATCATAATCAACTTAACACATCACCCTAACATCCAATCATTGAATCACTAAAAGTTAATATATTAATCTCTTAACATATATGCATAATCAATATATAGTATAATAATATACAAATAAATCATCCCTACTAAAATTATGATAGACTTATCAAGTTTATCCTAGCACCCTTGCTAGCTTTATGATCCCAAAATGGGTGCTTCTCATCCTATCATAGGTGGTGGAAATTGTATCAACTACTCTAATTGGTGATTCACAGACCTTGATTGGGTCCATGATTGCATCGTAATCAATGACAATAGGTATGGTCTATTGAGATGGTTGCATGGTATGTGGCCCTATAGTGGTATTCTCATATGCTTTCTATTGCCATATATCCCTGAGACTATACCAAGTAGTCTAGTAGTACTTGGACCACTTTCCCACTCTTGTTACTTCTACTACCATTGTGGATCTCATCTTCACTACATATTACTCTATAGTCAAACTCTACATGGTCTACTACATCAGCATAATCTATGCTACTAGTCTATATTGCTTGGAATTTAGGTTCTTCACTTGACTATCTAGAATGCCCCTCTCTACCTTGATTGATGACCAGATGACCTATCATCAATTGGTCTCCCTAGCATGGGTAATGCTAGCAATGGTGATATTGCTACTAGTGTTTCTACTACTACTACCTGTATCTATACTTACCTATGTTTGTGTGACTCTCTATAGTTGTGCATCCATGTTAGCATAACATACCTTAGCCTTTATGGACACTCCCCTAGAATCATAACCCTCCGTGGTCAAAATGATTAGTACCATTGGAAGTGGCCTACTGTAATCCCAAGATTGTCCTACCTATAATTTGGTATGACAAGGTCATTGAGGTCCACCTCTACATATGAGTCTATGTTTAGTGGTCACCTAAACCCTATTTCCCACATGAATACCTATACCATACCATCCTTGTTATTATCCCTTTTTGGGAACTATATTGGTAACCTACCCAATAAAAATAGTGGAACTCTTGCTCCCTCTATAGTCCTACTAGCCATCTAACTTGACTTAATGAGCAGATGATATATATCCTCCTACCATATAATATGATGTCTATATGGCCACCATGTGATATTTTCTACCTATAAATCATCAATAACCCTTCATTCCATTGCCATAACCCCCTATGAGGCCTCCTCTACCTAATATTTAAATGTTAGTCCCATAAATTTGTAGTTGGCACCTCCTAGTGGTCCACCTACCCTTGTAGTCCTAGTCATATTAAGACTATTATGTGCTTCCATGCCCACACCTAGAGTAATGTGTAGCAAGTTAGGCTACATTCCCTATATAGGAAAATGGGTGGAGTGTTTGATATAGTCATGCTAATACTACTAGTCCCTATGCAAAGACCACTTGATGGTCCCACATGACTACCACCATCTCTTCCCATCCCTGGTGGACCATCTAATGGAATTCATAATATTTCCTAGAGATGATAGAAGCAATCCACTCACTCAAATATTATCAAAAAAATAAAAAAATGATCAAAAAATATATATGGTGGACACCTAAAGGCACCATAAATAAACAATATCCATGGATTATATCGTATAACACTCTGGTGAGAAATGAAGAATGTGAGGGGTTATTTATAGAAATAAAAAAATCCCAAATACATCTTTATGTTTAACCTAAGTCGACATAATAAATGGACTTTAGGTTAACTACAATTAATAAAAGGGTTTAACCATAACAAGGTTAACCAAGCTCAATTGGACTTACATAATATAATATTATAAAATGATAAATACATTATACAATGAAATTCCCTTAGGCTTATCCAATACATCATACAATGTTAGCTCTTGGACATCAAGTAGATTATGATTTTAATACCTCTTCATAATCTAAATTGAGGGTTAAAGTAGAGAAGACATTAGTGGTAATAATATATTCCCCCATAATGGATGCTCTAATGGTCTTCTACAATTGTAGCAGATCCATCCAAATCTTCCTCATCATCTAGAAGATGTCCACCTAACTTCAAAAACTTAGCTTCAATCATTTCTAACTTCAACAAGCATTTTTTTGTTTGATATCCCTCTCTTTTATGGTATCTGTAAGTGTTATTTGATTTCTTTAAATAATTATCGTAACCCTTAGGCCCTTGGGTCTTAGCTTCCTTTGATTTGAATTCCTTTATGTGGGCTTGTATTTGTGGAGTTCCACCACCATAATTCTACATTAAAACTTGAAAGTGAACTAGGGGAGAAAATAATTAGTCAAGAGTAAGAGTCTTCTAAGATTCTAAGAACATAGGAATCATATGATCCATGAGGTTCAATATCTGAAAAAAAAGGAAGATATTAGTAATGATTATCTTAATACATTTGGAAATATCTTTCTACCTCCATAATATGTAACATCTTCCATTAAAGCCTTGAATCTTGTAATATAATCCTCAACATGATCAAACTTAGCTAACTTAAGAGAAGAAAACTCTAATTTAAAGTGACTCACTTCAGTAGTATTAATATTTCCAAAATATTCATGTAGCTTTGACCATACCTTGATACATTACAATGATATTTGATATGGAAAAGCAACATTAGTTCAATCACCAAGGAAAATAGATGTAAAGCCTCTTGCCACAAATCTGAAATCAATAATACCTGCAATATCAACAAAAATCCACCAAAAATATAATTATTGATATTGTCCTCTGATTCCCACACATGCATGCATAAATCTGGTCTAAATGGATATTTATATTATTTTGGGTATTGTACACAGGCGGTGTATGACATTACACAATAGTAAATAAATTACAGCATTAACCCATGCTCCACAATCCATGAATAACAATGACAATTGAATCCAACACCAGCCACAATGACTGAACTACAACCAACAACCCAAAAAATTGAATGGGGGGCTTATAATGGATATCCAGTCCATTCCAAAGTGGTTTCCTAAGATAGTTCATTATTTACAACTTCTTGTAACTCATATTAATAACAATAATTTAATGTTTACTAAGGTTTAATTTGATTTTCATCAAATTACATTTCATTTGCATGTCTTTTCTTTACATTTCATTTCACATGCATTTTACATTTATTTTACATTTATTTTCTAATTTGTACAATTTCACCCAATTGTATGTTTTACTTTCCACTTGTACAATTTATACCAAATTGTACATTTTACTTGCCAATTGTACAATTTCACCAAATTATACATTTTACTTTCCAATTGTACAATTTCACCAAATTGTACATTTTACTTGCCAATTGTACAATTTCACCAAATTGTACATTTTACTTTAAATTGTGCAAATCCAAATTTATTATTGCTTCTTCCTTTTGGGATGTGGATTTTCCTACCTACAATTAGCATAAGCAAAAGACTAAGAAAAAAGGTTCAAGTCCTTGTCCAAACATTAAAGTTTTAGTGCAACATTATAGTATTGTATAAAAGTTCCACTAACTTCTTTTGGCAAGTTTTTAAAAGAGAAAAAACAAGCAAACATAGGCTTTCATTACTCATCAACACTCCTACTCTACCACCTACATATAGTGCTCATACAAGGTATGCCTGATGTGTCAACCTCCTCTGGTATGCCATGGTAATTTATGTTAAAATTAGGAATCCAAATATTTATTTTCTCTCCTTTGTATGGTAAAAAGAAATCTATTTTTACCCCCCAACCCATTTACCCCTAGCCTCCTAGGTTATTTTTGTTATCTATCCCCAGCTTCTCATAACTACACCAGTGTAGATCATAGGCAATTCAAGTTTCCTTGGCCCAACTTGATTTTTCCTTTAAAACATGAGGGTACATACTAGGGTATGACAACATTTAATGCTAACTAAAATGTATTTATAACATCAATTCTAATAAAATAACCATACCATCAGTTATCTTGCATCACTGACAATAAGCAATAGAAAATATTTCTATCTCAAAATTGGGGTATCTATGTCACTTTTTGATGTATATATTATGCAATAAATGCATCAAAATGGGTAAATGTATATACCCAATTTTGTACATAGGGATAATATTCAATTTTTTCCATCCCTTCATCAATCAATATGAATAAAACTGAATCAACTTCCTTTGAACCATTTTTAGAGCATTTATTACTCCAAAAGTAAAATCATCAAGGCATGCGAGATAGCACCAATGGCACTTTGATGACCTGATGATGATTTTGCTAAAATATTCAATTTTAAGCTTTCTTTCCCTATTTTGAGTCCTAAATATCATGAGGCAAATGATGACATACAAATGACGATCCTAGTTAGGATAGTTTATTTTTCATTGTACTAGGTGACTGATGTAAGTGAATCCTCCTAGTATCATATTTGTGAACCAAACTAGGGTTTATACAATCATCTACATTTATCATCAATCTATCTTGACCTATCTCAATATGATTTGTCTTATGCCTTGTATTTATCTACTAATTTTTCTAAACTACTAATCTATTACCATATGATGAATACTACAAATTTTGGAAGTGTTGATGGTAAAGTCAACCTAAATTCTTCTATCTCATCTCTACATGATGAATACTATGATTTTTGTAGGTGTTGATAGCAAAATCAATGTCATCATGAATTATTTCCTATATACCACTATACATGGGAGCAGCTAGTCAATTTTTTTATCCCAATTGGGGCCATCATTTACTGTCACACCAATAAACCATAAGTTCTCTATGAAACTTCTCTATGAGGAAAATCAATCCATGTAAAACCCCTTTACATATTTATGTAAAGGTAAATATCTAAGCTAAGTCAAAAGTCCTCTAGGAAAGGTAGAAGTCATGTAGTCATTTGTTTAAAGGTAAATCTTAAATCAAAAGTCCTATAGGCAAGGCTAAATCAAAAAACCTATGGGCAAGGCTAAAGTAAAAGTCCTACAAATAAGGCATAAGTTATTTAAATACTTTTTTAAAGGTAAATAAATTTATTTTCATGTTTATACATATCTTTATATCATAGCAAGCTAACTAGAAGAACTCCAGTAAAAGCTAACTAAATTCCCCTTTATGCAAGTCTCAAAGCTAACTAGAAGACCTTAGACAAAGCTAAATAAACTCCCCTTAAAATATTTAAGCATATCTATGTATATAGTTGTAAATATTTGTATATTATTGTACATACTTGTACTATAGTATCATCCCTTTGGGCACATCATGCATCCCTCATCTCTCATCATGTATCTTTCATTACTTAATCATTAAATTGTGTTCTATTTAATCAATTAACACTTAACAATATTTACACTTCTTAACTCATGCACATAAAAACATAAGTCAAGTAATAATAAATCAATAATCATCAACATCAAAGCAACTAAATAACATACATCATACTCATCTTACATATTACCATAACATCCAATCATTGAATCACTAAAATCCAATATGTATTAATTTCATAGCATATCTATACAATTAAATTTATAGTACAATAATATACAAATCAGTCATCCCTTCTAAATTCATGATAAAAATCCTAATATTAGCCTATCACCCTTTCTAGCTTTGGGATCCCTTATTTTGTGCTCCTTCTCTTATAGGTTGTGACATCCACATTGATGTCTATGATTGGTGAGTCACAAACCTTGAGCAAGTGCATTATTGCATCATCATTAGTGATAATAGGCATTGTATGTCAATATGGTTGCATGATATGCAACCCTTTAATGGACTACCCATGAACTCTCTATAACCATATTTCCTTGAGTCTATGTGAGTTGGTCCACTAGTGTCAAAACCACTTGACCTCTCTAGTTTCTCCTACTATCTTTGTAGCTCTCATCATTGCTACATCTTGCTCTATAGATAGAATTTAAATGGTCTACTACATCACTATAACATGTGCTATCATTTTTTCTCACATCCTTTAGGCTCTCTACCTAACTAGATAGCACATACTTATCTACCTCTACCACTTATTAAGATGACCTACTTAGACTCACCTCACTAGTTGGGCCTCCCAACATGGATAATGCTACCAATAATGATGCTACTACTAGTGTTGTTATAGCTACTACCTATATCTACCCCTCCCTACTCCTTTGTGCCTCTTAATAGTGGTGCATCCACACCAACATAGCCTACTTTATCCTTTATAGCCATAACCCTAGAATTACCATCCGAGGATTGTCCTACCTAGAAATCAATATCATTGGGTCCTTAAGGGCCACCTCTACATATGAATCTATATTTTATAGTCCCATAAATCCTCTTTCCCATGTCAACCACATGTACCATACCAAAATTATTGATATCCCCTATTAGACACCATATTTATAGACCACATAGTCTAAATAGTGGAACCCTAACTTCCCCTATGGGATTACTAGCCATCCAACTTGCTTTATATAATATAGATAATCAACATCCTCCTACTAGTCAAGATGATACATCTATGGCCACCATGTGATATTTGTTACCTATAGGTTATCAATTTCCCTTTGTGTAATTACCAAAGATTTCTATGTGGCCTCCCCTACATAACATCAAAATATAAATCCCCATTGATATGTAGTTGGAACCTCCTAGTCATCCACCTTCCTTATAATCTCTAGTGATCTCATGATTATTATGTGCTTCTAGGCCCACACCTAGAGTAGTGTGTAACAAGTTAGGCTATGTACCCCTCTATAGGAAACCTAGTGGAGTGTTTAGTATAGTCATGCTAGTACCACTAGTCCCCATGCCAAGAACACCTGATGGTCCCATATGTCTACCACCACCTCCCCCCATCCCTAGTGGACCACTTGATGGAATTGATAATATTTTCAAGAAACAAATACAATCAATCTATCCACTCAATTATTATACAAAAATTTAAAAAGTATGAAGAAAAGGAAGATATGGTGGGCATCCATAGGAACCATAAATAAATATTTTTTGTGTATTATATTGCATAAAACTCCAATAATAAATGAGGAGTGTGAATATGTACTTATAGAAATGTTAAAATACTAAATACATTATAAGGTTTAACCTAAGTTGACATAATAAGTGGGCTTTATGTTAATCATAATTAATAAAGGATTTGATCATAACCAGGTTAACTAAGGCCCATTGGGATTACAAAGTATAATATTATAAAATAATAAATACATTGTATAATGATATACGCTTACACTTATCCAATACATCACACAATGCTAGGTCTTGGCTATGAAGAATATTATAATTTCAATACCCCTTCATAATATGAGTTGAGGGGGTAAGAAGAGAAGAAATTAGTGATAATAGTATCTTCCCCCCATAATGGATGCTTTAGTGGGCCTTTTTAGTACAGGAAAACCCATACAAATCTCCCTCATCATTTGGAAGTTGTTCACCTAACTTCAATAACTCACCTTTAATCCTTTACAACTTCAACAAGTGATTCTTTTTTCGATGCCTCTCTTTTATAGTATCTACAAGTGGTCTTTATTTCTTTGAAGAATTATCCTAGGTCTTAGCCTCCTTATATTTGAATTCCTTTGCATGAGCTTGTATTTGTGGAGTTCCACCACCACAATTCCACATTGCAACCTAAAAGTGAACTAGGAGAGAAAATAATTGGTCAATAGTAAGAGTCTTCTAATATTACAATAACATAGGAATCATATGAACCATGAGATCCAACATCTGAAAGGATGGGAAGAGATTATAAAGGATGATCCTCATGCATTCCACATCACCTTTTTTTATCTCTAGATGTAATATTTTTCCTTAAACCCTTGAATCTCACAAATATAATCCTTATTGTTATCTAAATCAACTAGCTTAAGAGAAGAAGCTCTAATTCCAAGTGACTTACTTTAGTAGTATTAACCTTTTTAAAAAATTCATGTAGCTTTTATCATAAATTCATAGGGTCACTCTCCTCTTTGATATGGAAAATCAACTTTGGTTCAATCAACAAATAAAATAAACCTAGAGCCTCTTATGTCTTTTGGTGCTAAGCTTCATCATCAAGAATAGTTTTTTATCCTCTTAAAATATGAATCATAAGTTTTTACTTCGTAGTAGGCTAATAATCTAAGTTGATCAAACATTGTAGTTTTTCCCATTAAGGTAGTTAACTAGGGATTTTTGGTCCATCTTACACAATTCAACTCCAAACACTATATTAGAAACATGAACTAATGCTACCAATGCATAGATCTTGAAAATCATGCAATTTGAAAAAAAAAAGGCTCAAAATGCTTCAATATGTAAAAGATATGGCCTTTAAAATTTTTGACATAATGGACCCAAAAAAAATTAAGTCTCTAAATATTATAGAATTGGTAGTCAATCACCTATTACCACTAGGTGATCCTTTATTTGTTGATGCTTCCCACTGATTATTTGCCAACTTAACTTTTTTTAATTGTAGTGATTGTGACACTTGGCTTATTTCAACTGGAGAATGATATTATATCTATTAACAAAAATTCCATGGTAGTAAACAACACCACATCAACCTTATAACTAGTCATAGGTGCCACCACAACAATACCATCTTCACTTCTCTTTTATGAGTACAAACATAAAATTCAATCCTAGGTCAATTGGGAGCAAAAGATCTTACACTAACCAAAATGCACTGTCCCATTTAGATATAAGATCCACATTGCACATCTTTATCCACTCAAGTAGTAGCAAGAAGAAAAGAATTAACAACGAGACTAGACCACATGACATCCCATTCCTAATGTGCTTGAGTTGACCAAGGAAACAATAATATTTGATGCAAAAAAAATACCACTGCCTCCATAAAGCATGTCATTCACTTATGTTTCTTAAGGTAGATGCTAGGTGACACATGTGTAGGGTTTGAACCCAACACCTCCACCTACTCATGCACCAACAATATACCTTCTTTCCATTACACCCATAAACCAATCATGATGGATACAAGCTAGACCAGAGATACCTATCTCCTAGGGAAAAAGAAGTGGCACTCTTAGACTCAAACTCGAGCACCCAATCTCCAAGCTTTACCATCCACTATGAGAATTATCTAGGCTTGTTATGCAAATGGGAATGCACATACCATTCAATATACCTTTAATTTATATGAGTGCCTAAGGGCATAGAGGTATGCCTGAAATCATTCGTATGTGTGAATCAAGAAGTTTTAAATTTAAAATTTCCTATCTATTACTTGTTGCACCTAGGCAAGTCATTTTATTTTGTACAATAATAAGAAAGACAGGATGGGGAATCTATGAAGAACAAAGATATTTTGGAAGAAACCTAATGGATAATAAGCCCTCAAATATGAAAAATTCTTATGAGGAATCACCATAATTCTTGAAAGAAAAATTGAAGGTACGGAGAGGAATTTTTGTATGACCAAGTGGCATTGCTCTATACTCTAATACCATGATGGAATTCACAATATTTTTTAAAAATGAATAGAAGCAATCCATCCACTCAAATATAATGACAAAAAAAAAAATGGATAAAGAAATAGAAAGATATAGTGGGGGCCCATAAGCACCATAAATATACACTATCCATAGATTATATTGCATAACACTCCCATAAGAAATGAGGAGTGTGAGGGGTTATTTATATAAATAACAAAAATCCCAAATACATCATAATAATTAACCTAATTTGACATAATAAGTGGAATTTAGGTTAATTATAGTTAATAAAAAAATTTAACCATAACAAGATTAATCAAAGACCATTGGGATTCCATAATAAAATTTTACAAAATAATAAATACATTGTACAATGAAATACCCTTAGGTCTATCTAATACATCATACAAGGACAACCCTTGGCCATGAAGTAGAAAATAATTTCAACACCACCTTCTAGTTCATGACATTGAGAAATATTCCCAATACCAAGGCATAGAGAAGAGTTTTCTCCCTCTCCAATTGACATATGTGATATTGATGTCAACACTAGATTTGATCATCAAGAAGGTTGCATCTCTTATCATTTGTCTTAAAGCCTACCTCTAATATCATCCCATTTGAACCTTTACTTCTCTAATTGGTACCCTTAGGATCCTTAAAACACCCTCAAGGGATATAGTCATCTCCCCCATGGGTATTTGGAAGGTTTGTATCTCCAAATATTGATGCTTTGTGAGTGTTACTAAGAGAACTTTATAAAACTCAACCTTCGACATTAGGGCTTCATGGTATAACCCTATTGATACCAATAGTGCATAATTTATGATGTCCAAAAACCTTGGATCATCCCAAGTATATGTGTTCACATCTCTCTACACTCCAATATCCCCTGTCACACCTGCATCTAATCCAATCTAAATGGTGTGTCTTTCTAATCAACATAAGTAAAAATCCAAGCAAAAAAAGTAAAAAAATGCAAGTCCTTGTCTAGGCATGAAAGTGCTATTGCATTCTTTTGGAATTTTTTTCAAAAATAAAAATACAAGACAACATAGATTTTCATTACTTACTATAATTCCTTCTCTACCATCTACAACTAGTGTTTGTACCACATCTATCTAATGTGTCAATCTACAAATTGATTTTCCCTTTGAAACTTGAGGGGACACACTAGGGAATGGCATTTAATGCTCCCTAAAATACATTTTCAACATCACTTCTAAACAAATATTCATAGCATCATCTATCTTGCATCACTAACCATAAGTAATAAAAAAAATCTTCTTGTCTCAAAATTAGGGCATCTATGTCAATTTTTGAAGAACTTATTAGACAAAATGCATAAAAAAAGGTAAATGTAGACACCCAATTTTGTGCATAGGGCCAATATTCAAGTTTGCCCATCCCTTTATAAATTAGATAAACTAAATAAACTTATTTTGATCTCATATATAGAGCATTTATTACTACAAGAGCAAAGCTTTAGGGCATGAGCAATAGCATTGATGACACTTTCATGACCTAGCAGCACTTTTTCCAAATTATTCAATTTTGACCTTTTTTCCCAATTTTGGCCCCCAATAGTCATGAGGAAAGAACACCATAGTGAAAGCATTAGCAATGCTTTTTCCATCCAATACTTTTTACTATCATGTGCTAAATTCAAGAAATTCGATTTTATATCCCTCTCAAGTCATCCACCATTAATAAACCAAATCCCAAAATTTTAATTCTTAGATCCTAATCCCAAATCCAATAATTTTAATTCTCATATTCTTTTATTAATGGTTTTGTGATATCTTTTTAAATTATTACCATCTCCAATATTGTTATTTTCAATGAAATTCTTCCCCCGAGGAGCCATGGCTTTATATAAAATTAGCAGTTGGGATGATCATTTTATCAAGAGTTATAAAGCAAAATAAATGCTAAAATATCTTTAGATTCATTAGGAATTTTTAATTTTCATGGCAATATTATGCTAAAATCTTGTCATAATATTGTAAAGGTCATCCTTCAAGCATTCTAGTTCGTGTTCCTTGTAGGCACTCTTATTATTGCAATAATTTAAGAATCCAAGCCTTCTCCAAGCAATCAAGTCCTCAAGAAATCATCAAGTATCCAAGAATCTAAGCCTCCAAACTCAAGCATTCAAGTGCCCATAAGCAAACTAGCAAGATTTCAACAAGCTTCCACAAACAAGAAAAAACAATCTTGCATCTTGGTTTGTGTTCTTTCCTCTTATTTGTTTTTGACACTTATATTTATTTTGTATCTTTAGACTCTTATTTTGTTGCATACTTAGCTAATCCTAAATCTTGTATTTGCATTTAACTAATATCTGAATTTTTCTTTTAATATTTATTTCAAGAAAGTCAATCTCTATTTTCTACTATTTGGCAGGGTCTTTATACTCCCAAGTCAAATCCCTTGATCATTACAATAATAATATTATCTTATATTTCATTAATCTTGTTGTTATTCTCTTATAAGAAAAAGTGTTTCCAGACTATAGGGTGGTAGTGATATCATTATCTGGTTTATAGAGAGTGAAAATTCCAACAAAGAGCAAAAGCATCAGTGGTGCTATTGTCAAACCTGTGGAACTTTTGCCACTTAGCATTTATCTCATGCATTTCCATTTATTTTATTTTATTATTTATCTAAATAGGTGGCTAATTTCTATTCAAGGTATACAACTATTATTTGCTAACTTAGGAAAGCCCCTCTATCATTGATCTTGTTTATTTCTATCTATTTTACAAGTGAAGCAAAAGCACTATTGATAGGCAAAAGCATTGGCGATGCTTCTACCTCTATGGAAAAAATAAGTTTTTCTACTCCCAAAAAATATTATTTAAGCATCAAGGACTTGGATCTATTTTCTATATAATTAATTTAAGTTTTATTTTTTGTTAATCAGTAAAATAAATAAAAAGAAAAGAAAGAACTAGTTTAGTCTTAATCGCATAGGGGACCAACTTAATCGTTAAGATTTAGCATAAAACCAAAATTGCATATGACTTGTTTGCTATATTTTCTTGCATCCTTGCCTCTCAATGAGAAATCATAAATTTTTCTCATCAAAAAGCAAAAATAATTTTAGTTTTAGACCTTATTTATTGCTATATTAGGTTAAGCTTCAACAAAAGAGTATTTTGGAAAATTGTAGGTGTTCTTCAACTAATCCAACAAAACTAAACTTAAAGCTCACAACTGCTCCTAATATTGAGATGACCCAAGAGGCCCTTCATAATCCTATATTTTTCCCTCACCATAGCTTGAGAGGAATAATAAGATTTGTAAAAACAAATCTCATAATTATATGCCCAATTTTAAAGCCATATTAGTATCTCTCTTATAGAATATTTATAAGCATGGTAGTCCTCATAGAAAGTTTCAAGTGTGCAAAAAGAGGTTATAACTTCTTGGTTACATTATTTGAATATACATGGAAGGTTCATTTGTGACAATCAAGTTAACACAAAGGATCTATGTCAATCTATAGTAAAATGAAAATGTCTAGAATTTGTGTTCATCAAAATTAATTTTGATAGTACTTCCAAACAAATTAAGGAAAAGCTCACAGAGGTCGTGTTTCTCAAAATAATAAAGGAAAAATTCTCTTCACTTACTCAAAATCATATGGAAATTCAACTAACATTATGCATAGGCTAGGAAACTGCTTGTATAGATCAAAATTTCCATTGAGAAAAAATAAAAATATATTTTAATTGAGGGGATTTATAAATTACTATTAATGCTATCAAGAAAAATAGACGTGGGGATTGGATCAAACATAACATTATTTTTTATGTTCATCAACTATCGTTAGAGGTAGCATCTTGAAAATATTAGAATATCTAGAGAGAAGGAAATAAAGTAGTAGATAATTCATCCAATCAAATTGTTGATCTTCATCTTAAAAAAATCCATTCTTAGAAGCCAGTTGCATTGTTGATATTCATATTGGAAAAATTTAAATCTTAGAAAGCAATTGGTCAAGTAAAATTTTCTATCTTAATGAGTATGATATTAAGGAGTTGATCTTCAAAACATAACAATTTGAGAAATATGAAGAATATCTTTGACAAAAAGATAGACAAAGGATATCTTTGATAAAGGTGAGTTGTATATATTGTTAGGATTAAATTAATAAAAACTCAAGCAATAAATAAACATGGAAATAAATTGTAGAAAATAAAGCACAATAAGAGACACATATTTACGTGGTTCACCCAATATGGGCTACGTCCATGGAGAAAATAACCAGGCCTTATTATTTCTTCTAAAAAACCGAAGGGATACAACCTACAACAGATACAATGTAATTTCCTCTTCTTTCTATTACCGTCAATTACAATTAAGCACACCATGCATTATATAATACATTACAACCACTATACATCATCCTATTATAAAAAGTGCATTACAATTTAGGGTAAAAATGCTTGCCTAAAATCCGATGTCCGATCTGTGACCTAATAATAAATGGTCTAGATTTACAAAGAGAAAAAACATCTATTTTTTGGCTTCAGGGGCACTGTCCCTTCGACAGATAATAGTAGGGGGGGTGTTGCCCCCTCTACACCCCCCTTCGTGGAGTGGGTCCAAGTGCAGTTGAAAACAAGACCTCCAAATTAGAGAGAAAATTAGGCTCCATAACCAACATATATTTTAATTAATATTTTTTTATTCATAGGAGAGTTTGTTACAACCACACCATTTTTAATAACTATCAAGTGCAAGGTTCAAACCACAAGGGTTGCTCCCACTAAATCTATTCCACCTCATTATTATTGACCCAACATTATGGGGACCATTGATCGCTCAGGATTTGTACCATCATCGTTGATCTAACACACACTTAAAGGATTTAGATCAGACTACTACATCATCGTTGATCTAACACACACTTAAAGGTTTGAACCTAGGTGTCTTCTTGGTAAGTGCCTATAAAAATAAGCAACTACCAATCCACCTAGCCCTTGGGGGTAAATATTTTAATTAATATGACAATAAATGCAATGTTTTGTTATTTTCGTGGAAGTAGCTCTCAATAGAAGTCGTGCACAACTTTTGAAAAAAAATGGTGTGTAATACAAAGGAGGAAGATATTTTATTTTTTATTTTAAGCTATATATGGCTTCTATTGGGGGTCATTCCCATCAAAACACCAAAATATTATATTTGTTCTTAGCTCAATTAAATCATATTTAATATGCATATTTATTGTAATGATACCAATCGTCATGTCGGTTCATTGAATGGTCATGTCATTTCATTGATTCATTTCCTCTATTAATAGGTAGAATGGTTTATTACATTATCATCATCGAATAATTATTTTCTATTGTGAATATGCAAGAGACTCTACCCTCTCTAAGTGGCTTGATTTATTTGGATTATTTAATTGAGGAAGTCATATCATTTCAAGTGGTATAAAGCCAATGATTCTAGAAGAGCGCTTTCATTTTTTGTAGTTGAGAAAATAAAAGGTATCTCAGGACATCACGTATTCATTACAAGCCTGTTATATTCCTTTACAACTGACAAGGTAATAATTTGTTATCTTCTATCTGGTTATCTCATCGAACTTGACTGAGCCTTTCCCCAGCACATTTCCAAGCGCATTTTTAGTAATAGATATATAATTTTTATAAATTCAAAGTTGTAAATTTATTCTTAAGGGATTTGAAGATTATTTTTTGAATTATAAATTTTCTTTCGAGTCTCAAATAAGGCAGAAAAAACACTTGAAGATATCTATTTTTTTTACTCGCTGCATCTATCTAACAAATCCCACATTAGAAGTGCTCCTAAATTCTGTATTTAAGTACTCATCCATTCAATTAGGCATCATAGGCTTACTAGTTCATGTTCTATTCTAAAATATGTATAATAATAATAATTTAAAATGTTTCCCTACAAACGCTTCACCTAATCAATTTCTAATAAGTGCCCTTAAAACAGTGTCTCGACACACAAGTACAAGGTTTTTGATGACCTAAAAAAATTTCTTCAACAATGAAAACCACCTAATTTAGTATTTTGATAGCTTTGTGAGTTTCGGTGAGGCTATTTTTGGTGACAGTTTGATATTCTTCAGTAAACACAGAAGCCTTCCATAATATTGCACAAAGGTCCAAACAAAATTAGTGACTAATTTGAATTTCCCTTCCATTGGATTATTATTCATAAGTGAATGTTAAACGTTAAATCTAAGTACTCAAAGCTACTGCGTGGTGGAAGTTAAGGATTCGCATCATTCCATTGTGACATCATTTAGGTGATGCATCATTTATGATGAAGAGAACAATTTATTCATCGTGTCTTTTGTTTCCAGTACTCCGCACTTAGTAGGAACTCGGTTGGATTTTTAGTCATGGGATTATCCCACATAGGACGTACAAATATCCAAATGCTCTTTAAATAGGTGAACACACCCATAACCAAGTAACCACCTTAGGTGATTACCTACTAGTCGTGCCTTCATGCATGCTAGAGTGCCAGGTTGGTTTTGCCTTGTTAATCTGTATACCTTACTACTATTTCAAATCCATGTGGTAGTTTATTTTTCAAATCCACTCATGTTAGTATGTATCCTCACTGCTCCTCACTACCTAAGATATTTTAATCCATGCTCCCTTTTCCCTATGACGTGTTAATTCATTCTCAGTTGTTCGTTATTAAAATCCCTCATGTTGTGTCCATCCATTCCCCTTATTCGCTAGTCAATTCTCTGTCATGTTAGTTTATGCTCCCAATCCGTGTTGCTTGTATCATGTTAGTCTGTGCTAAGTCATGTCTCACTGTCCAATTTTCATGTTGATTTTAGTCTCGCTATCCATACCCTTGTCGATTATATTCTGCTAATCCTCTCCACCAATATATTCCCCCATGCCAGTGACCATTGGAAAACTTCAAATCAAGTTATCACCAAAAAATTCAAATAAACCAATTTTTTAGCTGTAGGATTTAAAAAGTGACTGTTGGAATGCCAGATTTAAAAAAGTAATCGTTGGAAGTCAATAAACCAATTTTTTTCCAAATTACAAACATTAAAATTAAAAAAAAAATGATTTCAAGCATTCAAAAGATGAATAAGGACCTAACCAATTTAATCACAGAATTCCTCGTGAGTGGAATAGAGTAAATGGAAGATTGCAACAATATTCCTCGCCAACTAATGTGTGTATGACAAGAAGGTGACCACCAAGAAGTTAAGGTACACATCCTAATATGCCCAACAACATCAATATTTTTAACCAATTTTGTTATTCTTCATTAAATTCTATGGCTTCTCCTTCTTCAGACTATACCGATCTTTTTCTCAATAACCCTCCTCCTAGAGAATCTATCCCAATTCCTAGAAATGTGGATGCCCCTTTGCATAAATATCTTACTCAACAAGAAATAGTATTGAAGGAAATTTGTACTATGTTGAGAAATTTTGAAGCCCACATAACCTCTGCAACACCTCCTCATACCCCAAAGTCACAATATGCTCTCAATCTCGAACCCTTAAATACTCATCAAAGATAAGTGGTTACTTCTAATGGAGGTTTCACCAATGATTTATACCCAGAAGTAGGTGGTGCTTCCAAATATTTGGAATGGTATCATGATGTTCAAGTTCCTCGAATTGACATACCCATATTTGAAGGGGTTGACCCTCATGGATGGCTAGAAAAAATGGAAGGCCTTATCCGATTACACCATATTTTGAAATCAGGTCGTGGTACTTTTACAGCTTCTAAACTGGATACACAAGCATATCAATGGTTGTTATGGAAACTTTATAAAAATCAATGTCCTCTTTTATGGCATGAATTTAAGGAAAAATTATCAAAATATATGATAGAGGATCTTCCACATCATACGTGGTCCATCTTATGTAAAATTAATCAAATAGGATCAGTCGATGATTATATCTTGGAATTTACTAGTCTACTCACCTATACCCATGAATTAAGTCTAGAAGTGGTGGTTTCTGCTTTGATATGGTCTTAAATATAAGATTTGCAAGGAATTTGACATGCATGATCCCTATACCCTAGATGATGCACAATGTATAGCTCAAGTAACGGAACAAAAACTCCAAGACTTTGTCCCTCCATATCATTGAGATTTCAACTATCATCGTACTTATCATAATATTAAGTGTTCCATAGGACTCTTTTGCTCTAAATATCATTCACATCACCTAAGAGAACAAGCTTGTGTGCAAAATCAAAACTGTCACTTAGAATATAATGATACATTAGACGACACCCAGCAAGATCTTTCTCAACCTGAGCCATATGCAGAACCCACAAATGATGACACCCAAGAATATGATACAGTGGCTCTCTCAGTATATGCACTTATAGGTATTCAAGCTCATTACACTATCAAGATGCAAGGTTTCATTAATCATCATCATGTTAATGTGTTGATTGATTTAGGAAGTACACATAACTTCATCGATTATAAAATAGCCAAATCCTTGAACTTGTATATCCACTTTTCTAATCAAGATAAATTTTAAGTCCTTATTGCAAATGGAGGTAATGCTAAATGTGTGGGTCAAACATCCAAAATCACATTCCAAATGGGAAATTATATATAGATAGGTACTCTCTATGTTATTAATCTAGGAAGCTTAGACGTCATTTTGGGAGCACTATGGTTATCTCAACTTGGTGATGTTACTATTAATCTCCAAAAAATATACTTCAAGTGGTCAGAGAATGGAAGGGTCATTTTTATTCAAGGTATTTAACCTCCTCCTTCTAGGGTAGTGAGTTCACATAGCATGGAGAAGTTATTGAAGAAAGGTGGCTATGGGGTTATTGCCCAAATAAATTCCATCGAGGCTCAATCCTTGGATTCTTCTCCTACAACTATTCCAAGGGATATTCAATATATTGTGGATAATTATGAAGAAGTTTTTAGTGAACCAATGGGTATACCTCCTAAGCGATCACATGATCATGTCATTCATCTAATTCCTGGTAGTATTCCTCCTAACATGCATCCTTATCATTATCCACAACCCCAAAAATAAAAAATTAAGAAGATGATCCAAGAAATATTAGAGCATGGCATTATTTGTCCTAGCATCAATCCATATTCATCCCCTGTAGTGATGGTACATCGTAAGGATAACTCTTGGTGCATGTGTCCTAATTTTCATCCTCTTAACAAGATTACCATCAAAGATAAGTTTCCTATCCTAGTCATTGATGACTTGTTGGATGAATTACATGGTGCTAGTTATTTCACCAAACTCAACCTACACTCAGGCTTTCACCAAGTTAGAGTTAGAGAAGAAGATATACCTAAAAATACTTTTCGTACTCATGAGGGCCATTGTGAGTTTCTGGTCATACCCTTTGGTCTCACTAATGCTCCATCAACTTTTCAAAGCCTCATGAACCATGTCTTTAGGCCCTCTTTGTAAATTTTTCCTAGTTTTCTTTGATGATATCTTAATCTACAATAAATCTTGTAAGTATCACCTAGATCATGTTGACAAGGTCCTTTATCTATTACAAAAGAAACTATTTTTTAAACGATCCAAATGTGCATTTGGAGTCAAGAGGTAGAATATTTAGGTCATATAGTATCTCATGAAGGAGTTAAAGTAGATCCTAATAAAGTCAAGGCTATTCAAGATTGGCCTTTACCAAAATCACTCAAAAAGCTTCGTGGTTTTTTAGGACTCATAGTTATTATCAAAAATTTATTCGCAACTATGGTAATATTGTAGCACCACTCACAAATCTTACCAAAAAGGATGCTTTTCATTGGAATGAAGTTGCTTCTCAGGCTTTCAATGCTCTCAAGGAGGCTATGTGTTCTCCATTAGCAAACCCTTTTTCATTGAGTGTGATACTTCTGGCACCAATATTGGAGTTGTTTTAATGCCATAAGGACATCTATTGGCTTTTGAGAGTAAGCAACTTTCAAGAAAGAATTTGGGTCGATCCACTTATTAAAATAAATGCTAGCTATTCTACATGCTATAGAGAAATGGAGACATTTATTTTTTTATTTACATGGTGGAATCGGTAGCTGCCATGAATCCGGGCAGGCTATCCAGCTTTTATGGCCACCATAGTATTCTGTGTTGTCTGCCCCATAAGCCACCACATAGATCTTCATACAGTTTGCCCCTATAACCACCATGCCACAATCATTTTAAACCTTTTACACCGCTGAAAAGCACCAGGAAAGGGACAAGCATTCAGTTCGACAAGGCCCAAGATTTGAACCTTGGACCTCCGCCCTTATGGGGTTTGGATGAACCAATTGGTCTACACCTCGGAACTGAAATGGAGACATTATTATTAAATAGTTTTTTCATCATTAAAATTGATCATAGCAACCTTAAGCATTTCTTAGAACAACATATTTCATGTCCTGAAAAAAATAAATGGCTTACCAAGCTCTTGGGTTATGATTTTGTCATTGAATACAAGAAGAGCAAAGAAAATGTAGTAGCAGATGATTTATCTCATAAATACGAATATGAGGTAACCATAAATGCCATTTCAGATCCTTGTTCACAATGGGTTTCCCAAATTAAAAAATAATGGTTAGCTGATTTAGAAATGGCTCAAATCATTCAATACATAGAAAATGGTTCACCTCTACATTATTATTTTTTATATTCAGAGGGAGTGCTTCACAAAAAATATTGCATCTACCTTCCTCACTTCTACTATTAAATCTATGATTCTCTAAGAATTGCATGAATCACATTATTTAGGATATTTAGGATTCTTGAAAACATATCAAAGGGTAAAGCAATCATTTTCTTGGAAAGTTTTAAAATCAGATGTCAAAATCTTTGTGGCTGAGTGTGAAGTTTGTGAATGTAACAAAGGGGAAACATTTAAATATCTTGGTTTATTACAACCCTTACAAATCCCTAATCACCAATAGGACATTTCCATGGACTTTATTGAGGGTTTGCCTAAATTTGATGGTAAAACAATGATTTTGGTGGTAGTCGATCACCTTTCCAAATATGCTCATTTTTGTGCCCTACAACATCCCTATTCGACAAGTAAGGTGACTAAGATATTTTTGGATTCCATTTTCAAACTACATGGTATGCCTAAAATCATCATGAGTGATCGCAATCCTATATTTACCAATAAATTTTGGAAGGAACTCTTTCGCCTTAGTGGTACCAGGTTAAAATATGTCTTCAACATACCATCCCTAGTCGGATGGTCAAACAGAGATTGTCAATAAGTTTTTAGGTACTTACCTTCATTTTTTTTCCCAAGAAAAGCAACACCACTGGATTCAATGGATTTCCTTAGTTGAATGGTGGTATAATACTTCTACTATTTTTCACTTAAGATGTCACCATTTGAAGTCTTCTATGGTTAGAAACCATCGAAAATCATGGACTATGTTCCAAGCACTTCCAAGGGAGCCTAAGTAGATGATTTGTTACAACAACGTCAGATGATGCTTAAGCTTCTTAAAGATAATTTGAACTAGGCACAAAACTGCTTGAAGCAACAACATGATCTACATCGATCAGAATGACAATTCAACATTGGAGATATGGTGTTTTTTCAATTACAACCTTATAAACAGTTATCCTTGAAGATCAAGTCTAGTCAAAAATTTGGCACCTCAATTTTATGGATCCTACAAAGTAGTTCATCACATTGGTGAAGTAGCATATCAATTAGACCTTCCTCCTTCATATCGCATCCATCCAATGTTCCATATATCGTGTCTCAAACAAGTTATTGGTCAAAAGGTGTAATCCCAGACAGAGCTCCCTCTACTTGATGAAGAAGGTCGTCTAACTCTCCAACTTGAAATAATAGTACGATCTAGATTACGACATTTTTGATCACGTGTAATTAAGGAGTTTCTAATTAAGTGGTAGGACCTCCCAAAAGAAGATTCTACCTGGGAACTTGAGAATATTCTTGAGTCCTTTTCAACTTTGAGGACAAAGCTTTTGAGGTAGGAAGTCATGTAACGATTCCAATCGTCATGTTCATTCATTAAATGTTTGTGTCATTTTATTGATTCATTTCCTCTATTAATAGGTAGAATTGTTTATTACATTATCATCATTGAATAACATTATTTCCTATTGTGAATAAGCAAGATACTTCACCCTCTCTAAGTGGCTATGAGATTTGCCCTCTCTAAGTGGCTTGATTTATTCGGGTTATTTAATTGAGGAAGTCGTATCGTTTCAATTATCATAGATATTTTTTATTTCATTTTCTATCAAATATATTCTTCAAAGGAGGAAGATTTTTTTGAATGGGTTATATGGGATTGAAACAAGCCCTACTCGTATTACATCATGACCACATAATGGTATTACAATAGCTTGGTAATTATGCATGTATCGCTTGGCAAGATTTGAACTTGAGTCTCCTCCCTGAAACTTGAGGAGTATAATTGGTTTAACTAATACCATTTGATTTAGAGGCTTTTACTCCTGTAGTATTTCTTTTTTTTCACGCATAAAAATAAAAAAAAATTATACTTTTATATCAATTCTTATTTTGATTGCTTTAACATTATTTTTTTAGTAATAATTAGATATACTTTATAGATATTTACATATTTAAATTATCAAAGTTAAGAAAAACAATAAAAAATAGAGTATTTATTTTGTTTTAATTTTTTAAATGTCTATGGAATTTTATATAGTTAAATAATTGTATGTTTTTGATATTTTTATATGTAGTAAATTTATTTAATATTATTTTAAACTTATATAAATTGGTAGTAACAAGCATAGTTGGAAATTTTAAACTTTTCAAGGCCATTTTGAAGAGTTTTTTATGATAATATTAATTAAATTATAAAAAAAAAACCCAAAAAATTTATTCCTATCAAAATTAAAAAACTTGAAAAAACTAAAAATGACATAAGGATGAGGAAGTACAATGCGAAAGTTCAAATACAGGAGTTAAAGGTGTGAAGGAATATGGGGAGGCAAATTTTAAAGCAAACGAAAATGAGAGGCAAATTTTTAAAGTGAATGAGATAAAGGAAGCCAAGGTTAATCTAGGTAAATCATTATCATTTTCCTCAAGTGGCATAAAATCTTCTCCTTGCAATAAAAATGATAGTACAAAGTGTATTTTTTGCACTTTAGGGTTTCAAGAGTAGCATAATAAACAAAAGTATATGGAGTATAGAAAAATTAGGATTTCTAGGATAGCATAAGAAAGTAATAACTATAGAGGATCATCCATGCATTGTAGGATTTTCAAGGCAATATAAATCTTTATAAGATAAGTATCACTATGAATAATATGGAAAAGTAGAAAATTTTATGAATATGAGAGTGGAGGTGGGAAGGGAAAAAGGAGAGGAAGACCAATAGAGCATGAACAAAGAGAAAAAAAAAACTCAGGTGTTAACAAAGGATATCAATTTGGTAAGCTAAATAAAAATATCATAGGTGTTAACAAAAAGTTGAATTTTTTGACACAACAGTGAAAGCAAAAAACTCAATACAACAAGCGTTGGGGTTTCTTCAACGCAGTTACAGTTTTACATAGTTTTTCCAGAGAGCACTAAAATCGATAAAACGAAGGACCAAAACTATTCATAATTCCATGAAAATTTTAGGGTAAATTCTACTCAATAATGGGTACTCAAAAAACTTTATTTCACGAAAAAATACCAACTACAAAAAAATTATGAGGTCTGCAATGTGCTCTGAAGTCTGGGCAGAATAGACTAAAACATGATTTTCAGAGGTGAAAACGAAGTGCTTAACATAAATGAAATAGGGCATGTGATATATGGATGGAAATTGCTTGGTAAGAGCTTTCCAATGGTGTATCACATTCAACAACCGGAGCAACACAAAAAAAATATTAAGCTCCAAAGTAGGTTGTTCAGACTTTTTGTAAAATCTGGACTGCACAATACAAGAAAACATAGCAGGCTGGGAAAATGGATTTTTCACCTTGAATTCATGTTTGCACACTCTAAATAACTTGTACAATGCAATAGAAAATATATTTCTCTATCTAAGACTAAAAAACTGAAGAATCTAAGTTGTTACAAGAAGAATAACAGTCTACAACTATTACAAGCTGAAATATTCCTACAGTTACAAACTAAAATATTCTACAGTTACAAAATGAGGGACAAATTCATTTTTCTGACTTGGAAATGCCACATGGTCAGCATCATATTCCAACATTCTCCCCCTTTATGCTGAGAGGGCTCACAAGTGAGTTTCTCAGCTTCACAAATTGAGCTTTAGCCACACCTTTAGTAAATATATCAGCTAGTTGATCATGGGTGCTACAATATCTCAATTCAACCTGTTTCTTTTCCACCATATCATGGATGAAATGATACTTCATGTCAAAATTCTTAGACCTGCTATGGTGGATAGGATTCTTTGCCAAATTAATGGCACTCATGTTGTCACAAAAAATGACAGTGGGACCACTTTGTTTCTCACCTATCTCCTCCAACACTTTCTTGAGCCATAAAGCCTGAGCAGTAGTTTTTTGTGACTGCAATGTACTCAGCCTCAGTAGAAGATAGAGCTATTGATCCTTGTTTCCTTGAACTCCAAGTGATCAGTCCAGATCCAAGAGAAAAACAATTTCCAGATGTGGACTTTCGGTCATCCAAATTGTTGCCCCAATCTGAATCACTGAAGCCAACTAATTCCATCCCTTTACTAGGAAAATAATGTATGCCAAAGTCAACAGTACCTTTAACATACCTCAAAATTATTTTAGTAGCCTTCAAATGTAAAGAAGATGGCTCACTCATATATCTAGACACAAGTGAGACAACATATGCAATATCTGGTCTGGTATTTGTGAGAAACATCAAACTCCCAACAATGCTCCTATAATTTGTCACATTCACCTTTTCAGCCCCATCATCTTTGCATAACAACTCACCATGTGCAATGGGAGTAGGGACTGGTTTGCAGCTGTCCATTTCATACTTCTTCAGCATATCCTTTGCATACTTGGTTTGACAAATGAAGATTTGTCCTTTGCTTTGGTGCACCTCCATTCCAAGAAAGTAGTGCATCAATCCTAAATCCTTCATCTCAAACTCACTCATCATGGCAGCCTTAAAACTGTCATTCAAATTGGAACTACTACCCATATAAATCAAGTCATCAACATACAAGCAAACAAGCAAAATATCATCACCTTCTTTCTTGAAGTATAGAGTAGGTTCACTTTTGCTCCTCTTGAAGCCACTCTACTAAAAGTATCCATCAATTCTGGTGTACCAAGCCCTTGGTGCTTGCTTAAGGCCATACAAAGCCTTCTTCAACCTGTACACATGATTTTATTTACCTTTAACCTCAAAACCTTGAGGTTGTTGTACATACACTTCTTCATCTAAGTACCCATTCAAAAAGGTACTTTTTACATCCATGTGATGTACAGTCCAACTCTTTTGAGCAACCAAAGAAAGAACCATTCTCACAGTCTCTTGCCTAGCTACAGGTGCAAAAGTTTCTTCATAGTCAATTCCATACCTTTGTGTGAATCCTTTAGCCACAAGTCTAGCCTTGTGTCTTTCAATGCTGCCATCACTATTATACTTAGTCTTATAGACCCACTTAGAACCCACATGTTTATTTCCCTTGGGAAGTTCTACAAGCTCCCAAGTGTCATTCTTCTCAATGGAATTGATCTCCTCTTGCATTGCTTGCATCCAAACACCATTAGTACAAGCTTCTTCATAACAAGAAGGTTCAAAATCAGCAACAGTCATCAAAGCATAATTAACATCTCCTTTTGGCTCACCTTCATCTTCATCACCATACATGTGCATCTTCTCAAGCCTTTGAACAACTTGGTCAATTTCTTGAGCTTGGCTTCTAGTAAGTCTTCTATGGAAATTACTGTCCAAAACCTGAGTAGGAGGATGAATTTGAAGTGCCTTTTTCCCCCTTTTTGTCTTCATAACATCTAAAAATATGTTTGGAGAATCATCACTTGAAGAGGGACTTGAAGTGCTTTGTTTGGGACTATTTGAAGGGTTGGTTGGTGGATTGGGTTGAACTATTTTTTGGCTGGGCTGCACACAGGGCTGCACACTTGGAGAACTTCCACCACTACTACCATCATCAACATAAAGTTTTTGATGACCATATACTCCCCCTTCATCAAAAATCACATCTCTAGACACTACCACTTTGTGATTTTTTGGGTTATAAAGCCTATAGGCCTTAGTATTCTCATAGTAGCCAATAAAAATACATGCTTCACTCTTAGGATCAAGCTTCTTCCTAAGTTCATCAGCCACATGTGCATAAGCCAAACAACCAAAAACTTTGAAGTGGTTAACATTGGGCTTCTTTTCATACCAAACCTCATAAGGGGTCATCTTCTCCAAGCTACTAGTAGGACTCCTATTCAAAATATAGACTATTGTCTAGACTGCATCAACCCAATACATATTGCTCAGCCCCTTGGTCTGTAACATACTCCTTGCCATCTCAACAATAGTCCTATTCTTCCTCTCTGCTACTCCATTTTGTTGTGGGGTATAGGCAGTAGTGAGTTGCCTTTTAATACCATTATCTTTGCAAAATTGGAGAAACTCATTAGAGAAAAACTCCCCACCACGATCAGTCCTTAAACATTTAAGGTTGCAACTACTCTGCTTCTCAACAAGATTCTTAAAATATTTGAAACAAGAAAATGCTTCATCCTTATGTTTCAAGAAGTAGACCCAACACATTCTTGAATAGTCATCAATAAAGGTAAGAAAATAAGAATTCTTACCCAAGCTCTTGGTTTGCATAGGCCCACAAATATCAGAATGGACCAATTGGAGTGGGTATGAGGCCCTCCATGCTTTTCCTTTAGGAAAATTCTGTCTTGCATGCTTGCCCAATGCACACCCCTCACAAACACCTTTATGCTCCTCTACCTTTGGCAAACCATAAACCATCTCTTGAGAAGTTAGCAGCCTCAAACTTGCAAAATTCAAATGACCATACCTGAGATGCCACAACCAACTCTTGTTTTCAACAACAACATTAGCAAGGCTGCCCCCTTGTCCTCCAAACTTCAAAGGAAATAATTTGTTGTTGGTCATAGGAATTGTAGTAACAATCCTATTTCCTTTGCTCTTATCATAAATAATGCACTTCTTATCCTCAAACACTATCTTGTAGTGCTTTTCACAAAGCTGCCCTAAACTCAACAAATTATGTTTCAAATTTGGTGTGTAATAGATGTCATGAACTTGTTTCTTACCTTCTCTTGTGTTCACCTCCATTACACCTTTGGCAGCCACCTCCAAACAGTTGTCATCTCCAAGCTTGATATTGGATTTGAAAGAATGATCCAAGGAAGAAAATATATCCCCCTTTCCTATCATATGATTGGAACATCCAGAATCAAGAATCCAAGTTTCTTGAAGATTCTTATCAGCCTTATTATATGATAAGAATAGATTTTGAACAGCAGACTCTTCTTCACCATAGTGGGCTGTCCTGTTTTCATTTCCAGCCTTCTATCTACATTCTCTCTCATAATGCCCATACTTGTTGCAATGGTAACATTGCACATTCCTCTTATCACCTCTGCCTCTACCTCTACCAGTTGCACCACCTCTTCTACCTCCTCTTCCTCTAGAATAATTTTGACCTCTTCCTTGGCCATGTCCTTTTTCTTTCCCACTAGAACTTGCTTCATCAGTATTGGAAGAAAAAGCTTTCTCCTCAACAACACTAATAGTTTCTCTCAACCTCTCTTCATGAGACATAAGAGACCCTATCAGCTGATCAAACTCAAGAGTAGATAAATCCTTACTCTCTTCAATAATGATGGCCACATGGTTCCACTTGGGGGTAAGTGTTCTCAAAAATTTCTTAACAACAACCACTTTTTCTAGTTCTTCTCCAAGAGTTGCCATTTTATTGACAACAACCTTTACCCTTACACAATAATCACCAACACTCTCAACCTCTTGCATTCTCAAATTTTCAAACTCTCTTCTAAGAGTTTGCAACTTCACTTGCTTGAATTGGTCACTCCCTTGGTAACCATATTGTAAGGCCTTCCATGCATCAACAGTTATTTTACAGCCTGCTATTCTTGGAAAAATACTTTTCTCCAATGCAAATTGGAGATGGTAAAGAGCCAAGCAATTCTTCTTCTGAGCTTCCTTCTTTGTTGTTCTATCTGTTGTTGCAAGTGTGCTCCAATTTATTGGTTCTGTGTACCCATATTCTACAATATCCCATAGACCTTTTCCCATCAACAAGGTCTTCATATTAATGCTCCAATATTCATAATCAGCTCCATCAAACTCAGGGATTGGCAACGAGTTAGTGTTGTTGGCCATTACACCCAACAAACAATGTTCCTACAAAAAATCTTACAAACAACTTGATAAACTATTAGCAAGACCACAGGTGACTCTAACCCTCCAACCGAACAAGGCTCTGATACCAAATGAATTTTTTGACACAATAGTGAAAGCAAAAAACTCAATACAACAAGCGTTGGGGTTTCTTCAGTGTAGTTACAGTTTTACACAGTTTTTCCAAAGAGCACTAAAATCGATAAAATGAAGGACCAAAACTATTCAAAATTCCATGAAAATTTTAGGGTAAATTCTACTCAATAATGGGTACTCAAAAAACTTTATTTCACAAAAAAATACCAACTACAGAAAAATTTATGAGGTCTGCAATGTGCTCTGAAGTGCGCTCTGAAGTCTGGGTAGAATAGACTAAAACATGATTTTCAGAGGTGAAAACGAAGTGCTTAACATAAATGAAATAGGGCATGTGATATATGGATGGAAATTTCTTGGTAAGAGCTTTCCAACGGTGTATCACGTTCAACAACTAGAGCAACAAAAAAAAAATATTAAGCTCCAAAGTAGGTTGTTTAGACTTTTTGTAAAATTTGGACTGCACAATACAAGAAAACACAACAGGCTAGGAAAATGGATTTTTCACCTTGAATTCGTGTTTGCACACTCTAAATAACTTGTACAATGCAATAGAAAATATATTTCTCTATCTAAGACTAAAAAACTGAAGAATCTAAGTTGTTACAAGAAGAATAACAGTCTACAACTATTACAAGCTGAAATATTCCTACAGTTACAAACTAAAATATTCTACAGTTACAAAATGAGGGACAAATTCATTTTGCTGACTTGGAAATACCACATGGTCAGCATCATATTCCAACAAAAGTGAGGCTAACCCCACTAAAATTAAAAAATAATGGTTATAAAAATGATATCATGGAATATTAGGCGTATGAATAAAACCCCTAAAAAAAGAGTTATTAAGGAAGTATCAAGTTGTTATAATCTTGGGTTTGTTTTAATACAAGAAATAAATTTTACTAACTAATGTAAGGATAATGTTAAAAAGATTGAAAATGGGTGATTGTCTAGAAATTCCTTCTATAGAAGATTTAAGTGGTATTGCAATAATATAGGACAAATGCAAATGGACCGGAAATTGTTAGAAGCAAAAAATAATTGGGACTGCTAGACTATTTTGTAGGAAAGAGAAAAACATCAAAATTGGGCTATAAAATGTATATGCTCCAACTATAGGTACTTCTCATGAAATATTTTGGATGGACCTTAGCATATTTTTTCAAACACAATGATGATTCATAATTGTAATCTATGGATTATTGGAGGCAGTTTCAACATTGTTCTATCTCCTTTGGAAAATAATGGTGGTACTCTGTAATGGTCTAAATAAATACAATATTTTGATTCATTTTTCAATTCAAGTGGCCTTTGGGATGTTAGTCTTTCAAGTTTAAATATACATGAGATAATAGACATATTAGGAAAACTCATTTATTATAAAGATTGGATAGATTCTTATTATTCAACATGTGGTTGCAAATATATTATACAATCTCTTAATATATTTTACTATGAGTAGGATCATATCAAAAACCCATTCTTAACTTGTGATTTATCCAATAATGGTCATCCAAAGCCATTTTGTATCTTACTATGGTTGCAAATTTTGAAGGATCATATATGTACAAGTTTATTCAAAGCAAATTAAGATTTGAAATGCCAAATATTTTAGCAACATTTTTAAAGAAAAGAAAGAAATTGAATATAAACTCAAAAATTTACAAGAGATACTAGAAGCTAAAGTAATGGATTAGGATTCTTATGTGAGAAGAAAAATTACTTTCTAATTATCATAATGCATTGAAAAATAAGTTATATTGGTTCCAAAAATCTAGGGAGAAATGGCTCAAGGATGGATTTATAACAAAAACAATATTTCCTTTCATCACATCAAAAATATTTTAACTCCATATCAAATAAATATTGAGGAAGAAAAAGATATAAGAAAGGGAGCAATTAATTATTTTAAAAATAATTGGCAAGATAACAAGGTACAAGATAAGCTTTTGTAAAATATTCCATCAATTATCACATAGGGATAAAATAAAGCTTGATGAAGAAGATATATATGGAGCTACATGAAATGTTTCTCTTGATGGTATAATAATTGCATAGGAATTCATGCATTCTCTTCATTCCATGGAAAAACTAGGTATACTTATGAAATCAAATATGAACAAAGCATATGATAGGGTTTCTTGAAATTTTCTACATTATATCCTTAAAACATTTGGTTTTGAATACAACTGGTGTGAATGGATTAAATATTGTTGTAATTCTATGATGTTGGGATTTATTACATATGATAAAAATTAGTTGAGTGGTTAGAACCACTCACGTAAGAACCACTCACATAAGAACCATGTGAGAATTGATGGTTGTGATTTCCACCAACTTTGGAAATTATATCGTTAGTATGGTTGCTTTATACAAAGCAATATAATTTTTATTTAAACAAGCATTTTATAAATGATATCTATTGAAGCATTATCATCAATGGTATCATAGTAGGTTGAGGGCAGAGCCAACTCAAATTTAACATCATATCATATGTTATTAGCCTCTACTAATGTTATGGTCAAGCCATAAATCCTTCCTTCATGAGACTTTAGTGTCTTGTCCTCTGTTATAACTTTGAATCTACCTCTTTTATACACAAAAATAATGTAAACTACTATGGTCATTCAAGTAGAAAATCCACCTAGTTCCCATTTCCTTGAGCACATTAATACCTATTTGCTGTAAAATAAGTTGTGTAGTTCATGTGAATATCATTATGGATCCTAGATTGATGGTCCACTTGTAGGGACCCATCCATTTGACCTGCATGTACCAAAATTTCCTCCATGGTGGAATGTGCATTCCCTTGGTTTTTAGTAACAACCTTGCCATGTCACACATTATCTTGTCCACCCTTCTCATGAACAAGGGTAGCATCTATAACAACTAATCAAATTGATCAATCATGAAATAAATTTCAAATTACATTTTGAAATTGACGTCCATGAACGAACTATCATTCCTCATATTTGGCGTTCCCCCCACAACCACAACAATGAATTGATAATTGCTTTTACGGTTGGACCTAGTGAGGTAAAGGAGCATGAATGCACCTTCATAATTTAATGAAGAGTAGAAATGTAAGGGAGGAGGCTATCACACTACATCACCTCATTTGTAAGGCGAGAATCATGCTCATGTAGGAGGAAGGAAGAAAGGTTCTTGAGTTTTTTGTAAGCCAAAGAGCATAGATGAAGAATCAAGGAGGAATATTATAAGAACTATTTGGGAATTAATAATTAGCATGAGGTGGTTGATCATAGTGTTGGTAGGTGAGTTTTTCAACAAAAATATTACCCTACTCGACCATCATATTTAATAGAAGTACCTTCAAATGAAATAAGGAGGAAAATCCTAAATGTTTTCTTTAATGGTAGTGCTTCCAAAGATAAATAAGAGGGAAATTTGATCATAAAATTGATAGTAATACTTTATTGAAGGATCCAAGAGAAAAATATTTGATGTTAAACTCAAATATGTGGCTTAGTTAGCCTAAAAATTTCACATGTTGGTATCTTAATTTTATTGTGTGGATTGATGTCCATTTCATTTTAAAGTCAAGTGGTCATTTGTTAAAAATTCCAAGGTATTATGTTTAGGTTGTTTTTTAAGGTTATTATTAAAAATTAATAGTTAAGAAGTGTCAATGTATTTGCTTTATAGTCTTGGTTTATTGTGTCAAGTCATTCTATAAATGTCAAGATTGAGTTAAAGGTGTATTTTTTGTGGTACCTAGCACCTTTACAAAACAAAGTTCAATGATTTCACAAAAGTTTTTATGAGGGATCCTAGGCCTCTCATATTGAGTGGGGTTTTAACCTTGAACCTCTCAAAGAGATTCCAAAGCCCTTACCATTGTAGAAATCTTGAAACTTTTATAAATTGTTTTTATTAAGAAAGAATAATCCTATATTCTCTTAATACTCATAGACAAGACAATGATGATTAATAATTTCAATGTATGAGATTTCCATACATGGAAATTCAAGTTTCAATTGCTTCTAAATGAAAAAAATATTTGGGATATCGTAAAAAAAACTACACCAAAGTCACAAACTCCTAAAGAGACAACCAAGTGGACACAAAAAGATCAAAGAGCAATAGCTATGATTTGTCTTGAGCTCCTAGATGCATACTTACATCACATAGATCTCTAAAATACTATGAAATAAGTTTGGAATTCACTCAATACATTTTTTGATTCACAAGAATAAAATGCACAGATGGTACCTAAGCAAAAATTATCTGGATTAAATAAGATGGAAAGTGATGACATCGTCCAATACATAAGTAAGTTTTGTTCTTTGATAAATCAACTAGTTGGAATTAATGCCAAGGTAGAAAGTGATGATGCCAAAGTTATTTTTTTTAAATAGCATACCTTCTAGTTATGCTAACATCATGTTCACATTGAACAAAATTAATTCTAATTTGGAATATGTAGTTTTATCTTTGATTAACAAAGCAAATCGAGTTACAAAAAATGACTAAATTAATGAATATAATGTATTGTTTATAAATAAGAAGTAAAATAGTAAGGATTCTTCATCCAAGCACTGATTTGTATGTTTCTACTACAAACAAAGAGTTCATACAATGATGAACTACATCCAATAAGCCAAGGACCTGATAGATTGAAAGCTAAAAAAAATAAGGCAATGGTTGCAAATGAAGACAGTGATGAAGAATATGTTCTTGTAGCACATAAAAAATACCTTTTCCATAATAAAATTGAGGAGGAATATATTTATTGAATTTATTCAATATTTATCTTTTTGTTAATAAAAGGTAGAAGGAGTTTTGAAAGGATCCCCAAACCTTTTACAAGACAAGACGAGGCCAAAAAGATATTGGCCGAGGGTCAAAAATCCAACACAACCAAACTAGCAGCACACAAACAAGAAACCAACAAAGCTTCCAAGCCCTAGCTCCACAACCACCAAGGGAGAATAGAGAGAAATGCCAAAAATAGATTAAAGAAAATTGAAAAGGACTTCCATGCAGGGAAGTAGGACAACTAAGCAGTAAACAAAAAAAATAATTAACCATGCTCCAATTCTCTACCAGGGAAATTTGTTATCTCTAGAGAGCACAAGCCCTCAGGGTAGTCCTCCCACCAAATACGGAGTCCAGGGTGGTCCACACCCAATATTTATATTTATGAATAGTTGTGTGTTTCTATTCACAAGAGGGTGTTTAGTGTGGCCATAATTCCACTAAAATTGTATTTGATGGAGGCCCATCTATTATTGACTGTGTATATCCCTAATCATAATTATTTGATGTTTTAAGTGGAGTCCCATGCCACACTTATCTATTATTGGTTGTGTATCTCCAATCATAATTTTTTTATAAAAAAATGAAGTCCCATGCCACACTCAAGGTGAATTTTTGAGTTTGTCCCCATTCACAAGATGATATAAGTTAGTAAGGCCCAATTCAATTAATTTTTTTATGATTAGTTGTGCATGTTCCTAGTCACAACTATTGTGAATAGTAGTGTGTGTCCTTGTTTACAAATTTGATGTTGGATAGAGTGTGTTTCCCTATCCAATTTTGTTGTATGATCTTGGATAGTTGAGTTTGTCCCTACACTTGGTTAAATTTACAATAAGGCCATTCTTACTAAAATCAAGTGAGTCCATTCCCACTATTTCTTGTTGCAAATAGTTGAATGTGTCCCTTTTTGTACTCTAAGTATACTTGATAAATAATTGAATGTGTCATAATTCATCATATGGTTATTTGTACTATTGTTGGTATCCCTACCCATGTTTGGATCATGATGTAATAAGGGGTGAATGTTGGGAATTTTTACATATAATAAAAATTAGTTGAATGGTTACAACCACTCACATAGGAACCATGTGAGAATTGGTATTTTTTTGTGATTTCTAACAACTATAGAAATCATGTTGTTTGTATGGTTGTTCTATACATTGCAACATAATTTATATTTAAACAACCATTTTATAAATGAGAATCATCAAAGCCTTGTCATCATTAAATAAAATATTTTATTTTGATCAATGGTTCTCTTGTTGGTTACTTTAAGTCACCTTGTATGCTTTGCCAAGGTGATCCACTATCTCCTTATCTATCATTATTCTTATGGAGGTATTTGGGAGAGCCTTCTCAAAGGTAAAAATGGAAGGAAAAATCAAAGGTACTCAGGTTGCAAAAAATGATCCCTTCAGATCTCATCTCCAATTTGATGGTGATACTTTTATTTTGTGTCATACCTCAATCAATGATTCCATGGAGTTTAAATAAATAATATCATGTTATGATAAGTCTACTATATAGTTGGTTAATACTACAAAATCTAGGATTTTTCATTAACACTACCCTAGATTTACAATGAGTTATTATGGGCATTTTACAGTTTAAAATTGAAAAATCTCCATCAACCTACTTGGGTATTCCTTTGTATCATAAAGAAAATAAAAAGGATCTTTGGATCTCTTATTTAAATAGAATAAAATATTTTTTGGCAAGTTGGAAAGGTAAGTTCTTAACCATGGTGAGAAGGCTACAACTCATATAGACTACATTGTAACCCATTCCTATTTATATGATGTTAATTTCAAGTTTGTCTATAGGTATAAAATTAAAAATTAATAAAATTCAAAGATATTTTCTTTGGAAAGGATGTGAGAAATATTTTATGTTTTCTCTTTATAAGTGGGATAGGATTTGTAAAGGAAATAATATCAATGGTGCGGGCTTTACAAAATTGTAAACTTACGAGTTTGGTCTTGGAGACAAAGCTTGGGTGGATATTATTCAGAAATCAAGGAAGGAATTGAGAAAACTTGTTACTTCAAAATATGTATATTCTCTTGATGCAATAAAATTATTTATAAAAAGAACCTAACTAAATAATCATCAACATGAAACTTCATATCAAATAGTTTACAATTGATAAAAAAATATATTATTTTGAAAACACCAGGGGTTGCATGTTGGCAATAGGCTCAAGCATATGGGTGTTCATAATACCATTTGCCCAGTTTGTGAACAAGCAAAAGATTTACTGCATTTTTTTTTGGTTTTGTGATCAAGCTCAATCGGCCTAGGAGTGGCTTCTTGAAATTTTTAGACCTTTTATGCAAGAGGATTTTACGTGGATGCATGCTATTTTGGGTAACCCTATTGCTTTTTTCTTCAACTTGGGTGTTGTTTGGAATATTTTTAGAATTGGTACCCTATTTTATCTTTGGAAGTCCCAAAATAGAGCTATTTTTTCTCAACAAGATGTTGGGTGTGTCTTATCTATTGTTGATAAATATACTATATTCTTTGATTGTTGGTTACAAATTCAAGTACAATTGAAAAAGTACATGTGGAGCTGCAGTACTTACGTACCCTCATGGATCATTAGGGGAATGCACCTTGCGCTATGAGTCGTGTGCCTCTTACTTCCCCTTCCAGGTCCTAGTTGTTGACTCACCAGGGACCCATCATGGGCCACAACCCTCTACTACTAGACACTAGTCACATCCTCCTTTGCAACATAAATGTGGAGAATCTGGAGCTGGAGGTACATCTCGCCCGGCCTCTGGTTGGGATGTTCAGCCTTTTGAGGAAGATGATGCCCCTGGTTGGGGTGAAATTGTACCAAATGCATAGACTTGTACTATTAGTGGTACTACTACTAATGGCTAAGGGGCTCTAGCTTCTTCAACCGTTGGATGGACTTATGACCTTATGGAGGAAAACTTCAAGCCTTCCACCTGGCAGTGATTTCTCGACTCCTTTCTTTTTGAATGCATATTTGATACTATTTTTGCGGTTGTTATTTGGATTTTTGTGGACTATTTTTGACACTCTTGTGTACTCCTAACCATGGTGGTTAGTGTGTTGGTTTACGGGGTGTGCTAATACCACTCACCCCTTTTTTGTATTATTAGACATTATTTTATTAATATAATGGTTTTTTCATCAAAAATAAATAATAATGAAGGAAAAATTCTCCCCAGTTACTTAGGATCATATGGAACTTTAACTGACAACTATGTAGAGGCTAGGGCACTTCTTACAGGGATTAAAATTGTAATAGAAAAAGGATGGAAATATATTTCAATTGAGGGGATTTACAAATTATAATTAATGCTATCAACAAAAATGGATGTGAGGATTGGATAAAAAAATATTATTACCATTGTTGTTCATCATCTATTATTAGAGGTAATCTCTTGGAAATGTAAGCATATTTGTAGATAAGAAAAATGGGTAGCAAATAATTTATCCAATCGGGATGTTAATATTCATCTTGGTGAAATTCAAATTTTAGATGGCAATTGGCCAAGTAAGATTTTCTTAATTAAAATGGTGTCAAGGATTTGATTGTGGAGACATCACTTTGAGGAAGTTGAAGAATATATTTTATAGAAAAGAAATGAAAATATTTGTGATAAAAATGCATGTTGGATATGGTTTAATTGACCTAACAACAAATATGATATTTTGGTATTTTAAAGGGAGTGATCCCCAATAGAAGCCACATATAACTTATTAAAAATACTTGGAAAACCTTAACAAAAACATGGTACAACTAGATTTGGATTAAATTTGGTTGAATTTTTATGAGTAATTTTCAATCATTTGTGAGTTTTTTGTGTATGTATTAGCCAAAACTTTACATCAAGAAATTTGGCACTTAATTCGAATAGGCAATGAAACTCATGATTTTCATGAGTTTTCACAAGAAATCAATGATTTTTCAACTATCGTAACAATATTATAAATATGTGCACATACACCTAAGTCATATTAGTGTGATTTCCATCCCAAAGTAAAAAAAACTAGGGTACCTATTATCCCAAGTTTGGAAACAATACATACATACTCTTACTAGTATCCAAAGAAGGACCATCAATTGACACTAACACTAGAAAAAAGACCTAGAATTAGGATCATGAAATTTAGTGAAATAAAAATAAATAATCCAAAAATGAAAGGATTATAAGAGAACCTGAACTAAAATAGAGAAAAATAATCGATATAAGTGCAACCCTTTATAGGCTTACATGTGTTTGCTTCCATTCTATCGTGTAATATATGCTAGCATGATAATTAGGAGAGGAAAGACCTAAGGTGAAGATCCTTATATCTAGTATTTGGTGAAAGATAATAAGGGTTAGATCATGGACGTATCCTTTCAAACAACTTCCTCTATATCTACTTTTAGCATTTGATGAAGTGTACACTAATATAAAACCATGATGGTAAGACACACAAATGCAATATAAATATGTCAATAAGATAAATAATGAAGAAAATAATAAAATACGAGAAAGGGGGACCAAAGACAATTGATCAAGATAATGGGAGAACCAATTACACCAAACAATTTTTGAAAAAACTAAAGTTAAAAAAAATGAAAATACAAGTTGTGGGTTAATATCAAAGTTATTTATAAAATTTAACTTTGATGTGAGAAAAAAATTATGTTTTCTCATTATAAGTGGGATAGAATTTGTAAAGAAAATAATATTAAAGAAGTGGGATTTACAAAATTGTAAACTTATGAGTTTTGTCTTGGAGACAAATCTTGGGTGGAGATTATTCAGAGATCAAGGAAGGAAATGGGAAAAATCGTTGCTTCAAAATATGTAGATTCTCTTGATGCAATAAAATTATTTATAAAAATAACCCTACCTGGATAATCATCAACATGAAACTTCGTATCAAATATTTTACAATTGATAAATAAATATATTATATGGTTAGTCAATGAGGGGAATTATGTAAAGTCTTGGTTTGATGCTTGGTTGAATCCTTATCCTCTTCTCTATAACTCAAAATAGAAATTGTTAGCTCAGTCATGCCTAGATTATAAAGGTCCAAAGGTCAAATACTATATTAATATGAGTAACAACTCCATATCATAGATTTCTATTAGTAACTTAGTTGAAGGAAATAAGTTCAAAAAAATTGCAGATGAGCTTTAGAATATGCTTCAAGAATTTTATTTATCGATTTTAACATGAAAGGATGAGTTGGTTTTAAATATATCAAAAGATGATAGATACTCAATCAAGTTGGGGTATGAGGATTTAGAGTAATCAAAATTTCTTACTTCCAAAGATTTTCCTTGGAAGAATGTTTGGTCACTAGAGGCTCTCCCTAAGGCCTCAACATTCCTTTAGTTAGTAGTTCAAAGTAATATTCTCACATGAGAGAGTTTGCAAATAAGAGGATATCATGGACAATTCAGATGTGCCTTGTGTGAGAATTATTTAGAAACATAGGACCATTTACTTATTCATTGTTCCTTTGCTCACACCAGGTGGGGTCACTTTTAAAAAAAAAAAAAAAAATATATATATATATATATATATATATATATATATATATATATATATATATTAGGCAGCTTCATAATCATTGAAAGAGTTGATAAAATGTTGGATTAGTTATATTAAAGATAAAGTATTATGTGTGCTATGGAGGACTGGCCCTACCATTATTAGTTGAAATTTATGACTTGAAAGGAATAATGGAATTTTTCAAAATAAAATATCATACCAAAGTTTGGAACCATATTATTACTTCTCTTACAAAATATTTATAGATATGGTGCTTATCATGGGAAGTATCAAGTGTGGAAAAATATATGGTAACAAGTTGGTTATAGGATTTGAACATACATGGAAAAGTCATCCGTGATAATGGCATTAAAACAAAGGATCTACTCCAATCCAGGGTAAAATGGAAATGTCCAAAAATTGAGTTTATCAAAATTTATTTTGATGGTGCTTCTAAAGGAATTCAGGAAAAAGGGAATGGAGGTGGTGTTTTCAAAATAATGAAGGAAAAATTATCCCCACTTACTTAGGATCATATGGAACTTTAACTAGAAACTATGTAGAGGCTAGGGCACTTCTTACAGGGATTAAAATTGTAATAGAAAAAGGATGGAAATATATTTCAATTGAGGGGATTCACAAATTATCGTTAATGCTATCAACAAAAATGGATGTGAGAATTGGATAAAAAATAATATTACTGTTGATTTTCATCATCTATTATTAGAGGTGATCTCTTGGAAATGTGAGCATAATTATAGAAAAGGAAAATGGATAGCAAATAATTTATCCAATCAGAATGTTAATCTTCATCTTGGTGAATTAGATGGCAATTGGCCAAGTGAGATTTTCCTAATCAAAATGGTATCAAGTATTTTATTGTGGAGACATCACTTTGAGGAATTTGAAGAATATATTTGATAGAAAAAGAAATGAAAATATTTGTGATAAAAAGGCATGTTGGATATGGTTTAATTGACCTAACAATAAATATAATCTTTTGGTATTTTAATGGGAGTGACCCCCAATAGAAGCCATATGTAACATATTAAAAATACTTGGATAACCTCAACAAGAACATCATACATCTAGATTTGGATTAAAATTGGTTGAGTTTTTATGAGTAATTTGCAATCATTTGTGAGTGATTTTGTGTATGTATTAGCCAAAACTTTACATCAAGAAATTTAGCACTTAATTCAAATAGGCAATAAACTCATGATTTTCATGAGTTTTCACAAGAAATAAATAATTTTTCAACTACTGTAACAATATTATAAATATGTGCACATACCCCTAAGTGATACTAGTGTGATTTCCATCCCAAAGTAAAAAATACTAGGGCATCTATTATCCCTAGTTTGGAAACAATACATACATCTTCTTACTAGTATCCAAAGAAGGGCCATCAATTGACATTAATACTAGAAAAAATACCTAGAATTAGGATCATGCATTTTAGTGAAGTCAAAATAAATAATCCAAAAATGAAAGGATTATAAGAGAAACCTAACTAAAACAGAGAAAAATAACCCATATAAGTGCAATCCTTAATAGGCTTACATGTGTTTATTTCCATCCTCTTGTGTAATATATGCTAGCATGATAATTAGGAGAGGGAAGACCTAATTTGAAGATCCTCCTATCTAGTATTTGGTTAAAGACAAGAAGAGTTATATCATGGATGTATCCTTTCAAACAACTTCCTCTATGTCTAATTTTAGCCTTTGATGAAGTGTACACTAATATAAAACCATGATGGTAAGACATGCAAATGCAAGATAAAATATGTCCATAAGATAAATAATGAAGAAAAGAATAAAATACGAGAAAGGGAGACCAAAGAAAACTGATCAAGAGAATGAAAGAACCAATTACACCAAATAATTTTTGAAAAACCTAAATTTAAAAAAATGAAAACACAAGTTGTGGGTTAATAGCAAGGTTATTTATAAATTTTAACTTCGATGTGAGACAAATTTTACATTTTCTCTTTATAAGTATGATGGGGTTTGTAAAGGAAAAAATATCAAAGAAGCGGGCATTACAAAATTGTAAACTTATGAGTTTGGCCTTGGAGACAAAGCTTGGGTAGAGATTATTCAGAGATCAAGGAAGGAATTGGGAAAACTCGTTACTTCAAAATATGTAGATTCTCTTGATGCAATAAAATTATTTATAAAAATAACCCTACCTAAATAATCATCAACATGAAACTTCGTATCAAATAGTTTACAATTGATAAAGAAATATATTATATGGTCAGTCGATGAGGGGAATCATGTAAAGTCTTGGTTTTATGCTTGGTTAAATCCTTATCCTCTTATCTGTAACTCAAAATAGAAACCATTAGCTCATTCATGCCTAGATTGTAAAGGTCCAAAGGTCAAAGACTATATTAATATGAGTAATAACTCCATATCATAGATTTGTATTAGTAACTTAGTTGAAGGAGAGAAGTTCAAACAAATTGCAGATGAACTTTAGAATATGCTTCAAGAATTTTATTTATCGATTTTGACATGAAAGGATGAGTTGGTTTTAAATCTATCAAAATATGATATATACTCAATCAAGTTGGGATATGATGATTTAGAGTAATCAAAATTTCTTACTTCCAAATATTTTCCTTGGAAGAATGTTTGGTCACTAGAGGATCTCCCTAATGCCTCAACATTCCTTTAGTTAGTAGTTCAAAGTAATATTCTTACATGAGAGAGTTTGCAAATAAGAGGATATCATGGACAATTCATATGTGCCTTGTGTGAGAATAATTTAGAAACATATGACCATTTAATTATTCATTGTTCCTTTGCTCAAACTAGGTGGGATCACTTTTAAAAAATATAAAAATATATTAGGTAGCTTCAATAACATTGAAAGAGTTGATAAAATGTTGGATTAGTTATTTTAAAGCTAAAGCATTATGTGTTCTATGGAGTACTGGCCCTACCATTATAAGTTGAAATTTATGAATTGAAAGGAATAATAGAATATTTCAAAATAAAATATCATACCAAAGTTTGGAACCATATTATTACTTCTCTTACAAAATATTTATAGATATGGTGCTTATCATGGGAAGTCTCAAGTGTGGAAAAATATATGGTAACAACTTGGTTATAGGATTTGAACATACATGGAAAAGTCATCTGTGATAATGACATTAAAACAAAGGATCTACTCCAGTTCGGGGTAATATGAAAATGTCCAAAAATTGGGTTTATCAAAATTAATTTTGATGGTGCTTCTAAAGGAAATCAGGAAAAGGGGAATGGAGGTGGTGTTTTCAAAATAATGAAGGAAAAATTCTCCCCACTTACTTAGGATCATATGGAACTTTGACTAACAACTATGTAGATGCTAGGGCACTTCTTACGGGGATTAAAATTGTAATATAAAAAAGATGGAAATACATTTCAATTGAGGGGATTCACAAATTATCATTAATGCTATCAAAAAAAATGGATGTGAGGATTGTATAAAAGATAATATTACCGTTTATGTTCATCATCTATTATTAAAGTTAATATCTTGGAAATGTGAGCATATTTATAGATAAGGAAAATTAGTAGTAAATAATTTATTCAATCGAGATGTTAATATTCATCTTGGTTAAATTTAAATTTTAGATGGCAATTGGCCAAGTAAGATTTTCTTAATTAAAATGGTGTCAATAATTTGATTGTGGAGACATCACTTTGAGAAATTTGAAGAATATATTTGATAGAAACAAAAATGAAAATATTTTTGATAAAAAAGGCATGTTGGATATGGTTTAATTGACCTAACAACAAATATAATATTTTGGTATTTTAATGGGAGTGACCCCCAATAGAAGCCATATGTAACTTATTAAAAATGCTTGGAAAACCTCAACAAGAACATGATACAACTAGATTTGGATTAAATTTGGTTGAGTTTTTATGAGTAAGTTGCAATCATTTGTGAGTTTTTTTGTGCATGTATTAGCCAAAACTTTACATCCAGAATTTTTTTTTTTTTTTTATGGGAAAGGGTTTTGAAAGGGACCCTGAACCTTTTACAAAGCATAAAAGTGAAACTGGGTAAATCAACAAGATTAACCCAAGAAGAAACAAAAATGGAGCAACTAAAACAACATCTCAAACCAAATGGAGAGAGGAAATAAACCCAAATAAACCTAAGTGCAACCATTTCCAAGAACTACAAAAATACCAAAAGGAAATTTAGAGTAAACAAATGTCATCATCTTGATTGGAAGACCTAAGGTTCTAAGGGAAATCAACATGCCAAACCTGAAGGGTCTCTTCCTCAATGCCTCTATTAGCAAGTGAGTCAGCAACTTTATTTTATTATCTTAAAAAGTGTTGGATAATGACATTAGAGTACCTGCTAACAAGCCTCCTACATTCGTAAATGATATTGGAAAGGCTCCACAAAGGGAATTGAGAAGATTTGATATAGTTAATGATCAACAAGAATATCCTTCAACGATTAAGTTGCTAGAGCCAAAGCCTTCTAGGACAAGCAGGCCTTGATAAAGAGCTCTCACCTTAGACAAGTTGTTGGTTTGAACTCCGCTATTCTCCGCATAGGCTGCAATGATTTTCCCTTTGTCATTTCTGATTATGCCTTCGCTCCTAGCTCTTCCAAGATTTTCTTTATCTGCTCCATCAAAGTTGAGATTTATTCACCTTGTATGAGGATGGGTCCAAGTAATACCTGATTTGTTAACAATAGGTCAAGTATTTCCTACAACACAATTTGTTATATTGAAACTTGCAAATAGGTGATATTCGAGACCAGGTTTGGGGGGCTCCATTCGATGAGACAAGATGGGCATTTTTAGAGGCAAATGTGGTTATGCGAAGGAATACGGATTGAGAGTCTTTGGCAACTCCTTTGAAAATTGTGTTGTTACATTATAGCCAAATATTACAAAGGAAGTGGTGTAGGCATGTGGACCACAAGAATTTTAACTGGGAATTAAACAAAGTGTTAGGCCATTGCTCAAACAAAAGGATGATGGACTTAGTAGATGGGGAGAGGGAGGATGATGAGGAGATGGGTGAGATCTCCAAGGTGGCTAGGCTATGGGCAGAGTTGGAGCTGCTATGGAAGGACCGAGAGACTATGCTAGAGTCTTAGAGGGAGGCTAGGGTAACTATAGCTCAGTTAGAGGTAGATCAGGCAGTGGTTGTAGCTGGGGATCAGGAGATAGTGATGAGGCTCCAGGCAGAGATTTTGACGGAGTGGCGATATCAAAAGGACCTATGGTGACTTCGTGCTAGTGAGGCATATGCACATTCCTTGGAGGATGTGTGTATGCAGCATCACATCACTTTGCCAAATCCTCCTTCATCGTCTATGGCCGATTCATCAAGGCACACGGAGTTGAGGTAGAGTACTAGGTCGAGGGCTCCTACTAGGTCTCAGGGGTTTTCTCATGGATAGATGATGTAGTGCTTAGATGCACTCTTTTTTACATGTGAGCCTTGGTGCTCCCTTTTGTAGCCTTCTTGGCATCTGATTGTACATTGGACACTTTATATATATACATGGCTTTTTCATATGTGTGTGTTATCTTTTGTGTGGATGTTTTTATGTGTTATGCAATGCTTTATTTAATGTTTTTGATAATGAATGCAAGCTAACCATGATGTGTATGCCTAGTGTTTATTTGAATGATGTATGCAAGCTAATGATGTGTTATTAATGAGTATGAGTTATGGATGATTAATGTATGAAGAATATAAACTATATGCAATCTTATGATGATGAATGCAATGGTAAGTGCTTATATGGTTGATTAATGAATGCAAACTTACATGATAGGAATGCATGTTGTTCATATGATCTTTTATAGTTCAGAAGTGTTGTTGGCCATTTTTGATGTCCACTATTTTGTAATTAGGGGTACCCAATTTTAATGACTTTATGCAACTTGACGTATGATGTAGGCATGAATGTTGACATGGAAGAAGATATGGATGTTGATATGGAAGAAGATATGGATGTTGATATGGAATACTGAAAGGTTTTCAAAGACTCAAACATACTAGTGTCACCAACCAAACTCACTAGGTTGTCTAACTTTCTTTAGGACCAATGTGTGTGCAAGTGAGGTTCAATTACCAAATCTTGAGTGTGACAATGACCCTATCTAATCAAGAACTAGTGTGTGTGCATGTGAAGTTCATTGACCCACTATGAGTAAATTGGGCATGACCTATTATGGAGATGACCTAAAGCTAACCTATCCTTATGTGCGGTCAGAGGTCTTCCTATTTTCCAAGGAGACGTGTCGCCTCGCATGAGCTTACTCCACTGCCAGCCAGGTGTCTATAGCCCCGATGAATATTCACTCCATATTCCAATGGGATTTGATCTTTTAGGCCTTGGGGATGACTACCCATCTGTGCTAGGGATGTGAAGTATGAATCCTTACGACTTGAGGGATCAAGGGTGTTTGGGATTTTATTTGTTAATTTTGTATAGAGCTTTGGGGAATCGGATTCTCAACCGAAGTGTGATGAGAATTTTGACCCTATCCTTACTACTCTATGTTTTTATGCTTATGTTTGAAGAGTAATTGAGGTAGTGGTGAAAACCACTATTTTTTCTTTGGACTATGTTGCATGATGGGACAAGCGAGGATTATCCCTTTTCGCTTCAAGGTACTATCCAAGTATGGAACTAACCCTCCTTGACTCATAATGTTTTTAAGATGTGATGGAATGTGATTGGTTCAAGATTGTATTCGGAATCAATTGGCAATACTCAAGACCTTCTTAATGTGTAAAGTGTATTTTTGGTCCCAAAGAAAATCGAACATTCATTTGGAGGTTGCTTGCTACACTAGTAATGGCTGAGTGATTGAAAATCTAGGCTTTATGATTTTTGACACGGGATGTGGTTTGACATATGGCTTTTGTGAGGGTTGCATGATTTCTTCAAACTAGGTACCCCCAATTGTTATAACTTGACTTTGTATTTGTGGCCATATCATCATTACTATGCCAGATCATTGAACATGGGATGGGATGAATGCAAATGTATATGCCTAGTGCAATGAAGGTTAATATGCAAATGGAATTTGTACAATGCAATGGAATATGTATGATGTAGTGTATGCAAATAAAAATTAAAATGAAAAATGCCTAGATGTAAATGAAAATGCAATGTGGTAATGCCTATGTGAAAGCATGCAATTTGTTTTTGTTGTTTTTGATTTTTTTTTTTAAGCCATGTATATGTACATATAAAGTGTTACCTTTAACAATAGAATGCCTAGCCAAGTACCCCCAGACAAGGAAGAGCTAATACCGGTGTTGAAAATCAATACAAATGTGTGTCACTCCATTAAGCTTGTGAATGGGTACTAGGCCTGAGAGCCAGTCGAGATAGTCTAGGTTGTCATCTAATTCTTCTTGCTTATCATTGCCTAACTCTTCCTGAAAGACCTCGAAACTGTTGGTAGAAAGTGATGGAGGTGAAGGTGGCGGTGAAGGAGGAATGTAGTTGGTCGAAGCCTTTAGCAATTCCTCGGATAGGATGAACTCCAAGAGGGAGGGTGAGGAGGAAATCCGGTCCAAATCAATAAGGCTGACGTCAATGGGAATTGGCTTTGCCAAATCGTATGGATTATGGAGTGGGGTGAATAAGTCAATAGGATTCATATTGGCTTAGTGGGAGGAAAGATGGTTTGGATAGATGTGGGGATGGAACAATTGAATCAAAACCGATGTCGAGGTGTGGTATCCCTGTAATAGTGAACATGAAACATCAGAGCAACATTTTTTTTTTGTGTGTTTTTTTTTTTGGAGTATGTACATATGTTACAATTCTTGGCTTATGTGGGGCTCAAGGTGAATTTCTAGGTGGATCATCTTGCTCTTGTGGAAGAAGCAAGCGGAAAATGGGATGATGGATGGGGAACATTCGGAGGTAAAACTCTTCCTGTTGGGTTATGGGGACAATGGGATGTGACTCCTCTTCAGAATCATCAGAAGCATTTGACATAACCTCAAACTCTTCATAACTTTCATCATCGGAATCGAATATGGGATAGGAGAAATTTATGGGGTCATCCTCGTCTACTTCGTCAATGCGAAGTTCTTGAAGGGCTTGTTCAAGAGAGGATGTCGATGGCAATGGATGGATGGAGGGCTCTTCATCATTGAGGCTAAGATTTTTGAAGGCTTTCTCAAGAGAAGCGATGGAGGACAATGGGGTATAGCCTAATCCAGAATGATCATGGGTGCCTCTATATGGGACATCTAGGATATCATGCATTCCTTGTTCATGGGAACCTAGACCTTGACCTTGCCAATGGAACATATTAAAGTATCTAGCTGGAAACTCTTCTACGTTAGGTATATTGGCATGCCTAGGCTCTTTTGGTTCTTTGGGTGGGTTTGCCCCAGTTGAGCAATCCAACCCTCCATAAACAAAGTTAATGCTATTTGGAGTGGCACTCATGTCATAGACAACACCTATGGATAAAGAACGGTCTTTGGGGCATCCAAAATCCTTGGTTGTTGGAATGGCTAAGGGAGTGATGGTGATGTCTTGGATCACATACTCACCTATACCAGGATTGGTGATGTGAACTTCGACTTGGGTTGATGAGGTGGATGGTGAAGGTTCTGATGGCTCTGGATTGGTTGTGGATGGTGGGGAGTTAAATATATCGCAATCAAAAATTTTGACTTGTGACACATCGGCTGATGGAGTTGGATTGGATGGCGGTGTGGAGTGATGAGATGGAGTAGAAGAAGTGGTTGTAGTAGGAGTTTTTGTGATGTACGATGTGTTCATGGAAGATTGACCGCAATTACATGTACAAGAAGAAATAGATGTTTGATAAGGCGATGTGATGGGTAGCTCCTCTATGATGGGAGCCTTAGAAGAAGACGGAGATGGATTAGAAGAAGGAGGCGGATTGAGAGATGACGTGGATGGATTTGATGATGGTGCCAAGAATAAATGGGTGGAAGGTAACATGGATTCATAAGGATTTGAAACAAAATTACAATACTTAAAAGGTTCAACATCCATGGGGATGCAATGGATTTGTCCATCATGAACATATTTCAAGCATTGGTGGAGAATTGATGGGACACATTTCATTTCCCTCATCCAAGGTCTACCAAGGAGTATATTATACACCATGGCTCCTTCCAAGATGTGAAACATTGTGTGCAACGTTTTGGCCCCTACTTCTATAGGTAAAACAATAGTGCCAATTGTGGTACACAAAGCATCGTTAAATGCTTTGAGGGTGAATGATGATTTGGAAATGTGGGATGGAGGTAAGTTGAGATGGATAAGGGCAGTGGTAGTAATGATATTGATTGATGATCCGATATCGATTAATACTCTTTTGAATGGCTTTCTATCTATTAAGGCCATTATGTGCAATGGAGGGTCCACCGATTCTGAACTCATTGGTTTTATCTCAAAGTCATAGAAGGTAATTGATGGTTCCATGCACGTTCTAACACTCCCTACAAAATTGTTGAAGGCATTAGAGTCTTGGGATTCTAACTCAATTGACTTGAGTATTTCCATTAAAGCTTCTCTATGCCTAGGGGATTGTTGGATAAGCTCATATACAAAAAGTTTGGCCGATGCCATTTTCAAACTAGTGGTTAACCGACTGGTTAAGGTTACCGTTGGCCTTATTGGATGAAGGATAGGTGGATTGGATGAATTGGATAGATTGATTGGCGGAGATGGATTTGGCGATGTTTGGATGGGAGGTGGGTTTGAAGGTTGTTGAACATTTTTTTGATTTTGCCTTTGCCCTCTAGTGACCACATGGACCGCTCCTACAAAGTTTTGATATTTTTGGACATGATTTACTTGGTTAGGGGGTGCTTGTTGATTGTTACCCCCTACATTATACTGGACCTCCCCATGGTTAGGTAGAGGCATCTGATATATGCCCAAATTTTGATTTTGTGGAGCTAAGGGGTTATCCACGTTAATGGCCCCTAAGTCTATAAGGTCTTGCACTATGTTTTTGAACATGTGGCAGGAATTGATATCATGCCCATTTTGTCGATGGTATGGGTAAAACAAGTGCTCTCTATAACCCTTAGGCCATTTGGTGGGATCATCGGGCCTAATGTCTGGCAAGGCTAATTTGTTGGTTTCATACAACCTTCGAAACAGGGATGAATATGACTCATTTAATGAAGTGTATTGTCTTTGTGGGTGATTGAATTGGCGGTGGATAGGTTGTTCCATAGTTGGCGTTGTATTTTGTACCATTGGTGCTTGGGTTATTGATGGGACCGCATGATAGGAGATTTGTTGTTGCACCGGTTTTTGAGCCACTACGGGTTGGCTCATCACCACTTGATTGACTTGGTTTGCTGTGTTAGCCATTGAGGCTTGTGTGGATTTGTTTTGGCCAGATTGATTATTTTGATATTGGCCCCTATTTTTCCATTCTTTCTTTTTAGGCTTAATGACACCCTCTTGGATTTTTATCTCCTCAATGACACTAGCCTGCGCTAAAGCTTCTTCAAATGTTCTATAAGTGTTTAGTTGTAGCATCCAAGAGATGGGTTTTAAGCAACTCTTGGTAAAAAGTTTTATAATTTCTTCCATTGGTAGGGAGAATGGCAACTTCATTATGACTGCCCTCCAACGGTTTCCAAAGTCATAGATAGGTTCCTCATCCCATTGTTTCAAATAGTAGATATCTGATAAGGACACCTTATTTTTAATATTTAGGGTGAAGCATTCCAAGAATAGATCTATCAATTGATCAAAAGTGTATATACTATGTGTGGGCAATTTATTGTACCATTCAATGGCATCTCCCCCTAATGTTTGAGGAAACATTCGGAGCATAAGAGCATTATCATCACTAATCCAAAAATATACATGGACAAATGAGCTCACATGTTCCTTGGGATCCTCAGTTCCCCTGAACTTGTCAAATTTTGGTACCGTAAAATATTTTGGATATGGCGGTGATGGTACCGATGGATGGATTGGTTGATGGATCAGTTGGCTTAATGTGAGTTTTTGGCTCATTGTTCCTGATGAATTTTGCATCAACTGATTGATTTGCTTTTGCATTGCCTGAAGTCTAAGGTCTTTTGTTGGAATGTGAGGACCCTGGATTAGGTGGTGGTTGGTTGATGGGTTGGATGATGGATGTTGGGGTGTGACCAACATGGTGTTGTGGAATGAATTGGGTTGGGTATGTGGAGAAGATGGATGGTTGAAGGATGGGGATGATTGATGATGATGATGGAGGAATGGATTGGATTGTTGATTGGTGGTAATGTTGATTGGTATGGTGGATGTGTGGAGTGGTGGTGGATTAGGGATGGTCACTATGGAATATTGAGGGACCCATGCCAAATTTTTATTGATGAGTGGAGGTTGATTTGGAACTCCTTGGGTCATAGGGTTTGTGTTAACTGGTTGCTTTCCTTTTGTTCATTGTGAAAGCAATCTATTGATGAGCCCTAATGTATTCGTAAGTTCCTAATTTGACCATGTGTCAAATGATGGGGTTGAGGTTGGATGAGATGATGGTTGGGTTGATGATGATGGATGATTAGACATGGTCATGTTGGCTAAGTGAGATGGGAGAGAGGATATGGTGATATTGGCTAAGTGATATGATGGAGGAATGGATGACATGGTGATATTGGCTAAGTGAGATGATGGAGGTGTGGATGATGATGGATGAGAGGACATGGGTATGGTGCAAGTTGCATTTGATGTTGCAACTTGAAGATTAGGGACTTGCGAGGCAGCATTGACATGCTCCTCATACAAGGGGTTGGTATAGGTGGATGTGAAATAAGTGTTTTGAACACTTGGGCTTTGGGGTGGTTGGCTTGTGGAGGAAGGCATACCATATTCATATCTCGAATTAGGATATCCTTGGGCAATGTAGGTGGTAGCCAATTCAGCTTCTTCAAAACCATCTTGGCTAAGGGGCTCTAAGATATAGTTAGAGGCCTTGTAAATGGCCTGAACTCTATCCATGTCTATGTAGGTGGTGGTTGTCTCCACATCAAGTGAATGGGACTCCTCTTGAGAGTGGGGTGGATGGGATGATCCAGACAAAGTGGTCTGAACTATATTGGATGGGGCTACCGAAGTAGCGGGCTCATGAGAATTGTTTTCCATTAAACTACTTTGGTTTATCATTTTATTTTGTTGTCGTGTTAGCACCATAAAGTAGTAAAACCAAAGATTCAAAGCTTATCTAAACCACACAAATTAACAACTTTTTTTTTCAAAATTTAAAGCAAATAAAACAACCAATCCTAAGTTTCACCTTGTGTGGCTTACCTCAGGTTCATTAATTATTTTCTTCCCTTAATGTGAAGTTCCTTTTAAAATTGTGAGTTTGTGTGTTTTGATGTAACTTAATCTTGTTTAATGAAAAACAAAGGTAAAAGCTATGGTTGGCCAAGGCAACGAGATTCTTGTTGGTAATGACCTCCAACAAGTTTGCTCGGGGGTAATCCTATGGTGTCTAGGGGCAGAGATTTGATGGATGGAGATGAATGCCACCGTCACCAAACCTCAAGCAATAGTTGGTGATGAAATCCAACTATTACTGTTAAAAAGTGCAGCGTGTAGTGTGTGTGATTAATTTTATTAGATCTCTTGTTCTCTATGGTGTGCAAACAATATTAAAGATTACTAACTTCACTAATCTAAATCATAAGCCAACATAAAGATGCAAATTTCACCTAAAGAGTGCAGAGTACACCCTTAAAATCCCCTACCTACAAGTGATTAAAATCATAAGAGCAACCGGAGGGTTCATCCACCTCTCTACCAAAGGGGCCAGCCTAGGGCAAGATTACTTTATGCGTCAAGATGTTGTTCCTATTTAGATATGCAAAATTAAAGTAATATTTAACCCTAAAATGTGAAATCTAGGATGCCTTTCTATTTCATATGCACTCAAAATGCAAACAATCACCTAGATCTACAACTTTCAGGACAAGAAATGAATTTGAAATATTGAAACACACACAAACCCTAGATATGACTTGCTACAGATTATTTCTCAGATTACTTAATGTTAAACCTAGAAACAATGAAAAATAGCAACAAAAAATAGAATACGTAAATTGCTAAATGACCAACTAGGGTTACGAAACTCACTTGGAAGCCTTAGCTCTACTTCAAATTAATGCCAGTGCATAGTCGAGCACCTGCGTAGGCATAGGAGAGCACCTACGTAACATGGAAGAATGCCTGTGTAACATGGAAGGATGCCTACGTAACGTGGAAGAGCGCCTGCGCGATCTCTGGAACTGCTGCAGAATGCTTCAGAAACCCTAGCGACGAACACGATGACTTTTACATTTTTTGAAAAACCTGCAAAAAACAGCAATAATAGTAAATTAGCAAGGTAGATCTATCAAATAGTGAAACCCTTGTGGGGTCCCACCATGATCACCATTTGTAGATGCAAGAACACGACACTTAAAATAGAATAGCAAAAAATCAAATAATGCAGTGAGACACAAATATTGCACAAAATAATATATTCAATAAGATGGGGGAGCCGATAAACTCCTTTTATTACAATCAATGTTCAATGCTAATATTTGATACAATAGATTACAGTGGTGCTAGGGTTCTCTGAAACCCTAGCTAGTAGCAATAGAAGTGTCTTCATATTCGAGTGTGTTCTTGATCCCAACAGGTTGAGTGGGCTTCGGATATCCAAGGTTGGGCCACTCCAACTTCAACAACCATCAAATAAAATGGGGAATTTGTAGATCTACATACACAAAATAAAACAAAGAGAGTTAGTAATACTTGTGAGGGCTCCACAGTGTGAGGCCCTCAAACATTAATAAAACCCTAGTTTAATAATGAAATAAGAGAGCATGCAAGATCAACAAATTACTAAATAAAATACATAAAAAATGATATTTACCTTACTTTTGTTCAGCTATTGCAGATGGTGTCATAGATCTGTTGATGCAACAGCTTCATATTTGAGGTTTATGGATGATTGTAGGCTCGAACGTGCACTTGGCAGGCTCGAATGTGAGCCTCACAGGCTCTGGTGTGCACCTGTAGGGTACATCAAGCTCTAGAGAGTATTGAATCCCTATTGAGGATTGGCCTATTCAAATCCCAAAAAGGCAAAGACAAGATATTCAAGGCATCCTTCATATGAGATCCCTCTCTTGGTCCCATGAAAAAATTTGTTTTGGATGGAACAACACTACTAAGGGTGAGTATTCAGTTGCTCAAGGTTATTTGACCTTATGCCATAATAATCCCAACCATTCTTCTGACATCTTTTCTCGATTGTGGGCTCAAAATATTTGGCCTAAGGTGAGGTTCTTTAATTGGATTTTATTGCATCGTAGGGTGCTTACTGGTGAGCAACTTATGAAGCATGGTTATCATGGCCCTTTTAGATGTGAAATGTGTGAAGAGAATGTAGAAAATCTACACCATATTTTTTTTTAGTGTACTTTAGCCTCTGAGCTATGGAGAAGAATGGCCACTTTACTTGGCTTACAATGGTCCAATTTTTTTACTTTTGAATAGCTTTGGAGGGATTGGCCTAATCAAGAGGGTGTTGATCATTTTATTAGGCAGTTAGTTTGGATGGGTTCTACCATTCTTCTTTGGAATATTTGGAATGAAAGGAACAACCAAATTTTTAATCAAGATAGGAAGGATATTCACTATATTTGGCAAAAAACCATAGCCAACTTAGTTGAATCAGTCCATCAACTCCTTAATCACCCCCAAAACTCCCACCAAATATGGGATCAAGTGATGCAAATATTGAAGATTAAATTTTCTAAGGGCAACCAACTTAAAGGGAATATGAGTATTAGTAATATGGATAGGACAAGAAATTGGCAACCTCCTCCTAAGTATTTTGGAAAAGTCAATACTGATGGAACCTCTAGAGGGAACCTTGGAAAAGCCAGTGTGGGAGGAATTGGTAGACTTTCAGATGGCTCCCTAGTTTTTACTTTTGCTAAGAATTTGGGTAGTATTTCCAATAACCTTGTTGAGGGGTATGTTATCCTTAGAGGCCTTCAGGAGGCTACTAAGGTTGGATGGAAAAAAGTGTTAGTTGATTCTGACTCTCAAATTATGATTAATCTCTTGAAGACTCCTTCTAAGAATCATAAGGTGGATTGGAGAATAAAAAGAATTATTGAGAAGATTCAATTAATCTAGATGGGATTTTTTAAAGTTGATTACAATCATGTGGTCAGAGATCAAAACAAGAGTGTTGATGCTTTAGCTAATTGGGCTTTGGACAAAGGTGATCTTACTTGTTATGGCCACTCTCCTAGATGGTGGGCTTCTCAAATTAGGGAAGCTCTTCTTTCTATCATTTCTTTGGATGGCTCCAGTTTTGAAGGTACCTAGTTTCTTCTTGCTTTTTTTTTCTTCTCTTTGGTTCATTCAGTTTTTTTTAGTTCCCTAGCTCATTCTATTCTTTCTTTTGTTTCCTCTTTTGATTCTTGCCTTAATAGTCTTCTAGTCTAGATAGGTCATTGTTATGTTCAATTTTTTTTTTTAGTTTTCTAAGGTGGATGGGTTTTTTTGTTTGGTTTTGTTTTTGTGTTCTTTGTGTTGTTTTTTGTTGTTCTTGTTTTTTTTTTTTTTTTGTATGTTTTTTGTTATTGTTCTTGTGTTTTTTTCATTCTTGTTTTTGGGTTTCTCTTTGTTTGTGTTAATTCGTGTTTTTATGTGTGAGTGTTTTCTATGTTGTTTGTTTTTGTTTATTGTATGTTGTTGGTTGTTTTTTATTTTTATTTTTATTTTTATTTTATTTTTTTAATTTTTGTTAGGTTTTGGTTGTGTTTTTTTTGGGTTATGTCTTTGTAGTGTTCTATTGTTGTTGTCTTGTTTGTGTTTTGTTATATGGTTCTTGTGTTTTTCTATGTGGTTCGTGTTGTGATTTCTTTTATATTATTGTGTGTGTTTGGTTGTGCTTTTGTTTTTGACACACTCAAGGAGCATGTTTTTTATTATTTTTGTTGTTATTTACATATTTATTTACTTATTTTTAAATTGGTTTTGTGTGTTTGTTTGCTCCTTGAGTATGTCAAAGGTGGTAGGCCGGGTCCGAGTCCTGGGCATTTTTGGTGGAATGGATACCCTTCCTCCTTGGGTCTTACCCGAAAGTGGCATCCCTTTTGGGATGTTTTCCATATATAAATAAATAAAAAAGAAAAGAAAAAGGATCCTCAAACATTCAATGTTGCTTTTAAGCTTGTCAATTTAATTCTAATGATATCTCTAGCCCAATTATTCCTATATTTTAGCCAAGGTTTATTCAATATATCATCATTATAACTCATTTCTACTTTGATGAAGAAAAAGGTCAATTGACAAAGCCCCCTTGCAATTTTAATAAATTTTACATGTAATATGCCTTATGGGTATACTTATTTCTTATTTGTGATCAAAAGGTATTTTGAAGAGTGTTGGCCTTCTAATTGCTACAATATAGCTAAGAATTTTTTGACTCTAGTGTTTTAGTGATGATTAGATTTCAAAATGTTAAATCTTTAAAATTTTACAAAAAGATAAACTAATACTATTCTTCTAAGGAAAAGCCTCTTGATATCATATTGAAGATTATAATATAAAGGATACAATTTTTAAGAAAACTAATATGTATTCATTATATTATTTTTCTCTAATGACTGCATTATGTTATTTAATATGGACTGGTTTTTTCAAGTGAGATTTTTTTGACTTGGCCTAGGAGTGATAAGTTTAAACCAATCTATATGCTTCGAATACTAGTTGATATCTTCAATGGATTATATTGCCTCCTACATATGCTACAATATTTCTTCTTTTGTATCCATTTTGGTCTTTTTAAAAACCTTAGTGAGCATTAAGATGTTTTATTCATCTATCTAGATGAGGTATATTAATTTTTATTATAGACATTGATTGTGTTATCAAATCCATGTTCCACACATAATTTTCAATTTGGGTATGTTCAATTTGATTTCGGACATTTATTATGGTTAACAAATTCGTGTTCTATATATAACTTTCAATTTGGGTTATTTGAGAAAAACTTCAAATATCCTTATTTGTTACACTTATAACACTAAACCATGAAATACCCTTTTGTATCCCTCATAATATTTCTATATTTTAATTATTGTTATTAATTAAATTTTTATTCCTTTCAATTTTATATTATCACTATAACAAAAACTTGTCTTATAAAACCTTGCATCCTTTTTTGCTTGTATTCTATATTAAATAGACCATAGTAATATCACTTTTTAAAACTAAAAATAATGTAATACTAGACTAAGTATTCTTCTTTCATATGCTTTTTAACATGACATTCAAGGGATCAAATGGCATTAGCTTAACGAGTTAGATTCCTTGAATTTTAAAAATAAGACCAAGGTTCAAATATTATCAAACTATACATGCATGATTACCAAACTATTATAATATCACTATGTGGTCATGATGTAATACAAGTGGGGCTTGTTTCAACCCCATATAACACATTAAAAAAATGTGACATTCAAGGGACTTTGCTCCTAAGTACTACATGGACTTTCTTAATTGCATTAACTTATTAAACATATTAGTAATCATATTGACATTAAATTTTTACATCATCTTCATAATCCTATAATAAAATTAGTGTTCCTTTACATAATTTATTTATAAATTTCATCATCTTCTTCATAATCCTCTAGTGGAATTTTTGTTGTTTTACATTTATCATTTATTTATAACTTTCTTCGTATTTTGATGTGGACATATATTGTGAAATCTATATTAAGATTTCTTCTTTTTATTTTACTCTTTTGCGAATCAAAACCAAAAAATATAAAATGTATAAATTATTAAAACAATGTATATACGAGAGGGTTATAACTATGTTTCGCAATAAAATAACATATTAAACGTGCATACTATATGTTAGAAACCTCTTTTCTCATCCACAAAAATTATTAACAATTTATAAAAATATTAAATAAATATCCCCAATAATAATCTACATAAATTTAGGCTTTGGCTCTTCTTCGGGAGGTCTAAGGTTCAAACCGTGGCGTGGGCGAGTGTGTGATGGGGTGGGTGTGTGGTGGATATGTGTTAAATTCCCTATTGATAAGCATAGCTCTCGGATTTATGAGAGGTCATGGTTGGGAGGAGACTGCTCAGCCTTGTGTGTTGGTCGTAGGGGTTTCTCACACTAACCAAATAAAAAATAATAATAATTTACATAAATTAAAACAAGATAAAAAATATAAATCATTTCAATGTTTTCAATTTATAATTCAAACCCCACATCAAATGGCATTAGATAAAACGGTTAGATTCCTCAATATTAAAAAGGAGGAGATCTAGGTTCAAATCTTGCCAAGTGATACACAGATAATATCCAAGCTTTGTTGTAATACCACTATGTGGTGATGATGTAATACGGGTGGGGCCTATTTCAATTCCATATAACCAATTAAAAAAATTATAATTCAAACCCTTGAGGTAGGGTAACACCATACAATACTTTTTGCTGGAAGGAAGTAACTCCTTACTATATCTCAACTTGATATAAATATAATATTCTTCTCTTCATCCACATATGAACCACTTACCTTCATTATATAATGTTTAACTACCTACCATAATAACTTATCCATACATGTGGGATAATTACATTTATTATAATTTTATAATATTAAGTGTAATATTATAATATTAAATTTCTATCTTGGATACTTAACATTCCATCCCCCTTACAAAATGTTTCATCCTTGAAATATAAGAAGAGACTAAATAATATGATATTTTGAGCCTTGTTGTGAATTGATATCGATCTTGATCATCCATCCATCCCAATAAAAATTTGATTAGTGGTGGTCTTTGTTGATGCTAATATGTCATTCTACCATTTGAATTTTTTGAAGTAAGCCCTTAGTTCCATGTCTTGGAGGTATCTTTTTGTTGGCAATAAATATCACTCTTTCACCCATGCTTGTTTTTACCACTTGAATATCTAGGATTTCTTTATTGGCTCCACACTTTTGTTGCTCTACTCTAGTAACTCGAATGATGTGTCCATTTGTTCCTTGATGTTGTTGCACCACTCTAAAAACTAGTCACTATGCTTTCTTTGCCAAACACAATCATACTTGGTATCTTTTTTATTCCATATAAAACCATAATATTGTTGCCTTAAGCTATACCTCGAAGATTTTTATCACTCTTAAAGGTGTGGATGGAAATATATCCCACCCTTAACTGTTCTAATTTTTTGAACTCAAAACATATTGTTCCTCTATTTTGTGCTCTATTTTCATGCTTGCATTTTTTGGAGAATATTACATTATTTGGCACATGCTAATGTACCCCCATGGTACATTTATGATAAAAACATAAATATATAATAAATTAGGGTTTGAGTCTATAGTTTACAAGTGTTTTTAATATATATCCTTATGTATGTGTCTATGTGTAGGATGTGCACAAGTATCACGTAATTATATGTGTAAATATGTAAAGTGAGAATGTGCACAACTGTTATGTATTAATGTAAGTGTGTGCACAAGTGTCATATAGTAAATTGTGCAAGTAGGAATGTTCTAGTGTCATATAATAAAGTGTACAAGAGTAAATAGAGAGTCAAGAGTCATGTATACAAGTGGTAAGTTGAGAAGCCAAGAGGTAAGAGAGGTTTATCTTATGCATGGAATAGGAAAGGTTGTATCTCCTATATATGTGAAGAAAGCAATAGTGAACGAGTCCAAGAGTCACCTTTCTAAGGTTATATTATGGAGGTAAAGCTCTATGTATTGTACCGAAGAATTCATTCAAGCGTAGATAATATTGAAGCTTGTATACAGTTTGAGCAATTATAAGTTTTATTAATGTTATTACATGAATATTACTAGCCATTTTTTTTTCATATTATTTTTATTTACCTGAAATTTATGTTATTTAATATTGGCAATTATATTAAACTGCTCTAATATTTGAGACTACTAAAGATCCTAGATATTAGGAATTGTGATAATTTGGATAAAAAACCAACAATGATATCATAGATACATTACATAGACTCTATTAGAGCTACTTTGAGTAGTCTCTATTGCTATCAATAGAAAATAAATTTTTTGGTGTGAATATTAAATTTGGAGTGATAAAATTCAGAACTATTGTGAGTAGTTTTCTAAAGCTAGCACCAAATAAATTTTGGTGTGAATATTTGAAAAGCTAGAATCAAAGGAAATCTTTGGTGTGAATTTAGAGGATGAGCCATGTGAAGGAAACATAGGTCAAAATAATTTTGGGTTATTGATTACCTGATTTTATAAATATTTGAAAATTGATATTGTGTAGGTAGAAAATAATAGCACCCATTAAAGTCATTGAAAGAGTGGGCTAATTGAATAGCACTAGTTATTGAAAGTAGAACCAAAAGAAAAGTTTCAAAGTAGCAGACATGTTTTTGAAAGCCTTTAAGACCATAGGAAAGAAAGCTTGCAAAACAAGCTCATATTGTCATAAGCAAAGATTTTTGTTGAAGACTATATTGAAAGATAGCAGTAGAAAGTTGCTCAAATAGGAAGAATTTAAAGGGAGCCATTAAGAGCTACCAAGATTGAAATATGTCTAGTAGAGAAGTGTGGATATAGAAGGGAGTCGTTGTAGCATCTCGTGAAGAAGATAAAAAAGAAGCTTGTGAAGTAGGTAAAAACCCTGAGATTGATACAAATCCACGAGCATTTGTTATAGTGAATAGAGCGGATTAAAGGAGGTCAAGAGTCATCCTAAGAAAATTTGAGCACTTGAGCACCATAGCATTCACCTTAATGTCATCTTATAGTAGCAGAAGCAAATGTAGGTTGAAATTCTAGTGGATACTATGTATACTGAATGCATTAAGCATCATTTCAAAGTAATAGAATCAATTGTAAGTTGGAGTATCAGAGAAGACTGAGCATATAAATATTGATTTTCTAAGCACAATTGTTAAAGCAAATGAATCAGGTAAAGTGAAGAGCTAGAGGAAAAAGGTTAAGTTCCCAAGAGCATCATTGTAAAACCTATGTGCACCCTAAGAAAAGTTAATACTTGAGTGCCTAATAGATTTGTAACATTTTAGAGAAATTGAAATACCTCAAGTTTCATTCAAACGTGGAAAAATGTTGAAAGCAATTGGGTGACAATGATTGGAGAAGTACCTTGGAAATTCAAACAGACCTACTAATATCCAAAAAATTTAGTGCCGCATTTCATGAGTTATGATTTAAAAATGCTTCTATTTTTGGGTGAGAACTTAAGTGAAATATTGCATTTGAAATTTTTGATAAAGGGGGAACAATAAGGTTTTTATGAAGTTTAAAAAAAATAGGATTTTTAGGTCCGAGGTGTAGACCAATTGGTTCATCCAAACCCCATAAGGGGGTGGAGGTCCAAGGTTCAAATCTCGGGCCTCGCCGGACTGAACGCTTGTCCCTTTCCTGGTGCTTTTAATGGCGTAAAATGTTTAAAATGATTGTGGCATGGTGGTTATAGGGGCGGACTGCGCGAAGATCTGTGTGGCGGCTTCCAGGGTGGACAACACAAAATACTATGGCAGCCATAAAAGCTAGACAACCTGCCCAGATTCGTGGCAGCTACCGATTCCACCATGTGGCGGCTACTGATTCCACCATGTAAATACAAAAAAAAAATAGGATTTTTTTTTAAATTTGGGAGCTAAAAGGAATTCTACATTTGATAGAATTTGTTTAATTCAAAAATTTGAATTTTGAAGAATTTATTTTTTTTTAATTATGGAGTGATAAGGAATTCAACCCCAAAAATAAAATTTGATAAACTTTAGTTTATTGAATTTAAATTTGGAGCTATAAGGTCTTCTACATCAAAAATTATATTATGGAAGAAATCATTAAAAAAGCATTCAATGAAGATAGTGAAGAAATGATGAACAAGTTTAAATTTTACACTCAAAATTTGATAGATGATTTTGATAAGAAAAAAATAAATGATAAATTATTTAAAGATAACATTATCTTTATTTCTCAAAAATGCAAAAGATGAAAAGTTCACTACACTTATAAGCTATCTTCATGAAAATATTTTTAGAGCTTGGTGGAATTCACAAAATACCATTATATTCTCTACTAAAATATGTATAGTGATGTATATGGCCTTACTCACATTTGAAATTTATCAAGAGAAAAGACAAGAGAAGAAAGATGCAAGTTGTGACACATATGATTTGAATGAAGCATATGTTAGCTTCAATAAATATTTAAATTCCAAAATGTATTATTGTGATGACTTACTAATTCGTTGTCCAAAATTCACATCACCATTTATATCACAGCTAAAGATAAAGATAAGAAAATCAAAAAATAAAGAATAGAGAAAATCATAGAAGAATGAAGAACAAAAGAAATGAATCATAAATTGAAGACAAAAAAGATCAATATGAAGGACTTAAAGACATTGATTGAAGAATAAAGTCTTCAATAACCAAATAATGTAATACAGAGGGGGTGTTGGAGAATATTACATTATTTGGTACATGTTAATGTACCCCCGTGGTATCTTTATGGTACAAATGTAAATATGTGATAGATTAAGGTTTAAGTCTATAGTTTAGAAGTGTGTTTAATATTTCTCTATATGTATGTGTCTATGTGTAGGATGTGCACGTGTCATGTAATTATGTGTACAAATATGTAAAGTGAGAACATGCACAATTGTTATTGAATAAGTGTGAGCAAGTGTCATATAGTAAAGTGTGCAAGTATGCATGTAGGAATCTGCAAGTGTCATAGAATAAAGTGTATAAGAATAAATAGAGAGTCAAGAGTCATGTATACAAGTGGCAAGTTGAGAATCCAAGAGGTATGAGAGGCTTGTCTTATGCATGGAATAGGAAAGGTTGCATCTCTCGGATATGTGAGGAGAGAAATATTCAAAGAGTCCAAGAGTCACCTTTCTAAGGTTATATTATGGAGGCAAAGCTCCATGTATTGTATCAAATAATTCATTCAAGCATTGATAATATTGAAGCTTGTATATAGTTTGAGCAATTATAAGTTTTCTTCATGTTATTACATGAATGATATTGACCATTTCTTTTTCATATTATTTTTATTTACATAAAATTTATGTTATATAATATTGTCCATTTATATTAAATTTCTCTAATATTTGAGACTACTAAAGATCTTGGATATTTTTTTTGGTAGGTAATAAAATTTATTAATATCGCTGGGTTGAAGGGTCTCAATACCTATTTACATAAGGCTATTATCTAGCATTGAAGAAATAAAAATATAACAACCCCAATAGACATAGGGAATATTTGTGCTAGTTACATGGGAACACAAAAAACAAAACAGAATATTCCAATAACCTTTTTCGACAATAGAAAGAAACCAGGGACATACCCGATAAAACATGGAAGGTTCAGTAACAAAAACTAAACTTAAAAATCCCACTAACCCATAACCCAGGACTACTAGGCTTTATCACCATCTTTAGTAGCATTATTCTATTGATGAGCGAGGAGAGCGTTGAGTGATGTTGAAAGATCCTGCAATTCCTTGAAGTTAAGAGAGAAGATTACCCTAGCTTCCTTGAGCATATTGGTTGCTTCTAGGAGTTGGTCAACCACCCCTGAGACATGGTTGATGATTCTGGAGCGAAAGGCTTCAGTAGCACAGCTAGTAATATTTTCAACTGCACCCATGAACTCAATTTGAAGCCCTCTAACCTGAACCATTCCATAATTCCATGAATTAAAAAACTCATCAGATGGAGAAGGTTTTGCATAGAGGTGAAACAATAGCCTTGTGATGAAAAACACAATTTTGAAAAATCCCACAATTTGAAATAAAACATGTGGGATCCTAAAACGGACAAAGAATGGTGTTGATAAAACACCAAAGACAAAATAAACAATGTGTTTACAAAACACCTTATAGCATTAAAAAGAACACTTTTGTTGGAACTGACAATAGTGTTGAAAAAACACTTATTGACAAAACACCTTATGGCGTTGAAAAAAATACCTTTGTTTGTATTTCTATGATTATTAAGAAACCTGCTCATTTTCTTTTTGAACAATGTTGATTAAATCCTTCGAAAAGTAGTCTTCCCAAATAATGCAATTAGATTGGTTTACTGCCAAATTAGCCAAAGTGTCAATAGCTACGTTGGCTTCACGGAAGACATATTGAACTGTACTTAAGGGAAGCTACCTAAGAATGGCTTGACTTTCCTTAATAACATTTTGAATACCAACCTAATTTCGAGGAACCTTTTGCATGATTAACCACAACAAGGGAATCACCTTCAAAGATGATTGGGTTAGGAAAATATTTGTACAAAACAAGACACCTCCACAGGGCACGAGCCTTAGCATAATTATTTTATTGAATCCCTAAATTTTCAATGAAGGGCTTGATGATCTTTCCACTATGATCCCAAATTATACCACCAGCCCCAACATCCCCGGGATTGCTTTTATATGAACCATAAAATTTTCTTTTAGCCAATCCAACGATGGAGGTTTCCACTTAGTATTGATCTTGTCATTGATGTGAACTGGTTGCTTAGAAATTTTGGTGGAAATATTGATAACTTTAAACAAAAGCATTTCTAAACCTGGATCAAGGGGTTTTTCACACTGAATTAAGTTTGTGTTCTCTATAGTAAACCTCATTGCTCTGTTGGCTACCATCGTTGGATCCTTGGTCTGATTATTGAACACTCTGTTATTTTGCTCTAACCAAATCTACCATAAGGTATTATGGAGGGAAGCTTTCCATATAAAATTTGATCTGGGGTGGCAAAACATAGGAGGCCACTGGGTAAACATATCAACAATTGTATGGGTCCATGCCCATTGAACTCTGAATATGTTTAAAAGCACTATAAAAACATCATAGGTAAATTGACAGTGAACCATAATATGTTGCACTGATTCCCAAAATTGGTAGCACAAATAACATATGTTGGGTAACATGACTCCATGCTTAATCAAATTGTTAGTAGTTAAAATTTTGTTCTTAACAACCAACCAAGAGAAGTGAGCAACTTTGGGGATAATATTTTTGAGCCAAACGCATTTGAAGATCAAAGATATTGCTTGCTCATCTTGAGAATCATAATTGGTGTATAACCCATGGGTCATTTTGACTAAGAATTTGCCATCCTCACTGCATTTCTATAAAGGCCTATATTTTTCTTGGTAAGCTAGGATAAAACTTGATCTAAGAATGGACTACATGGCCTTAACAGCTTGGGAAATTAATTCATCATCCGAATTGAAACTTAGCTAAATTTGTTAGTGTAGCTTTGTTAGATTATTACATTATTAGGTTAGTTGTTAGGTTGTTGTAACATCTACCTAATTCATATTATTAGCTCCATCTGTTACAGGCTATTCTAAGCGATAGTGTACTATCTATTTGATTATTATCAAATGCATTATAGTTTGTTTCCTAACATGGTATCAGAGCTATAGATCTCTGGGCTCATTCGTAGCCGAGAGCACATGGAGGACTTGTTGGTTGGAGATCTATTTTTGATGCAAAACTGGCTGGCTATCGGCATGGCAGGGTGGTTTAGATCCCTATAGAGCCTATCGTGTAGTACCTGCTAATTTGTTTGCACTCCTGTGTGCAGCTAGACGAAGGGCCCGCGAATAGCCTATTGGCTGATGGGACCCTACAGATCCAGATGGAGGGCTGATTGAACCTAGTCAGGATGCATCGACGTGGACTGACTGGATACCTGGGTGGACTTGACCTAGATTCAACCAAAGCTGCCACTCGAGATAGACAAAGATTAACCTAGTCAGGATGCATCGATGTGGACTGACTGGATACTGTGGAGACTTGACCTAGACTCAACCAGACTCTACTCTAGGTGGGACATGAGGACTGAGACGACCTGATAGACCTAATCGACCGACTGGATCGTGGAGACTCGACGACCTGATCAACCAAAATTTTGGTCATTCAACCAAGTAACGAAGGAGTCGACAAGAGAGTCGAAGCTAGCTGCCACGGAGGAGACGAGCATCCCTCCACCTAGCATGACAGCCGAGGTGGTCCCCACATGGGTGAGAGAGCTTCCTCTCGGGTATAGTCTCCCCTAGAGGAGACACCCTCTAAATGTAGGGTTTATTATTATATATCCCTCACAGCCGCTCAACCCCATGAATGTGGGATAAAAATTGAGCATTTTTTTAAATACAGACCAAATTCGTTGCCCTCTGCTTGCAACGTCAACCCTGCACATCAAAACCAATTTTGCGTTATGTTTTGAGTTGTCAGATCGAAAAACTAAAACCCTGTATTAAGATTTCTGGCCATTCCAATGAATTTGGCCAGATCTAAATTTCTTTTTGGTCCTTAGATTGCTTAGACCTACATTTTCTTTCCCTCCCAGGTCATCACAATTACGTGCAGGAGATGGTTGCAGAGTGATTTTTCAAGCATTCAAGGATGAATTTTTGTAGAGGGTGCATGTTGAGGGTGCTTGTTGAGGGTGTCATCTACTGAAGTTGAAGCAGTGGTGTGTTGGTCGTTCGTGTGTTGAGGTTTTGGTTTGGCTATAGAAGTGTCATTGAGGACGAAGCTCATCACCACCGCCATCGCGTTGTCGCAAAGGAGGTGGCATCAACGAAGGGTCCAGGCGGAGGACCAAGATAAATGAGCACAACGTGCTCTTTAGCACCCAACGACTGTGGTAGCCAGGGTGGTAGGACACCGCCCGCAAGATGTTTTCAACCGACAGGTCGAAGGTTCCATTCCCTCCGAAAGGTATATAAGTATTTTTTTAATTTTGTTTTTTTTTGGTTAAGTTTTTTATTTTTTAATGATTTAATTTTTATTAATTAAATATTATTCTTATTTTTATAAGAATTTTTTATATATTTGATTAATATAAAATATTTCATTAAATTATATTTTTCTTTCAAAACAAAATTTTAAACATACTTTTTTTGAAAGAAAAAAAAATATATATATATATATATATATATATATTTTTTTTTTTTTTTCTTTCATCCTATTTATTGTAAAAGCCCCAGTGGCTTCATTGTAGTGATTTTCTACCTTCAGGGAGGATATAATTTTGCAAAATCAAGGGGGGAAGACTTATAAGGGTGCATTTTCGGCAATGACCGACACCTTAGTCAAATTATTTTGCAAAATTTTATTGTAAAAGGTGCATTTTCAACAGAGACCGACACCTTAAGAATGGGTAGATAAAAGAAGAAAACTATCCCAAAACAAACTGATGATGTTGTAAAATCAGTTAAAGGTCCTTACTTTCCACCAGAGATGGAAGGAATGGATTTTTATGAGGATGAAAAATATTCTACATTACGCAGTGGTGTAAAATCCATTCTCAAAGATTCTGAAGATTTTGAAGATCTTCAGAAGAATGGTGTTCAAATCCCTATAGGCATCATAAGGGCAGTCTACATATCATTGATTTATCTTGATATTGCTCAACATAAAGTGTATAGGGACATTAGTGAGGAAACAGAGGTCAAACCCCTAATGGTCGATGCTTGTAGTGACACAAGTGATCTTCAGCCCATGGTGGCGAATGCTTGTTGTGACACATGTGACCTTGAGCCCATGATGGCCAATGCTTGTTGTGATACAAGCGACCTCCTACCTTCAATGGTAGATATCAGTTGTAGCACAAGTGATCTCATTTTAATAGCAGATTTTGCTTGCGACACTAGTGACTTAAAAATTGAACCTCCTAAGAAATAACTCCATATTCTCATCAATAGTGACAAATGCCATATTGTTAAACACATTGATGAAGATGATGAAATTGGGTGTTTTGAAAAACATACCAAAGGATATGGATCCAAACTGATGAATAATATGGGATTCAATGGTGAGATATTAGGTAAAAATGAACAAGGCATTAAAACTCCATTAATGCTAAATGTCAGGGCAAAGCATGAAGGCCTTGGCTATTCTGGTCAAGCAAGTACCAGTAAGACCATATTTGTAAATCCTAAATCTCCCACATCTCCTAAAAAGCATTGTTGCAATCATTGTGGCAAAATAGGTCATGTTGCAGCTAAGTGTTGGAGATTACATCCTTGTGATTTTTGTGGATGTACTAATCACTCTTCTTCACAATGTTGGCATAAAATGAAAATGACCAAGGTTCATATTGATTGTGGATGGACATATTTCACACAATGGACCATTATGAAATAAATGTTGTATGGCTTCTACCTAAAAGGTAAAACCTATGGTAGACCCTGAGGCAAATCCAGTGACAGACCGAGTGGCAGTCCCAGAGATAATGACCCAGAGACAAAGTTCCAAAGGTAGATCTATAGGCAAATCTAGAGGCGATAATCCAGAGGCAGATTCATAGGTAGATCCTGAGATAGACCTAGAGGTACAATTCTATAGGTATGCTTAGAGCCAAAGTCTGAGCCATGAGCTAGAGCCAGAGCCAGATCCAAAGATAAAGCACGAGCCATCATTCTTTCATTCTCTTCTTCTTCTTTCACTGTATTGGGGCAGTTATATACTTTACCCAAATATTGTTGTATGGGGGGATGTTAGCATAGCTTGTAGTTATATTATTACCCAAATAATGTAATAATGGGGGATGTTAGCATAGCTTTGTTAGATTATTACATTATTAGGTTAGTTGTTAGGTTGTTGTAACATCTACCGAAGTCGTATTATTAGCTCCATCTGTTACAGGCTATTCTAAGCGATAGTGTACTATTTATTTGATTATTATCAAATGCATTATAGTTTGTTTCCTAACAAAATTCCACATGGGACGCCCCTGGTTTTGGATGATGAAGTCAACAACTTTTGGTCCCATGTGAAGAACATAATATTATACTGAGAGGGGGTGAATAGTATAAGACCACTTTTTACTTTTCTTTTCAAATCAATATTATGCAGTGTATAGATAGCAGTATCAATAACAGTAATCAAAGAAATTTACAAAACACCATACACAATAGAGATATAGATTTTAACGTGGTTCACCCAACGTGGGCTACCTCCACAGAGAAAATATTTCTTCTAAATATTTCTCAAATAACCTTTTAGGAATCCTTCCCAATTATAATGTTTATGGACCTCTATCCAAAGGAGATGCTAATGCCCTAAATCTAGTTTGTGTATATCTATCTACAGGAGAACTCCTCCTATGCTCTAGATGGTGATCCTCTAGAAGACTGCCTCCACTGCACTGACTGTGGATCTCTCTGCACTTGAAGACGCTTGTCATCACTCAAAATACTTGTCCTCAATGTCTTGTTTGATGGATCTCTATCCACTGGAGTCTCTTTCATCTCTGCTCTATCACCTCCAAAGCTCTGCTCAATAGGTTCACTCAAAACCTACTCAAATATGCTCAACAGGTCCACTCATAACCTTCTCAAATATTCTCAATAGGTCCACTCTGAATATTTCTAAATATGCTCAACAAGCTCACTCAGGACTTGTCTAAATCTGCTCAACAAGCTCACTCAAAAATTTTCCAAATCTGCTCAACAAGCTCACTCAAAACTTGTCTAAATATGCTCAACAAGCTCACTCAAAACTTGTCCAAATCTACTCAATAAGTCATCTCTAGGACTTGCTCAAATCTGCATTGCAAGCTTCCATAAAAGCTCACACAAAATCAATCCACAAGCCTTCTCAAATACTTGCCTCAAATCAGCTTAACAAGTCCACATAGAACTTGTTCAATATCATAGAATCATAAAGAGAATTGTTAGAGACTCAATATGTCCTATACTCAATGCTCAATCACTTTCTCAACTCAATCTCATAGAAGCATAAATATAATTGTTAGAGACTCAATATGTTCTATTCTCAAAGCTCAATATCTACTCAAATCAATCTCATAGAAGCATAAAGAGAATTGTTAGAGACTCAATATTTTCTATACTCAATGCTCAATCTCAACTCAATCTCATAGAAGCATAAAGAGAATTGTTAGAGACTCAATATATTCTATTCTCAAGACTCAATCTCAACTCAATCAGAATATAGAATATTTTGTTTCATGAAACTTGAACTACCACTTCATGCATTCACTTGACTAGGCTTTATTAACTCTACTCAAACAATCACCTCAAGGAACAACCCTTTCTCACAAACCCTAGTCCAAGCATGTATCAACCAACTCAAAATGTTCAACAACAAATCTCACATAACAATGATACTCATGTTCTTTTCTAACTCAAGTTCAAGTTCTTTGCATCACCCATTGGTTTCAACAACAATGTTAATAAGACAAGGTTTTAATCACAACTCTCAATTCAAAAAACCTTGAAGCATAAACTCAAAGTACTTCACTCAACCAATGGTCTAAACAAAAATGCTTATCAAACAAGGTTTAATCACAACTCACAATCTAGAAAACCTTGAAGCATTAACTCAACCACTTTCAAAAAGGAAACCCTAATTAAATCTTTTTCACTCCAAACTTAATTTTCAATCAAGCCAACCATCTAACTCAACAAAGAAGAATTTTGCCCATACCTTTTCTTGAAGAGTAGTTGTCTTTACAAATCTGCCACACTTACAATTACTTCTTTGACAAACTCAATAAGGGTTAGAGGATAATTTTTATATCATAAAAATAATATCACAATTACACCTTATCACTCCAACTTAAACAATAAGCAATATCCTCACAATAATCACAAAATCCTTTATTGGAAATAACACACAACTCACAAAGTCTTAACCTTTCAATATTCCACAATAACAAAACTTAAGACTTGAAAATAAAAACAAAATTCTCCTTGTACCTCCTAATGATATTTCTCAACTACCAACCTTTATCACAATGCAAATACTTCAACCACCAAATACCTTATACCTCCAACTTAGGCATTAATAAAATAAAACATTAAAAGTGTACCTTTGCCTTTGGAGAGTTTTGAACTCTCAACACAGCCCTCACAACATCTTTGCCCATGGTGCAAACACCACACGAGTTTACAAGCTTATTGGGAAGGAAGAAGCACCACGTGCTTCAAGACTTCTTCCTAGCCTTGCAAAAATTTAAGTGCCTATTGATTGGCGCCTTCAATGCATCCACAAAAAGCTTCCACAGGATTCGAACACTAACCACCATGCACACCAAAACGTATGCTTGCAACCCACTTGCCACTAGGCCAAAGTGCCTTGTTGGCTTCCAAACAATCAATGCACTTGCTTTTGTCCTTTTCACCGTCAATTCAAACCATGAAATTCACACAACACTATCACGAGCTCTGCATTAAATTCGATGTGCTTCTCTTTCAAATTGAGCAAGGGTAATTCAAAACTTAACTTTGGCATGGTATTAATATGCATTCCCATTATATTAAAAATGTCGGTACTTCCCTTGTCTTCTATGATGTTGGAAAAAATAAGTTTTACCTTGTTTAAATCCAACCTTTGGATTTATTTAAAATATGCTTTGGTCTTCAACCTTTAACCCAACCTTTGGGTTTATTAAAATATTTTTAGACTTTGTAAACCCACTTTTGCAATATAAAATATTGTAATGAAAATTACACATATTTTATTTGGGTTTTCACCATGGCACTTCTAACCATTATAATATTTCACCTTTGATAAATTTCCTTTTAATATTTATTTATAAAATTTAAATTCATCCTGAATTTAAATAATTTATAAAATAAATATTATCACACCTTTTTAACTATTGTCTTTTGTACTATTTCACTCGAAATTCTACCTTCTTGATGAATATCAAATGACCATATTTGTCGCCTTTATTTCCTATTGAATTCTTTGGAATTAATGATGACTCCTTCTGGTGGCATCAATGGTGACATCAATGACAACTTTGACTTAGGGACTCAAAATGTCCAACACCATGTTTGCATCTGTGAAGGGTTTTAGGACAACAATGTTTTGATAATTTATAAGAGCCTCATCCTTGACCCAAGGATCATGCCAAAATTTGATTGTCTTCCCGTCACCAAGCTGCCACCTTACACCTTTGCTGAGCAATGATCTTGTTTGGAGGATAGACTTCCAAAAATGGGTTCCATATTGAGGAGTTTCCTCATCCATAAAGGAATGGTGTTGTAGATATTTCTCCCTTATGACAGATATCCATTCCAAGTTCTCATGGGTAAAGATATTTCATGCCTATTTTTCCAAAAGGGCATGATTCATCTTGTGAATTCTTCGAAAACCAAGATCCCCTTTATCTTTTGGGGAGCAAATAGTATCCCAAGCAACCAAGTAAAATTTTTTCTTATTATCAGTTCCTATCCATAGGAAGTGCTTTTGAATTTGTTCTATTTTAGATCCAACTGCTGCAAGCACTTTGAAAATAGATAAAAAATAAATAGGAATGCTATGAAGAACTAACATGACCATCATGGCTTTTCCTGCCAAAGAAAGCAAAACACCTTTCCAACCTACTAATTTCTTGTGAATCCGCTCAATAAAAAAATTCCACATTGGATCTTTTGGACGACCCACAAACATGGGTAACACAAGATAGGCAGTGGGCAGATTAGCAATGGAACATTCCAGGATATTAGCAATAGAAGTTTTCCATGAGACAGGAGTATTAAGAAAAAATATTTTGCTCTTGGAATAGTTTATTTTTTGCCGAGTTGCATATTCAAAGAGGTTAAGAATAGTCTTGATAGTACGAGCTTCTGGGATGGAAGCTATGGTAGCCAATAAAGTATCATCAAAAAATTATTGGTGGGTGGTAGGTCTTAGGTTGGAAGTAGTTTTTATGCCAGAAATTAACCCCAGAGAATAGGCTGACTTTATAGTTCCTCCAAGAGATTCAACTAGAATGATGAAGAGGATGGGGGATAAGGGGTCCCCTTGTCTTAATCCTCTAATACTTGGGAATTACCTAGCTGTGAAGCCATTCACCAAGACGAAAAACCAAGAAGAGGAAACACACTGCATAATGAGATGGGTCTAATCATTATGAAAGCCAAACATTAGAAGGACCTATATATTAGGACCTATGATAATCTGGCTAAAATACCAATACTTTTTTTTTTAATCCTTGAATTATGATTTTGATTCTTTATTGATCTTTGTTGATACCTCCTCCTTAGAATTTGTTTCCTATTCTTCTACTTTTTCTTCAATTTATTTCCTTGCAATAGCTTTCTCATTTTCCCTTGTTTCTTGCTCCTTGAGCTAAGAAATATTTTGCAATGTTATCTTCTTTTTTCTATACCATAACTTCATAAAACAAAAATTGCACATTGATATTAACAATACCTAAGGTTTCCAACCAAAAATATCCAAGAATAATATCCACTTTCTTCATCTCAATGACATAAAAAATTGCATGCAAATTGTACTTATCCATAGAAAACTTCAAGTCTTTAAAAATTTGAAATATTTCCTTGAAATTGTCTTTTGATATTCTTTGTTGGAATTTTTAAACTATTATCCATGTTCCTTCTAATGAAATTATGCTTGCCACTAGGGTTTATGGAAACAGTAACTTGTTTCTTTTGAATGCAAACAGATATTTTAGAATTTTTAGTTCATCCTAGAGCCTAGCTATCTTTTCATCTTTTTTCTCCAATCTATGTTTGCTTAAAAATAGAATTTCAAATTATTCCCATGTGATTTAATAATTACTTTTTTTTTACATAGGGGAATCAGTAACGTCCCTTCATTAATATTCATAGGATCAAATCCCTAGAGAATTTGTCATCAATAACAGGTTAAATCCTTGGAGCTACCATTATAACCCCTACCTTACCTCGATAAACATGACCTAGAGTGAGAGATACCCCTAATATCTCGAGGTTGGTAACATTGTCGTCAGGCTGGCACTCGTTTAACGAAGTAATGTCAAACTACTACCTTTGCCCCAACAAGGCTTGCCTTTATGGTTTGAATCTGGGCCTCTTCTTGGTAAGCACCTAGAATTTACCAATCCACCCAGCCCTTGGACTGATTGAATAATTATGGGCATGACTAAAGTTTGAAAACTAAGAACCAACTTCCTCTTTCAAATCAAAACAAATATTACATTTTCATTCCAATTCAAAAAATTTAAAGAAATATTATTTCACCTCATCAACCATTCTTCAGTGTCACTATCATCCCTTCCTGTGAATATTAAAAATTCTATATCCTCTAACCCCAAAATTTTTAAAACTTTGATTTTTTTTAAATAAAATCCCTTAATTTTCTTCTATTCCTTTCAATTAAACAATTAAATTTTCAAATTTTCTTCAAAAAAAAAATAGACTACAATTGATTTGATTATCTTGACCTGTAGATATCTGCACTCAACTAGCAACTATGCCTATGGACTATTTTTTGTTGATAACGGCCTTTCGACTTCGTATTTATTACACTTGGTTTAACAACTATTAACAACCTATAGACTGTGTACTTCTTGCAACTAATAACGATGTGCTCTACAAACTTTTTTTTTTTTTTTTGGAACACTACCAAACTACGGATTGGATATTTTTGCACTCACTCTAGGAATTAATAACGACCTCCTCTATAGACCTTTTTTTATAATAGCTTACTTCATGGACTAAGTATTTTCTACACTCAAACTAGCAATAATAATGGCTTGCTCTCTAGACTGTATTTTTGACAAACTACTACAAACTATAAACTGTATTTTTGACAAACTACTACAAACTATAAACTGTGTTTTTTATCAAACTACTACCAACTATACACCGGTTATCTTTTGTACTCACTTGCAACTATTTGCTCTGTTGAAGTTGAATTATTGTAGACTGTGAAAACTATATAGAGACTATTGTTGAAGTTAATGTTGACAGTTGTATGGCACTTCTATGAAAATTGTGGCAATGAACTAGGCCCTAGATTTTAGCTTCCGAATATCTCAAGGTAAATATCACTAGACACAAAGGTTGTATACGCAAGTATCACTCTTTGATTACCAATAATATTTTCACTAAGGAATAATTTCTAAGAAACCAACCACGGTTTTATATCTAAACCATTTTTTTAGAACTCACGACTAAAAAAAAATTGAGAACTTAATTGGAAAGTTACTTAGCAACTCAGGAAAATGTAGGAGATATTACATTTTTTGATACCTTGCAATATTAATGCATGTAAATAATTTAGACTAGGGTGTTTTTAGTATTTTATTATATATTAGGTGTCATGTAATAAGTGTGGAGCTATGTAAGAGAGGTGTCATGTTAGTAAGTTATGTGCAATCATGAGAGTCTTTGTTTTATGTAAATATGTAATATTTATTATTATTCATAGAGATAAAAAGTTAGATCTCCCGTAAGTATGAGGAGATGAAAAGTTTATGTAAGTGTAAAGGTCAAGAGTCTTGTGAATATGAAGAGTCTCATGTATGTATATATTGAATACAAAGCATTGTAATAGTGTATCAAATAATAAGCATTGCATTACATTATATTGCTTTAATAGATATTTCAATAGTATATTAAATGAGTTTATTATTCATTGTTATTATGGATTATATGTATAAATTTGTGAGAATACCTTGTCCTAAGTTATTATGATATCCTAGAAGAATATTGGTATGCTAACAAAAAATTTGGTAAAAACTTGGCAATAACTTGGAAAAAAATGAAGAAATTTTTTCAATAAACAGGAAAAAAATTAAGCAACAATTGGAAAGTCGATTTTGTATTAGATATTCATTACAATGAGTAAAATTACAGTTTATGAAACAAAAATTCAACCCAAATGGTAAATACAACATAAAAATTCAACATTTTAAAATGTAAAGCAATTTTTAACAAACTCCAAATAAACCTTTTATATCTAATAGTAATCAACATATAAATATCTAATTTATTTTATATTTAATTCATGATACAATTGTATTATAATAGGCAATAATACCATTACAATCCTCTTTCAAAACATTCCTTTTCCTTCTGAAGTAGATAATCTCCCACTTATGAGATTAATTTCCCTTTAGGGGCATTCAAACTTCTCAAATTATCCAACATGCTTATAGCTTGAATCCCATTGATACATGGTACAATATTGAAATAGGCTTAAGGAGACATAGAAATCGGAGGGAGGAAAAATAATGACCTTAAAAACAACCTTTGCAACTCTGGCATCTTCTGGCGATAATCCCCATGGCCATTCAAGGGATCTAGAACAGGGGGAAATTCCCTCCTCGGATACAGTCTCCAAGGCGGACGATCCCAAGGGCCCTGATCCGAACCCTGGCGGGAAGGACGATGCCCCTCTGACCTACCGTGACAAAGTAACAGGTAAACCAAATCCCAATTCTATTGGAACCCTAAATCATCCCCCGATGATTGCTTTAGGGAAAAATCTGGTCATCTATGTCTCTATCATGACTAAAAAGGTCGCTTTGGAATCTCTCTCCCTCATAGGCAAGTTCGTGGAAGGCAGACCTGACATGGAATCCATAATAAAATGGGTAAGCTTCAAATGGTGCACATCAAGAAGTTTTCATCTCGTAGCCCTATCAAGGGGGTTCTTTATCCGTCTGAACAACCCAAATGACCATGCCCGAATCCTCACTGGCGGGCCCTGGTTTTTTGCAAGGAAAATCCTATTCCTAAGAAAATGGGGGAAATATTTCAATCCCCAAACCCATGATATTAACTATGTACTAATCTGGGTTCATCTTCCTGATCTCCCCATCTAGTTCTGCCATGAAGACATCCTCTGATGGATTGGGGGGTACATAGGGAACCTCATCACTATTGACTCTGCAACCAAAGCTTATTCTTGCATGGCCCAAGTCCGTATCTATATCAATGCTAATCTAGCATCCCAGCTCCCAACATGCCTAAACCTCATCTATGGGGACTTTCAATGGTGCCAAGATTTTGAGTACAAAAATAAACCAAAATTTTGCATCGAATGCAAATCCCAGGGATACCTCAAATCCCAATGTGTATCTCTAAAACCCCAGCAGGAGGCACCAAGAAACAATCTTCCCCCCCTTCAAACCTAGAACACCCACTTGGGAACACAAAATGATCGATTCAAAGGTCCCTTTGGAAACAGGCGGGAAAGGGAGTGCAAAGGGAAGCAGACTATTCATCAGGAACCACTCATCAACAACCCCTCTTCAAGGTCTAAATAAGTATGCTCTATGTTTGCTTTCCCCAACAGATTTGGACCTTTATCATGTTCAAACGATGAGGTTCTCTTCCCCAAATCCAACCCCATGCAACCCCCACCCACCCACCCCCATCCCCCCCTCCCCTTCCAAATTTGGGCCTTCCATTCCCTCCCCTGATGCCCCCTCCCCCCTCCTTCCCATTTTTGATCCCTTGTCTGAGGTAAACCCTCTCCTTTGCGATGGTGTTCCCTATTCCTTTCCCTCGAAAGACCCTCCATCCCCAACCGGATCATGCCTCGAGTCCTAGGAGGATGCATCTAGTCCCACCCACACCAAAGTGGATTTTAACTCCATCATTACCAAAAGTAAAAAGGGCCCCATTGAAATCGGGGGTGAACTAAAAAGAGGTCGACCTACCATATATGAGTAGATCAAAAAATATATTGATGACCAGGTGGCCATTGGAGTGCATTCAACTCTCTTTCCTGAAGTGTTCAACCAATCCAAGGATGAGGTAAAAAATCCCAACCTCCCTCCCCCACCAATCAAGGAAGGCAATAAACCCACAAAATCATATAGATGAATATCCTCTCTTGGAATATCAAAGGCCTCAATAGCATTAGCAAACAAAGGTTAGCTCGAACCATCATGAAGGAGCATAAACCAACCATCCTTATTCTTCAAGAAACAAAAATTAATGTTGCCAGAAATCACAATATAGCTCAAAAAATCTATAAGCACTGTCAATGGGCCTCATCCCTAGAAGGTTTGTCTGGGGGTCTCCTATGCTTTTGGGACCCTGAAAATGTGGAAGACAGAGTCATATATTTTTCCAATAGAACATTGAATATGGTTTTCTATTGCAAATAAAACAAATTCACATGGGTGATGTCCAATATCTATGCTCCCAACAATCCAATGGAAAGATACAATATGTGAATATGTGTCCCTCATGAAGGATGCCTTTTCCAACCTTCCCTGGATGGTAGCAGGGGATTTTAATTTCCCCCTCTTTCATTTTGATAAGAAAGGGGGTGTTTCTACCCCTTCCAATAGTATCCTAAATTTCTAGGAATTTTTCATTGAGAATGAACTCATGGACCTACAGATCAGAGGTTGCCAATACATGTGGATTAATAAAAGGGTTGGCTCAGAGCACTTACAGGTGAATTTGGATCGATTTTTTCTCTCCCATCAGGTCATTCCGCTATTTGGAGACACTTCCCTACTCCCTCTCCCAAGAATTGGCTCAAATCATTCCCCCCTTCTCCTAGAATCGAATAAAGCTCCATCTTTCAAAATCCCTTTCAAATTTGAAAACATGTGGATCCATCACCCAGACCTGAAGCAAATGATCGACAATTGGTGGAAGACCCTTGTCTCTAGATCAGCCATTTTTCAGGTATCCCAAAATCTCAAGTCAATCAAATAAAACCTAAAAACTTGGAACAGGGAGGTATTTGGGGACATCTTTGAACTCAAAGAAAAAACCTTGAGCAAACTCAAAACTTTGGAGCAACAAATCCAGCATGACCAATGGACCCCCCAGTTGAGGGATGAAGAAATACAGTTGATGGTATAATATCACAGCATTCTAGCTAGATAATAAATATTTTGGCACCGAAAATCCTTGGCTCTCTGGCTCAAGGATGGGGATGCCAACACAAGGTTCTTCCATGCATCTACATTGCAAAACAGAAGCACGAACAAGATTAGAGAGCTCACCTTGGTAGATAGAACCGTAATTCAATACATCCTCAAGATCCGAAAGGAGACCTCTTTTTTCATCAACATGATAGGAACTGCCATTCCCACCAACACTGAAGCCCAGGAAGCCCTGCTAGGAAACATTCCCCCCTGGTCACCCCTGATATGAACCGATCCCTGATCCGACCTCTCTCTAAGAAATAAATAGAGAGTGCTTCATTTTCCATGAAATTTTACAAGGCCCCTAGACCTGATGGGTTTCCCCCTTGGTTTTTTCAAACCTTCTGGGACATGGTGGAGAAAGAGGTTTTTGATGCAATCATGGATCTCCAGTGAACCAAAATTATCCCTCAAGGGACAAACTCCACATTCATTGCCTTGGTCCCTAAAAATCCCCAATGCAAATCCATGAATGACTTTAGACCCATTAGCTTGTGTAACATCATCTACAAGATCCTTACCAAATCCCTAGCTCTTAGGCTGAATAAAATCCTCCCCTCCATTATTGATCCCTACCAGGGTAGCTCGATTGAAGGGAGATCTATCACTAATAGCATCATATCTCTTCATGAAACCCTCCACTCGACCCTGTGCAACAAAAAAGTTGCCATGTTTCTAAAATTGGATATTAGCAAAGCTTTCGACAGGGTAGACAGAGGTTTCCTCCTAAAATTCCTCTCTCGATTTGGCTTCCACACATAATGGGTCAACCTCATCAAGGGCTGCATCACTACTCCATGGTTCTTAGTTCTAGTCAATGGATCTGCTGCAGGTTACTTCCCTAGTCTTAGAGGGATTAGGCAGGTAGATATTTTGTCCTGTTTCTTGTTCATCATCCTTACTAAATCCCTGGGTAGAGCATTCAAGCAGGCTATTTCTTCTAGGTGTATGACAGGGATCAAGGCATCTTCAGAATCCCCTCCCCTGTACCATCAACATTTTGTTTATGACACCATCATTACAACCTTATCTTCTGTCATCCAAGATAAATATATCAAAGGGATCCTTGACACCTATGCTCATGCAGTAGGCCAAGAGATCAACTATCTCAAAATCAAGTGTTATTTCCTCAACACCCTAGGCAACAAGCAGCAAAAAATTGCTCGCATCCTCCAATGTTGCATTGTTGATCTCCCCACTTCCTACCTAGGACTCCCCCTATTCACAAAGAGCCCAAAGGAATAAATGTGGGATAATGTTATTGACCGGATCAAACGCAAGCTTGCTCCTTGGAAGGGCTTCCTCCTATCCCAAGAAGCCAAAGTAACCCTTACTATGGTGGTCCTCCAGAGCATCCCGGTATATATCATGTCAGTATTTAAAGCTCTTGCTTCTATTCATTCCAAAATCGAGCAAATCCAAAAGAGTTTTCTATGGGCAGGTCCAAAAAACACAAGGAAATTCCACCTTGTAATCTGGGATAAAGTTTTTCAACCCAAGGACTGAGGGGGCCTTGGTATGAGAATATTAGCCAATAAGAATATTACCCTCTTAGCAAAGTAGGCTTGGAAGTTGTTCACTAACTACAAGGCAGAATGGGTCTCAATTGTCCAAAGTAAATATCTCAAAAAAATATCTCTGATGGACAACAACATTCCTATTAATGGATCAGCCTTTTGGTGGGTCGTAATATAATCGAAACCTCTTATCATCAGAGGCACCCGATGGCAGCTAGGCATGAAGAACACAATATTATATTGAGATGGGGGTGAATAGTATAGCACCCACTTTTTACTTTCTTTCCAAACCAATATCAATTAGTGTCCTTAATTACAATATCTAAATATAGCAATGTGCATTAATGACATAGATAGAAATAGTAAGCAAGAGCACAAATCACCACACATAATTGAGACACAATATTTAACGTGGTTCCCCCAATGTGGGGTACTCCACAAGATAATCTCCTTATAATATTTCATAAAGAAATAGGATCCTTATCCTAATACAAATGATTACTTTGATCTACTCAAATCTAGGCTATCCACTGTTCTGCTCAACAAGGCAATTCACTGATCTTATCAACTAGGCAATCCACTGATATGCTTAGGTAGGCAATCCACTAATCTGCTCAGGTAGGTAATCCTGATCTACTCAAGTAGGCAATACACTGATCTGCTCAACAAGGCAATTCACTGATCTGCTCAGCTAGGCAATCCACTGATCTGCTCAGGTAGGCAATCCTGATCTGCTCAGGTAGGCAATCCATTGATCTGCTTCAGCAAGCTCACCAAGAACTTACTCAAAATCTGCTCTAGCAAGCTTACCAAGAACTTGCTCAAAATATTCTCTAGCAAGCCTACTAAGAACTTGCTCAAATCTGCTCTAGCAAGCTCACCAAGAACTTGTTCAAATATGCTCTAGCAATCTCACCAAGAACTTGCTCAAATTTGCTCAATAAATCTATCCCAAAAGCCTTCTCAAAGGTTCAATCAATCATGCACAAGTAGCACTCAAATATCATCCACATATTTATGAAGGCAAGGCTCAATGATGAACTCAACAATGAATGGCAATGCACTCTACAATGGATGACAACAATGATACACAATGATCTCAACTCAAATTAGAATATAGAATAGTTTGTTTCATGGAACTTGAACAACCACTTCACACAATCACTTGACTAGGCTCAAACAACTCTACTCAACCAATCACCACAAGGAACAACTCTTTCTCACAAACCCTAGTCCAAGCAAGTATCAACCAACTCAAATATTTCCAACAATGCTCAACCACAAATCTCACATAACAATGATACTCATGTTGTTCTCTAACTCAAGTTCAAGTTCTTTGTACAATCAATGGGCTTCAACAACAATGCTTATAAAACATTCTTCACATAACAATGATACTCGTGTTCTTCTCAAACCCTATCTCAAGTTTTTCACACAACTAATGGCTTCAACAACAATGCTTATAAAACAAGGTTTAAACACACCTCTCAAACTAGAAAACCTTGAAGCATTCAACCAACCACTTTCAAAAAGGAAACCACAATCAATCATTTTCTCTCCAATGATATTTCATAAATCAACCACCATAAACAAAGTCAATGGAGAATATTGCTCATACCTTTTTGATGCCTTATTAGTTGTCCACTAAATCTGCCACACTCAACAAACTTTCTTTTTCAACTTTAAATAAGGGTTAGGGATCATGATTAATAACAAAACAATAATATCCAAATAACACCTTATTACTCCTACTCAATAAAATACATCATGTCCCCTCATGAAAGAATTAATCCTCTTTGAAAAAGAACACAACCTTCACTTTTGAACCTCTTTACAAAATTAGAAATATCTCTTTACACACACCTTATTTCTCCCTCTAAGAAAGTTAATCAAATAGCCCTCGAAATAAGATTTCCAATGATATATAATATGATATACTTCCAAAAAGAAAATCACCAGAAATATCTCTTTTTCTTAAGGTGCATCATAACCCTTATTTCTCCTAGGGAAACTTTAGAAAAATAAAATATTAAAAAATATTAACTTGCCTCTGTCCCTAACGAAATTCGATCCCTTGATGCCTCCTTGCTCAGCACCTTAACCATGGCCAACCCGTCGTTGGGCCACACACCCTCACATGTTCAAAGGGGCATGAACCAAAACAAATACCTCAATATTCTGTGCCCTTCGAAACTCAAAAATGCTTCGAGTGTTTCAACATAGCAAGCATCTCCGTCCAAACTCGATTGTAGGACCTCCTGCTTCTTACATAGCGCACGATCCACTAGGCCAAAGGTGTCTATGCGTTTGGTTATCCTCCGCAAACGATTCTTCAACATACCCAAATTTTGTAAACCCTTCACACACCTCTTTACACATGCTTCAACACACAGGCTCTTCTCGCATTACGTTATCAATTCGAATGCATTCAAAAATTGAGTTTTGGTGGCATATATATATGCCTTTCCTCCTTTCTTTAGATGTCGACGCTATTATTTTTAATATATGCCTTTCATCCTTTCTTTAGACGTCGGCGCTATTATTTTTAATATATGTCTTTCCTCCTTTCTTTAGACATCGACGCTATAATTTTATTTTTAATTTTAAAATTTAAATTTAAATTTTAAATAATTTAAAATTTAAACTAAATATTCAAAATTAAATATCTTCATCACCGGGGCACCTTTTTCGATGAAACAAAAATCCAACCTGGGTTTTAAGAAAAACTCGTTTCAAATCTATCATCCATGGTTTTAAATAAAATCTTTTATTTTACCTGCCTTGGTTTTCACAAAAAAACTGTATATATCCATGCTCTCCAAAATATCATAAATGATTATTTATGAAGTATTATTACCACAAAAAATAAAATCTGATCCATATGACATCAATGACAACATAAAATAACTCAAAATTGCCAATAAGGCAAAGGGACATCTATCAACTTTTGGGATGACACGTGGTTGAAAGACAAACCCCTCAAGGATCTCCCTGAGGTGGTCGGCCTTAGACCGAGTCTAGAGAGGATATGGGGAAGCAAAGTGAAAGATTATATAGATAGACAAGGCAAATGGAAGATCCCCTTAGGAGGCAGCGAGCATCTTGTGAGGGAATGGAATTGTTGAGCAAGGTGCAGCGACAATATTGTCATTTTTGTCAACACACTCAGATGGACAGGTTGATGTAGTGGACAATTTTTCAGAGGTTTTTCAGAGTATGTACAATGATGTTCAATGCTTATGAGGATGTTTTTGATGTTCGGGTGAAGTTGTTACAGGTTTTTCATGCAAATTTGCAAAAGTTGAAAAATCATCAAGAAGTTGTCAAAATTTACAAAAGTTGTCACTGGCGCAGTTGGACAGGATAGATCAGTTTGGAACATGTCAACATGTCAATAAATAGTCTAGAATAGTTTTGGAGGTATCAGCACAGTGTTTGGATTGAACGATGACGTTTTTGGTATCTTGGCGGATGATTTGGCAAGTGGTTGTACAGGCTAAAAAAGGGTAGTTTTATCAAAAGTACTACAAGCAAACCGAGAAAAATTTGATAGCAAAATTTGAAATGGGGGTGGTCATTATCTTCAAGAACATGTGTTCCAAATTTCCACAAAAACATAGAAACGAGGTGAATTTTACAAGCGTTGCAAGACTATCATAAAAACACTCTTTTTGAAAAAGTGTCAGCAGTAGTTTTCATGGAGGTGGTACAGGTGAACCATAAGGAGTTATACAGTGAGATTCATACTGGATGTAGTTGGCATTATTCTACATTTCAAATTTCATAGAAAATAGAGTGTTGAATATTTAAGTTAGAAAGAGCTACACTGATTCACCCCCCCCTCTCAATTTCATTGTGAGACTAACAATTGGTATCAGAGCGAGGTTCTTGAATAGGATTAACCGGCTAGGGTGATCTTGGAAGTGATACAATGGCAGGTAGTGAAGGCTTCTCATCAAAAAAAACACCATTGTTTGACAAAACCAATTACGTATTTTGGAGACTCAGGATGTAGACATATCTTTATACTTTGGGATATGACATTTGGGATTCAGTAGATAGTGGATACACAATACCCACCACTTCTCTAACCGATGCTTTTGATAAGAAACTATTTGAGAATGACTCAAAAGCAAAGAATGCTATCATGTTTGGATTAGTAGACAACAAATTGGTAAAGATTATGGGTTGTAAAATGGCAAAGAAAATATGGGACAAACTAAAGAGCATTCATGAAGGAGACATTAAGATCAAGGAGGCCAAGTTACAAACACATTGAGCTCAGTTCGAAGTATTAAATATGAATGACAATGAAAATATAGAGGCATATATGTTGAGAGTTAATGAAGTCATTAATGCGATTAGAGGACTCGTCGAGGAAATCAAATATTCTATCATTGTGAAAAAGGTATTAAGATCCCTTCTCCAAAGATTTTATTCTAAAGTTTCAACTATAGAAGAAGCTAAAGATCTAAATTCTTTTAGTATGGATGAGATGCATGGTTCTTTGACTACATATGAGATGAGAATAGAAAAATCTAAACCCACAAACAAAGAACCTGCTTTTAAAGCCCATAAAAATATGAAAGCAAAACAAGAATCCAAGGAAGAAGAGACATCATATGAAATGGAAGCAAACTTTGTTCGAAAACTAAAAAGGGGAAAAGTAAAATATAGAGGAAAGTTACCATTTAAATGTTTCAAATGTGGAGACGTTGCGCATTTTGCAGCTAAATATCCACTTAATGAGAAGAACATAAGTGATGAAGGATAGCACGAAGAAAGAAGTGACTGGAAGAAAAAAAAAATCATAAAAGGTAACTTCAAGAAGAAAAGTTTAATCTCCAAGAATGTCAGTTCATTAGAAGATACCTCTAGTGAGGATTCTGAAAATGAAATAGGTGAAGCTCTTTTCATGGCACTCAAAGAAGAAAAACCAAAAAAATAATAGGAATGTGATGAAGAAGCAATTAACATAGAAGTGAATTTGGAAGAGGAACTAATTGCAGCTCTAGATGAATTGAAGATAGAAAGAAAAAAGAATAAAAAAATTTCAAGAAAGCTTGAGGATGCAAATGAAATCATAACAAATTTGAAAGTACAAATAGAAGAATCTAAGAAAATATTCGAAGATATCGAAGTACAAATAACCATGAAAATAGATTATTGCAGCAAGCTAGAAGAAGAGATTGTTGGTTTAAGAATGCAGCTAGTAGAGATGAATCACAAAATTAGTTGTTATCACAAACGTGAAGAAAGTTCTATGAAGTTGGATAAGATCATAAATAACCAAAAGACTACAGGCATCAAATTTGGTTTGGGTTTTGATGAAGGAGAATTGTCAAATGGATCAAAGGCCATAAATAAAGAATCCACAAAGAATGAAGAGAAGAAACAGGTTGATCAAGCAAAAACGAATCATGCAAAGGAAAGCAATAATGCAAGGCACGAAAGAAGAATTGACAATGATGGTTTCACCAATGTCACACATCAAAGAAGAAGAATATTTATGGCTCCTACGACAACATGGCAAAGACCACCACCCAGGTTCAATCATCTCTTTTCTGGTTACTTTTTTAAAAACAATGGTTATGTTCATAAGATCTCAGATTGCAAGTATAATGTAGGACCAAGGAATTTTACCAATAGAAATGCTTTTTCACATTTGATGGATTATGCAGTAGAATGTTATAACTGTCATAATTTTGGGCATATTGCAAGAAATTGTCGAAGTACATTTGCATAAAATCAATTTCAGGAAAGAAAATTTCAGCCAAATAGAATAAGACAAAATAAAAAAATTTCGAAAAAACATGCACAAGCTACTGAAAAAGAAAAGCCAAAACAAGAGCCCAAAATTGTAATCAAACCTGAGTGGAAAGAAAAAGAGCGACCTAATGAAGAAAAGGAATCCTTGATCATACATACGGGATTTAAAGTGCAGAATAAATCCACACCCTGGATACTTTATAGTGGATGCTTCAGTCATATGACCGGTGACAAACAAAAATTTGAGAAGTTGCAGCAATATGAAGGTGGTTCAATAAATTTTGGAAACAATGATGGAGCTAAGATAGTTGGCAGAGGTTCAGTTAAGATTAGTTATGGAAAAATCAAGTCAAAAGAAGTCTTGTTTGTGGCTGGTCTGAAGCATAACTTGTTGAGAATAAGTTAGATTTGTGATAGAGGTCATGAAGTGATCTTTAAGAAGCAAAGTTGTGAAGTCAGAAATGCAAACAATGGAAATTTGATAGCAACTAGATCAAGGACATATGGCAACCTATACACCCTCTCAAAGACTTCAGAAGGAGCTTGCTTGATTGGATAGGAATAAGAGAATTGGTTGTGGCACAAGAGGCTCGGTCATATCAGTTTTGACAATCTAGTAAAAATTAGCTCAAAGAAAGCAATGAGAGATATTCCCACCATTGGCAAACCATCAAATAGCATTTGTGCTTCATGTCAAAAGGGGAAGCAAACTAGAGTCTCATTTAAAAAAAAAGAGTACTACACAAGCAAACCTTTGGAACTAGTACATACTGATTTATGTGGATCCATGAGAATGCAAAGCATAAACGGTGACAAATATTTCATGTTGTGTATAGATGACTATTCCAGGATTACATGGGTACTGTTTTTGAAGCATAAATCATAAGCTTTTGAGATGTTCAAGGTTTTCAAAAATCAAGTTGAGAATCAAACAGGAAAAAAGATTAAATGTTTAAGATTAGACATAGGAGGAGAGTTCATTTCAGAGGATTTCACAGAGTATTGTGAAAAATATGGCATTAGGAGACAGTTTTCAACAGCCAGGACACCTCAGCAGAATGGTGTGGTAGAAAGAAAGAACAAGATTGTGCAGGAAATGGCATGGACTATGACTAAGAGCAAAGTAGCAGACAAATTTTGGAAAGAGGCAGTCCATATTGCGGTATACATCCAAAATAGGTGCATGTTGAGGATGCATGAAAGCAAAACTCCTTATGAGTTGTGGTTCGGTAAAAAGGCAATAGCAAGATACTTTAAAGTTTTTGGCAGCAAGTGTTACATCAAAAGAACTGAAGAAAACCTTGGTAAGTTTGAATATAGAGCGGATGAAGGTATTTTTCTTGGCTATTCATCAAAAAGCAAAGCTTACAAATGCTACAACAAGAGGCTAAGGAAAATTGTGGATAGTGTCAATGTTAAAGTTGATGAAGGAAGGGAACGAGTAATTAGATATGAAGAGAACTACCCAATTTATGAAGAGGTCATTGAAGGAGATGAGGAAAAGGAAATGAAAAAGAAACCAAAAATTGACTCAGAGGATTCAAACAGTGATTCAGAAGTGGAAGAAAACAAGAAATTCAAATTAGGAAGCTGGTAGAAAGATCATCCTAGAGAGCAAATAATTGGAGACCCCACAGTTGGTGTTCAGACAAGAAGAAGATGAGTAAGTAACTACTCTTTATTATTGAGAATTGAGCCCAAAAATGTTACCGACACAAGCAAATATGAAAGTTGGGTAAAGGCAATAAATGAAGAATTAGATCAGATCAAGAAAAACAAGACTTGGGAGTTAGTACCAAGACTCGCAAATAAAAATGTAATCGGTACTAAATGGGTCTTTTAGAACAAATTGAATGAAGACGGATAAGTAGTCAGGAACAAAGCAAGATTGGTATGCAAAGGCTATGCATAATTTGAAGGTATTGACTTTGAGGAAACCTTTGCATGTGTGGCCAGACTAGAGGCAATTAGAATGTTTTTGGCTTTAGCACTTTACAATACTTTCAAAGTTTATCAAATGGATGTGAAACCAACATTTTTGAATGGGAAACTTGAAGAAGAGGTTTATATTGAGCAGTCAGATGGTTTCCAGCTTGGTGATGATCCCAACTTGGTTTGCAAGTTGAAGAAAGTGTTATATGGCTTAAAACAGGCACCCCGAGCATGGTATGCAAGGCTAGACAATTATCTTACTCAACAAGGGTTCAAGAAAGGTATGGTGGATAGTAATTTGTATGTCAAAATAGAAAATGGTCATCATATTGTTCTTATTGTATACGTAGATGATATCATATTTGGCAGCAACAAAGATGAGTTGTGTAAATATTTAGCAAATAAGATGCAGAAAGAATTTGAAATGTCAATGATTGGTGAACTTTCGTATTTCCTCGAATTGCAATTTAATCAAAAGAGAAGGGCATATTTATTTCTCAAATTAAATATGTGAAAGAGATCCTAAAAAAGTTCACAATGGAGGATTGTAAGCTAGTTAGCACTCCCATGAAGACAGATTGCAAGTTGAGCAAGGATGAAAAATCTCCACATGTTGATCAAACTATGTATAGATCTATGATTGGGAGCTTATTGTACTTGACAGATACCAGACCAGATATTTTGTAGGCAGTATGCAAGGTAGCATGATTTCAGGCTAGTCCCAAGGAGACTCATGTGACAGCAGTGAAGAGGATTCTTCGGTACCTCAAGGGTACTATGGAGTATGGGTTATGGTATCCGAAAGGTAAGTACTTCACCCTTATTATGTATTCAGATGCAAATTGGGTAGGATGTGTAGATGACAAGAAGAGTACCAGTGGAGGTGCATTCTATCTTGGAGATAGGTTGGTCGCGTGGCACAGTAAGAAACATGAGTCACTCTCCTTATCCACAGCAGAGGCAAAATACATTGCAGTAACAACATGTTATATGTAGGTGTTATGGATGAAACAAACTCTAAAGGATCTTGGAATTAATTTTAGTGAGCCAATTTTAGTTAAGTGTGATAACACCAGTGCCATTAACATCTCAAAGAATCCGGTTATGCATTCTCGCACAAAACATATTGCTATCCGATATCATTTTTTGAAGGAGAAAGTTGTGGAAGGTGAGGTTAAGTTAGATTTTGTTCCAACAATAGATCAAGTAGCATATATATTCACCAAACCATTGCCCAAGGAATTCTTTAAGTACCTTCGCAAGAAATTAGGACTGGTCACACTTCCCAAGAATTGACTAGCTATTGGGGCCACATTCTCAAGGGGAGCATTTGTGTATTTGTTTATCTTTTTGCTCATGTTTGCGATTTTTGCTAAGTGTAATAATTTTTGCCTAATAATGTTGTGTATGGACTCAGGGGTAGTTTGCAACAGCCCTTTAGTCTTTTTGTCAAAGGGGGAGAAGAGTTACAGGAAATTGTGCGTGTGTTGTCAACAATTCCAAAGGGGGAGATTGTTGAGCAAGGTGTAGCGACAGTATTGTCATTGTTGTCAACACACTCAGATGGACAGGTTGATGCAGTGGACAGTTTTTAGGAGGTTGTTCGAAGTATGTATAGTGATGCTCAATGCTTATGAGGATGTTTTTTATGTTCGGGTGAAGTTGTTACAGGTTGTTCATGCAAATTTGCAAAAGTTGAAAAAATCGTCAGGAAGTTGTCAAAAATTTGCAAAAGTCATCGTTGGCACAGTTGGACAGGATGGATCAGTTTGGAACATGCTAGCATGCCAGGAAAAATTCTAGAACAACGTTGGAGGTGTCAGCATAGTGTTTGGATTGATTGATGATGTTTTTGATATCTTGGCGGATGATTTGGCAAGTGGTTGTATAGGTCAAAAAAGGGTAGTTTTATCAAAAGCACTATGAGAAAACCGAGAATAATTTGATAGTGAAATTCGAATTGGAGGTGGTCGTTATCTTCAAGAACATGTGTTCCAAATTTCCACCAAGACTTTCACAAAAATGCTCTTTTTGAAAAAGTGTGTTAGCAGTAGTTTTCGTGGAGGTGGTATAGGCGAACCGTAAGGAGTTATGCAGAGAGATTCGGACTAGATGTAGTCAGCATTGCAGAGATTCTATGTTTCAAATTTTAGAGAAAATAGAGTGTTGAAGATTTAAGTTAGAAAGAGCTACACTGATTCACCCCCCCCTCTCAGTGTCATTGTGGGACTAAAAGGAACTTTCTATTTGAGATGCTAAGAACCACCATTATCCCCACCACAACCTCCCCAAACCTCTCGATGTGGACGAAACCAACAGTGGGGATTTTTTAGTTAAGTCAGCTCATTCCCTTCTGGTCAACCTTATGTTTCCACTATTCCATTCAAATTAGTGTGGATCAAGCACCTTATCCTGAAAATTGGTTTCTTTGCTTGGACAACCATCCAAAACAAGGTCCTCACCATTGACAATCTCATGAAAAGGAGAATCCCTATCCCAAATAGATGCCACCTCTGCCTATCCAACTAGGAATTTGTCAGCCACCTCCTTTTAGAGTGTGAATATGCTAGGGAAGGCCTAGACCACATGTTTACCACTTTTTAAATCCAATGGGCCCACCCCGACTCCCTCTTGGACCTGTTCATCCAATGGCCTGCTCCCTTTAGAAATCCCAAGGTGGATTTCCTATGGAAATTTTGCCTCCACCACTTCATATGGAAGGTGTGGCTCGAGCGCAATCATAGGGTCTTCTCTACTACCTCAAACAACTCCATCTCCTCGGCCACCAAAGCCATTTCCTACGTTGTAGATAACTCCTAACTTCTTCCTTGGCCTAGCTCCCCGCTAAGCAAGATTGAATTTGAGATCATCAATTCCCTCAGCATCCCCATTCCCACCTTATCCCTCCCCACTCTCCATCCTCATTTCAAAGCCTATTGGAATCCTCCCCTTGAGGGATGGCTAAAACTAAACTTTGATGGTGCATCAAAATGCAATCCTGGTCTGGCAGGAGCAGGGGGAGTTGCCAGGGATCACAGAGGGGAGATCATTATGGCATTTGCATAAAATATTCACCACAAAACCAAAAATATGGCTGAGGCATAGGCCCTGTGGCAAATCTTACACCTGATCAGGGATACGCGAGTCAAGCTCCACGTTGAAGGGGATTACCTCAACATAATTGGCTATATGACCTCTAACAAAATTCTCCCATGGAACATCATATCTTTGATCCAAAAGAGCAAATAATTTTTAAGTAAACACTGCCAAGTGGAAGCTACCCATGCGTACAGAGAATCCAATTGGCTTGCTGATAGGATTGCCAACATGGGCATAGGGCAGACACCTATTACAGTGTAGCACGATTCTTTTCCACCAGATATCCTCCAATTTGTGGCCTCAGACAACCAAGGCAGGTCTTCCAAACCCCTCCACACTAATAAATAATTTTTGGTTTCAAATTGTTGCAGGTATTACTCTAGGCATACCATCGCTCGAGATCCTTGTGGAGTGCACTTTTGTGCCACATCATGATTGGCCACCCCATTAAGGTCCAATATAATCATCTCGTCGATTTGAACTGAATGTCTTTCTTTGTTGCTTCCCAAAGTCTTTTGCCTAATCCCATAGTCATGTATGCGGTCGTACCCCCGCTCATTTCTTTGCCTTATTCCATGCCTGCAAGGAACACCCAGAATATTAATTCCACCCATGCAGACATTTTCCTAAAGCTCCTGCTCAATCCCCTTCATCCTTGGTATGGCAACCGCCCATCCACCTACCTTTCATACGTGGTGTTCGGCATGCCTCGTCGGCCTCCCCTAGCTTATTTATATCCTCATCATCACGTGCTCAATGAAATTTTACACTGCAAGCCCTTCCTCTGGTTATTATCTTCCACCACCCTCCTTCCAAACCCCACCACCACCACCATGACCTACTTGTAGCCGAGTTTGCTTTAGCTGGATACCCTATCGTCCTATTTTTTGTAGGGCTGCAAGCTCACCACCATTTTGTCAAAATTACGAGGAGCGAAAGAGGACATTATGACAAATTTTGTTCTAACATGGTCTAATGGCCATGTTTGCATCAAGAATCTGTGATTCAAGGTTACTCCCCAACTGATTGGTGAGATTGCAGACTTGTCGCTCACTGGCCACCTGGTTCATCGTGACAAGCATTGCTGGGACCCAAAACTGGAGGGCTTCCCCAATTATCAAAATTTCATGTGGGATGGACTTGCCCTGGAGCATCAGTCCCTTCCACCCTCGTTTCCCATCGTTGCAATTCCCCTTATGCAATACCTTGCCTGCGATGACCCTAATAAGCCCATGGCTAGTTTCCATCTTGCTTTAGTCAATCATATCTAAGGATACAAGCCTATGAACATTCCTGGTTTCCTCCACCGCTCCATTCGTCTCTCGTTGTTTGTTGCCCACAAAACATTTGTCCCTCCCTCCCACCAAGGGTTGTTCGTTGTGATCTACTACCACATTTTTTCCAATCCCCCCATTGCGGCTACCCCCTTACAGTCCAATCCCCCTTTCCCCCTCCTTCCCAAAGCCCTGCTCACTCTCTATTTAGCTTGCTCTTGACCAGCGATGGTGTTCCCAGCACCCTTACCTCCAAAAAATGCATTGTGGCTACTTCCCCATCCAAGTCCTCCCCTTCCCCTTCCAAGCTCGTTCGTTCCCCTTCCAAACCCACCCCTTTCCCTTCTAAAACCATCCCCTCTACCAGCAAGAAATCTTCGTTGGGAAAGCACAAGGTCAAAACTGAGGAGATAGCCCCTCAAGTCTATAGGTCTTCCAGGACCAATAAACCCAAAATCGAGTCTATCCATAATTCACCCCTGGAGGTCGAGGACCTAAGCAGATATTTGGCTCCCACCTCTGGCATTTCAAATTGGTTCACCAAAATGTTTCTGAAGAGTTTCATCATCGCTTTTGAGAGTGCAAGCTCAGCTATGAAGCAGGCCCTTTAGCAGAGTGCAGAGTACACGGAAGAAGACATCACGGAGGTTGACCCCTAATTTGCTTTAGGATTGTAAGTTTTTGAAGGCTCATATGGGATTTCCTGTTGTGGTTTTTAGTGTCTATTTTTGCGCCCTTGTCTGCCTACATGTTTGGGTTTCTCTGTGATAGCCCCGATGAGGGCTCTAGCTACTGTCAATGGTTATGTCATGTCTAGTTCTAGTAGCCCCTGCATGGGCAAGCACCCCTTATCTACCGGCATTAATATCCCCTACGAGGGAATTTTATCTATAATATCCCCTGCGTGGGAATGGTTAAAATGGCACATGTCTATCCCCTATGGAAAGGGATTCTACAATTTTGGTGTATTTCAGCCTCTTGAAGGTTTTGTATATCTGGGGTTGGGACCCAGTTAAAACCCTTACAAATAAAAACTCCAACTTACCAAAAAAAAAATTCCATTGATACATACATTTAAACTTCAAGGTTTGATAAACTTGTATGATACAATTTGAGTGGGTCAAATATTGAAGGCTTGGGTGCTCTAGATAGAAAATACAAGGACTGGATCCAAAGGAGACAAATAGCACATGCAATGAACTTAAAATAGTCTAGGTAGTCTAATATATGTAATGTTCATGGGTTGTAAAAATTTCTTTGTGTAATTAACTCGAAAGCTTTTTAATTTTAGCAAACAAGTTTTACTATTTAAACTAATGTATGTTATTATACCTCATATTATATAAAATAAGAGGCTCATATTTATATTGTATCATAGAACATATTTGGGCTATGGCATCTATGAGTTAGGGTTGCATGGCATCTATGAGTTAGGGTTGCAGTGGAGAATAGAAACTCCAAAAACACGATGACACGGGTTGCAATATCTACAAGCTAGGGCTGCAATGAAAAATAGAAGCTCTAAGATCATGGCAACACAAGTTGTAGCATTTGTGAGCTAGGGTTATAGTGGAAAACAAAAGCTCTAGAAACATAGTAGCGTGGGCTACAACTCATATTTATGTTATGTCATAGAACACACACAAGTTGTGGCATATGTGAGCTAAGGTTGTAGTGGAGAACAAAAACTACAAAAATATGACAAGGGTTGTGACTCATCTCTATGTTATATTGTAGAGAATGCATGGGTTGTGGTATCTATGATCTAGGGTTTAGTGGAGAATATAAGCTCTAGAAATATAGTTGCATAGGTTTTGACATATATGAGCTAGGGTTGAAATGGAGAATAGAAGCTCTGAAAATATGGCAGCATAAATTGTAACTCACCTTTGTGTTGTATCGTAGAACACATGGGCTACGACATCTGTGAGCTAGGGTTGTAGTGGAGAGCAGAAGCTCCAAACAAATTATGACACAAGTTATGATATCCATGAGTTAGGGTTGCAATGGAAAATACAAGCTCCAAAATCATGGCAGCATGGGTTATGGAATCTATGATCTAGGGTTGCAATGGATAATAGAAGCTCTAAAAATACGGTGGCACAAGTTGTGGCTCATATTTTTTTTATATCATAGAACACATAAGGGCTACATTATCTACAATTTAAGGTTGTAGTGGAGAACATAAGTCAAGAAACATGATGACATGGGTTGCGGCTCATCTTTGTGTTATTGTAGAACATGCACAAGATGTGATATCTATGAGCTAGGGTTACAATGAATAACATAAGCTTTAGAAATATAGTGGAAAGAGCTACAACATCTATGATTTTGGGTTGCATTGGATAATAGACACTGTAAAAATATAGTAGCACAAACTGTAGCTCATCTTTGTATCATATAACACATATAGGTTGTGACATCTACGAGCTATAATTGCAGTGGAGAACAGAAGCTCCAAAAACATGGCCACTCTAGTTGCAACATCTATGAGATAGGATTGCAATGGAAAATAGAAGTTCTAAAATAATGGTGATATGGGTTGTGGCATCTATGAATTAGGATTGTAGTGGACAATAGAAGCTATAGAAATATGGTGGCATGGGTTGTGGCTCATCTTTGTGTTATATTGTAGAACATGCATAGACTACAATAATTGTGAGCTAGGATTACAATGGAGGATAAAAGCTCCAAAAATACAATGTGATTGTAGATTGAAATGGAGTTTTCGATGATGAAGAGGAAGCAGGGGAGGCCAAGGAAGGAAGTGCCAGATGATAACATGGTATTGGTAAGGCCATTGATAGTGTCAAGGATGGGGTCATCATCATCGCAAAAGCATGGTAGAGGGTGACCATTAAGATCTAGCAAAAAATAGCAATTGCTTGCACTCAAGAAAATGAGGCTCTCATCATTAGGATTTGGTCAATAAGGCCAAGAAGGAGAGGGGAGGATGGAAATTTTAAAAAATAATTTGATAGGAACTCTCAACCAGTGTAGACTTAGCCCATTGATCACTAACAATGGCAGGATAACTAAGTCAATGATGAATGAAGAAGATGTAGTGGACTATAGTGAAGAGCCTGAGGAATATACGAAGGCCTCAATTTTTTCTCTAAGGAAGAACTTTTTGACTTGTGGCATAAGGGGGACAAAGAACATGGAGGACTTGACTCAGACCCATGCCTGAAGGTCCAATCAACTTCAAACCCTAAACCTAGGGCATACAAGGGGGGCAATGAAGAAAGGGAAGTGCTACCAAATAAACCAGAGGAAACATTAAAGGGTAGTCTAACCAAATTAGGAGATAAACAAACTAAGCAGAAAAGGGGAAAAGAAAGCAAAAATATTGTATAAAGTTGTGGAAGGAGCTAGTCTGAATGGTTGTAGGTGAGGATCTAATGCTAGAGCAAGTTTTGTCACTAAAGGATACATCTTTGGTAGGAAGATTTATGAGCCACTCCATGAAATAAAAAACTCTACGAGATTGGATAAAAAATAACTGGTTGGAAGTTCTAGGCTATACTCCTACATTTCATGTGATGACAAAGGGTTGGATGGTTTTTGTCTTCCAAAAGGTAGAAGATGCTAGAATCATAAAAAATGGAAGATGGAGTTGGGGGCTCAATATTTTGAATCTAAAATTATGGACTCTTAGGTTCGATCCACGCTCTAAGAAAACTAATACCCATCCTATCTAGGTCAAGCTACCCTCTTTACCCCTTGAATTTTGGAATGAAAGAATGTTACATGAGATTGGGAACTCCTTAGGAGTTTTCCTTGGAGTAGACATGGAAAACTTAAATGGTATCCATAAAATAGTAGCTCATATCTTAGTGGAGCTTGATCTCAGTTTAGGGTTGTCAAAGACCATGGAGTTCATATCAAGAAATTGGATGTACTTACAGAAGCTTGACTACATCGAGGTGCCTTTTTGATGTAGTAATTATCATCATTATGGTCATCTTAAGGCAGATTGTGAAATGGAAAAGAGAAGAGGGCAAGAGATTATACAGAAGGAAGTTGAAGGTTCTTTTAGTCTAAAAATTTAGAGGTAGTAGTGACCAAAGCTCAGATAGAGGAGGACCCAGTCAAGACTCTTAAATCACTTAAAGAAAGGTTTACTATCATCAATGTCCAATCAAAGGAGAAAGAGTTGGTTTCCAACAATTATAATAGGGAAGCTTTCTATGAGGGAAGGGAGACCACACCTACAACCAACAAAGCATATGGAGGCATTTTATCAAGTAACCATCAAATCCTAAACCTAAATTTTCCCTTTTTAGGGATGGGGGATTGAATTCTAATAATGATAAACTTGATATATCATCTTATCCTAGGTCAAGCTCCTATATGGAGGTTTTGATAGGCCATAATTTAGATAGGACATTTCAAGAGGGTGGTGCTATCAAGGGCTTAGAACAAGTAGAGGAGAAAGGTATAAAATTTTCTAAGTTCTTACCCTCTTTAGCTAGAGATATTTTAGGCCAAGGAAGCAAGTAGGGCTTAAATAACCCTAGTAGGATCTCTTCCCCACCAAGTCCTCCAAATCACCATAATACAAGCACATATTCTAGCAGATATGCTCTAAGAGCCATGAAAAAAGGTAAAGGAGATACTAGGTATGGTCAAGTATCAAGGGGCTTGGGTCTTGAGACAAGTCAATCTTAAGATTTTATAGTAGGAAGGAAATCCTACTTAAAAATTGCACAAGAAAAAGCTAAGAAGGAAATTTTATCTAGTAAACAAAAATCTATAGTTGGGGTTCTTAGAGTAGGACAACCCCAAGGGAAAGGGTATCAATGATCATCCTCTCTTTAAATGTTAGAGGGCTTAGGGCCCCTCATAAAAAAATATCCCTAAAGCATTTGTTTAAACTTCATAAGCCAGATATAATTTTAATCTAAGAGACTATGTTAGATGCAAAAAAAGCAATAGCTCATCTCTCTCCTACCAAATTAGAACTTTGTAGGGTTAGACTCAAAAGGAAGATCAGGGAGGAATGTAATGAGATGGAATTCCTCCTTCTAACTAGTTGATAAGGTTTATATTGAGGTAGGTGTGGTTACAGACTTACATTCTATGGAGCTAGGTAAGCTGATTTCTATAGTCAATTTGTATGGTCCTTATGGTAGTAGAAGGGAATTTTGGGAAGAATTATTTATACAAGACTTTTAAAAAAATGGAAATGTAGTGGTGGGAGGGGACTTAAAATTTGTAACTAAAAGAGCAAAAATATGGGGAGAGGAGGCCAGAATGGATCCCCTTGCTGAATTTTTCCTACAAAAAATCTAGAATGCAGGGTTGTGTGATGTAGAACCTATTAAATTAGTGCCCACTTGGAGGAATCAAAGAACTAGAAGACAAGGTATTTCTAAAAGGTTGGACAGATTTTTAGTGTCTAAAAACCTCATAGCTGAAGCAGAAATACTGAGGTCTTGGATAGATCAAGGTGGGGGATCTGATCATTCACCAATTTTCTTATAATTAGAAAAGGATCAAGAGAAACCAATAAGACCTTTCAAGTTCAATGCTATCTAGTTGAAAGATGAGGAATTTATAAATATAGTAAAATATGAGTGGAGACATATTGACCTAACAATAGAAGAGACAACTATGTTTCAATTTTCTAAAAATCTGAGGAGAATCAAATCTACTACAATCGCATGGGCCAAAGGTAAATATTGGGAAGCAGAGGCAAAGATAGTGGACATAGAATCTAAATTAAATCAGTTATATAGTCACAAAGGCAATGAGGTTTTTCAAACAAGGAGAATTTGTAGGTCAAGGAGTTGGAAAAAAAGAAGAGGGAATTGTTAGAATGGGAAGATGCAAAGTGGAGGATGAAAAGTAGAGCACTTTGGCTAGAACAAGGGGATGAGAATACAAAATTCTTTCAAAAGTATGCAAAACAAAGAAAAATGATAAATACAATCTAGGAGATGAAAGGGGAGGGTGGAAGAAATATGAGAAGGTTTCAAGAAATAGCAGGATTAGGAGTATCCTACTTTAAGAAAATTTATCAAGAACCCAATAGAGCAAATATTGAAGAAATCATTAAGCTAGCACTTTATCTACCTAAGATGGTCAATGATGAAGTTAAAGAGACTTTGATGATAGAAGTCACTAAGGAGGAGCTACAAACAATAATTAAATCATTTTAAAAAGGGAAGAGTCTAGGACCAAATGGTTGGTCCATTGAATTTTATGTGGGTTTTTATGAGTTGTTGGAAGAAGACCTTTTAAAGGTGGTTGAGGAATCAAGGACTTATAGGTAGGTACTTAGGTCTATCAATACAACTTTCTTGGCCTTGATTCCTAAGAAGGATAACCCAAAATATTTTGGGAGTATAGGCCTATATCATTGTGTAATACTCTCTACAAAATCATCTCCAAGATTATTGCTAGGAGGTTAAAAGGGTTTTTTCAGACACCTTCTCAGAAGAACAATTTGGTTTCTTAAGTAAAAGATAAATCCATGAAGCTATAGGTGTTGCTCAAGAAGCACTTCATTCAATCAAATCAAGGAAGCAACAAGCAATGATAATTAAGCTTGATTTGGCAAAAGATTTTGATAGGGTAAGTTAGTTGTACATCAGGCTTATATTAATTCATATTGGTTGTAGTGTGCCCTTTGTAAATTGGGTAATGGGATGTATTAATTATGCTTCCTTTGTTGTCTTAATTAATGGTTCAACTTCTAGCTTCTTCAAGCCTTCTAGAGGGATGAGATAGGGATGCCCCCTATCACCCTTATTATTCTTACTTGTGGTTGAAGGGTTGAGTAGAATGATTAAGGAACAAAAAATACTTGGCATGATCAAAGGCATTAAATTGGAAAACTCTTTAGTTGGGACTCACTTACTATTTGTAGATGATATACTCCTATTTGGAAATGGTACCTTAAGAGAAGCACTAAAATATAAAGAGTTGTTAGATTTATATTGTGTTACCATAAGAATGGAAATAAACCTCTAAAAGATAGATATAGCTTTTAACAGACTACAACCAAGACAAGAAGTAGTGGTAAGGATTTTTGGCTTCAATCTAATTGAGTTTGGAAAAGGTCTAAAATATTTGGGGTTTATACTAAAGCCAAATAATTATGGATACCAAGATTGGATTTGGTTATACAATAAAGTGGAAAAAGGGTAACTTCATGGTGCAATAGATGGTTATCATTGGGAGGTCATTTAACACTAGTTAAATCAATTTTAGAAGCCATTCTAGTATTTTGGCACTCCATGGCTTATATTCCTATTAAAATAGTGGAAAAAATAAGGAAGAAATGCTTCCATTTCCTTTGGACAGGAAGAAGGGAGAAGGATGCAATACCTTTGGTTAAATGGAGTAAGATAGCCAAACCTAAATCAATAGGAGGATGGGGGCTTAAGAATATACATAACTTTGGGAAAGCACTAGCTACCAAGAGTCTTTGGAGATTGATAACTGGTAAAGGATTATGGCATGAGGTTATCAAGGAGAAATATTTAGGTTCCATGTCATTTGAAGAGTGGATTAGACTTCCTATCAAGCTAGTGACCAATGCAACTATCATTTGGAAAGCATTAGTGAAGGCTTTTCCATTAGTGGGCAATTTTTTGGTTTGGAAAATAGGAAATGGGAAGAAAGTAAGGCTAGGAAAAGACCCTTAGCTAGGGAATGGAGGAAATTACCAGCTATCTCAAAATTTAATAGAACATCTAAATAGACAAGGGCTCAAGGTATTAGCAGATGCAACCTCTATGGAAAAACAAATTTATGGAATCAAGGGTGGCTTTTAGTAGAAGAATTACTTTTGGAAGGAAATGAAGTTGAGCAATGGAGCAAGTATACAAGGGATCTAACAAGGGATTTTATAAGACTAAGACAAGAAGAAGACTCTTTAGTATGGTCAAAGAACCCAACTAGTGGATAATTTACAGCTAAGGAAGGATACAAGGCAATGTTTGAAGATAATAATGAGGAGGTCCTTTGGTGGTGGAGCAAGATTTGGAAGGTGAAAGCACCCTTGAAAATCAGAATTTTTCTTGGTTAGCTTTAGCTAAGAAGGCATTGACATGGGATGTTCTACAAAAGAGGTCCTAGCAGGGTCCAAGTCAATGCAGTTTATGTAAAAGGGAAGAAGAAACAATGGATCACCTACTAGTTCATTGTGATTTCTCGAGAGAAGTGTGGAGGTCTATTCTACCCATGACTAAGGGGAAGGGACAATGGCCAACAAGGAATCTATTGGATAATATGCAACAATGGTTCAAAGACAAAGGTTTAAAGGAATACAGGTGCATTCCATTAATAGTGGCATGGGGTCTATGGTTGGCAAGAAATTCTATGTTGTTTGAGAGCAAGGAAATTCTACCTATACAAGTTCAAGCTCAGATCAAATATACTTATGAAGGCATAAAAAAGCCCCAAAATTAAAGGTTGTAAGACAGGTTGGAAGTTTAACAGTGGATATTACAAAGTCTTGGGTTTTTTTGATGGAGCTTGTCAAGACAATCCAGATAGATGTGGGGCAGGAGGAGTGTTATATCAGGATGAAAATCACAAATTCACTTTCAAAGTAGGTCTTGGTGAAGGTACCAATAATGTGGCAGAGTGGAAGGCTTTGATATTTTTGTTAAGAATGGCAGTGGAACAGGGAATAACAAAACTTCAAGTTTTTGGTGACTCAAAATTGGTGGTGGATTGGGCTTCAGGTTTAGTAGGGATGCAAAATTTGATACTTAGGCCTTATTATGAGCAAGTGAAATTGCTAGAAGCATCATTTGCAGAGATATCTTATAAACATATCTACAGAGAACTAAATGAGGAAGCAGATGGTCTATCAAAAGTTGCCTTGGATATTCCAGTTGGTACTTGGTTAAAGGAAGGAGTAGTGTGTGGGATTGTGATTCCACCACAGTCTGCACCCTTTTGATAGAAGTCGTGGTTTAGGACACCTTTTATGTTCTTTTTATGTCTTTTGATAATTAAGGTCATATCTAAGGTTGAAGTACCAAAATGGCACTCTATAAGATGATTGAAGGCTTGCAACAGGTTGTTATTATTGTAACAGGTCTGATAGACTTTTTAGAGAAATTTGAGTCATTGTTGGGAGATTCTAGAATAGCTCTAAATGGGGTTGTTTAGTAAGGCCTATATGAGGGTATAAAATACCCATCTCATTGTAATTTTTTTCAAACTCGTTGATTGTTTTCAAGGGAAAATATATAATAACTAAATTAAACCGATTTTTTTAAAACAGAAGTTAAATAAACATATTTAAAAGTAAAAAGTTGACCTTTCCACCTAATTACAATAAATTATAGTTTAAAAAATAATTAACTAATAAAATTAATTTTTATTAATAATAAATAAAAAATTCTAAAACTTGTTGATCGCTTTTACATGTGCGAGTCTCACCAAAGTTGACCTTTCCACCTAATTAAAATTAATTATAGTTTTAAAAATAATTAACTAATAAACTTAATTTTAATTAATAATAAATAATAAATTCTAAAACTTGTTGCTTTTACCTGTGCGAGTCTCACCGCGTAATGGGCAACTCGCCTTGGCCTAAGTTTTAAAAAAAAACTCACAAAGCACCTTGACCAATGAGTTCCACAGGTGCTCACGAGTACTTTGTGAGTTTTAAAACTATGCTCTAAACGATAATTGTTTGGATGTTCTCTCAAAGTAAAAATACTACAAAATACTACTAAGAGGGTGTGGGACCATTGACCCTTTTCATTGGCAACACATTCAAACCAACGCCTATTAAACACTGAAATTTGGATCCAACAATGAATAAACAATTGAAACTTTTACAATAAAACATGGTTCTAAAAAGTGCTCTAATACCACTTGTTAAGAACCTCATAAAGATTTTAACAAGACTACAGATTAAAAAAAATTAACTATACATAAAAAAATCTTATTTTAAATTTGTTTTTTAGATATTAACTTTTCAGTTTCAAGCATATTGGATTTCAGATTTTAACTAACAAATATAGTGTCAAAGTTGCATTATAGTGTTGTGGGCACGTTACAACATTATGTAGAGGACATTATGAAAGGTCGTTATAGATTTGATCATTTTTTCTTTAAGGAGAACATAAATCATATTTGAAGATCATGCCATGTAAAATACAACTTGGGTTAAACATACATGTTAGTTTAATCATATAAATAACATGAAGAAATGCTCCAAGAGTTTTGGGCACCAAGAGATATACATGACATGGAGGAACCAGTATTCAATCGCCACCCTATTTTATGTCTCAAATACTTCAAATATAAAGAATGTTTGTATCAACTTTGTTCTGAATTTTCATTGAGGTTGATGATGGTCAAGACAATTTTATTAACTTAGGATGTATGCTATTGAATACTGTGTACGCAAAGGAACATATTCTTCATGAACTTCAGCTTGCACTTCAAAACTTAGAAGACTTAAAGCTTGGTATATGGAGTGAGTTAATAGAAGGAACAGGCACATTTTGGTCAGTGGTGAAATTTTTGAAAGGCACCTTTCATGGTTGCAAAACTAGGTTTGAGGTGATGCACATGCAAATGGATAATTAGATTAAGCACATTTGGTAGAATTAAATAAGGATATGGGCCATCATGGGCAAAAATATTTACCTTTAGAACACTACAGTCTTATGAGAATTTACATTTAAAACACTAAAACTAGGTTCGAAATGATGCACATGGAAATAGATAAAAAAAAAATTGGAAAACATCCCAGAAGGGATGCCACTTTTGGGTAAGACCCAAGGAGGTAGGGGTATCTCTTCCACCAAAATCGCCCAGGGCTCGCACCTGGCCTACCACCTTTGACATACTCAAGGAGCAAACCTGAAACAACAAAAAACAAGAACACACAAACACAAACACACAAAAATATAAAAAATAAAAAAACATGCTCCTTGAGTGTGTCAAAAATATAAAGCACAACCAAACACACACACAATAAGATAAAAAACACAACACGAACCACACAGAAAAAACACAAGAACAACATAACAAAACACAAACATAACAAAAACAAACAAAGACACAACCAACAAAAACAAGAAAAACAAAAACAACCAAAACCTAAAAAATAATAAAATAAAATAAAACAACCAACAACAAACAACAAAGAAAAATAAAAACATAGAAAACACTCACACACCAAAACACAAAAACACCAATTAACACAAACATACAAAAACACAAGCACAAGAACATCAAAAACACAAGAACAACAACAAAAAACAACAAAAACACAAGAACAACAAAAACAAAACAACACAAAAAAAACACACACATAAATAGAAAAGAAAAAGAAAAAAATAGAACACAACAATGACCTTTCTAGACCAAAAGACTATTAAGGCAAGAATCAACAGAGGAAACAAAAGAAATATTAGTTTGAGCTAGGGAACTAAAATACCCTGACCGAACTAAAGAGAAGCAAAAATAAAGCAAGAAGAAACTAGGTACCTTCAGAACTAGAGCCATCCAAAGAAATGATAGAAAGAAGAGCTTCCCTTATTTGTGAAGCCCACCATCTAGGAGGGTGGCCGTAGCAAGTAAGATCACCTTTGTCCAAAGCCCAATTAGCTAAAGCATCAACACTCTTGTTCTGATCTCTGACCACATGATTGTAATCAACTTTCAAAAATCCCATCTGGATTAATCGAATCTTCTCAATAATTATTTTTATTCTCCAATCAACCTTATGATTCTTAGAAGGAGTCTTCAAAATATTAATCATGAGTTGAGAGTCAGACTCAACTAGTACCTTTTCCCATCCAACCTTAGTAGCCTCTTGAAGGCCTCTAAGGATACCATACCCCTCAACAAGGTTATTGGATAGAATACCCAAATTCTCAGCAAAAGTAAAAACCAGGGAGCCATCTGAAAGTCTACCAATTCCTCCCGCACTAGCTTTTCCAGGGTTCCCTCTAGAGGCTCCATCAGTATTGACTTTTCCAAAATCCTTAGGAGGAGGTTGCCAATTCCTTGTTCTATCCATCTTGCAATTACTCACATTCCCTTTAAGTTGGTTTCTCTTAGAAGAGTTAATCTTCAATATTTGCATCACTTGATCCCATATTTGGTGGGAGTTTTGGGGGTGATTAAGGAGTTGATGGACTGATTCAACTAAGTTGGCAATGGTCTTTTCTAGATATAGTGAATATCCTTCCTTTCTTGATTAAAAATCTGGTTGTTCCTTTCATTCCATATATTCCAAAGAAGAATGGTAGAACCCATCCAAACTAACTGCCTAATAAAATGATCAACACCCTCTTGATTAGGCCAATCCCTCCAAAGTTGTTCAAAAGTAAAAAAATTGGACCACTGTAAGCCAAGTAAAGTGGCCATTCTCCTCCAAAGCTCAGAGGCTAAAGTACACTCAATAAAAATATGGTTGAGAGTTTCCACATTCTCTTCACACATTTCACATCTAAAAGGGCCATGAAAACCATGCTTCATAAGATGCTCCCCAGTAAGCACCCTACGATGCAATAAAATCCAAGTAAAGAACCTCACCTTAGGCCAGAGCTTTTGAGCCCACAACTGAGAAAATATGTCAGATGATTGGTTGGGATTATTATGGCATAAGGCCAAATAACCTTGAGCAACTGAATACTCACCCTTAGTAGTGTTGTTCCATCCAAAACAATCTTTATCATGGGACCAAGAGAGAGATCTCATATGAAGGATGCATTGGATATCTTGTCTTTACCTTTCTGGGATTTGAATAGGCCAGTCCTCAATAGGGATCCAATATCTACCAACCTCTGAATTACCAATATGGTACCGACAATAATTAGCCACCTTTATCCAGTTAGCTCGGTGAAGCTCCTCCATCCAAGGCCTCCAATCGAGAAACTGAGTTATCAAAGGCTTGTGACCATCCCAAGAATCTATCCAAAAATTTACCTGTTGACCATTATGAATGATCCAAAATAATTTTTTCTTTATCAAATCCTCACCAGTCTTAAGAACTGCTAAAATGGGAGAACCTTTGGAAGGCAATTGATAGCGAACAAGGTCTTCAGGACTTTTGTTCTCAACATATTTAGCATGAAGATTCTTGGCCCAAAGAGCATTGGGGTTATGCAAAATCCTCCAATATAATTTAGCAGCTAAAGCTTTGTTGTTATTAATAGCAGACCGGAATCCTAACCCCCTTCATTCTTAGGAAGACATAAAGTGTCCCATTTCACCAAGGCCCATTTTCTTTTCTCCTTAGTACCACTCCAGAGGAACCGATGACTGATTTGATCCAGTTCTCGAAGAACAACCTTTGGGATATTCAACACGGTAGAAACATAAATAGGAATAGCCTGAAGGACTGATTTTACCAAGGTGATTCTACCCCTAGAAGAAAGCCACCTATTGGTCCACTTTCCAATTTTCTTCTTGACTTTGTCCAACAACCAATTCCAATATTTTTTTTGTCTTCGAATATTGATGGGAATACCTAAATAAGTGATTGGAAGGGAGGTCTTCTTATATCTTAATTTATCCAAGACCATGGATTCCTATCTAGTAGAGCAATGAAAGAAAATGACTTTAGATTTGTCTTCATTGATCAATTGCCCGGTAGCCTTAGAAAAATAGCTAATGATTTGCTTAATAGTAGAAGCTTCCTTAACTGTAGCTTTACCTAAAAGAGTAGAGTCATCAACAAATTGAAGATGAGAGAGAGGTCTAGCTCCATGAGCAATGGTAACTCCCTCAAGGGTTTTGTCTTCTCTCTTTTTGGTTATAGCCCTACCTAAGCATTCAACAATAATGATGAATAAATAAGGGGATAGGGGGTCACCTTGCCTAATACCTCTGGAAGTTGGGAACAACTGAGAAGGCCTACCATTGATAAGAACTAAGTAGGAAACTGAAGAGATACATCCCATAATCCAATCCATCCAATCCTGAGAGAAACCAAATTGCCTCAAAACTTTGATAAGGAAGTGCCAATCCACTCTATCATAAGCTTTGGATAAGTCTAACCGAATGAACATGGAAGGAGATTTTTGCATATCCATGGAATGGATGGCTTCCTGAGCAAGAACTATCTCATCAACTATTTGATGCCCTTCCACATAACCCCCTTGTTCAGGGGAAATAATCTTATGCAAAAGAGGCTTCAACCTTTCTGCCATGATCTTAGTAATGATTTTGAGAAGAACATTACATAAAGCAATAGGTCTAAAAGTTGAGATATGTTCAACCTCTTGAGCTTTTGGAACAAGAGTAATATAAGTTTTATTGATAACCTTCAAAATTTCTTTGGCTTTCCTGGCTTCTTCCACCACCTCTAATAAATCAGCATGAAGGATATCCCAAAACTCTTGGTAGAACTCAATGGGAAAACCATCAGGACCTAGGGTTTTCCCTTTTTGCATTTTAAAAACTACCTGTTGAAGCTCATTGATAGTAACAGGAGCAGTCAAAATAGAGTTCTCCTCAGAAGTGATAAGAGAAGGGATTGCTTGAAGAACATTTTGTTGAGAAGCTGAGTCAAGAGGAGTAGCAGTAAAAATATTGGAAAAGTAATTGACAACAATAGAGTTCATGCCATCCCAAGTGTAGACAACATCTCCAGAATCTGATTTCAGGGAAGAAATAAAGTTGTGAGATCTTCGAGCTAGAAGAGATTTGTGGAAGAAATTTGTGTTTCGATCACCTTCTTTGAGCCATTGAATTCTAGATTTTTGCTTCCATAAGAGTTCTTCTTTTTTCCCATTCCTCTAACTGAGTTGTGAGTTTAATTTCATCTGCACTTGTACTCTCTGTGAGGCCATCTAAACGGATTTTCTTATTCAAATTTTCAAGCTGAGCAATAACTTCATGTTTTTTTTATGAACATCCCCAAACTCCTTCTAGTTCCAAGTCTTGATTTTGGATTTAATGTATTGCAATATTTTGGCAAAATAGAACATCTTAGTCCCATACCTAGGTTTACCTTCCTTCCACCATTGTTGCACTCGAGGTTTAAAGGAACTGTCTCTAAGCCACATTAACTAAAATCGAAAAGGAGAGAAACTCACATTGGTTTTCCACATTTCCACCATGACAGGCCAATGATCCGAACCAACATTGTTAAGAGTCTTCACTTTAGGAATGTGACCATGGATTAAGAAATTATCAGAGAGCAAGAACCTATCCAATCTCTCCATTATACAAGCTAAGCCTTGCCTTCTGTTAGACCAAGTCATAAGGCCATTATCTGGTTGGATGTCCACAAGATGGAGGTTTGTAATATATTCGCTCATGAGGTCAGTGCTCCTGTCCAAATTTCTATTTCCCCCATTTTCTCATCTAGAGAGAGGATGGTATTGAAATCTCCTCCGATCAAGATCCAAGCTTCAAGAAAATGAGAGATAATATAAGTAATATTCTTCCACTATCTTCTTTTTTCCTCCAAATTAGTCGGAGCATAAACAATAATGCAGAGCATAATTTGGTTGGAATGTCTGCTTTGAATAGCTATAGCCAAAAGACCCCAACTGCCAACCATATGGTGAATAACTACCTCTTTTGGGTCCCAAAGGCAAGCAATGCCACCAGAAGTCCCTTGGGAACTGAGGGAAACCACTTTTCCAGTTGGCCAAATTTTACTAGCAATTGATTCCATATCCTCTATTGACATCTTCGTTTCTTGAAGGAAAACAAGATGTGGATGATTTATCTGAATCATTCTTCTAATTTCATTTTGTTTTGAAAGACTCCCTTTGAGTCCTCTAATATTCCAAGTGATGATCTTCATTAATACTAGGGCTAAAAAAGTTGGGAAGGGCATTAATCTTACCTTCCTCTACAAGCTTTTCACCTTCTTTTACCATATGATATTGATTAGTCTTGCGACCTACCTTTTGATTAGAATCCATCTTCAATTTTTTTTCCCTGTTTCTTGACTTACTCCAATTGAATCTGAGATGGCTTCTAGCCTTGAAGAATGCTTGTACACAGTCAAAATGTTACCAGAAGGTTCAACAGAGTCTATATTGGGACCTGTATTATTTGAAGTTTTAACATTTAAAAGATTGTTTTTCTTGTGAATATTTTCTCCCTTTTTTCTATTGAAATCCTTTGATTTGTTGGTTTGTCTCTGAGTTCTTCCCTTTATCTTTAAATTGTGTTTCTAAGATTTTTGTTTCCATTATTTCCTCTTCCTCACTTGGGACCTCATTTGTGGAAAGAATTTCAAACATATTAGCAGATAACTTTGATTGATCCTTCATAACTGGTTTTTTCTGAGTGTTCTTCTTCTTAGGCATTTGGAAACCTGCTGAATTTATATCTTCTTTCTTTTGATCTGGAATTTTATTTGGGCAAACACTAGCCAAATGACCATATTCATGGCAAATTCTACAACGAAAAGGAATGTTCTCATAGTCCACTACTTGCTCCCAAGTGTCCTCCCCAAATTGTAAAGTGATTTTTTTAGGTAGGGGTTTGTCAAAATCCATTAAAACACAAATCCGAGCATAAATAATATGTTCAAATTTTTTAGTACAATCAGCAATCATCATAAATGTTCCTAAAGAGTTTCCAATTGAAGAAAAAATAGTCGGATTCCAGAATTCAATTGGGAGGCCAAAGAGTCTAACCCACACAGGACCTGTAGAAGGCATCTCTTCTTCGGCTTTAAATTTAGTATGCCAGGGCTTCATGAAAAGCCCTGCCCTTCCAAAGAACCAGGGACCCCCTTGAAAAATTTTCTCTCTATCTTCATTATTAGAAAATAAAACAAGAAAATAACCATTTGGATAAATAGAGATTTGTAACTCACCTTTAGTTTTCCAACTTTTTGCAGCCCAGACTTTGAAAGCAGATAGGCTTGGACGAAAACCCACGAAACGACAAATTAGTCCTCTTTTTTCCAGATCTTCAATGCTAGTCTGAATGTTGCCCATATCAAGCTTAACAATAGGAGTTCCATCAGCTGCTTTAAGACATCCTGACTCCATTTTCCTAGGATCAATCTTAGGCATTCTTAGAGGTTTACGAGAAGCCCTAAGATTAATATTAGCATTAGGTTGAGGCTGTCCACCATGGAGGGCATCCCTAAAATTCATTTTCTAAATCCCCCATTTTGTGGGTGCACCTTAGCACCAGATTCACTTGAGATCTGAGCCATTTTTTGATCAGCTGCTTGAAACTTGTTTCGTGATCTCTTTAATCCATGCCCTAGACGCCGTGGAAAGGTATGATTTTCACTTTTCTTTTGTGCAGCAAATTGGAAGTCGTTGTCACTCAAGTTTGGATTGATTCAGTTTAACTCAATTTTTTAATATGTTACAGTTGCATATTTTCACTTTTAAAATTTGTAAAAAAGAAGCAATTGCATAAAATATTAGAACCATAAACCATCGGCAACAGCCATTGAAATTCGTCTATCAATAATGAGGTATGACATCATTATAGGAGGAAGCTGCAAACCGCAAAAGCCATTAAACTGGGACAGTTTCATGCATATTTTTCATGTTATATTCATATTTTATATGTTATGAACTTGCCTTTGCATATTTTTATATGCAAATGTTTCTCTTACGTTTTCATAGATAAATCTAGATATATGTACATATATTTGTGTTTTTTCAAACCTAACCAGACCTTTTCAAATTACACTTACCTCCGAATTTTCCCCCCTTCCTTTCGTACCAAACTTTCTGTAATTGGTAACTATGGACTTAAAAGTAAGATGAAAGAACTGTGTAACTTCCTGTGCAAAAAGCTTCACTGGCAATTTTTAGAGTAAGAAGTCACAGTCCTATGTTAGTTATAAGTTACAAACTGCAATTCTCTTACAACAGCTGACAGTCCCATGCATGCTGGTTTCATTATAAAGCCATATATGAGCCGAATCTTTATCCAACCAATGAGAGAGACTGAAATGGTTAGACACAAGACCAGCATGCAGGAAAGTTTAGACCAAAATAAACCAACATTAGAACAAAAATCATAAGCTGAATACGTCGCTTTTGTCAAAAACCCATTATTTTGTATCAGAACAGATCAATATGGAAAATCCAGGGCAAAATCCACTGGAAGAATTGCCTAATTGGCCATGACTTATAATATATTGTGCAACATCTGTACTTACATTAGCTTTCAACTCTTTAACTAGGCTAATGGCAAACTGAACCTTACTGACCAATCTAAACCTAAGGTACCATAACCAAATCCAAATGTTGCATGCATGGAATTTACCTCCACATCCTCATCTTGCTTTCCAACCTCTTTCAGAAGTTCTTGTAGTATATACAATATTTTCCACCATTATGTACACCATTCTTAAAGTCTAAAAAGGTTCTCAGTTCTATTCATTCTGTGCTACAAGATACATGTATATAGTGACAACAAAACCTTGGGACAAAACCAAACAAAGGTTGTGAAACGAACCGGTCCTCCCAAATATAACAGGTTAGCATGGCTTTGTTCTTCAGGAAAGTAGCAGCATCAGTCATAAAAAGTTTACATGAAATTTGGAAATGATGCGTCTGCCCTTCTCTACCAAATTGCTTTTACATCCATTTTCGGTCTAGGGACCCTTCAAGTATTTGAGGCAGATCTCTTTTCCCAAAGAGAGGAAAAGCCATCTGACCTAGAGTTTAAAATGTCCTTTGATCTGTAGCAACCAAATTGCTTTGAAAAGATAAATCTCCCTGGATTTACATGAAATGTTGAATGAGGAATTATAGTCAGTAACATCATACATTTTTGTGTTTGACTGGATCCATGTGAAGCTCAATCTATGAGTGTTATATGAAGATATGAAGAATCGGTGTAAAATAAGCACCAAGTCCCAATGCATAATTCCATCCTCAACTTGCCATGTCAAGAGTTTCATAAATATTCTATTGGACATATACGAAACAAAAACACAATATGCAATGAAACTGTATATATTATAAAATCATTTTGATGCAAAACTCTAGTAATGAACATGAATTTCTGAGAAATGAAACCATTAAAAAACTTCAAACTCATACCTGAGGAAAATAAAATCAATGTTAATAAATTGTATAAAATAGGTCAAACTTAAAATGAGATTTCAAAGTATGATTATAGCTAATGGCAAAACTTGTAACAATATTAACAATAATCTGTGACAAACCGGCAAAGGTTCAACTTACAACGAGCTTTGTGAAAAGGTCAAATTCCGAGGGACATATTTGAAACTAACATATATAAGGTAAAGTGATATTTTCCTTGTTCTTATAAGGGGGTGTCATTGGCCAATTGGGCTTGCTGGCTAGGCCATGACCTAAACAATCATCCTTTAACTCCAATTGACAATATTACATAGGTAAAGAAACTATATTTGCAGCAATAGATGCTCAGGAGTATTCGAATGTAATTTTTAGTGTATGATGATCAAGAACAGCTTTAGTCTAAAATTAAAGGGAAAAAAAATGCATTGGTTCCAAGTGCATGGAAAAGTGCAAAATGCTAACTAACAGTAAGTGGAATTCTTCTTGTTGACTATCATATCCCTTCTATAGTTTTAGAACGAATACCTGAATAATATCTTAAATTTAAAATCTCCTTATCTAAAACCCTGGAAAGGCCAAATAGGTTCAAGTCGAAAGTTCACTACAAATGCAATTAATAAAAAGGAAAGAGCTGCATATTTGTAACAGTCCTGCTAAAAGATTTCATCCATGATCTTTCGCAGTGGGAGACAATTACTAGAAGCAGTATCTTTATTTTACAGATCGATTGTCAATTACTCCTTTTGGAATCCTACATCATCAAATCCACCAGGCAAATTTAGGACAATGATTGTTAGCCTGGAAGTGTAACATTTAACATCGCAATTTCAAAACCTAACTCTACCAAACCTCTCAAATATGTTGTTCTTAATATTGTCACTATGGCCACATGATCCCGCACCTTCATACTGCAAACATTCCTCATGAACCAAACATAAGCAATTTCAAGAACGAGCCATTCAATTAACTCACTGGCCGACTAAACATGGTAAAAGCAGCAGAACAAGAATTACAGAGAAATAGAAGATCAATATGAATTTTAGTCAAGACAACACGAAATTCGTAAAGTGCGATCAGCTGCAATAAAAGTTTGCCACGGAAGAAATCAAGCCCGCACAATAACTTGCAACTTTATGTGCTTTGATAAAGTTTCGGAACAATATAGCACATAAAATTAAACCTAGAACAAAAAAATAAATAAGTGAATCTTTTAAAGGCGTGTACAAGACAAATCAAAATCTTCTGGTGCAATTTGCACAATCCAAGAACTAAGAGTCCTCTTGGTCTCAACATTGTTCACAAATGCCAATTCATACATGCTACAAAGATTTAATATAACATTCTCATTCAATGCAACAACAGGCACCCTCTCAAGGGCATTCTCTAGCACCTTTATGGATCCAAGCAAATCTCTAGAATACATCAAACAGAGAGCCTTGTTATTAGTTGCTACAACATCAGCTGCATCTCGATCCATCGCTTCCTCATACTCTCTTACAGCTGATGTATAATCCTTCGCCACCAAATGCTCGAGAGCTCTGTTACGATTCACCAGGTTCTTAAGCACTTCCGAGCTTGACACAGAAGACACATGACCCTTGTCCACCATCGCCTCGATTTGAGAAAATGTAGTTTTTGCACCACTCAAGTCACCCATCTGCAACTGAAGATAACCCACCTTGGAGAGCAGGAAGGGATCCAGTGGGTCCCTCTCAAGCAGCCTCTCAAGCCATTTCATACTCGTGATGTAATCCTTCTGGCTTAAATGGTGCCTCAAAATTGAGTTTATGACAAGGTCCTCTCTCCTTTGCCACCTCCAGAGAGCAGAAAACTCAAATTGGCCCTCAGTTTTAGACCCCTGGGAGGCCTTGCTTGCCACAAATTCCCCAAAATCCTCATCCAAAGCATTGGAATTATGCCCAGCATCACTGCCCTGTCCTACGGGCGTCCTATCTGCCGGATTCCTTGGGGCAGTTTCAGCAGGGTTGGGCTCATCCAATTTCAGTAACTCTAAGGCAACCCCTTCATCAACACCATGACCCAAATGCTCCTGAATTGGTGAACTGGAGGCCAAAACCACATCCCCAGAAATCACACTCTCACTTGTTTCCACCGGATTCACAGCCACAACCCCACCCTCCTCAGAAGACGTGAAAGGAAAAGGCACGGCAGGCGAATGGGCACCTTGTGGGGTCTCTTGGGTTTCAGGTGCTTTTAGGGTTTTCTCGGGGACTTTTTCTAGGGTTTCAGATTTCGACCCCGACGAGGGTTTGTTGGCTGATCCGACCAATTGGGTGTCCGTTTTCTGCTCCCTTTTTTTCATTGCAATCCTATGTTCAACAAAATCCAGCAGTTTATAGAGGCGATCGAGAGTCTCCTGCCGGCGCCCAAGCCTGTGCGGGATCTCGGCGTGCAGCCACCTCAGCGAAAAGGGCACCATAGAACCAGACTTCCCATTGTAAAAATAGGCGTGAGATTCGTACCTGTACTTGGGATCTTCGAAGTCTCCGAGGGTTTCGAGCTCCTCCCCGGCTTCTCCGTATCTCCTGAGCTTGGCGAGGGCCATGACGTTGTAGGCGAGGTACGTGAGGTGCTCGTGGGGCTTCTGGAGGACGTAGAGCTTCCGGGCCTGCGCTATCTTTTCCAGCATGGAACGCCATGAGCCCTGGCGGGCCAGGTCCTGGAGGACCGTGATCTCGTGGCAGAAATCGTTTAGAGATGTTTCGGGATTTAAGAGGGGGTCCATCAGGAGATTCGGGGACAGAAATGCTGGTTCCTGTCGAGGGCCGGAGGCGCGGGTTCCGTCCTCCATGGTAGGTTTCTTTGAGGATTTTTGTCGAACAGTTCACGCACGAAGGGTAAACGATGATATTTGTCAAACAGATCGCATACGAAGCGTTCGGAACTCACTCTTTGTGAAGGAAACAGGAATTGCTTGAGATGGAACGGTGATTTCTTTATAAAAATTCGGGCGTAAAACTATTTTTCAAAAATTTAAGTGGGCTTGTATTCTCTCTTCAATTCATTTATGTCCTTTCAGACCAATATAATCGTAAGGTCACCAAATTTGTATAGATCACAAAGGATTTTTAAAACTTTAATTCATGGCATAAATTTTAATAATTAAATTATAATTAAAAAAAATTATGTAATTGTTTTTAAGGATTTTTTAATTATTAAAATTAGATAAAAAATTTGTCCCAAGGAGACATGGTAACGTTTCGGGTTTTTGGCTCTTCTTCGTGATGTCTAAAGTTCAAACCGTGGTATGGACGAGTGTGTGAGGGGTGGGTATGGTTGTGTGTTTGGCCCCTATTGATAAGCTCAGCGCTCACCCTTACCATAGGTTTCTCACACTAACCTCAATCAAAAAAAAATTAAATAAAATTGTTAAAATTATATGGACGTAAGTATGAAGATAATCTCAGCTCTCACCCTTACCACAGGTTTCTCACACTAACCTCAATCAATTATCTTCAGCTCTCACCCTTACCACAGGTTTCTCACACTAACCTCAATCAAAAGAAAATTAAATAATTTTTTTAAATTATATGAACGTAAGTATGAAGAGAGTTATGTTTTTTAAAATTTAAACGAAGGATTTATACGAAGAAAATGTACCTAACAGGGAAGAAAAGGTAAGTTCCACACATACTAGAAATGAGATTCAAAAGTAGATTAAATAGAAGTGGGATTTGAATTCAAATTATTCCATGACTTTTTCTTTCAAAAGGATTTTTCCTCTTCATCTTCTTTGATTCGCAACTGAGGGATAAAATAATGGGTGGTGGACCATGGTTTAGAGGAATGAACTCTTAGATTAAGACCATGGAGTGAGGATATTTTTATGGAAATAAAAACTGTTAAAAGGCATCGAGTGTGGGTTAAGTCTTTTGGACTTCCATATAAAGTTATTAATAAAGATGTTTTGAAAAAGATTGGCAATACTCAAGGGGAGTTCATCCACGAGGGACCAATTATTAAGGAGCGAAAGCATGTGGTATAAAACATGGATAGATGTTACAATAGGTATTTCAAAACCTTTGTTACAAGCCAGTAATATTAAATATGAATGAAGAGAATAAGATCAACAAGTGGATTAAGAAAACATTACATTTTAATGCCAAAAATGTTATGAGACTAGACACATCTTAAGAGACGACAAAGTGAAAATGGTGAAGACAAAAAAAATGGTCATGGGGCAAACTTTAAAAAGCAAGAAGAGTATATTGTAGAAGAAGTTAGACCAAATCAAGGATTTTCCACTCCTAAGAAAGTGGCAAATATATGCCATTACAAGTTACTTGGATCAACCATTAGAAGAAACAAGGGATGAAGAAGTACAATGGGTAAGTTTAAATTCAGAAGGAATTAAAGGTGTAAAGGAAGATAGAGAAGCAAATCTTAAAGTAAAGGAGGCAAAAGAGGTCAATGTTAATCCAAGTAAATCTTAATAAGTGGTATGAAATATAATAATGATTTATGATCATTATCTATGGACTCTGGGGGACTTCAACATAGTTCTTTCTAGGTAAATATATTTCTAGTTTGGTAGAATCAATATTAAGACCTTTTAAGTATTGCCCACTTGAGACAACACTTTAGAACAGAAGGGCGGTACTCCTTGATGATCTAAATCAATGTAGGATTTTTGCTTTGTTTGTCAATTTAAATGGCCTTTGAGACGTTATTCCTTCAAACTTTCAGTACTTTAGGGGAGTTCATCCAAGAGGGAACAACTATTAAGGAGCAAAAGTATGTGATATATACTTGGATATGTGTCATCATGAATATTTTATGACCTTTACCACAATCCATTAAGATTAAATCTAAATCAAGAGAATGGAATAAATTGGATTACAAAATTATTGCATTTTGATGACACTGGTATAATGAGATTGGACCTATGGCAAGAGATTACAAAGTGAAAATAATGGAGGAGAATACAAATCAGTCATGAGGTAAACTTTAAGATGAAGCAAGGAGACTATATTATAGTAGTTGGATTAGATCAAGAATTTTCCACTCCTAAAAAAGTAGCAAAGAAACTGCATCATCATATGGGGAAGGCCATCATAGTTTAGTTGGATAAACCATTAGAAGAAAGAAACAAGGATACAAGGGATGAACAAGTACAACATACAAGTTCAAATTCAAAAGAAATTAAAGATGAAAAGGAAGGTACGGAGCAAATTTTATTACAACGACGGTGAAGAGATACAAACTTCAATCTAGGTAATGTTGGATTTCACAATAATTTTCCAAAAACATTTTGAAACATGCATTCACCATAATCACATGTAGAGTATAATTAGAAATAATTCAAAAGATAGTAGTGGTAAACAAATTAAAGAGATGAAGGGAGACAACAAGAAGAGATAGAAGGTGGGTGCCTATAGGCACCCTACTATATCACATTTTATTCACACTTATGATACAAATGGATCCTTGTTGAGGGGTATTTATAGTAATACCAAAACCCCAGTGAGAGGTTAACCTCAAGACAAACCTTGAGGTTAATTTACAATAAAATAATAATAAATTACACCCTTTAAGCAATTTTATCCGTAAAGGTGGATTAACTAAATATCACTTAGGGTGAAATATGAAAGGGACCCTTAGGCTTACATGAACATGCTTGTAGTCTTACATAAATGATGAATGTTTTTTGGCTTACATAATCACATTCCCATAGATTGCATTAATAGTAGTCATAAGCACTTCTTCACACTCTTGGGCTTGGCTTAACAAGATCATATTACACATATTTCAACACTCCACATAATCTAAGCTAAGGGGGCCAAGGAGAGAAGGCATTAGAGGTAACACCTCCCCCTATAATGGATGCTTTAATGGGCCTCCATTTTACCATTTGACGAGTGTTGTTAATGTTCGCACTTTAAAAGTTATCAATTTGGGGTAACATTCGATGTCCATATGTGTTAAAGAAGAAGCTAGTGTTGGTATAAGATTTTCTAAGGTTTCTTAAAACTACACACTTACATAAAGGGAAATTGAAACACACTTGCATAGATTAAGGCACTCTTAAGGCGCTCTTGTAGAAAAATGAAATCACTACACAAAAAAGTAAAAAAACACTTTTGCATAAATAACTCGTGCAAAATGGAAAAATATTTAACTTCATAGTTGTGTCTAATTATCCCAAAAAACTATATATGTTAATAAAATAATAATAAAATAATGAAATGACTATTTCTACTGATACGGAATACAAGGACAAGATTACCACAATACTTATCTAATATTTTTATTAATCAAATGCATGTTTATACACATTATAAAACAACTTGATGGGAAAAGCCACATACATAAATCAAGAGCAAAAGATAAGATTATTAGAGATAAAGCTGACAAAACTTTCCAAAGCCCAACAAGCAACTTTTCTAGGACTTGACAAATAATATTCTTTAAAAATCTAATTAATTAATTAAACATAAAGTTTAATAAATAAATATTATTTAAATCCCTAACACTCCTTCCAAACATAAAAGCATTAGATTTCAATGCATATAATAGGGAGGAGAAAGAGCTGGAAAAACATAAATTTGGAAACCAGGCAACCTAAATTTTGTCATTTTAATAACTAGCAGGTCTTCACAATAAACAAAAATATTGAGTCTGCTAGATTGGGCTTGGAAAGAGCTTTATGACAACTATAAATAAGGCTATGTTTGAATCTAATTTATCACCTCAATTTAGATAAAAAGCAGAAACTCGCCATGTTAGCAAAAGGATAAGGGAAAGAGGGTTTCCCTTTACAAGGTTTAAAAGGACAATGAATATCCACATTAATATTCCTTCAAAAATATTATGTTTTAAAAGTTTATATTGTGTCTACCATTTTAAATTTGATTGACAATATGGAGAGAATCAAATATATGGGCTATAAGGAGCCCACCAATACAAAATGTAAGATATATATTGGTAACATAACCGCATGATGATGATTGTAATGACCATGATCAAATCAGTCCATGTGGAAGTTGATGAACCTAAGGTGGCATAAAATTCTATGTTTTTGTCGTTAGTGGAATGACAAGGGATAAGTGGACTAAATCCATCAAAACTAGCTCCATAACGCACTTCTCTGATAAGTCTAATGGGTACAAGGAGGAAACATGCTTGAAGTTTGCAAGTTGCAACTACTTCGTGTCTACAACAAATTTACTACCATAAGAATACGTCAGCAACAAAATGGTATAAGAGAGTAGATAAAAACTTGGAAGTTGGTAGTATTGTTGGACACGGACAAATAGGCAGGATATCTCCAACAAATGACAACAAAATGACATAGGAGAGTAGATAAAAAATTGGAAGTTGGTAGTATTGTTGGACATGGATAAATAGGCAGGATATCTCCAACAAATGATAGGGATTGGGTTGTGAAGGAGAACATGTGTAGAAATTAGATGTAGTAGTGGAACAAATCATAGGGTAGGGACTACAATCTAGGGTGATGATAGGACCACTATGAGGATGTCCACTAAGGGGGTTGCTTCGCTTCACAATAAAAATGAAGTCAAAATCTAGCCATCTTCTTCATAAAGCACAAACAAATAAAATATATTTACGACCTAGTACATGCAGGAAGGGGTGTACAAGGGTAGATATAAAGGACACAACCATAGTGTTGATATGATAGGTATATTTATCATTGTATAAGCAGGGGTGTACAAGGGTAGAGATAAAGGACACAACCATAGTTTTGATATGATAGGTATATTTAGCATTGTATAAGCAGTGATAACATCATTGTGGCTATGACAAAAGAAAACAATAGGACATCGATGGCAATGACATCAGAAAGGAAACTGTGAATTGGAGCCACACTAATATATAACTAAGAAGTTGTAGCAAGAGTTATGTTGGTCTATGAATGAGAGGAAAAAAATTATGAAGGCAACATACTGTGTTAGGTGTAGTGGAAAATAGGAGAAGCATTGAGCCATGAGCAACATATAGTCACAATGGATCTGTAAAGGGTTCATGCCTTGGGGCAACAACTAGGACCATTGAGACTACGAGAAAAAATAGAAACTAGGCCATAAAAAATTGAGGACTTAGTCCATCGTGAGCTAAGAAATTAGTCCATCAAGGGGCTACTTGTTTTAGAAATCAATTTATTGTAATAATCAACAACAAAATTTTCTAATGCAGTATTGAGAATGGGGTTGAGATGGCGACAAATTCTAATGGGGTTAGACATGCCTAAAATAAATCAACCTAAATTTAGCTAAGAGTAAATGAATATGATCTCCCCTTTGGCTATATTGTAAACTAGTTGTGCTATGAGGGGAGAACTTGGTATAACTAGGGTGAATAAATTTGTTGGCAGACATAGATTGATGTTGGGAGGTAGTCGAGCAACAAGGACCATGAGGCTACGATTGAGAAGAGGTCGACTAAAGATACAACAAGAGCCACATAAACTAGAGAAATGTTGGTGGCATGGAGATGATTTGGTTGTGTCAATTGACTATGGTGGGCAAAGTTGGACAAAGGAGATTCAATGGTGTGGTGGTTGATGCAAGTGAAAAACACTAAGACGTTTGAACATTAGTTGAAGCGGTTAATGTAGTTTCAAAAGCTACAAATATGATTGTTGTAGTCAGGTCGTATGTGGGTTGGCTAGGGGGAAATTAATATGGAGTTGAGAAGCTATGTTGAATGTTGTATTTGTCTTATAATGCACAAAAATTCTTATTTTTGAAATGCGTACCATTATTAGAGATGATCTTTGAAGGAATGTTGAAACGATTGATAATGTGTTGTGTGATAAAATTGACAATATTAGGACCCATCATTTGGATAAGATGAATTACCTCAATTCATTTTGAAATATACTTTATAGCTGTAATAATGAATTTATGATTTTTTTTTTTTTTAATTTACATGGTGGAATCGGTAGCCGCCACGAATCCGAGCAGGCTATCCGACTTTTATGGCCACCATAGTATTATGTGTTGTCCGCCCCAGAAGCCGCCACATAGATCTTCGCGCAGTTTGCCCCTATAACCACCATGCCACAATAATTTTAAACCTTTTACGTCACTGAAAGCACTAGGACAGGGACAAGCGTTCAGTCCAGTGAGGCCCAAGATTTGAACCTTGGACCTTCACCCCCCTTATGGGGTTTGGATGAACCAATTGGTCTACACCTCGGACCTAAATTTATGATTACTTGATGAGGTTGGAGTGATTTCACCAATGAGATCTAAACCCCATTGGGAGAATGACCACATGGATTTAATAGGTTGTAATGCCTAATATGGTAGATGGGTGAGATTAGTGTGTTGCTAGTATTTAATACATTTCTTAATGTATGTACAACAATAACACTTCATGGTGGGCTAGTAATAACCCATGCATAAGATATGCTTGGAAATTACCATGCCACTAAAATGGCCACCACATGTGCCATCATGGGAAACTGTGAGAACATGGTTGGCTTCGCGTGGCTCTATACAAGGCAGGAGGATGTTGTCATAGTTGTGTTTGTAAAGGATGTCCCTCAATAAAGTATACCAGATTACCTTTTTTTTGCATGTGTATTTATGGGCATGAGGCAAATCTGGTGGAAGAATGCCTAGCTTAATATAGTCCTTGATTTGAAAAAACCAAGGATCACAAGGTTCAGCTTGGAAAATTTTGATTTCTACATCATCATTGGATGTTTGAGGTGATACATATGACTTATGAAGTGTTTTTCCATGTACATGAGTAATTTTATCATCTGGATTATGTGGTATAAGATAATTGGGAGAGGTAATTGTATTTATAAGATGATTAATAGAGTACAAAGAAGCATCGATATCATACCACTCAAATCAAGAGAGCAATTGATCATCAACTTAATTATATTTCTTAAGAATAGGGCATCAACATTGATAAATTCCCTTTATTTGATTGATAATTAGAAGGAAATCACCAAATATTTAGAGTTGTTTTATGCACATGGCAAGCACAATTTTTAGGCCAAGGATGAGTGCTTTGTACTCGATGTTATTGTTTGTGCAAGGAAAGTCTAGTTTGAATGAAAGGGGAGTAGTGCCCTTTGTGGTGTAAAGAAGATGATTCATTTGCCTCCCCTTATTCATAATGAGATCCATCAAATAAGAGGGTCATGTATGCTTATGTTTTAGATTCGGTCTATTGTTTAGCTTCAATGGTGTTGAACACTAAATTGTTAGGAAACTCGATGATAAGGGGTTTATCTCAGTTAAAGGAGCTTTTGCAAGCTAATCAGTAATGACCTGGCCTTTGATGAATTTTTGACTCATAAATTCTAGATTGAATTCAGTTAACAACATAATCCATTTGGTTCTTCAACTATTATTGTACTTTTATCCCATCATGTAATAGAGTAGTTTTTGTGAGCTATGATATAAGTTGTATGATTCAACATGTAGTGGTGCAACTCCTTTGTAGTAAAAACTATGGCTAGGCATAATTTTTCCATGTAGGTGTATTGCATCTCATAGCTAACCAGTGTGCGACTAATGTAGTAGATGGTTTGTTCTCGGGTAGCCTCATTCTTTTGGGCTAACAACATCCTTAGAGAAAAATCAGTAGTAAATATGTACAGGTGGAAATAAAATCTAGCGTGAGGGAGAGATATACAAGTGGTGATGTAAAAGCAATTTGACACTCATGGTACCAACTGAATGTAACTCCCTTCTATAAGAGATTATTGAACGACTTACACTTATCTGATAGTTGGGCGATGAAGTGATGAGTAGCTTAAATTTTACCCTACAAGCTACGTAATTATTTTAAATTTGTAGGGAGACTTTATCTAGGTCGACTTTGATGCCCCATTGAGAAAATTATGAATCCAAGAACTTTTTTTGAGGTCAAGCCAAAGACACTTTTTTGGTTTCAGGTGTACATTGTGTTTGAGGAGATGATCAAAGATTTTATATAGGTCATCAATGTGTTGATGACACTTCTTAGATTTTGCTAGTAGGTCATCCACATAATATTCTAATATTTTATACATGTAATCATGGAAAATGTAGGTTATGGCTTTTTGGTATGTGGCACCTGCATTCTTAAGGCCAAATGACATTACCTTATAACAAAAAGTCCCCTAGGGAGTGGTGAAGGATGGTTTATGTTGATCTCAAGATTAACCCAAATTTAGTTGTATCCTAAAAACCCATCCATGAGGGATATAATTTCATGACCTATTGTGGAGTTGACCAATGTATCAGTATCAGGCAGGAGGAAATTATCTTTTAGATATGCTTGATTGAGATCTCTGAAGTCAGTTCATATCTGAATTTCCCCATTTGACTTTACGACAGGGACCAAGTTAGAAACCCATTTAGGGTAATCAATTGATCATATGAATACCATGTCCAAGAGTTTTTGTAACTCTTCCTTTACCATTAAAGTAATTGTAGGGTGTATCTTTTGAAGCTTTTTCTTAACAAGTTTACCGCTATCATCAAGCATAAGATTATGGATGACCAAATATGGGTCAAGACCAGACATGATAGTGTAGGACCACATATATACCTTTTATATTCTTTGAGGAGAGTGGTAAAGCTCTCTCTTTATTCAAGGGATAGACCCTTCCCTAATTTTATGATATGAGGGTTAGTAGGATCATCACCAATGTCAACATTGATGGTTTCTTCCACAAGCATGTGGGAGTCATCCTTGAGTTGAGTGGGAATGGGGATAAGATGTAAGTCATATATGATATTAAGGATAGAAGTCTCATCATCATGATAAACTTTTATGTGGTGGATGAAATGAGCATGAGGTGGGATCAACTAAATGGGAGCACTAGCTAAGTGTAGCAAGTATTTTGAGGGAAGAAATTCACGTGGAGAAGGCTCATAAGAGATGTGATAAAAATAATGTAATCAAGGTTGGTTAAGATGATCCAATCGGGATGGGCATCATAGCAGAGTGGGCAAAATAGATCGACAAAGATTATATTTACTGATGCAGTTGAGGGAAATAAGGATGTAGAGTTAGTAGAATAAATATCAGATAATAAAGATAATGGTTGTTTTAAGTGAAGGTGCAAAACAATTGGTGGAGAATGAGGATGACACAAATATGGTCAAACTCGTCTTTTATTTTGCAAGTGGTTGTATGGGTGGATAGGTAATGGATAAATGGGAATGGGGAGACCGTCCAATATAGAGGATGTATGTGATAGCATTGTGAAGTCCTTGTTGATATCATCAACAATATAAGTGGAAGAAATGACATATTGTGAAGAGTCTTGAAAGAAATGGATAGGAATGTTGATAGTATAATTAGGAGATAGATAATCACTATGAAGATTGCACTCTTCAATGTTAGAGGTGAAAGATCAAATTGACATATAACCAAATGTAGTACCTTCCCATAGATCAGGTCTTTGAATTCAAATTCTTCTTCAATAGCAACATCAACAGTAGCTTCTTCATCAATTTTTTTATCTTTATCAACTACATCATCTAATGGTAAGACAATGGATTTTTTATCCATAGACCCGGTTCAAATCTAGGTGCTACGAATACATCATATTTGTCTATTTTAGGTATAGAAAAAATTCTTTTTCAACAACTTCAACTTCAATAATGAGAATTTGTTCTTAAATGGTGTAAATTCCATTCTAATCAAGACCATATATTGATGTAGTGACCTTTATCTAAGCATAGAGCTCCTTAGTTGCTTGTGCTAATATTTTAAAAAAATCAGAACATCTTGATCAAGAAACATGGTGCCTTGAACATAAACTATCATATGAGCACAAAGATCCTTGGCTTGTTGTGTTGATTCTATAGAGAATATTCAGTAGGCAACATGACTTCTAAAACAGGAGCAGGAACGAACTAAAATAGGAGGAATGAGCTAGTCTAATACCATATGATATGGAATATAAGGACAAGATTACCACAATACTTGCTTAATATTTTTATTAATAAAATGCATATTTATACACGTTATAAAATGGCTTGATGGAAAAAATCGCAAGCCCAAACCAAGAGTGAAAAATAAGTCTGTTAGAGATAATGCTAATAAAACTTTACAAAAGCTTGACAAGCAACTTTTTTAGGACCTGATAAATCAAAAGATAAGGCTGAAATTTTTTTAATTAAAAGCCTAATTAATTAATTAAACATAAAGTTTAATTAATTAATATTTTTAAATCCCTAACACTATATAGAACACAAGAACAAGATTACCACAATACTTTCCATATTTATACACATAAAACAACTTGATGGGCAAAACCACAGGCCCAAACTAGGATTAGAAGATAGGATTGTCAAAGATAAAGCTAAAAAAACTTTACAAAATCATGACAAGCAGCTTTGTAAGATCTGACAAATCAAAAAATAAGTCTGACAACTTTTTAATTAAAAACCTAATTAATTAAATAAATGTAAATTTTAATTAATTAATATTATTTAAATTCCTAGCATCTACCTTTATAAGTGAGCCAAGAGGGAGTGCAATCCAGGAAGAAGTGCAAGCCAACATTTAGTCATGACGAAAGAGCAACGGGTTCATCTAGAGTGCATCAATGCTTCAAACCCTTACTACGAATGCATGGAACATTGTTTCCAAAAAAAAATTAAGTGAAGGAACATCTAAAAAAACAAGATACAAGGGCTATTGCGAGCCAAGAGGAAGTGTAAGCTAGGATCGAGTGCAAGGAATGAAAGAGTGCAAGCTGGGAGCAAGTGTAAGCCAAGAGGGAATGCAAGCTAAGAACAAGCCCCATTAGCTAGTATGGAAGGAAAGTTATATTTGAAAGCCCTAATGGAAAGTCAAGATGCCCTAGTTGGAAGTATGGAGGTTCAAATTGGATATAAGCAAAAGATTGAATATATGGCAAGTTCGATCCAAGTAGCAGATGTTATACCAAAAGTAAGTATCAAAGATGAGATGATTGATCATAATATAATGGTTCTTAAAATAGAGGGTTAATATGTAAGTTTCATAGATCATGGCCACGGATTTTAGACATTCAAAATTGGATCAAGTGGAAGTGGGGATTAAACTCAAATTACTCTATGACTTTTCTTCCTAAAGGTTTTTTCCTCATCATATTTTCCAATTAAAAAATTAGGGATAAAATAATGGTTGATTACCCATGGTTTAAGGGAAGATATGCTCTTTATTTAAGACCATGGAGAAATTTTTTAATGTTGAGACAAAAACTATTAAGAAGCTTTTAGTATGGGTTAGGCTTTTTGGACCTCCATATCAACTTATAAATAAGGACATTTTAAAGAATATTGGAAATACCATAGGATAATTCATCGAGGAAGGACTAACTACTAAGGAGTGAAAGCATGACATATATACTCGAATATGTGTTGCTATGACTATTTCAAAACCTTTTCCACAATCCATTAATATTAAATCTGAATCAAGAGAATGGTATCAACAAGTAGATTATGAAAATATCACATTTCCTTGCCACAATTGTTATGAGTTGGACATATGGCAAGAGATTGAAAAGTAAAAACTATGATCTATAGACACCTCGAAAGTATCAATTTTTTGTTTTCCTAAGGTTAAAATTAATAATTTTGTAAAAGCCCAAATAATACCCAAAATTCCCCAATCCCACTTTATAACCTTACAAAAATAAAAAATTACCCTCCTTAGCCCCTTTCCCCCACTAAGCACTCTCCTACACTAAGCCCCTAGTCACCATGTGACTTCCCATCCCCCTAGTCTATGTGCACAATTTCCTATTCTATGTGCACACCCTCCATTTAACCTTAGATTAGGTCCACCTCACCCTATCCTAGTCTACTCCTACTTGCCACATCCCCATTCACCCTCACCTTCCCCATACCTCTTAATGCCACTTGGTAAGGGTGAGGATCCTCCCCATCTAAGTGCATTTATGGGGTATGGTGTGCACATGCCACTTGATTGGGGTGAGAAATCTCCCCATCCAAGGCCATCAATGAGGTATGGTGCATACTCCCTTTGACCACCCTAAGTGGAAGACTAGATTTTCCACATCTCCTCACCCATGCCACATAGTTACCATGTCATGCCATGTCACTTCTTAGTCACCACCCCCTGTCCCTTGTAAAAAGTCTATATATACCCCCTATTTTCCTTCATTTGCAATAAGAATAAAAATCCTAACCTAAAACTTTACCAAATTGTTTAGTGAACCCCTTTGTGTGTGTTCATCCTCTTTTGCAATTATCCTCCTTTTAATGTGCAAATCGATCATGGAAAGCATATGCATGTATCTGGTTTTTGAAGCTTCTCATAGATAAAGGATCAAATCTACTCCAAATTGCCACCAAATATTATTAACACCCTATCAAAGGTCCACAACAAGTTTTAGCCAAATTTAAGTAGCAAAGGTCTTGATCGTCACCCTTGGCGATTAGCAGTCGAGACTGCCAAACCCTTGGTGGTTCACAGTAGAGGTCGTTTGAACCCTGGCAATTGTATTTCAGAGCCTAAACAAAACACAACATCGATAACAAACAAACAAGGTAAGCAAGGTATGTTTCTTGAAGTTTTATGACATTTTAATGTTATGCTCTTGTTTTAATCAAGATTTGTAATATTTTTTCTTGTATCTTTTTGTTAATTTGGACCTAACCAAGGTAGGCCCATTTGATGCTATTGACTTCTTATGGTTGGTTGTTTGTAGGTGCCATAGAGGTGCATGAAGCCTAGGGTGGTCAAGTAACCAAGGCTCCAAAACCCACCCATCCTTCAAGGTGGCATAGAAGACCATTTGGACACCATTTTGTAAACTCTTGTAAAAGGGAAACTCCCATCTTGGGAAGTCCCTATTGTAAGCCCCTAAGAGGGAATTTGTAAAATATTATTGTAACATATTTCTTGATCAATAAAAATGGTGTGTCTTCTATCCCACATTTTGGTGATCACGTGGGACATAAACTCAGACCACACTTGTCATTTCTTATTTTGTAAGTAGTAGAATCAATTATTTTTTTACTATCTTTTATTTTTTTTGGTAGGTAAAAGTAAATTTTATTTACTTTACGGGTTGAAGGGGCCCAACCCTATTTACATATGGAATAGCTACACAAAAGTTGTAGACAATACAAACACGAACATGCCAGGCCATAAGGCTAGCAAAAATCCAAAAAGAAACAAGCCCTCTAACCCGGGCATCCCAAAACTAGAAACATATGTAACCGAGCAACATAGAAAAAGAAAGGAAACCCCCCTCTAAAACCATTGTAACTACCATCGTAATTTCCCAGTCTCCTGGGACTTGTCATCGCTTGGAAGAGAGCCTCGAGGAGACACCATTGTGGTGGCTACAACCACCATTGCTTCTAAAACTGGGGTTGGACAAGGACTCTGAATGGTCCCTTTGTGGGCCTGGCCTGAGACTAGACCTTGACAGGATGGAGCTAACTGGTGAGTATTTTACCCCTATCATGGTTAACCTTTTTGATAAATTCGATAGGAAAATTGCTTTCCCATATGATGAGGGAGCTTCCTCTGATAGCTCTATTGGCGAGGATGTCAGCCACTTGGTTAGCTTCTTTGTAAATGTGCTTGATTTGGTTTCTCTCCCTATCGCGGATCCATCTTTGGCAATCTAGGATGATATTTTGGATATTTTTTGCTCCCCTACTGCTGATCTGAATGAGGTTCACTATGATTTTAGAGTCCCCTTCGAAGATAACTGGGCTCACCAATTTTTTGCATAAATCCATGCACCTCCAACCCGTTCTAGCCTCGACAAAGTTGTTGGTTTGGGTGCCCAGGTTTTTAGCAAAGGCCTTGATGATGTTGCCTTTATGATTTCTGATGAATCCACCTGCCTTGGCTTTGCCTGGGTTCCCTTTGGATGCTCCATCGAAGTTGGCCTTTAGCCAGCCTTGAGGGGGGGATTCCACTTGACCAGGGCTCTATCCTTCGAAGGGTTCTTGGATTTATAGCAGTATTGAGGGATCTTAAGGGAATAACAGAGCTTCTCTTCAATCCCAGGTGGAGGAAAGAACTGGCAGGGGATGATACTGCTATTTTTCATGGTGAAGGCCAAGGCTTTAACAACCACTACATCCTGTGTTATGGGTTCTTTGCTGAAAACTCGTCTGTTACGTTCTAGCCAAATTTGCCAAAAAATGTGGTGGATGATGGAACTCCACAGGAAAATGAGTCTGGGATGCCTGAAGGGTCTTGGATACTGACTGATCAACCTTTTGACTAAGTTGGGTCATGCCCAGCAGACCTGGAATCTATTAATGGCTACAGAAAACACTTTCCTAGCAAAGGAACATTCCATTAAGATGTGTTGGGATGATTCTCAATCCTGCATGCAAAGGTAGCACCTGTTAGGGACCATGACCCCTCTGCGAATTAGGTTGTCCATGGTGAGGATTTTATTATGAATAATGGTCCAACAAAAGTGGGCTATTTTGGGGATGAGGGACCTGAGCCATATCCTTTGTGTAACCAGTTTCCCGCTGCTAGAGCCTTCCCCAATGGCCTTCCTTTCACAGAGGTGAAACACAATCTTGACTGAGAAATTCTCGTCGATGGTGCCATTCCAACATTGTTCATCCTCCTTCTTGGACTGGGGGAGAAAAAATGACCTTAGGACCTCTTGGATCCCTTCTACTACCATGGTGATGGTATCATTAGTAATCCTGAACTTGATCGACTTCCAATCCTGGATCCCTTGGTTAGAGGAAATGAAGTCGACAACTCTGGGCCCAAACTTGTTGTCAGCTTAGATGCCTAACTATAGCCAGCTTGGGATTTCTGCTGAGGGCTTCTTTCCAAGCCTAGACGTCCTCCCATAAGTTGATGTTAGATTCATCACCCAAAATCCACCTAGACCCTTCACGGATGATGCTTTGGGAGAGTGAAATGGATTTCCAAAAATGGGAGCAATTGTAGGGTATGGTGGCTTAGAGAAAGGGCTGATGTTGGAGGTACTTTCTTTTCATAATGTTCACCCACTCAATGATAGCGTTGGTAACCACTCTCCAAGCTTGCTTGGCTAGGAGCACTAGATTGGTGACATTGATGTGGAGTAGACCCAAGCCTCCCTGATCTTTGAGGGTGCATACTTTATCCCAATCCATAAGGTGGAACTTCTTCTGGGTTTTGGACCCTGACCACAAGAACTGTTTCTAAATTTTTTCAATGGCTTCACCCACGGTCACCAGGATTTTAAAATATGACAAAAAATACATGGGAATACTCTGCAAGATCGATTTTACCAGGGTTTCCCTCCCTACGCTAGAGAGGAGAACGTCCTTCCACCCTACTAGCCTGTTGCGGATCTTGTCCACCACGTTCTCCCACATGCCAGGGCGGGCCCTTCCCTGGAACATGGGAAGGCCAAGGTAGGTGGTCGAGAAGTCTGCTATGGAGCATCCCAAAATTCTGGCAATATTGCACTGCCTTATGATCGAGGTGTGGATGAAAAATAGCTTGCTTTTGGTGTAGTTGATCTTCTGCCCAACAACCTCTTCAAATAGGTTAAGTATATCCTTGATCATGATGGCGTCTGCAATGAAGGCTTTAGTTGCGAGCAGGGTATCATCCACGAACTGTTGGTGGGTTGATGGGGGGAACCTTGAAGTTGCTTTGATGCCGAAGAGTTTATTGCTAGAACAAGCTTCTTTGATAGTTCTTCCCAAACTTTCAGCAAGAATGATGAACAAGATAGGAGACATGGGGTCTCCTTGTCTCAGGCTCCTGGAACTCGGGAAGTAGCCTACAGTGGAACCATTCACCATAATCAATAACCAAGAAGAGGAGATGCAAATGTAGACCAGATTCACCCAGGCCTCATGGAACCCAAACTTGGGGAGGACTTGGCTGAGAAATTCCTTGTTGACCCTGTCGAAGGCTTTATTCATGTCCAGTTTGAGGAAAAAAATAGTGGTCTTGGACATCTGGGCAGAGTGAATCAACTCATGGATGGTGATGATCCCGTCCAAAATGTTGTGAACTTTGATAGTACTCCCCTGACATGGATCAAGGATGGCAGGGACGATGTTGGACAACCGGGTAGCTATGGATTTGGTAAGGATTTTGTAGATGACATTGCAAAGGCTAATGGGGTGATAGTCTGAAACGGACAAAAGATTAGCTCCTTTGGGGATAAGAGCCAAGAACGTGGAGTTAAAATCTCTGGTAATGGTTTTGGAAGATTGCATTTCCCTGACTATAGCACAGAGGTCTGGGGCCACAACATCCTAGAAGGTCTGGAAAAACCTTGCAAGAATCCATCCGGGTCGAGAGCTTTGTCAAGCTTCATGGAAAGGAGGGCCTGGTGGATTTCTTTGTGGGACAGAGGACTGAGGAGGAACTCGTTGGAATCCTAGGAAATGAGGGTGGGGATATTGGCAAGGAGGGATTCCATGGCCAAAGGGGACTGGGAAGAAGAGGGGCCTAGGAGGGCTTTGAAGTGGCTAACAACTTCTCCCTGATCAGATGGATGTCCGAAGTGGCTACCCCATATTGAGTGACTAGTCTCTTGATCTTGTTGGCTCCTCTATGCCTAAGGGTTGAAATATGGAAGAACTTGGTGTTGGAATCCCCTTCCCTGAGCCACAGTTGACTTGACTTCTAGTGCCAAAAGGTTTCTTCTTTAGAGAGGATATTGTGGTACTCAGCCAATAGGTTATGCTCCTCATCCCTGAGGCTGTCACTACCTTCCCCTCTCTAAAAGGTGTCCTCAATCTGGCTAATTTGGGATTTGACCTACTGCTTAGATTCAAATATATTCTCGAAGGTTTCCCTCTTCCACTTCTTCATGTTTCCTTTGATGAATCTGAGTTTTTGGGTGACCTGGTTAGTGACAGACCCTGGGAATTTCTACGTCCACCATGACTCAATCAACCCATTGAGGTCAGGGTGGTGGGTCCACATTGATTCAAATTTGAAGGGATTCTTGAACTGCGGCTTGGTATCTGATTCTAAAAACAATGGGCTATGGTTAGAACAAATCTTCGAGAGGGCTCGTAGACTAGCATCTCCAAACCAGGGGAGGGCTTCCTGGGAAAGGAGGAATCTATCTAGGTGCTCCTGGATGAGACTACCGCCTTTCCTTCTGTTGCTCCAGGTGAAGAGGGATCCCTGGAGGTGGATATCCATGACGGCATTGGAATCAATGAAGTGCCTGAAAGCTTCAGCATCCCTGTGAGTGATTCTAGCTCCGCCCTTCTTGTCACTAAAGTGTAGGGGGAATTGAAATCCTTGACCAGGATCCATGGGGTTCCTTCAAAGGCTTGCCTCATTTATGTGAGTGTGTTCCATAGAGCTTCCCTTCCCAAGGGGGAGTTAGGGGCATACACATTTGATATTATCCAAGAAATTTAGGACTCAGGATCATGGAACAAAATATTGCTTATCCTATCCTGTCTTGAAATGAGGTTTCCCTGGACTTTGGTAGGGTTCCATAGGAAAAGGAGCCCTCCTGACGTCTCGGAACCCGGGGAGTGCACAAAGTCATAGTTTTGCTAGATATTTTTGGCAATGCTAGGGGACCACTGATCGCCTAGTTTTGTTTCCTAAATTAGAAATATAGTTGGGTTATGCTCTCTTCTCATGGTTGCAACCAATCTTTGTTTGGCTGCCCCATTTAGTCCTCTCACGTTCCAGGAGAGGACTTTCATTTAGAACTCTTGGAGGTTTTCTTGCCCCGTTTTCCTTGCTGAGCAGGGGGTTTGTTATTTGGCCTTCATCCTTTGAGCTGCTTGCCCCTTCTTGAAAAAGCGTTCTTTGGATCCCATTGGCTATGTCTTCCACTGTGTTTCTATTCCTTCTCTCTGAATTTTTCGGTTTGCCTTTCTTTTTTTCTTTTCCCACATCCATCTGGGATTTTTTGTAGCTTCGGGTCTGTTTGGGGCTCCTTTGCTCGAGGGATGACAAATCCTCATCCTCACAGTCAGAGGTGATGGGGTCAGAGGGGGCTGGTGAGGCTGGGGTTTCACGGATCGGGCGGGGAGAAATATGGGGTGGGTTGGAGGGAGGCTTCTAAGGGTTCCTAGGGGAGCTAGGGCTTGAGGAGGGAGGGGGATGGGAGTTTTATTAGCTAAGGGAATGGTATGGGAAGGGCAGGGAGGGATGACAGAAAGGGTTTGGAGGATCGATGGGATGGGCATCAGCTCAGAACTCCTCAGGATCTCCCCTTCCTTAATGTCCTCGATAGAAATAGAATTTTGCAAAGCACTAAATTTATTTTCCATGGGAACAAAGGTACTTGCCTTATGAGAGAGCTATCCCAGTGGGGGTCTGGTGGTGGTTTTGTACTATGTTGGAGGAATGGAAGACTGGCGGTGGTGCATCGTTCTTAGTTGATCCTCAAAGCGGTCCGTTTGGGACAGGAATAGGAGCTTGGGACACTACAACTGGAGACGATACTAGGATTGAGATTCGAGACAAAAAGCCAATTTGTTTTCGTAGATGAGCGTCTGTTTCCACTTGAAGTCCCCATAAATTAGGTTCAAGTGATTTGGCAATTGGCTCTCTAGATTCACATTTACATACACACGTGCCTGGGTTAGATGAGTCCTTGCACGAGTGGCCGAGTCAATGGAAACGAATTTGCTAATGGCCTTGGAAAGACCTTGGAGGGCATCTTCGTAGAAGAAGTGGGCTGGGATATTTGGGAGCCTGACCCAGATAGGGGTAAAGTTGATATTCTGGGAATTGGAATCAAAGTTTGCTTACCACTTTTTTAGAAACAGAATTCACCTTTCGAAGAACCATGGGCCTCTTGATAAGATGCGCTCGACGTATTCCTGGGTGTTGAGTTGGATCATGAAAAACCTTCGGGTCATTGCTAAGATCTCCATATTACCCAGGGTTTTCCACTTGGACGCAACCCATCTGCGGATGACGTCCATATTGGGGCGACCTCTGATAAATTTTCCCACCAGGGAGTGGGTGTCTTGAGACTCATAGCCCTCCATAAGGCTTTTAGGGCACAAAACATCGCTTTGGGTTATGAATTCATTTGCCACAGATGAGAGAGGGAACTGCTTTTTTTGTAAAATATCGACGAAGGATGCTTTCCCACTAAGGATTCCACCCTCGAAGAGTTGGAGGGCTGCATGGATATTCTCGTCTCCTCTTAAGAGCATACTGATTCGATCGTAGGCCATGGACTCAGTCCCGCTACGGTTCGGGGCATTGTAGTCCCCGAACTCAAGAATGCTTGGCAGTGTCATGGGGAACCTTTGCGTTCCACATTCGCACGTTGCGCTAGTCTCTAACGGCCAGAAGACTAGTTGTGCGGGGGAGTCTGGAAACGACACAAGGAAACAATCGAGGGGGGATCCACTATTCTTATTATCTTTAATTTAGCACATGCTTTGTGTGTTCTTTTAAAAAAATTCATGCTTTTCTTGCTTAATTTACTATATTTTGTTTATTTTCAAGCTTGAAACAACATCAACATGGTCCTAAAATCAACCAGACAAAGACCCACCTGATTCGGTCTTCCATTGTCTACATCCAAATATAATTGGCTGACCTCAAATGGATATGAATCCTAACCATCAGAGCCCAAACGGTTAGCAATCCAACCCACAGTCACTTTGAGTCAGACCCAATAGTGAGGTACCAGTCTCACACAACATGCCAAAATGGTATTCAGGTGTGTATGAATCCTTACCATCTTGTCATCAGTAAATTTGGGAAACACAGGTATATCACTTCTCTCCCCATCAATCATTTTTATTTTTGTTCTCTTTACAATTTGGGGAACCATAGCTATATCACATCTCTCCCCACCAATCACTTTTTGCTAGTTAGATTTGCTTTTGTTAGCAACTTTTTAAGTTGCTTTTGTCTCTTTTGTTTGGTTAGTTGTGTTATTTTTGGGTGCTTTATGCTTCTTTTTTCATTACAAAATCCACTTTCTAAGCATTTTGTTTGCTTTGTTTTGTAGGACAAACCTGACAGATTGAACCCTACACTTCAAAAAATCAAATTCATCAAACTCTATTAGCTAGACACCCCTCCTAGACTCAGTTTTTGGGGGTTAGATGGTTCTACCTATGAACCGTTAGGTACCTAATTACTGGAGTCTCAGAGGTATTTTTGATCACAGATATAGACCAACAACCTCTATCAATCCCCAACCAGTGTAGGACCTCAGGTAGGAGGCTCTATCCTTGATTTTTAATCTAATTTTTGTAAAGGCAATCACATCTTAATGATTTGTTTTGGTTAATCAAAACTTCATTGTTCTTAAGCTTTCACATTAAACAAAAGTAGTCTCTCCTACCCGTATGCTCTCCTCTCGCAACCAAGGCAATCTTGAGGATCAAAAGGGAGGAGGGTACTTTTGGGATCAAGGAATTTGCCATTATTTTTGTAATCTTTTCATCCCCCATTGCACATTGTATTCCACATCAAATAGGGGATGTAGCTCTATGTATGTTCTCTCCTCGCACCCTAGGGTGATCTTGGAGATCAAAAGTAGGCCATAGCTTCTAAGGCAATGAACTTCACTTCACATATCACATTAAGAGAAGGTAGACCTTGTATTATCTCTCCTCATGCCTTTGGGTGATCTTGAATATCAAAAGAGTGTATATCCTTCTAGGTTAAAAAAAATCTCACTCTTGCACAAGCATTCCACTTTAAAAGGGGTTCCCAGTATGCTTATGCTCTTCCCTTGCACTTCATAAGATCTTGGGAATCAAAAGTAGGTAGGTTCCCAAAGGTTAATGAACCCTATCATCATCATTATCATCATAGAGTAGTTTGGTTTCATGTTATTTTCATGCTTTCATAAAGTAGGTTTAATTTCATGTTCCTTTTTTATGCTTTCATAAAATAGATTTAATTTCATGTCTTTTATCATTTTCCTAGAGTAAAATTTAATTTCCTGCTCTTTCATGTTTTCCTAGAATAGACTTTTTTTTTCACATTCTTTATCATTTTCCTCGATTAGTTTTCTTTCTAGTCATTTTAAATGATTTCCTACAGTAGATTTCATTTCATGTCCTTTCTTGCTTTCCTAGAATAGTTTTTTATTTCATGCTTTTACTATGTTTCCTAGTTTAGATTTTATTTATCGCATTTTCCTAGATTTCTTAGCTTAGCTTTTATTTCATGCATTTCAATGCTTTTTTAAATTAGAATTCTTTTCCTATATTTTATTGCTTTCATAGATTATATTTAATTCCATGTATTTTCTTGCTTTCTTAAATTAGGTTTGGTCATGTTCTTTTTTTTCTTAGAATAGTTTGATTCTCCTGTCTTATTTTTTAATTTCTTAGTATAGCTTTATTTTCATGCATTGTCCTTTGCTTTCTTAGATTAGGTTTTGTTTCATGTCTTGTTTTTAAACTTTTAGATAAGTTTTATTTCATGTCTTGACCTTTATTTTCTTAGATTAATTTTAATTTCATGTTTTGCCTTCCTTTCCTATATTAGATTTTTTTCCATGCACTTATTTGCATTTCTAGTTTAGGTTTCTTTTCATGTCTTATCTTTGCTTTTCGACCTTAGTTTGATTTTCATGTATTGTATTTACTTCCCTAGTTTAGTTTTCATTTTCTATTTTGTCTTTGCTTTCTTAGGCTAGTTTTGATTTCATGCCTTGCTTTGCTTTGTTAGCATAGTTTTCATTTCATGCACTTTTCTTAGGCTAAATTTCCTTTCATGTTTTGTAATTTGCTTTCTTTAGCCTAGAATTTGCATTAAAAAAAATAATTTGCTTTCAATTGCATTCTAGATAGTCAAGGAGCATTTTAGATTAGTACTTGAATTTAAAAATAGGTAAAATTTACACTTTGCATCCTTAGATCAATCTCGTTTGAAAAAATAACAAAAACAAAACACACATCACTTTTGCACAACACGATTTTGCAAAACTAATTGGTGATATTAGACTTCAGTCCCAACCATCAGTTGATCCTCTAGACACCATAGTTTTTTTTTTTTGAAAAAAATGAAAAAAACTTGTATTAAAACAAAAAGACAGTTACAAGAGGGAGAAAGGGCATCCCAACCAAGCGCAAAGAGACCAGAAGTACAAAGGGCGCGAAAACGCGACATGTCACGAAAACGCGACATGTCGCGAAATCGCGACACCAAACCAAACAACCGCCGCGCCACAACAACCAGTCGCGATAACGCGACAAGTCGCGAAATCGCGACATGTCGCGATATCGCGACAAAAAGCGCCGGAACCACAACACACGAAAAAAGTCGCGAAATCGCGACAGCACAGCACCAAATCACCCAAACGCCAAAAGCGTCGCGAAATCGCGATGAGAAAGCCTGAAGGCACCTGCTCCCCAAAACTGTCGCGAAATCGCGACGAGGACCCCTTTGATCAGCAACTTTGAGAAAGTGTCGCGACATCGCGACGGCTTTTCCTTGGAGCCCCACTTGGCCGGAAGTGTAGCGAAATCGCGACAAGAAAACCAATGGGCGCCCCATCCGCAAAAGTGTCGCGAAATCGCGACATGTTCACCCCCGAGGTGCCCATTACCAAAACTAGTCGCGAAATCGCGACGTTTTCCTACAAGCAGTTTTTCTCCAGAACTGTAGCGAAATCGCTACAGGTTTGCCCCTGTGCTTCCTTTCCATAAACATGTCGCGAAATCGCGACAGGTTATCCATTGGGAGGCTTTTCTCAAAAAGGTCGCGATATCGCGACGGTTTTCCCCCTTAACTAAATTTTGCTCAAAACATCTCAAAATCGCAACAAGTATGCCCCTTTGTGTCCTTTCCTCAAAAAAGGCACGAAATCGCGACGAATTTTCCTTAGAGTAGCTTTTCACACAAATTGTCGCGATATCGCGACGGTTTTTCCCTTTCATGCAATTTTTCTCAAAGCGTCGCGATATCGCGACACTTTTCCTCCAGCAGCAAAACCAACCAAAAGGTCGCGACATCGCGACACCTTCTCATCAACGACCGCGACGGCGCAACATGTCGCGAAATCGCTACAATTTTCCTCCCAAAGCCGCAGCAACCAAAAGGGTAGCGAAATCGCTACAGTTATCCAGGATAGGTCGCGACAGAGCAACATGTCGCGACAGAGCAACATGTCGCGACAGAGCAACATGTCGCGAAATCGCGACAGAATACCAAACAGGGTCGCGACGGCGCAATATGTCGCGATATCGCGACAGAAACTAACCTTAGTCATTTTTGAGCTCATGGATGCAGGGATCGTTCCAGACCACTCCGAATCTCTTCATCTATCATAGGCATATCAACGTGCAGTTGAACACCTACCTCTTTCTCAGCACCCATCTTCGCAAGGAAGTCAGCTACCGTGTTTAGATTTCTACTCACATACACAGGGATGACATCATCTAACTCCCTCCATAACTCCTTGATTTGAGATATCAACATCCGTAGTCTCCAGGCTTTTAAAGAGAAATTCCGCAAGCAATCTAGAGCGCCGATCAGGACTTGAGAATCGGATTCAAGAATTATCCTCCGGTAACCCTGCTTGATAGCCCAGATAGACGCTGACTTAATGGCCAAGGCTTCGGCTTCATTGTTCGTGGCTCTGCCCAATCCCTGCAATTCCCAATAAAGAACCGCACTCGAGTGATCCCGACAAACAACACCAATTCCTGCGTTGCCGGGTTGCCTTTTGCAGCCCCATCAGTATTGATCTTGATCCAGCCTTCAGGGGGAGGTTTCCAGCATGATCTGTCTTGCCTCTCATGACCCTCAACCCCCTCTTCAGGATGCCCAAGAGTAGCCTGATTCTTTTCATTGACAAAAGTAGCAACAGTTTCTGTGACTTTGCTCCAGATGACCTGCCAAACGCCGTCAATCGAGGAGAAAGTGTTTCTAAAGATCCGGGCGTTTCTCTCCAACCAAACTTGCCACCAAATGAAGAGAAAGCCTAACAGCCAGCCAGTTCGGAGAGCTATGGAATTGAACCTGCCCCATTTCCATTTTTCCCAAATATTGGTACGGTTGAGAACACCATTAGCCAGGAGATTAAATTGAGAGAACCAGCGTTCCCAAATATGATGAGTAAAAGGACACTCAAAAAACAAATGGTCGCAGTTTCCTCATGTTGGAGGCATAAAGCACATTGAGAGGGGCCATTGAAACCCCTACGTCTGAGATTGTCAAAGGTGAGAAGACCATTATGCATAAGTTGCCAAGCGAAGAAATTCACTTTCGGCCAACCCTTTGAATGCCAAATCCTTCTCCAATGCTTAACCGGAAAAGAGTGTGGGGGAGGCTCGGGGAGGATCTCTTCATATCCGGCCTTAGCCGAGTAGACCCCAAGGCTTCCATAGCCCGGAGCTAATTCATCTTCCTCATCCTTCCCCGTGAGGAACCTTTACGACAAGATTTTTTTTGCGGGATAGGCGCCAACTCCGGAGAGACAGTAATTGGCCACCCCTCCCATCGCTTAAACTTTTTAAATGTATACCCCCCCAAATGACTGGTAAGAAGATAATTATCAATAAGGATCCAACCATAGGCTTCTAAGGCGGTCATGATAGGTTGTAGCTCAGGGAACATAACAATAATGGGCGGATCTTTGGTCCCAAGAGTCGATCCGAAGCGAGCCTTGTCTCCTTTCCCCACTTTCCAGAATAATTGATCTTTGATAATCTGGGACCCAAGCTTGAGAGTCTGCCACACTAAGGAACCAGGAAAGCGACCCACCTCATTGGGATGAACATGCCCCAAATATTTCTTGGAAAGAATTCTGCTGAAGAGAGAGGATGGCTGAGAAATCCACCTCCAATACAGTTTTCCAGCCAAAGCTCTGTTATTAAGCATAGAACTTCTCAAGCCCAGCCCTCCTTTATCCTTAGGCTGGGTAACTTTGTCCCACCCAACCAAGGCCCATTTTTTCTTCCCTTTTGCGCCTTCCCATAAAAATCTTCTAGCCATTTTGTCCAGCTCTTTCCAGATGGTATGAGGGGCAGCCAGTATTGAGAATTTATAGATCGGCAAAGCACTGAATAAGCGATTTCGAGAAGGTTAATCTACCCCGTAGCTTAGCCATTTATGGGCCCAATGATTCATTCTGTCTTTGATGCTTGCTAACAGGTTCTTCCAAATATCAATATTTAACTTTTTGAAATGAAGGGGAACGCCCAGGTAAACAATTGGAAGAGAAGTCCTTGTGAAGCCCAGGATCTCAATAACGCGCTCCTGAAGCCGTTGGTCGAGATTGAAAAAGACCACTTTGGACTTCCTGACATTTAGAACATGATTTGAAGCCCTTAGGTAGAAATTCAAAGTATCTCTGATTCCTCTAGCTTCCCGAAGAGTGGCCGCACCAACCAGACCCGTATCATCCACAAATTGCAAGTGAGTCAGAGTTTCCTCCCCAACCTTGATACCAGAAAGCAGACCTTGTTGCCTTCTCCTCAAAAACAGTCTGCCCAAACCTTTAGCCAAGAGAAGGAAGAGATAGGGAGAACAAGGGTCTCCACTGGCGGAGCCACGGGAGCGCCAAAAGGAAGCGAGGGAAGGCCCTTAATGAGAACGAGAAAAAGAGGGAGAAGAAACACAACTCATAACCCAATCAATCCATTCTGAGAGAAGCCAAAGGCGACCAACATTTTCGACAAGAAGCACCACTCCACCCGGTCATAAGCCTTGGACATATCCAGTTTAATGAACATGCCTTTGTTGCCCGAAGTTTGCATTGAATGGATGGCCTCCTGGGCCAAAACCACCCCATCCAATATTTGTCTTCCCTCAACAAAGCCCCCCTGTTCAGGAGAAATGATGCTATGAAGAAGGGGTTTAAGCCTCTCAACCATTATCTTAGTGATGATTTTGTAAATCACATTGCATAAAGCAATAGGCATAAAATCAGAGATATGAGTCCCCGCTTCCCCTTTTGGAATTAAAGCAATGAAGGTGTGATTGATCGCCATGAGCATTCTTCGATTGGATCCGGATTCCTCGATGATGACCAGAACATCCTCCTCCAAGGTATCCCGGAAAGCCTGAAAAAATTCAATAGGAAAGCCATACGGACCGGGAGATTTTCCGAGTACTCATACCAAAGACCACATTTCTCGGTTCATCCCTTTCAATGGGTCTAAGCGAGGTCCGATTGTCCTCTTCGAGAGATAATAGGAGGAATAACATTAAGAACTTCGTTACGAGCCTCAATATCTTCTCTGCATACTTTCCTTAAAAAGTTTAGAAAAGTAATCGATAGCATGGGAGTGCATACCAGGAATAGTATCGAAGACATTTCCATGTTCATCTTTGAGAACTTCCATATTGTTCATCTGTCTCCTAGCACAAGCTGACCGATGAAAAAATTTGGTATTTCTGTCCCCCTCTAATAACCAAGTATTTCTAGCCCTCTGTTTCCAGTATAACTCCTCTTGGTTGTCAATGTCCTCAACCGCTTTACGCAGTTCGTCATCTTCAGATTTGAGTTGCTCGATAATTGATCCTTCCCTAAAAAGTTTTTGAACCTCCTCCCATCTAGCCACCAAGGGGGCCCTTTGGGGCCTGGAAATCCGACTTGTTTCCTTTCCTCCACTTGTTTCAATTGAAATTTGACAAATTGAAGGCTGTTTATGAAATTTGAACATTCCTTGTCCCAAAAGGTGGACGGCCTTCTATCCACCAATGAGAAATTTTCTGTCGAAGGTCCTCCTTTTGTAACCAAAAATTCTCAAATTTAAAAGGCCTATGGTGCTTGTCCTCTCGAAGTCCCTCCCTCAAGCAAAATGGGAAAATGATCCGAAATAGGGCCCTCCAAAATCTGGAACTTAAAAGTCCATTTAACAAAAGCCTCCTCTGAGACCAAAAAGCGATCTAACTTGACCTTCCTGCTATGTGGCTCCTTTCTCTTGTTTGTCCAAGTGAAAAAAACACTAGGGCCTTGAACGTCCACTAGATTAAAGGACTGAACTTGGGCAATCGAAGCCGATCCCCTGGATCCAAAATAGGGGAGCCACCTTCCTGGTCCCAGACAGATAATTTTGCATTAAAATCCCCTGCAATAATCCGGTCATAACACTCCCTGTATGCTCTCATGTTGTGAACGAGCGTCCCATTGGAGCCTCGGCCATCAAGATCTTGGGCCCCATAAAAGTTGGTTATAAGGACCAGCTCGAGAATTGAAGTTATTTACGAAGAGAGAAGTAAGTACACCCCTACAAGCTACATGTTCTAAAGCAGTCCAGACCGGAGGGTTCCAAAGGGTAACAATTCCAACTGAAGCTCCTTGGGCAGCCACGTCCATATACCCAGCTCCCATCCAGATTTTAGTAGCGGTTTTACTCATAATATCTAAAGACATTTTGGTCTCCTGAAGAAGCAAAAAATCTGTTTTACGGTTTTCTAAGAGTCTTTGAACAAGCAGATTGATGGGTTCTACTGTTTAAACCCCTAATATTCCAAGATTGAATAATCATTGAAAACCTTGAGAGCGGTAAGAATCAATGGTCCTCACCAATCCTCCATTGATTAGCTTATCTCCTTGAGGTCATTAGTAGTTCCTTATTGGATTTTCTTCCCGCTCCTTGAGAGTTATTGTTTCTTGATCTCTTTTCCACCTGGGAAATCCCTAAAGCGGGCCTTTCTCTGTTTTTATCTGCATTTCCCATGGTAACATCTTTTATAGCCGGTGACTTGTCTGGGAGTGTATAACCAAAGCCCCTGGATTCTCTGACTGCAGGTACTCAGCTGGCACAGTCACCTGTTCTACTACGGGAGTGAAGGAAGGAGAAACAAGAGGTGGAGTGTTGACATTCTCACCATTCCCAACCACTCCTTCCATAGATTGGTCCTCCAGATCCACTAATGACTTAAAAATTTCATACCGATTGTTTGGCTTGAGTCGTACTGCTCCTTGCCATTTTTCTTTTGTTTCTCTTTCGTTTCACTTGTTCAAAGCCATCCTGCTGAGCATCAGGACCTGGAGAATTGCTAGAGGGTTCATTGACCGGACTGGACTTACCCTCTCTAGGGCGGTTTGACATTCCACTCGGAGCCTCCGTTTTTGTGCTCACTACGTTTGGGCAGAACCTTGCCAAATGTCCATGCTTATGGCATACTCGGCACCTGAAAGGTAGGGCCTCATAGTCTAGCTGCTGGATCCAGGGTACTCCTGCAAGCTCAAGTTCCACCTCAACTGGTAGAGGCTGACTAATGTCCATCTCTACACATATTCTAGCAAAGGCAATGAGATTGCCCTCTATGGTATCTTTGGAGACTCCCAGAAATCTGCCTAGGGAATTACCTATTAATTCCAACACCTGCTCACCCCAAAACTCCATCGGGAGAGCGTACAGCCGGATCCAGACCGGGACAGCCGTGGGTTCGATGCGGGGGTCGAAACCCACTCTCCAGGGTTGGACAAATAACCCTGCTGGTCCATGGTTTCTCTTCTCTGATTCAAATGCTCTGTTTCTATCTGCTAAAGAAGAGAAACTTATGATGAAATACCCATTGCTTATAGGCCATAGAGAGTACTCACCGTGTGGCTCCCAGTTCTGACGAACCCAGGTATGCGAGAAAATTCGGTGTGGGCCGGATGCCCATGAATTTGCGAGATCAAGTCGTGATTAGCTCGGTAGACGATTGTATCTTCGACCGGCATTGGTTCTATTACAATCTTAGGCACTGGAGGAAGATTGTGGGAGGCATCCATTAACGCGGTGAGCATTTGGGCCATTGGCAACAATCTTGAGTATCGATTGAAAAGCATTCCGGTGAGCTCCGTCCGTGGAAGGCGAGGGAAAATCTTTCAGCTTCTCGGCATATGAGGTCTTTCTCCCGGCAGGAGAAACAGGAGGAGACCCCATCGGGCCCTCCGGGACCACTAAAGAACCTTCAGGCGAAAGCAGAAACAACCCCCCAAAGCCCTAGGCAAGATCTTCGGGCCAGAGTCCCTCGAGCAACACCAGACGCCGTCACAAAAAATTTCCCGCCAAAAGCCAAATCGCCAGAGCCGAGCGTTCGGGAATTCCTATCTCTAGACACCATAGTTAGATCACATAATTTCTTGGATTTCATCATCGGGAAGATGAATACCCTTAGGACTAGCTCGGGGTAGTCTAAGGTTATACATGCTTGCTCATGGGGCTAAATAATCAGTGAGTGTGCAACTATTATTTTTGAATGAGCTCACTTGAAGGTGAAGTAGAAGCTCATTTGGCCTACGCAGGTTTTAGACAACACTGCCTCTTATACCCCTTGAAAAGGCTATTGTAGGTCTTTTTCCCATTAGGATACCTTGAGCCAACCCTTCCCTAGGAAGCCCTTTTGGCTATTTGTGCACTACTTCTTCCTATGTACTCTTGAATATATTGGGAAGTGTGCATAAGCACACCTTGTAGATACCGCCCCATCCACCTTTTTGTAGATATTAGGGATAGGCAAAAAATAAAGACACACTAAAAACAAAAAAAAATCCAAAACTTCCAACAACACAAAACATCAAAACACAACCTAACTAAATGTTTGGACCAACATTGTTTGATGTTTGTTTGATTGTTTGTGTAGATAGTATTTTCTTTAAAAAACAACAAAAGACTCAAAACATAGTCTTACCACCTTCTTGCCATCTATGTATGCATCTATAACCCCTATAACCTATCTCTAAAGTCAATATTTCAGCCCCTGATAATTTATAGTCATAACCATATAATCCCGAATGATTAATAGTTGTAGTCATCATACCCTAGAAAATCATACTTAGGGTCAACTTATGACATCCCTTTCTAACCTATTCATTCTTTCATATTTTGCCCTATATTCAACTGCTTATGGTACTAACCAAAATTCAAGCCCATGCATAGGAACACCCTCTCAAGGAACATTCTAAACAAATGCATCATCCCTCGATGACTCCTCTAAACCGTTTGGAGGAGGTGCTTCCTACCCAATCTAATACCTTATCCACCATCTATCTTAACCTTATCCATATATTGAGGTCCACTCTTGACCCTCACATGCTAATCTAGGCCTAATATCTTAGGCCATACAAGCCACTCTAACCAAGAGCCCTCACACAAGGACAATGTAATCCCCCTCATATCGATCAACCACATCTTCCACCCCTCCTTCCAACATCATCTCTTCCCCCTCTTCTCCCAACACCCTGACCTCCATCCTACATGGCTCATGTAGTTTGACACTCATAGCTTTGCCACTCATCCTATTATCTTCTCCCACATTTTACCTACCCATACTCTTACCCCCACCAACATAATCTTGACCATGTCAACACCCAATCCAATCATATCATGATAATTTCAACCACATCCCCAACTGACTTACAACAAATCCTAGATCGAATCACAAATATTGAGATGTAGTCAAGTCATCAAAAGACTTCTACATCACCCTCGAAACCTTCCTCTATCCAATCTTCCTCTACTCCCCCTTCTTCTTGTAAACCTTTCAATCATCCGCATCATCCTCCTCGTACACCTCGCACTTGGGCACCTCTATCAAAGCCATTGCCAATTTTTTTTCAAAATTTGTATAACGCAAAAGTTATCTCTTTACCTGACACTTGCCTAGAGAAAAAAAACAAGCCCAAATATAAATGGTATAAGGAGCACCACTATTGTATATATAATCATAAAAAAGATCATAACATCGATGAGTATCAACAATTCAAGCATTTGGTACAAGATTTGCTAGACCGTAGAAAAAAAACCATCTCATCAACATGATCCCCTACTTATAGCATCATTCTTCCATAATATTTTATTCCTAATCAACCATCTTCTCTCACTCATCCACCTCTTATAAATAGCTCTCATCACTTCTACACATCCCAAATTGCATCCCATAACAAATCATCTCATCGCTTGAGTTGGATGATATTACCTTATCAATATTATCATAAACTTGATCAAAATCCAACACCTAATATTAGAATTCACGTCTATCCTAGAACCTTGCTTGAGACTATCATTAGCCCTCCTTTGCTAGGGAAAAACTAAAATTTCTCTTCTCAACACACTCTAATATAATCCCAATTTAGTATGCTCCACGCATGTCTGTATGGTTACCAATGCCTACATTGCATCAAGGATATAACTTAAGACCACTTACAATCAATTTGTAGCATCTTGAGATAACTTACCATATGGTTGGCCTACTTCCTAAATTAAATGTGCTCAAAAATCTATTAAAAACAAGGTTCAAATATATTCATCCCTTCCATGACTAGGGCATCTTACATTGATCATGATTCAAGACAACATGAATCCTTCTCATGTGTCACTTTGATCCACTTCCATCCATTATCAACCATCATCACCACCCATTCACTCACCAACCCCGCTAGTTCTCCTTCTTCGTTACCTCTTCCATCTTATCACCTCCTTCTCTAATAGGGTCCATGCCATTGTTGTATGATCACACTACAAGCGACTATGTACATATGGTCGATTCCTTGCTTTCCCTTTATTTCTCCTTCTCACATTCCTTTGCCTTCTATTTTCCCTATTCCTCTTCTCTTATTTTCTCCATTTTGTTTCTCCCCTTACCTTTTATCTTTCTCTTCATCTCTCTTCTCGTATTCCTATTGATTCTTTGATTGGGGGGAGTTGTCATGACCCTCCTTGGTAGGACTTTTGGCATGGGAAAAAAATGCATTGATCAATGATGATTTGATACTTATTTTTGATGCATTTGATTGATTATGCAATATTTATATTGTTTTATCCTTAAAGAATATGGTACTGCTAATGTATTGTTAATATGTAGGACCAAGTACACTCATGGGTGGAAGAGGTAGAATCAACCACCAAGAATGGGGTACTTGAAAAGGGAAATGATGATTTCGATAGCTCAAGGTAACATGAACGACTACCCTCATATAGATGCATGCTTCTTGTTTTGGTGGTCATAAGAAATCCAATTATCTAGAGCTTGAATTTGGTAACCTAGAAGTTACCGTAAGTCTTCAATTGGGATAAGACATTGGACTTGTAAAAATATCATCCACCTTGTTTGTTGCATTTGATACTTTCTTATATTTGAAAAGACTTTATCTAATTTTTCCCTTCTATTTTGATTTTTATAAAGAAAAAAAGAGAAGATCCATCTTGTTTAAATAAATTAAAAGAAGATAGCTTTTATTTTCCAAATCTAATAAATATTTGAAAAGGAACCCCTTTTTAATTTAAAATAATAGTTTTTTATTAATAAAAAATTGAATCTTTATTTAAATAAAGAAAAATGGTCTTCTTTTAGGAGTGTGGGATTTTGAATAAAGAGAAGAACTATATTTTTAATTAAAACATCTCCTCTAGATAGGCTTGTCTTAAATTTTGGTGGATGGCCATTTATGTGGGGAGAAGACTTTGGGGAATAGGGGAGAGGTGCCTTGTTAAGAAGACCTCATAGGCAAAAGAGGGATTATCTTTTTTTGGGGGGGATTTTCGAAAGGTAAGAAGGGGGTAGTGCTTTGAAGGATTTCTATAGGAAATAAGAGGAAAAATAACAATAGACCAATAACGTTTTATTAGGTTGGTTTAAAATAAATAAACTCCTTTCTCCTTACTAGGTAAAATGTTGATGTTTATTTATGCCTTCCAAATCACTTACCATCCCTTAGCCATCATGTGGACCCACTAAAACCTAGTGTATCTTCCACTTCCACCTCTAGGGCATGGACTCCTTGGCCACTAGTTGGTGGCCGATTGTTTGTATGACACCCTATAGCTTTTGAAGTTCGAGGGCACCATTAACTCTGTGTATGTGGGATTAATTACCTACATGTTTTAAAACTTTAATCAATTTTTATTTCCATCGATGATCGAGAAGAACCACCATGGGGATTTTCCTCCACCACTACATTGGTCTACCTTTCACCACCACTCGACCATCGGGTGGTGGTAAAATGCTTTATCATGACTCACAACTCTTAAAGAGATGTGAGGCTCCCACATTGTACATGTGGGATAAAGCATGCAAGCCCAAAGGGCTTGCACTTTATCCCACATGCATAGTGGGAGGGGAATGAGCCTCGCATAAGAGGCTAGTGCACCTCTAAGATGCTAGCCAAGCTAAGGCTTGACAGAGACTACGCTTAGCTTTGGTCAGCCATCACCATCTATGTTTGGCCTATCGTTTGATGCCATACGGTAGTTTAGAATTTGTTGTTTGATTTAGGTTATGGTTTTACCGCCTATTGTGGAGTTCTTAAGTTGGATTTTAGTAATCCCACATATGTAGAGGAGAGGGGCACGAACCCCTTAAGCTAGCCCGTGTGCATTAAGTTAGTTAGCCAAGCATAAACTAGATGTGTTTGGGTGTGGCCAGTTGGTTGGGCCTGTGTCATGTGATTAGTTAGCCACCTGTGTTGAGGTTTGTGACCCACGTAGGGTTTGCTTAACCACCTATATTTGTTGAGTTTAAATGGTTGACTCTCAGGCCTATCGGCCTTCCTTTTTTATTTCCACTTAAGGAACCTTTGGAAATATTAATTAATTATGTTGGGTTCAAGGAATGAAATTAAGTTTGGATTATTATTTTTAAAAAGGAAAAAACTTCTTGTAGGATTATAGTTAAACTAAGTTTGGTTTTAATTAAAAGGACTTTTTGTATTAAAGCATAGATAGAATTGAATAAATGAAATGATTTAATGAATTAATTAATTAAGGGTATATAACCTTAGTTGATTGAGTAACTGAAATGTTTTAATGAATTTGATTAATTAATGGTATGGGACCTTAGTTGATTAAGTAAATGAAATATTTTAATGAATTTGATTAATTAAGGGAAAGGGACCTTAGTTGATTGAGTAAATGAAATATTCTAATGAGTTTGATTAATTAAGGATATGAAACCTTAGTTGATTGAGTAAATAAAATATTTTAATGAATTTGATTAATTAGGGGTATGGGACCATAGTTGATTAAATAAACACATTTATTTAAATAATTGGTTTATTAAGGGCATGGGACCTTAATAGATTGGAAAAAATGACTTTGTGTGATGAAAAGCATGAAACTTTGATTGACTAAAGAATGGGTTGTGAATTTAATATTCATTTGATGAAATGATTCTCTTCTTCTATTGACAAAGATAAGAGTGAATTTATGGGGTTTCTTTTGATGTTGATTAGGTAAATTATGATTAAATACATTAAGTAGTTTTGTATAGTTACAATTTGGCAACCATATTATATATGCACTTATGTTAAGTTAATAGTAGATGCATTTATATGCATGCTTTATAAGAACCATGAGTTGTCATGATCCTTTACTACCATCAATTAAGCAATGGAAAGATAGGAGAATCAAGGACACATGGAACCTAAACTTAACCTTGACATTGGTGGCAAAAATGAATTTATTTATTAAATTGTACTCTAGGGGAGTAACCCCTAGATGGGCATTGATGTAATACTTATTCTTTTAAAGTATGGAGGTTTTACCATACTTGGATTATATATAGATGTAATAAATAAATGAAGAATATATCTCAAACTTGATGTGTAGGTACTTGTAGTTGTTATGGTTTCATATTAATTCCTTCATTTAAATGCTTTAATTAGATGATTTTTTATTTAAAGTACTTACTTGATGCTTATGTAGATATTATCATATGTTTAGATTATTAGATAGACTAAGCATAGTTATAAAGGTTTACTTTTTAGCATGATTAGATGGTTGACTTGTTATCCAAAATAATTAACAAATATGTGTTAAAAGTAAGAAGAGGAAACTCAGGGATTATGATCTCTTATGTCAAATTAGAAGAGAAATCCAAACAATTATGAATGAACTTGAAAATCTATAAGAGAAATAAGTTAGCTCATCGTGAGGATGAGATGGATAACTTATTTCATAATACATATAGTATACCTACACAAATAGACTTGTGTATGGTATAAATATGAGCATATTCCTTCGAATGATAGAAAGAAATAAGTTAGCTCATCCAAAAGATAATATGGATAACTTATTTAAGATACGCGTAGTATACCCACGCAAACGAACTTGTATATGGAATAGAGATGGGTGTATCCTTTAGTATATTTGTGAATGAGAAATTAGATCAACTTAAAAATTAGATTAGTTTAGTTATTTTAACATTAATGCACATGTTGGTTAGGGATATGTGAATCCCTCTCATTTTATGATTGTAAAAAAAAAAATGCCTTATTAATTTAGCTAACTTTTGGGCCATTACATTTGGTATCAAAGCTCTAGGTACGAGGGACTAAAAGCTTCTTGGAATGTGTTAAGGTATTTGGGTATCTTCCTATTCAGGCCCTTGCGTAGTTCCTAAGCCAAAGCTGGGAAGACCTAGAATTTTCACTTGCTAGAAATCTAAAGGGGATTAACCCCTAGGATGGATAGTTAGTAAGCTATGTCACCTTATATATAGTAAATGTGACCATTGGTGTTAGAATTTATTATTAGTTTTAGAGTACCACCCCACATAGAATGAGGGTGGTTTTAGTAAGAAAACTTTGTATCTAACTGGAATTAGTAGTACAATTCAAGATAAAGTTGTAACCTAATCTACTACTCTTTATTGGAGGTGACCAGGATAAATGACACCAAGGACAAGAGAAGGAGATTCTACTTCCTCAAATAAACAAATCCCTCAAGATGATATTAAGGGGAAAACCATGGTTGTAAGGGCAAGGAATTTAAGCAAGGAGGTAAAGAACCACACTAATACTATATCTTTGTCGCAAGAATAGATAGACCAAAAAAAAGAACTATTAAATCTACAGAAAGAGCAGATAAACCAACTTAAACTAGTAATTAATACCTACTTAAATTTTGTAGACCCACCCAAGGAGGATCGACGATCCTTAAAGAAGGAAAAGAGTGTTAAACTAAAGAAATGAGAACTCAATCGGATAAGGAAAAGTATAGTTTGGCATGGGTATAAAGGAAATAAAAGATAACTAAGATCACCTCAAGCAAGAAAATTGGGAAGCAAACTCAGAAAAAGCACCTAGGCACCAAGGTAGGTTGCTACTAGTGTGAGGGTCCACATTATGTAGTCGACTACCCAACTAGGGCAAAACTAGGTATATGGGTAAAGAGGATAAGCCTTGAGATTCATGCAACCTTAGGAAATAAGAGTTGGGATGGACAACCCCCTTCGTTGCTCTGGAAAAATGAAGGTTTCTTATCCTTATCCATTAAAAAAAAGGTAAATTTTAATTGATAGTGGAGCCACAAATAGTTTTATTTCTTCTAGAAAAGTTAGGGATATGCCAGAAAGGCTAGGATATTTGGACCAAGGGTGAAAGGTCAAGTATGGTTCTATGTAAACCTACTCAATGGATCAATGTTTTCCAATGGTGGAAATTACCCTAACTAGTGGTTCTACCAAAGGTTGTTTGTATGTAGCTTTGCTACATGCTTTTGATGTGATCCTAGGAATGGATTGTGAAAGACATAAATTTGCACCATAAACAAGATATAAAAATGAAACACAATTATTTGAACAATAAAATGAATCTTTTATTAATTTATCTTTTTCAAGTGTTACAATAACATCCCCTCAAGGGATTTCATCAGTGATACAATAACTACAATAGGGGTATTATTCCCATTTTCATCAGAAATGATCCAAGTGCAATATGGAAGATCTTTGTGCTAGCATGTCGAGAGAGAGTGGGTTTTCAATGATTGTTGTGTGAGAGTTTGATCCTTAGCCTTTGTTGTACTTGAGTCCTATGACCTACACACAAAGTGAATGAAAGCAGATCAGTAGCATATGAAGGGTCCACTAGGGTGGAACCCGTAGTTGACCTGAAAATATAAAGCTAAATAAGAAACAAATGCATGCATGTAATGATAGAAATATAAACTATTGTAGGAATAGGAAATGTAAGGATCTAGTCTAAATGTGCAAAAAATAGGAAAAATTGGTTTCCTGATCAAGATCATATTGGGTTGAGATGGTTTCATTTATGGATCATCTTGAGGTAAGATAGTCGTTGTCGTGGGCTTGCGCTTCTATGTAACCATGTCTAGATAGTGTTTTAGGTGATGCAGAGATGTATTGTTGATAGATTCTTATGAGCATGGAGGTGAGTTAACAGATTTGAGAGATCACCAGAGTGATGATGCTGATCATGCAAGGTAGATAAATGTGGCTTCAAAACCTATGTGGTGATCTAATAGCATCGGGTTGGCAACAGGAAGGCTTGGCAAGAGGTTACATTTTGGTAGCACTTCGTTACGTTTTGCATTCAAATTCATCATTTTTAAAACTAAGGAGGGAGCCTGGTTTTATAGCCTCCTAGCATGAGGTAAATGAGGAAAGTGTTCAACAATCAAGGTCAACTTGATTGTTGTTTCCCAAGCAATAGAATGTCACCAGTAGGTGATTGCAGGTGGAAGGCACTACCAATTGATGTCAGTGTAAAGTTAGGCATGACATTGACAGACAATTAGCTACCTATTAATTTTTTTTTAGTTTCATGTGATCATCTTGGGTCAAGATAGTCACGACCTTGAGATCTTCTCAGGTCGAGATGTTGTGAGAGCTAGCTCTCTTTGGAATTTTTTTCCTCTTGAGCAATCCCACATGAGAGGGAAATTCCCATGTTGATGTTGTGCGCGGGTGAAGATGCTAGCGTACATTTTCATCCATCAACAGTCATTATAAATGAAAATTCATATTAACTATTAAAAACTTATATAGATATTGATTTATAGTTTTATAATCACAATCATTTAAATCCAAGAGGGGTTTTAGATAGGGAGATTTTATATCATCATATTTCTACATTATTATGGCATAGGTATTGGGAAGGTGTAGGCACCTAAAAATGTCATATTTTCTCTTTTTTAAGGTTAAAATTTAATTATTGCATAATTGCTCCAAATAATCCAAATATTTGACATTGTCATCTTAAAATATTAAATCACCCTATTTTAGCCCCTTTGACCCATTAAGCCCCATCCTACACCTAGCCCATGGTCACCATGTGACTATCCCACTCCCCCTAGCCTATGTGCACACTCCCCTAGTCTATGTGCACATTCCCCTAGTCTACCCTATCACCCTAGCCTAGCCTACCCCCTACTCTCCACATCCCCATGCACCCACACAACCCCCCATGCTCTTTAATGCATATGGATGGGGTGAGAACCCTCTCCATCCAAAAACATTAATGAGGCATGCCCCTTGGATGGGGTGAGGACTCTCTCCACCCAAAAACATTAATGAGGCATGGTGCACACATGCCCCTTTGACCATCCAAGTGGGAAAACCCAAATTTTTCCCTCCCCTCACTCAAGCCACTTGTATGCCATGTCACCTCCACCTCACCTCCACTTCACCACCCCCTCACCCTTGAGAAAATCTATAAATAAACCCCCATTTATTTCATTTCATATGTGTGTGAGATTATCATAGGGAAACTCTACCAAAATTTATCTAGAATCTATTTGTATGCATTTGTGAGGAGTCATCTTGCTTGGGTGTTAGCCATGGACAACATTGTGTGCCTCTCCTTGCATTTGTTTTATTTTGTAAATTGCTCATAGGTCAAAGCTCTAGAAGTCACCAGATTCAAACTAGACACAACTGACAACCCAATGTAGGTCCCCACTAAAGAAAATTTTATTTTGGTCAATACAACTAAGACCATCTACAGAGGGACCATTTACAGTCAAAATTGTCCCAATAGGGACGGTTCTCATCAGGAACCAGTCATAGTTAGTCAGATCGCAATAGACCATTTATAGAGGTGAGCAAGGTAATTTTATTGTGTTTTTATCTCATTTTAAGTTCTATTTAATGCTTTAGTTCAAGTTTTATTATTGTTTTGCTCCTTTCATAAGCTTGGGTCCAACTTAGGTGGACCCAATAGGTGCTATTAACATTTTCTTTGGTTGTGCAGGTGTGGAGACTTTGCTCAACCCATGGTGGTACACAAGCATAAAACCACCCCTCTTGAGGTGGTAAAAGAAGACAAAAGTACCAAATATTATATTGTGAAAGGGATTTCACCTTGAAAATCCACTTTGTAGCCCAAGGGGCATTTGAAAATATCATTGTTGTAACATCTTCTAAGTTAATAAAATGGCATGTTTTCTTTACTACAAAAGGAACTTGAAGAAAGCATACAAATATGGGCTAATAAGTGGAATTTAGGATAGTAATAACATCAACAACATTGCCTATCAATACTTTGTTAGATAACGATATTATATTTTTTAGTTTGGAAAAAGTAGTTGGCACCTAGGTGTTGTAGGTGAGTTGGAGAGGAGAGGGCAATCCTCCAAGGGAGGTCCCAGGTTCAAATCTCCACCCTACCAAAAAGCTAAATTGGGTATCTAAAATCCAATTGATAATATTGGTGCGGGTAGGGTCGGGTGCGACCCCGGGTGACTTTGACGGTGTAGAACCCCTCGTTCGTGGTCTCTCAGACCAAGGCGGCTTCGCAAGGGGTTTTTTGCTTAAAAAAAAAAGAAAAGAAAAGTAGTGGTAGGTTTTTCCTATTACTTCAACAAACTTACGAGATTTCTCTATAATAAAAGTGCTTGAAGATAATGAAATTATTAGTATTAAATATTTGAAATAATATATGTTCTTGCAAATATTTCTAGGCCTACATGTGGTATCATAGCCCAATGCATAGTTTGTGGTTGATGTTACACCAAAAATATTGTTCAATGCTTGGTTGATTTTTTTACCAAAAGAAGGTTGATTACACCAATAGAAGGGTGGGTGATATCATCTAGTTGATTATACCAAACACCCACCAATAAAGAGTTTGAAGAACTCTAGTTGATATCACTAGAGACCCTAAAAATAGTGTTGTCATTTGGAGTCATTTCCTTCAAATAAAGATGTTGCTCTCCAAAGTTTCCCATGTTGCACGTAACAAAGGATCTATTCTTAAAAGTTCTTCATGTTATGTGTAGTACAAGCATTGTTATTCAAATATTTTTTTGTCATTCACTCCAAAAGTATTCAACATCTTTATTATATATTAAAAATGTTTTATTAATCCTTTATCAACAATAAAGCCCAAAAAGATCTATAAAAAGGAGATATGTTGCATAATTTAAGTCATTTTTGAGCAATAGAATGTAGAAAGTGCACTATTGAATGCAAAAATAAAATTCTATTTGAGGAGAGTTGTTGAAATTACCATCTATGCAATGTTTAATCGTTTATACAAAGGATCATGTTTAAAATTGAGATCGCCTAGAGAAGAAGGCAATCGTTTATGCAATGCTCAAGGCTCATACATACAAAGCTCAAGGCTCATACATACAAACCTAAGACATTTATCTCCTTGGTTGGACAATGCATATCTAGGATACAATTAGTTTGTGTTGTTCTAATGCATAGAGAAGAAAGCTAAGGTATCGAGAAATTATTTATGCACAGGATATATTCCAAATGTTCATTCTTCAACACAAATACCAGGTATGAATTTTGCATATTATAAAGTCAAGAGCACATGATTTATTGGAAAATATAATTGATAAAAGAGGCATAAGGTTAGAATACATGATTTTTAATTAGTACAAAGTTGGGAGAGCATTTGAACTTATGATTTATCATTGATTAGAAAGGCATTTGCAAGTGAAAAAAAAATAATAAAATCGGTCGATAAATTGGCAAGCGTTCCAGATATTTATCCATGACTTTGTTGTATTCTCCATCCCCATCCCAAAACATCAAAGAGTGGGGGTACAAATCAACAACAGAGTGTGGCTGACACCAAAAAAATACCTAAAATCCATAGGACTACCCAAATTATTGAACTTTTTTTGGCCATATTTCACTCATCTAGACTCGAATTGAGCTAAAATTTTGAGGGTAGATGCCTGAAAAACCCTAGAACATCTCCACCAATTTTTAGATAATTTGGAGCAACACATATCCTAGTGCATCCCTATGTGTGAATGAGATTTTTGGCAAGCGGTTGTGCAAGGATTTCATCTCGGTTGAGTGCAAGCAGCTCCAAAGGTTGGTTTTTAGGGCCTTTAGGCCCTAGCGGCCAATATATTTGTGGTTTATACTCAATATTTTAGTAGGATATATTGCAGGGGATCCAAGATGGGTTAGAAATCTGTATTTCAATAGATCATGCTATGAACTTGAGTGACAATGACTTCCAATTTGCTGCATAAAATAAATGTGAAAACCATACCTTTCCATGATGTCTAGGGCAAGGATTAAAGAGATCATGAAATAAGTTTCAAGTAGATGATCAAAAAATGGCTCAGATCTTAAGTGAAAATCTACTGTGAAAACCCCTATTAAGGTTAAGAATTTCAAAGACTCAACCCCAAAAATAAATTTTAAGGATGCCCTCCATGGTGGAAAGTCTCAGCCCAATGCTAATATTAATCTTAGGGCTTCCCATAAACCTCTAAGGATGCCTAAGATTGATCCCAGGAAAATGGAGTCAGGATATCTTAAAGCAACTAATCGAAATCCTATTGTTAAGATTGATATGGGTAACATTTAGACTAGCATTGAAGATCTAGAAAAAAGAGGACTAATTTATCGGTTTGTGGGTTTTCATCTGAGCCTATCTAATTTCAAAGTCTAGGATGCAAAAAGCTAGAAAACTAAAGGTGAGTTACAAATATCTATTTATTCAAATGTTTTTTTTATTATTTTATTTGCTAATAATGAAGATAGAGAGAAAAATTTTCAAGGGGGTCCCTAGTTTTTTGGAAGGACAGGGCTTTTCATGAAGCCCTGGCATACTAAATTTAAAGTCGAAGAAGAGATGACTTCTATAGCTCTCGTGTGGGTTAGACTCTTTGGCCTTCCTATTGAATTTTGGAATCCTACTATTTTTCTTCAATTGTAAACTCTTTAGGAACTTTTATGATGACTAATGATTGTACTCAAAATTTTGAACATATTATTTATGCTCGGATTTGTGTTTTAATGGATTTTGACAAACCCCTACCTAAAAATATCACATTACAATTTGGGAAAGAAACTTAGGAGCAAGTAGTGGACTATGAGAACATCCCTTTTCATTGTAGAATTTGCTATGAAAATGGTCATTTGGCTAGTGCTTGCCCAAATAAAATTCCTAATCAAAAGAAAGAATATATAAACTCAGCAGGTTTCCAAATGCCTAAGAAGAAGAACACTCATAAAAAACCAGTTATGAAAGATCAATCAAAGTCATCTACTAATATGTTTGAAATACTTTTCACAAATGATGTCTCCAGTGAGGAAGAGGAAATAATGGAAATAGAAATCTTAGAGACACAAATTAAATATGAAGGGAAGAACTCGGAGATAAACCAAAAAATCAAAGGTTTTCAACATAAAAAAGGAAGAAAATTTACACAAGAAAATAAATCTTTAAAATGTCAAAACTTCAAATAATATAGGTCCCAATATAGAATTTATTGAACCCTCTAGTAAAATTTTGATTGTGTACGAGCATTCTTCAAGGTTAGAAGCCATCTCAGATTCAATTGGAGTAAGTCAAGAAACATGGAAAAGAAAACTAAAGATGGATTCTAATCAAAAGGCAGGTCGCAAGACCAATCAATATCATATGGTAAAATAAGGTGAAAAACTTGTAGAGGAAGGTAAGATTAATGTCCTTCCCAACTTTTTTAGCCCTAGTATTAATGAAGATCATCACTTGGAATATTAGAGGACTCAAAGGGAGTCTTTAAAAAAAAAATGAAATTAGAAGAATGATTCAGATAAATCATCCACATCTTGTTTTCCTTCAAGAAATGAAGATGTCAATGGAGGATATGGACTCAATTGCTAGTAAAATTTGGTCAGCTAGAAAAGTGGTTTTCCTTAGTTCCCAGGGGACTTCTGGTGGCATTGCTTGTCTTTGGGACCCAAAATAGGTAGTTATTCACCATATAGTTGGCAGTTGAGGTTATTTGGCTATAGTTATTCAAAGTAGACATTCCAACCAACTTATGCTCTATATTATTGTTTATGCTTCGATTGCTTTGGAATTAAAAAGAAGACAATGGAAGGATATAACTCATATTATCTCTCATTTTCTTGGATCTTGGATCTTGATCAGAGGAGATTTCAATACCATCCTCTCTCTGGATGAAAAAATGGGGGGAAATAGAAATTTGAAAAAAAACACTAACCTCATGAGCGAATATATTACAAACCTCCATCTTGTGGACATCCAACTAGATAATGGCCTTATGACTTGCTCTAACAGAAGTAAAGGATTAGCTTGTATAATGGAGAGCTTGTATAGGTTTTTTCTCTCTGAAAATTTCTTAATCCATGGTCACATTCCTAAAGTGAAGACTCTTAACAATGTTGGTTCGGATCACTGGCCAGTCATGTTGAAAATGTGGAAAACCAATGTGATTTTCTCTCCTTTTTATTTTCAATTAATGTGGCTTAGATATAGTTCATTTAGACATCGTGTGCAACAATGGTGGAAGGAAGGTAAGCCTAGGTATGGGACTAAGATGTTATGTTTTGCCAAAATATTGCAATACATTAAATCCAAAATCAAGACTTGGAACTGGAAGGAGTTTGGGGATGTTCATAAAAAAAACATGAAGTTATTGCTCAACTTGAAAATTTGAATAAGAAAATCCTTTTAGATGGCCTCACAGAGAATAGAAGTGCAGATGAAATTAAACTCACAACTCAGTTAGAGGAATGGGAAAAAAGAGAACTCTTATGGAAGAAAAAATCTAGTATTCAATGGCTCAAAGAAGGAGATCGAAACACAAAATTCTTCCACAAATATCTTCTAGCCCAAAGATCTCACAACTTTATTTCTTCCTTGAAATCAGATTCTGGAGATGTTGTCTATACTTGGGATGGCATGAATTCTATTGTTGTTTATTACTTTTCCAATATTTTTGTTGCTACTCCTCTTGACTCAGCTTCTCAACAAAATGTTCTTCAATAAATCCCTTATCTTATCACTTCTAAGGAGAACTCTATTTTGACTACTCCTATTACTATCAATGAGCTTCAATAGGTATTTTTTAAAATGCAAAAAGGGGAAAACCCTAGGTCCTGATAGTTTTCCCATTGAGTTCTACCAAGAGTTCTGGGATATCCTTCATGCTGATTTATTAGAGGTGGTGGAAGAAGCTAAGAAAGCCAAAGAAATTTTGAAGGTTATCAATAAAAATTATATTACTCTTGTTCCAAAAGCTCAAGAGGTTGATCATATCTCAGATTTTACACCTATTGCTTTATGTAATGTTCTTTACAAAATCATTACTAAGATCATGGCAGAAAGGTTGAAGCCTCTTTTGCATAAGATCATTTCTCCTAAATAAGGGGGTTATGTGGAAGGACTTCAAATATTAGATGATATGGTTCTTGATGAGGAATCCATCCATTCCATGGATATGTAAAAATATCCTTCCATGTTCATTCGGTTAGACTTATCCAAAGCTTATGACAAAGTGGATTGGCACTTCCTTATCAAAGTTTTGAGGCAATTTGGTTTCTCTAAGGATTGGATGGATTGGATTATGGGATGCATCTCTTTAGTTTCCTACTTAGTTCTTATCAATGGCAAGCCTTCTCAGTCATTCCTAGCTTCCAAATATATTAGGCAAGGTGATCCACTATCCACTTATTCATTCATCATTCTTGTCGAATGCTTGGGTAGGACTATAACCAAAAAAAGGAAAATAAAACCCTTGAGGGAGTTACCATTGCTCATGGAGCTAGACCTATCTCTCATCTTCAATTTTTTGATGACTCTACTCTTTTAGGTAAAGCTACAGTTAAGGAAGCTTCTAATATTAAGCAAATCATTAGCTATTTTTCTAAGGCTACTGGGTAGTTGATCAATGAATATAAATCTAAAGTTATTTTATTTCATTGCACTACCAGATAGGAATCCATGGTCTTGGATAAATTAATATATAAGAAGACCTCCCTTCTGATCACTTATTTAGGTATTCCCATCAATATTCAAAGGCAGAAAAAAATATTGTTGGAAAAAATCGAGAAGAAAATTGGAAAGTGGACCAATAGGTAGCTTTCTTCTAGGGGTAGAATCACCTTGGTAAAATTAGTCCTTCAAGCTATTCCTATTTATGTTTATTTCATGTTGAATATCCCAAAGGTTGTTCTTTGAGAACTAGATCAAATCAGTCATCGATTCCTCGGGAGTGGTACTAAGGAGAAAAGAAAATGGGCCTTGGTGAAATGGGATACTTTATGTCTTCCTAAGAATGAAGGGAGGTTAGAATTTTGGTCTTCTATTAATAACAACAAAACTTTAGCTGCTAAATTATATTGGAGGATGTTGCATAACCCCAATGCTCTTTGGGCCAATAATCTCCGTGCTAAATATACTAAGAACAAAAATCCTGAAGACCTTGTTCGCTATCAAATTCCTACCAAAGGTTCTCCCATTTTAGCGGTTCTTAATACTGGTGAGGATTTGATAAAGAAAAAATTAGTTTGGATCATTCATAATGGTCAACAAGCAAATTTTTGGATAGATTCTTGGGATGGTCACAAGCCTTTGATAACTCAGTTTCCTGATTGGAGGCCTTGGATGGAGGAGCTTCACCGAGCTAACTGGATAAAGATGGTAAATTACTATCGATACCATACTGGTAATTCAAATGTTGGTAGATATTGGATCCCTATTGAGGAATGACCTATTCAAATCCTAGAAAGGTAAAGACAAGATATCCAAGGCATCCTTCATATGAGATCTCTCTCTTGGTCCCATGAAAAAGATTGTTTTGTATGGAACAACACTACTAAGGGTGAGTATTCAGTTGCTCAAGGTTATTTGACCTTATGCCATAATAATCCCAACCAATCTTCTGACATATTTTCTCAGTTGTGGGCTCAAAATATTTGGCCTAAGGTGAGGTTCTTTACTTGGCTTTTATTGCATCATAGGGTGCTTACTGGTGAGCAACTTATGAAGCATGGTTTTCATGGCCATTTTAGATGTGAAATCTATGGAGAGAATGTAGAAACTCTTAGCCATATTTTTATTGAGTGTACTTTAGCCTCTGAGCTATGGAGGAGAATGGCCACTTTACTTGGCTTACAATGGTCCAATTTTTTTACTTTTGAATAGCTTTGGAGGGATTGGCCTAAACAAGAGGGTGTTGATCACTTTATTAGGTAGTTAGTTTGGATGGGTTCTACCATTCTTCTTTGGAATATCTGGAATAAAAGGAACAACCAAAATTTTAATCAAGATATAAAGGATGTTCACTATATTTGGCAAAATACCATAGCCAACTTAGTTGAATCAGTCCATCAACTCCTTAATCACCCCCAAAACTCCCACCAAAGATGGGATCAAGTGATGCAAATATTGAAGATTAAATATTCTAAATGCAACCAACTTAAAGGGAATGTGAGTATTTGTAAGATGGATAGGACAAGAAGTTGGCAACCTCCTCCTAAGGATTTTGGAAAAGTCAATATTGATGGAGCCTCTAGAGGGAACCCTGGAAAAGCTAGTGCGGGAGGAATTGGTAGACTTTCAAATGGTTCCCTAGTTTTTACTTTTGCTGAGAATTTGGGTTTTCTTTCCAATAACCTTGCTAAGGGGTATGGTATCCTCAGAGGTATTCAAGAGGCTACTAAGGTTGGATGGGAAAATGTGTTAGTTGAGTCTGAATCTCAACTCATGATTAATATTTTGAAGACTCCTTATAAGAATCATAAGGTTGATTGGAGAATAAAAAGAATTATTGAGAAGATTCAATTAATCCAGATGGGATTTTTGAAAGTTGATTACAATCATGTTGTCAGAGATCAAAACAAGACTGTTGATGCTTTAGCTAATTGGGATTTGGACAAAGGTGATCTTACTTGTTATGGCCACCCTCCTAGATGGTGGGATTCACAAATAAGGGAAGCTCTTCTTTCTATAATTTCTTTGGATGGCTCCAGTTCTGAAGGTACCTAGTTTCTTCTTGCTTTTTTTTTGCTTCTCTTTGGTTCGATCGGGGTATTTTAGTTCCCTAGTTCAAACTATTCTTTCTTTTGTTTCCTCTGTTGATTCTTGCCTTAAAAGTTTTTTGGTCTAGAAAGGTCATTGTTATGTTCAATTTTTTTTTTCTTTTTCTTTTTTTTTGTTTTTTGTTTAGTTTTTTGAGGTGTGTGTGTTTTTTTATTTTGTTTTGTTTTTGTGTTCTTTGTGTTTTTTTTTTGTTCTTGTGTTTTTGTTGTTTTGTGTTTTTCTGTATGTTTGTGTTAATTTATGTTTTTGTTGTTCTTGTTCTTGTGTTTCTGTATGTTTGTATGTTTGTGTTAATTCGTGTTTTTGTGTGTGAGTTTTTTCTATGTTTTTTGTTTTTTTTTATTGTCTGTTGTTCGTTGTTTTTTTTATTTTAATTTTTTAGGTTTTGGTTGTTTTTGTTGGTTGTCTTTGTAGTGTTATGTTGTTTTTGTCATGTTTGTGTTTTGTTTTGTTGTTCTTGTGTTTTTTATATGTGGTTCGTGTTGTGGTTTTTTTTTATCATATTGTGTTTGGTTGTGTTTTATCTTTTTGACACACTCAAGGAGCATGTTTTTTATTTTTATTTATTTTTTTAATCTTATTGTGTGTTTGTTTGCTCCTTGAGTATGTCAAAAGTGGTAGGCCAGGTTCGAGCCTTCGACGATTTTTGCGGAATGGATACCCCTACCTCCTTGGGTCTTAACCAAAAGTGGCATCCCTTCTCGGATGTTTTCCACAAAAAAATAAGTTGGGAGAGCTATTTTTATAAAGTTAGGTGTATATTATATTGGGAGATAAATTTTAAAAGTATGAATTAAATACTTTTAAAGTATCAAAAGAATAGAAAAAAAAGAATTATTTTTGAATTATTTTTTGATAAAGTGTTTGATGCTTGAGGAGAGAAACTCTTAAGATTGATTTACAAAAATTATCATGATATGCATAAAAAACAAATGTATTAATTGGTACATCGACTCTAAAGCTAGTAAGCACGTGATAGGATATTGTGAGTGGCTTTTCCATCTTCACAAAATTATAGGAAAACTTATCACTATAGAATATGATAAATTTTATCAAACGAGAGGTTTTAAAAACATCCATATTAATAAAAAATGCACTTTAGAAATATGCTTTATGTACCTAGTTTAGCCAAGATATCTTTGTATCACGAATGTTAGACCAAGGTTTAACAACTAAATTCAAAATTGTAAATAAAAAGAAACAATGTGTGATCACAAGGAATGGAAAATTGGTTTCCATTGATTCATTCAAAAATAGATTATTTATTCTAGATGCTACTCCTACATCTTCAATAGTTTTATTTACAATTACAACATGTACAACATTTCTATGGCATAAAAGATTTGGTAATAATGAAACAACCTAAATATTAGAACTACATAAACATCAAATGGTTAGAGGATTATTTAAGCTTTCCACAAATACCAACATGTCCTAGTTGCCTTACCAAAAAACTTCAAATTCCTTTTGAATACAATTCAAATAGAGCAACTAGTTTACTAGACATAACTCATACATATTTATGTGGTCCATTCTAGATAGTCTTGGAGGACACAAATACTTCCAAGTATTTAAGGATGATTATTCACAAAAAATGTGGGTCTACTTTCTATCACTAAAATTAGAATCCTTCAAGTATTTCAAAAGGTTGAAATAATTTTTTGAAATTGAATCATGGAAATCAATTCAAATATTACAATCAGATAGGGGAGGAGAATATACCTCTAATGATTTCTTAGAATATCTTGCATAACATGGAATTAAATGTGAGTTAACTACTCTTTAAACTCCATAGAAAAATAGAGTTATTGAAAGAAAGAATTGTATAATTAATAAAATGATCTGATGTATGTTAAAAGAGTCTAATCTTGAGCAAGTTTATTGGAAAAAAGTAGTTAATGCTGCAATATTTATTGAAAATAGAATACCTAAAAAATATCTCAAAGGAATAACACCAAAAGAAATATGGTTAGGAATAAAACCATCAGTACCTCACTTCACAATATTTGGTTGCAAAGCTTACATGCACATTCCAAAAAAAAATGAATAAAATTAGATAACAAAATATTACCTTGCATATTTCTAGGATATGATTTGACATCTAAAGCAAATCATTTACTAGATATTGTTACAAAGGAAATTTGCATAAGCAAAGATGTTATCTTTGATAAAGAGTGCACACAAATTACTAAATCAAAGGATACTTCATCTGTAATAGATATTAAAGAATATTATGAGGTCATCTCAGAAAATGAATTTGGAGTTATAGATTAATCAAGAGATGAACAACCTCCAAACATATCATCTCAAAATCTATAGTAAATGACTCTTGAATGGGCTTCAACTACTTTCAAGGATGCTAATCTAAATATGCCTCCATATATAACACATACCAAACCTTGTACTTGAAGTCAAAGTCAAAGTCAAATACAACAAGTCAATTCAGATCTAATGACTACAATAATGGAAAATCATGAACCTCAATTAGTAAAAGAAGCACTTAATTATCCTTAATGAAAAAAGGTAATGGAATTTGAGTATACTATTCCAATGAAAAATAAAACTTGGGATCCAGTCGACCAACCTCCATATAAGAAATTAATCAAATGTAAATGGGTGTATAAAATTAAATACAAAGTAGATGGGTCAATTGATAAATATAAAGCATGACTTATTGCAAAGGGTTTTTCTCATGGAGAATGCAACATACAAATATAAATATAGACTATGATGAAACATTTGCACCAATGATATAAGTGACTATCATACAAACATTTTATGCACTAGTAGCTCAACATAATTGGAAAATTCATCAAATATTCAAAAATTTGTGATGCAACCTAAAATTTTTGAATTATCTTATCAAACACAAAATATCTGCAAACTCAAAAAATCGTTATTTGGATTGAAGAAAGATCCACATGCATGATATATTAAAATCAACAATCATCTTCAAAAAAATGATTTCCATAGAAGCTTATCAAACCCAAATCTCTACACTTATAAAAAGGGTTCTCATAGAGTCATTCTTGTGGTATATATTGGCAACTTAGTTATCACAAGTAACTTTAATGACCGAATTACTAAAATGAAAAATGATCTGAAGGAGGCTTTTGATATGATAGATCTAGGACTATTATTTATTATCTTGATCAATAAGTATGGAAAAAATAAAATCACATTGTAATGACCCAAACCAAATATGCCAAGAATTTGTTACAGAAATCTGGAATGATAGATTGTAAGACTAAAGCAACTCCTATAGAATAGGGTTTATATTATCAAAATGTGATTCATGACCATCTATATCTACTACGTTGTATCATCGGTTGATTTCTAGTTTGCTTTATCTCACAAATACAAGACCATATATAGTCTTTGTAGTCAATTATCTGTCTAGATTTATGCAAGAACCTAAGGAATCTCATTGGAAAGCTATAAATACATATAAGAGGCAATGGAATATGGAATAGAATATAAAGAAACAAACAATTTATTTTTACAAGGATATATAGATTCTAACTATGCTAAATTTATAGATTATAGAAGATCTACTTTAGGTTATGTCTTCTATTTGGGTATTAGTTCTATCTCTTGGTATAGAAAAAAATAGGTAGTAGCACTATCATCTCCTAAAGCAGAATAAATAGTTGCACGAAATGCTACATGTGAAGCACTATGGATGCAACATATTCTCTCAAATATTTTTTTTCCTTAAAACTATTGGCTTTTAAGCCAAACAATCTCAAGTCCCAATATAATTAAGCCACAATATCTCGGGTCTAAATATAATTAATCAAGAGCATAATTAAATATATGAGCAATTAAAATATATAATGACCAATATAATTATAATAACATTCACTATAATATCAAATATAAATGTAAATGACCAAACTTAGTCATGTAATAACATGAAATATACTTACAATAAAATTGCTCAAAATTTTGTATACAAGCTTCAATATTATAATTGCTTGTTATGGTGATCGTTTACAAACTATTTTTCTAATACATTGTATGGAGCTTTATCTCCATAATATAGATGTAGAAAGGTGACTCTTCAATATTTGACTATTGTACTTCTCACATATCCAAGAGTTTTAACATTTCCTATTCTTGTCCTTTGGCTTCTCATCTTACCACTTGTATACAAGAATATTCACTCACTACTTACATGCACACTTAACTCCATGACACTTGCACACTTCTACATGCACTCCTAATATATGACACTTATGCACATCCTCACATTACATATTTGCACACTTACATACATGACACTTGTGCACTTTCTCTCATTACACACTTGCACACTAACATGCATGACACTTGTGCATATCTTGCACATTACACACTTACATGACACATGCATATTGTGTGCATAGACACACACATAAAGAGGAAATATAAATCACTCACCTAAACCATAGAATAAAACCCTAATTTATAATATATTTACATTTGTACCATAAAGATACCATGGGTGTATATGCATGTACCAAATAATGCAATATTATTCAACACAAACAACCAATAATATTAAATTGTGATAATCGAGTACTAAAAATAATAAAAAATCTATTTTTCATGAATGAACCAAACATATTGAAGAACACATGTTCAAAAATATCATATCAGTCTCAAATACATCTCTACAATAGAGCAGTCAGTAGATATTGTCACAAAATATCTTGGTCAAGTAAAATTCAAAGACATTAGACATTTCTTACGTTTACCAGTTAATGTAATACAAGGGGGATGCTAGATAATGACATTACATTATTTAGTTCAGGAAAAGTAGTTGGTAGGTTTTCCCATTACTTCAACAAACTTATGAGATTTCTCTAAAATAAAAGTGCTTAAAGATGATGAAATTATTAGTATCAAATATTTGAAATAAGATGTGTTCTTGCAAATATGTTTGAGCCTACACAGTTTGTAGATTATACAACCTTTTTTATGAGGGTAGAGAAAAACAAGGCTAGATTTTTGACTAGCTTATTAAAGTAATATGAAAGAGCATTTGGAAAAAAATTGATAGGACAATATCAAAAATTTATTTCCTAAACACTCCAACTAGAATCAAAGTAGGGATATACAAGTTAATATAAACGGAGGAGGAAATTTTACCAACAATATATCTAGGGATGCCCTAATTTTATGGGAGAATGAGGATAAAATTGTGGAATCCAATTATAATTAAAGGTCAGAATAATCTTCCAGCATGGAAAGGTAGTTGGTTATCATTAAAAAGAAGAGTGCAACTAATTAAATCAATATTACAATCTATTCCAACATATTATGTAGTTTTTTTTTGTGGCTAGGATTACATGATAAAAGAAAAATCTTTGGTGAAATGGAGCAATATGTGTGATAATAAAACTAGGGGATGTATTAATTGATCGTTATCGAGGTGAGGGAAGAAAGTAGAGAGGGGAGGGCTCTGGTCCCTCCACTTCTCCCCCTCCAATGGCTCCTGGTTCCTGCCCAGTCCTTGGCTCAACCCAGGTCATCCCTCCCAGGGAGTGGTTTGCAGATGATCTCCTGGGGGGAGATCCTTCTCCACTATCTGCGCCCCTCCCAGCCGGCTAGGGTTTCCTTGGTTGTTTTTTCGGATCGGTGCTTCCCGGGGATCCCTGTTTGGTTGGGGATCCCTTCCATTTTTCCCTCAGGCTTTCCCCTGGGGTTTTTTGCAGGTTATTCATGTGGATCTGGTCCCCTACGTTTCTCGGTGCGGTGGAGGTGACGGTTTAGGGTTTGGATAGCTTCCCCCTTTTTTCTTGTGAATCCTCGACAGGCTCTGTGCTTGGACGAGATTCTTGGTCCCTGCTGCTGGGATCCTCTTCTATTTTCCTAGGGCGGGTTCCTTGTGGTGCAACTCTCTGGTCACTTCCTGATGGGTTGGATCCTCTCTGTGCTGGCTGTCGACTTCCTGCAGGATGGCTCTCGCTGAACGAAATGTTTTCCCGGTGGGCGGCTGGTTTCTCCACAGGGCGGGATCCGCCAAATCCATCGGTTTTCCTGCGAGGTGGGATCCTTTCTTTTCTGTTGGTTTCCCGGATGGTGGGATTTCCCTGTTGCTTCCTGCTAGGCGAGACTGTTTGTGGTGGTTTTGACTGCTTCCCACGAGGCGGGATTTTATTGTAACAAATTTTCTTTGCTTCCTGATGGGCGGGATCTTCTCGATGGTGGTTTTTGGCTACTCCCCACTGGGCGGGATCTCCAAAACTACTTTCTTTCTTATTTGTTTGTTTCCCGCTGAGAGGGATTGTTTCATGCTTACTGTTACCGCTAGGCGGGATTTCTATTTTGGTGTTCAGTTTCAAGGGATTGATGCCCTAGGCCCATTGCTTATGTATTCAGGTTTTGGGATCCTTGTTAAAACCCGCTGTAAATACAAACACTACTTACCAAAAAAAAACTAGGGGATGTATTGGTTTTAAGAGTTCTTATAGATGTAAACTTAGCTCTAAGGATAGCAATAATTTGGAGATTGTAAAAAGAGAGTCAAATACAATAGGAAATAATTCTTCTATATAAATTGTGCTTAATAACCCAAGCTTAATATTTATTGAATTCTCACTACCATATGATTACGCACTATGGAGTGACTTAAAAAAATCAATTGATCTAGTGATTAAAGGTCTAAGATGAGTGGTGATAAGTGGGGAAAAATCTATTTAGATCAATACTTGGTGTGATAAAATACCACTCAATCTAAATATAATTTTGAAACCATGGATGAGATTACTTTAAGATAAATATGATGATAGGGTTTCAAATATTATGTATAAGGATCAAGAAGAAATATACGAATGAAAAGATATATTTTTATAGCTATATTGGACATTTTTCCTAGGAGGTAATCAAGCAAAAAGATAACAATATAAGGGGAGCTAAGGACAAGTTTGTTTGGGAGATGAATAGCTTAGGATAATACATAACAAGAAGCAAATATAATGTAAAGCGCCAAAAATTTAAGAATACCACAAGAATATGAAGAGATATTTGGGATAGCCTAAGTATTCCAAAAGTTAAAATGTTTGTATGGCTAGTAGTTCATAGGAAATTTTATCTTAGGATAACCTAATAAAAAGGGATTTTCATAGACTCTCACAATATAGACCATCTCTTGGGACATTGCTCAATAGTCTAGAAGCTATGGAAATGGATTCTTAATATGATTGGCAAATGCATGGTGATGAATGGTATGATTAAAGCAATTGCAGAGCACTTTTAAAAGTGAGGCATTACAAAAAATTGAGGATACTTTAAAAGATACAATACTTTGAATCGTATGTATGGAAAGGAATAGAAGGATATTTAAAGGAAAGGAAAGCAATTTAGAGGCAATGAAAAGGAAGATTTGTTTAGTCATAGAGGAGTCTAAACTAGCCCTATCAACTCACCCAATCCCTAATATTGAAGTGGAGAACCTTGATAGATGGATCCAAGTCATTAATTGGAATCATAATGGTGGGTACTAGAGAAACAAAAGGAAGGCAAAAAATATAGTGGAAACCACTAGAAGTAGAATTGGTCAAATTGAATTTTGATGGAGATTCTAAAGAAAATTTAGGACCAACAAGAGGAGAAGGAATAATAAAAAATAATAGGGGTAATATTTTTTCACATTACACTTTTAGTAGTGGATTTAAAACAAAAAATGAATTTGAAGCTTGGATAGCTGGAAAGATTAACAATATACAAAATAATGAAATGGAATTGAGTATGGAAGGAAGGCGATTCAATAATAGTAATAAATGTAATTTTGATAAAATCAAAGGCTCCATAGAACATACAAGATATTATTATGGAAATACAAGATCTTGCTATAGAGTTTGAAGAAATCAAGTTTATACATATATTAAGGGAAGGTAGCAAATGTGCAGATAGGCTAGCCAATAAGGGGTTTTAATAGAGCATCATGAAGTTAAATTCTCTTTTCCAAGGTTAGAGGAAGTAGTAAGTTTAGCTGAAGCTAAAAAGAAAATTTTGAAATGAGAAAATTCAAAATAAAGTTTCAGAGGATTACCAAATATTTTAGGGGATCCATTTATAGATCAATGTATTGGAGGAAACTAACATTCTAGATTTGTTAAAGCATATTTATTTCATGAAACAAGTGGTTTTGTATGCTAAAGCAAGATATCAAATGGACTTCATGGCTAAATAGAATATTTGAGTTGTTGGTTGTTGGTTGGATTATGGGATAAAGTACAAATTAAAACTTTCAACTTTTTGAGACTTCTAAACTACTTGTTATAGTAATACCATTATAATTTGTTAAAATAACATTATAATATGAATGAGATTCATTTCATAACTCATTAAAATGATAAAATGCTTTTTTTAATTGGTTATGATTAAAATGAATTCCACTTGTATTATATAATGACCCATAGTTTAGTTATTATGCATATATTCTTTGATAATATTTAATCATGAAATTTCAATTTTTTGAGACTGTTAAACTATTTATTATAGTTCTTGTGGTTGCACTTATGCTTTGGGAAGGAAACTAACCATCTAGAGTTGGTAAATAGAAGTATGATAATACAAAGTTTTGGAAATATTAATTTACTAATATGTAGTGTATAGACAGTACAGGTGGAGTTTTGATATTGTGAAGGTTTTGTAAGAAAATGTCAACAAGGATGCTACATTCTAGAATATTTATATTTATAAATAAAATTGAAGAAGATCCAAAAAATGAAAATCAAGAATTCAAACTTTTTACAAAAAAAAATGTAGGTATCTAGCTATAACAACTCAATTGAGAAGAAAAGTGGATATGTCTGTAAACTCAAAAGCTCTAAAGGAGACAACTGTGACTTGTCAAGGGTGGGGGGCCTGAGTACAACCCCTTTTGCTCAAGCAAAATAAAATTTAATTTTATAATTAAATATATATATAGTATTTTAAAAAGGTGTAAGATATTTCTGATAAAAGATCTATGATTTGAATCCCAAGAAGTATAATATACCCCTTGAGATTAGATTTACCTCCTCCCAAGCATAATGGATTTGAGGGAATATAAAGTAGTCTTATATAAGCAATATAAGTAAATCTTAAAAATTAACTTATATAAATTTAATTATAATTTAAAAAACAACATGTATTAAATAATTCTTCAAATATAACAAGTTAAAATATTACTCATCTCATTGAAATTTAAATAAATTTTTAAATTTTAAAAGATGAAAATTAGCAATGTGAATAACTAAATATTTACTACACTATTTCCATATCTATAAATATGTTGGTGAATATTGTGATACCTCCCTTTTAAGGGTTCTTATTCATGCCTTTAATATTCCAAGATGCCATTTTCATTTGTCACTTTTTATTTTTAGTTGTGGTCTTAGTTCCTCTTCTTGTTAATACTAATAATGTTTGCTTTTGTTTTCCCATATCAATATCCCTCTAAGTTCTTTTTTCTCTTTATTTTTGCTTCTTGGATCTTCCTCTCTTTTTTCACTCCTACCAATACTTTCATCTTTATTGATCTCTTATATTTTTTATATTTCATAGTGAGACTTATCATTTATTGGATTTTTTTACTCTCAAGATTTTAGAGTACAAAGAATAACCTCAAAGTCACTTTCTTCTTTTTGTTTCCATAGAAACCCTAAAGTGCAAGGATGCCCCTCCATAGAAACTACATTATTATGCTAACCTGAAAGCCCTTAATTGATACAAACTTTTCTTCATTCTCATTTCTTTATTATGCTTCTCTTGAAACCATTAAGTGTAAGGGATAACCTCTACACTAGTTTCATTTCTATTGCTAGGAGATGATTTTATACTACTTGCATGGAATAAAATAATTTTAATTACATCCAAAAGACCAAAATAGTTCTATAGGACCAAGAACTTTAATACACTATGGGGTATGGTGTATAACCCTACTCTTAAATTCAAACCTTGGACCTCCTATTTAGAGTTCCAAAGTTTAACAACATCCAAGAAATAAAATTGTTCAACAAAGTCAAAAATTTCAACATCCTCCTATCATATTTTGGATTGTGTTTCTTTTGTTGTTGATTTTAATGAGAAGTCTCCATATTTTTTCTATTCTAAATTCTTAAAAAAGTTCCATTAGTGAGTTTATTTTTAGAATATCTTCAAATAAATTTGTTATGTCCTTGTAGACTCCACATTCCATGACAAAATATTTTTTTGGTCCCCACTACTCTTGTTTTTCAAAAGATATTCATTTTGACCATGCCTTTCAAGAAATTATCCATATCCTAGTTCCGCATCTAAGATAATGTGAACTAGATCTTAGTTGGACTATAAGAATTTTTTCTTCCATTTGCTCTTTGCATCTATGTACTTATTTTGGTTGTGCTTACAATTAGGGTTGAACTCATTGATATATAACTATATATCCTTCCTAAATCTTCAGTCCACATGACAAGTCTAAATTTTCTATCACAAGCTTTTATTTTTTTTGTTGGAGTTTGGGGCCTCATGAAATTTAATGCTCCATTATTGTTTTGTTTCATCCATGTGTATTTTCTTCTATTTAATATTTCTTTGATTACTTATTTTGGCAACCTATTATCTTCCATTCTTTGTATTTTCTTTAGGTACCCTAATAGCCTTATCATAGCTTCTACTTCTAGTGGAAAAACCCTATTTTAGCAAGTAAAATCTCATATAGAATTGATTCTTTAATTCTAATATTATTTGTAATTAGTTACTCTTGAATACTTTCTATTTGTCTCTATCTAAATTTTGATGTATGACTAGCCCATACGTCACACCCATATAGCACCACTAGAATAACTAATAACCCAACAATGAGTAGAGTTCCCTCCACCTTGCTTGTATTTGTTTCATCTTGCATATTCCCCAATTGATTTTACTTTGAAAATTTAACCCTAGGTGTTTATATTTTGTTACTACCTCTAAAGGATTTCTTTCAAAGTAGAAAATATCATAATTTTAGTCTTGCTAGTATTTATTTGTATCCCAAATTATTTATAAAAATGTTCTAAAGCATTTAGATTTTTATTTTGAACTTTCAAGTGTCTTACCAATCAAGATGAGGTCATCGACATAAAGAAGTTTCACTACATTTTTAGCCAATTGTATTCCCTCTCCTTCCATCCTTTCTACCAATTACTCTAATTTGTCAATCGAAAGGTCAACTAAAATAGGTGACAATGGAAACCTTGTCTTCCCATGATATTCCTCCCAAAATACTTTGATAGTCTTTTCAGAGTTCTAACTTTTTCCACCACCTAATCATAAAATCTATGTATAGTTACTCTATAGTTGGTTGGTGCAACAATTATTTCTATTCTTTTCCCTAATTAACCTGTAAGTACTGATTCAAAATTATTTTTATAATATATAAAATAACAATAAACTTATTTTTTATTCCATATATTGTCTATTAGTTGTGTTAAATTAATGCAATGATCTATTTTTTAGTACTTTGGTCTAAACCCTACATGCCCTATTTCCCTCTTTACTTGATTTTTTGTCCACTGACCAATTTTGCTTTCTACTATGCTTTAGTCTTGGTAGTGTTTACTTGCATCCCAACTTCTTTACAAAAATGTTCTAAAGCATTTATATCTTCTTTTAAACTTTCAAGTGTCTTGCCAATCAAGATGAGGTCACAACATAAAGAAGTTTAACTACATTATTAGCCAATTGTATTCCCTCTCCTTCCATGCTTTCTACCAATTCCTCTAATTTATCAATCTAAAGAGCAACTAAAGTAGGTGATAATAAAAATCCTATTTTAACTCGATATCACTCCCAAAATACTTTCATAGTCCTTCTGGAGCTCTAAATATTTCCACCACCTACTCATAAAGTCTATGTATAATTGCTCTATAGTTGGTTGGTGTACCAATTTATTCCATTATTTTCCCTAATCAACCTCTGGGTACTATGTCAAAAGCCTTTTTCAAGTCCATAAAATAACAATAAACTTATTTTTTATTCCATATCCTCTCTATTAGTTACCTTAAAGTAATGCAATGATATATTGTTGAGTACTTTGGTCTAAACCCTACTTGCCTTATTGCCCTATTTCCTTGATTTTATATCCATTGACTAATTTTACTTTCTACTATGTTGCCAAACAATTTTACAAAAATAGGATTAATCATGATGGTGTGGTATTTTGAAGGATTGTTGATGTCTCCATTTTTATGCAATGGTATGACTAGGTTGGTTATCCATTCTAGTGGAAAGCCTCATTTAATGATGCTATTAAAAATATTTTGGATATGTGGTGCTATGATGTCAACCCCACACTTAATATGTTTAGCTTGCAAACCATCTATATCCTGAGTTTTACCAATTGTTATTTTCGTAATGCCCTCCTTCACATATTTCAAAGAAAAAAGTTCATCAATTGTGTTAATAATAGGAGGAATATTTTTTATTGGTTTATTTCATATAATTATTTAGCATATTGCAACCATTGTTAGATTGTAATATTATTTTTGTGTACCTTTTTATTTGATGTAGCTCTTTCTAAAATTATTTTGGGTTAAACTTTGCAAGATCTATCAACTCTTTTTGTGTTGCTCTTATGTATTCTTAATTTTTTATTTTCATTAGCTCTTTATATATCTTGATATTTGTTTCCTCTTTGCCTACTTATTTTAAGATTCTCCTTAATACTTTGAATTCTTCATCATACCTTGGATATACATGGAAGATTTCAAGTTTTCTTTTCCTAGGTTTCAACTTTTTCTATAATTCTAAGGATTCTCTTATTATATCCGTCAATTTATTTTCTTTGAATAAAATGAAGATGATTTACCTGTGGAGGGGGAAAACTACCCTACTACATAGGATTCTTAGTTGGATCCACTGGAAGCTAAGGTGATATAAGGGTTTGTCATATTCTCTACACTTGAGGGCTTAGGGATTGAAGGGTTCACAAGGAACAGTTTTAGGACTCACTCCAAGTATGGGGAAGGAAAATTTGATGTGTATATTGAGTGAACACCTATGTCTAGATTTCCTAAAATCTAAGCTATGGAAAATGAAAGAAAAATGCAATGATGCAAGAAGATAAGAAGCTAACCCTAGGATGATTCTTAATTTTTAATGATAACTAAACCCTAATTTGTAATAAAATAAATCTCTTTAATATTTTTTAACAAGGGTTTAAGAGAAATGACAAGCATAGTTAACCCTATAATACAAACTATATACCCTTTATCTTTCAAATACATAGAAATAACATCAAAATAATTTTCTTTTTATTTATGATCTAGATATGGAATAGAAATGGACATAAAGCAAACAAAAAACAACCTAAGAAGTCTATTTAGGGCACTTGATCTAGTGGTTGTCCCTAGCTTTTAACTTATGTCTAGATGCATTCAACAACTTCACAACTTGTAAAATAGTTGGTGGTAACAAAAGAACAGACAAAAGGATGAAGACCTCCAAAAAATGGTAGAATCCTCTTCAATCCAACACTTGTACACCAAGAATAGAAAATAAAAACAAAGTATAAGAATACTTGATCTTGCTAGGAGAATTCATCGAAGCTAAAAATCATGTCTCTTGAAAAATCACTTAGAATAGCTCAACACTTCTCTTCTAGGAAAAAAATGATCTAAACCCTCTATTTATAAGAGGTTTGGAGAGAAAAATGGGGGAAGATAAAAAAACCTAGGGGAGGACCGATGTCTAGGGGCTTGGCCCAAAAAATGGGTTTTCTAAGAGAAAACCCTAACTTGTTGAAATCGTGTCTTGTATTGTGCAATTGTGATTTTGGAAAAAACTAGGGGAATGGAAGGAGGGGGAAGAGAGTCCAAACTTGTGCTTTAACAAGTTTGAGGGTCTCAACACAAAAAGGGGTGGTTGGTTTAGAAGAAAGGGATGGTGCAAAAATGGTGTCATACTAAATACTTCAAAATTTTACATGCAAAACGAGGTATTAGGGATTTTAATGTCTCTCAGGTCAGGATGCCCCCTCGAGTTTTGGAAGGAATGCAAAATATCTAAGGAAACTTGAAAAAGGTGAACATAAAAGAAAAGAGAGCAGCAAAAAGAGAGAAACAAGGAAAAATGCAAATAGGAGAGATAAAAAAAGGGGTATAAGAAAGGAGGGTGAAAAAAAATTCATTTTCACTATGTGAGAAGAAGAAGGGCTTTGGAGCTAGGGCTAGGATCATGGTGATATACCAATTTTGAGTATGGCATGCATCATTGGGGAGGGTTAAGTGTGTCAGGCTCGGACTATGGCACACCGACCAAACTAACATATGTACTATATCTTTTTCTCAAGTAATATCATGTTGTGTTATTTAAATGTGTTTATTTATGTGTGTTTGTAATTTTTATATTCAATTATGCATGAACGAGTGAAAATAATGTAGGAATAGACTAGACTAATGCAATGCATTATGGTATGAATCTAACTAAGGCATAAAATGCATTTATGAATTAAGGGATGAAAGAAGAAGATGATGGAAGAAAGAAAGAAGAAAAAAAAGAGAAAAACATGACTCTGGCCAAAATCACACCCTATAAAAATAGATCGTGAATTTGTCATAGAGCAAATTTGTGTCCCATATGGATAGGGCACAAATTCGACAAAGAGGAAAGAAAAAAAATAAAGATAAGAAGAAGTAGAAGAATGATAACAAAGAAAAAAGTTCTTGGAATATGATGTTTGAGTCAGTGTAGACTATAAAATATTAGTGTGATCAAATGAACATAGACCAAACAAAAAGGAAAGAGTGGAGTGGAACCCTGTAGGGATATATGTTCACAAATTATTGAATGGAGGTTACCCCTCACTCATGGCCATGAAGCTATATCGTAAGGGTGTTATGCTCTTAAGAAATAAAATATTCAATTAGGATCAATACCTCCCATAGGTGAAGTGCTCACTGATGGCCAGAGATGAAAAGATACCCGCTAGGATGTATGCTCGAAAATGGTCAAATGGAGGTTACCCTTCGAACGTGGCCATGAATCTATCCTATATGTGGTGAAGTATTGTGATTGATTTTTCCAAGGTGATTACTACCCAATAGAGGTGTGGTGTATGCAATATATGAATGATAAAAAACACAATAGAACAATGTGTGTGCGTGCATGTGTGAGATAAAAAGAAGAGAGAAGAAAGAGGGAAGCAAGAAGCAAATAGTGTTGTGTGTACCCTTATTGAAATTTTGATAGCTAAGAGATATGCGTAAGATAGTTAGTGGTTGTACGAACACCATAAATGATATTCATGTGGTATCTACCCTATCCCATGAGGATCCCTTAACAAGTGAAAGATCAAGAAGGAAAGTGTGAGTGAAAACATAATGATCAGAAAGAAGAAGGAATGTATGTCATTTATCTTGGGAAAAAGAAGAAATAATTAAAATGTTCAAAGCGCAAAGGACATACAAGAAATGAAGAACTATATCCCTTGATTTGGAGAAATTAGTAATGATTGAGACTTTCAAGGTCAAGGAATATAAAAAAAAAAAAAAAAGATGAGACATGAGAAAATGCAATGATGTAAATGCATGGAAATGGGCCCTAGGTTGGGAATTCTCTAGGCATCAAAGCCCTAGTATGAGTGCAATACATGTGAGCTAGAACCTAACTAGGTTTCATCACTTTCCATCCTCACAAAATCCCCAAAAATCTATATGATCAAGCAATCATGCAAATATGATCAAGCAACAATGCAACTATATGACAAGCAAAATATGCAAGTGGAAAAAAATGTCAGGAAAACCATGCAAAATAGGATAGGTAATCATGTAGTATAAGAAAGCAAACCAAAATGTAGGATGAAGAATGGAAGTATAGAATTATGCATAATATCTTTTGAGGTGCATTATGTTCATTGGTTATTTTAAATATTTACCATCTAAAGAAGCTAAATGATAGGCTCCTCAGCCAAACTTGGTTATTGTGACAAAGGGACCTAACCAATTGGGTTATAATTTGCCTTTCATATCCAAGCGAGCATTAGTGTTCTTTTGGTTTTTCCTTGATGATAAAGTCCCCAACCTCAAAAGAATGATTGTGAACTCTTAGAATAAGATAAATTGAACCTATTTTGATAGGCTTAAATATGCTCCAAGGCATCAATACACTTTTCATCCAGTAGCTCCAATTGGTTTAAACAATATAAATGATACTCATCACCAACTGAGTCATCTTACAACAATATGCATAATGAAGGAACCTCTAACTTGAATGGAAAAACAACCTCAATCCCATAGACCAAGACATACAAAGAAGTTCTTGTAGGAGTTTTCACACTTGTACGATAGGACCACAAGGCAGGATAAAGTTGGATATGCCAGTCTCAATCGGTCTTACTAAACAACTTCTTGAGGATCTTGATTAAAGACTTATTGGATGCTTAAGCTTGACTATTACCCTGAGGGTAATGTGAAATTGACCACCTGTGCTGAATCTTGTACTTAACACAAATCTTATGGACATCCTTGTTCTTGAAAGGAATGCCATTGTTAGAAAGAATCACCAAAGGAATCCTAAACCTATAAAGGATCTAGTTGAATATGAACTTGAATACTTGAGCTCCAATCACCATGGCTAGAGGCATGGCCTTGACACATTTAGTGAAGTACACTGTGATGATAAAATTGTGACCATAAAATAATGTTGAGTTAATATTTTTGATGATGTCCAATCCCCACATGGAAATGGCCAAGGAGAAAAAATAACTTGAAGGTTTTGAGAAGGATCATGAACAAGGTTGACATGGCATTGACACTTATCGCAACATCAAATGAGGTTACATGCATCTTTCTCCATGGAAGGACAATAATATTTCATCTGAAGGAGTTTCTCAATAATGGCATTACTACTAAAATGGATCCACATGAACCTTCATGAGCTTCACAAAGAGCTAGTTAGGCTTCATCGAAGTTAAGACATTGTAAGAGGATACCTTCAAAATAACATTAATATAAAGTATTGTTGATTATCATGAATTGACATACTCTTTTGTGCAAAATCTTACACTGATTGCGATCTAACCCATCAATAATCAAACCATCCTTAAGAAAATTAAAGATGTCATTATACCATATCTTAGATAGGGAAGCTTCAATGATCAAGACATATAATGGGACAAGACTAGAATTGAGTGACATGGGATCTTGGAGTTATCTAATGATAATTGATGCTTGATCATCTTCAAACTCTAAGGAAAACAAGGATGCAACAATGACCATGACATATGCATGGCAGTTGGAGGACCTAGGAATAGACTCTATGGTCGCTTAATCAAATGTAAACAAAAGTTTGGTGAAAATATCTTTGTGAGGTTTTATCTTATCATCCCAATTTTGATAAATATTGTTGATATGATTAACCACACATTGAGAGTCATCAAAAATTGAAAGAACTCTAACCTTCAAGGCTAAGGCTACTCTAAGACCAAGGACCATGAATTCATATTCTATAGTATTATTCATGTAAGAGAAATTAAGCTTGAAGGAAAGGGGGATGAACTATTTTTATGGGGTAACTATAATGATTCTAGCACTAACACCCTTTAAGCATCGAGCTCCATCAAAAAATAAAGTCCAAAAATCTAGCTCTTCAGCTTCTAAACTAAGGTACTCATAAGGAAACTCAATGACTAAGGGATGGGCTAACTCTAAGGGAGTAGAGGCTAGCTGATTGGGAATCACCTAACCTTTGATAGCCTTCTGACCTATAAAGGTTAAGTGAAACTCACTAAGGGCTAGAACCCACTTAGCATCTTCACCTAAAAAGTGGGGCTTAGACATTAAGTAGTACAAAGGATCAAACTTTGTAACAACCAATTTCTTATGGCTATGCATGTAGTATCTTAACCTCTAGGAAGTAAACACTACAACAAGGAAAAGCTTCTCTAAGGAGGTGTACCAGGTTTCATAGCTAACTAAAATTCTACTGATATAGTAGACAACTCTCTTTGTTTTGATCATCATGTTGAGCCAACATGGCTCCCAAAGTGAGAGTTATGGTTATTATGTAAAGCATCAAATGCTTACTCGATCTCGAAGGAACTAAGATAGGCAAGGAAGTGAGATACCTTTTAACTTCATCAAAATCTTATTGTCACTCTGAATCATACTAGAACATGACATATTTCTTAAGAAGCTTAAGAAAGGACTGACACTTAATGGCTAACTAAGCTATTAATCAACAAATAGCTTGAATATTACCTTGCAAGCTATGCAATTTAGTTAGGTTATGGGAATGAGGCATGCTAGTGATAGCCACTATCTTAGCAAGGTCTACTTCAATGCCTTGCCTAGACACGATGAAACCTAGCAAATTGCCATATGTGACTCCAAGAACACACTTGGAGGGCTTAAGACAAACATTGAACTATTGAAGCCTTTCAAAGATTTATCTTAGATCACGAACATGATCCTTTCTATGTATGGAATGACCCAAAATATCATCCACATAGTCCTATATAATATCAAACATAATGTCATAAAAAATATAAGTCATGACCCTTTGATATGTGGCACTAGAAATATTCAATCCAAAAGGCATGACTTTATAATAGAAGATACCCCATGGAGTAATGAAAGTTGTCTTGGCCTGGTCCTCAGGGAAAACCATGATCTGATTGTATCCTGAGAATCCATCCATGATAAAAAGCATTTCATATTTGGCAAAGAAATCTACGGTCATATCTATGTTAGGGAGAGGAAAATCATCCTTGGGACATGCTAAGTTAATGTCCCTAAAGTTGGTACATATTCTAATTGTTCCTACCTTCTTAGCCATAGGAACGATGTTGGAGATCCAATCAAAATAGTTGATAGCTTTAATAAAACCAACAACAAGAATTTTTGGGAGCTCCTCGACCAAAAGGGCGACCTTAGGATGAATCTTCCTAAGTTTTTTCTTAACAGGCTTAAAATTAGGCTTAGCTACAAAATGATGCATAATAAGGAAGGGTTCAAGCATAGGCATGTATATATATGACCAAGCAAAAATATCATGAAATTCCTTCAAAAAATTGGTCAATTGCTCCTGCTCATTCTTGGACAAGGATTTGCCTAACTTAAGGATTCTAGGGCTCTCCTTAGAACCTATATTAACATCTATGGTCTCATTTATGAGAGTATGAGATTCCTCCTCATGAGGAGGTAGGGTGGGGATCACTCCTAGTTGCTCAAGGTCCTCATGAGACATAGGTATGGAATCCCCTTAAGAACTAGAAGACTCGACATGTACGATACAAGGGACTAACCCATCAAAGAAAAAACTATTTCAAAGTATATCCTCATGATCCATGTCACAATGAGTATCCCCTTTAGTGTAATATCTTGGGGTTGCAACTAACTTGGGATGCACCAAAGTTACAATATTGCAAAATAGAATGTCGATGGGATAAGGCAGTCCCTCATCCTCATCACTCCACTCCAAGCATTGATAATCCAAATATTCAATATTAATGAGGTGATCATCATCATAAAATGGCAAAGGTTAGTTTTTATTGGGTATATAGCGTATGCCACATCTTCCAAGTTAAATTTCAACTTCCAAAGGCTCTCAAATACATTTTTATTGTGGCTCTAGACCTTTACCTATATATCCTATACTATATAGGATTTGATTGGGAAGTGGGTAATCGTTAGATAGGTAACAATGGGTAAAAGATCGCTCTACGAGAAGAGGGTTGCTATCACAAAAATTTTCTTTGAGGGATATACTCATGAGATAAAGGTACATGTGCCAATATGTACTACTTCACCCTTCTTATGAGGTAAACCCATAGTCCTCGATGAAGGTGGTAGCTTGGCTAAATTCAAAATAGGTTCTTGAAGAAAAGGATTGACCTAATCTTGTGATGAAACATTGATTAGCAGTTCCTCACTCACCTTTAGATTTTCAATTTGCTTGGTAATGTGAGATGAAGAAATGGATGGACATAAATTGAGACTAGATTGAGCTTGCTCAACCATTGAATAATATTGAAATGGATGAGGGTTGCTCATAATGGTAACAAGTTGATCCTTGAATTCAAACTTCACACATTGATGAAGAGTAGAAGGGACAACCCTTATCGCATGAATCCAAGGGTATCCAAGAAGAAGATTAAAATATGCAGGGCAAGGTACCATATAAAACAAGGTATCTAAGATCTTAGTTCTAATTCTAATGGGAGAGATTTTATACCGTAGGCCTCTTGGGACTTTTTATTGGGAGCTTTGATGATGACATCAGATTTAATTAAATCTTCATATTTTAATCCAAAATTTTGGAAAAATTTATAGGTGCATAGATTGAGGGAGGAACCATTATCTATCAAAATTTATTTAATAAATGTTTCTCCAATATATGAATTTATGTAGAGGGAAGAATCCCCTTGCAAGTTCGAGGAAGTAATATCATCATTCAAAAATGTGATATGATGAATCCCAAGGGATACCACAACATTAGCTATAGCACTAGGGGAAATGTCTTGAGGGACAAATTATTGACTTAGAAGCTTCAACAAAGCTTCCATATGAATAGGAGAAGTTTGCACAAGTTCTAAGAGGAAGATCTTGGTTGGGGTACTAGCTAACTATTGTTGGATGTCAAAGGAGACTTTAGGTTGTGGCTTCAACACTAAGGGTGGGTTTTCTACTTGTGTGCTCCTTTTTTAGGTACTCCTCAAATCTAAGGGTGGTTTTGAAGGTTTATTTCATCCTTCTACCTATGAATTAAAGACAACAACCTTAAGGTATTAGTTTCAATCTCCATGATCACATAAGGTGGATGATTTGAAATCTTCAGATGAGTAGAATAGTCCTTAGCTTTTTTCTACCTTTGTATGTGCAAACAACCTTTTACAAATTTTGGAATGAATTAGGTTCTTTTACTATATTATAAATAAAATCTATGAAATCATGCCAAGATGAAAAACAAAAACAAGGTGAAGCCCATTATAGAAAAGTTTATAATGGATTTAATATGGTAACAGGACCTCAAATCTAAACTTGATGAAGCTAAGAAAAAGAGGTAACTATTAGAGGATATATTACAACAACTTGTGTAGGGGTAAGACTAGTTCAAGAAATAAAATAAATAAATAAATAAATCCTAATTGGAGGACCAGATAAAATAACTTATGAATCCCAACAAGCAATATATTAGAATATTTTGAGCTATAGGAGGAAATAACAACATTAAATAAGTGAGCAATAGTATATATAGGAATAGCCTTCAAGGTCAAAAGGGTGAATTCTCTCTAAGACAACATTAAATATGAGGTTTTAAGTACCAAGAGGTACTTCAACTTTGTAGCCTATGCAAAAATTAACATAAACCAAGTTACTAAAATCATAAAATAGGTTGAAGAACTATTGGTTACAAAGGAGGCGTACAAGAAGGTGCTCAACATTTTGGATATAATGTCAACATCACAAGTCCAAAAATAAGGGATATATTGCAAATAAATGGTCAAGAAGTTGAAGAAAATCCCTTATGCTTAGAGAGACTTATAGGCCTACAAATATGTGGTATCCTATTTGAAATCCCTAGTGCAGAAAATGGTAAATAAAATTTAGGGGTTCATTGCTATCAATTTTTTTTATATTTTTGACCCATAACACCATCATGATCCTAGATAAGTCCAATTAGACTATTTGAGCTAGTCTAATTATAGTGGTATACTAAAATTAATAGCCTTGGTAGGGTTCTTCATATTTGGGATTGAGAAATATTATTAGTAATTTGGTCAAAGTGGTAATAATAGTCCTTTTGCATCTTGTGGTTACATGTGAACCATATGGATGGATCATTCACTACGTTCAACATTTTTCTTATGTCTTCTTCCCCATTATAAAATGACTCTTCTATCCACTAAGGGGGTTTGATGCTTCTTTTGATGAAATCATATTTTTTGACAAATGCTTCTACGAATTTTATGCAATTCTAAAATTGTGGTACCACGTTCATCACAACAACCAAAATATATATCCAAATAATGCTCCAAGGGTCTATTTTTGAGCCTAAGTTGAACCTCCTTAATTATTATTTCTTTGCATACCCTAAAAAGTATTTTTATTTCCCCTACCCTACCCTACTACATGGATCATTAAAGAGCTCTTTTGTCTTCTTAGAGGAGTGGACTTATTTATTTTAAGTTTCTTCTTTTCCTTTGCTCCAAATGATTTTGCCTCATTTATCTCTTCCTATATAGGTCTTACAAAGGACAATACTCAAAGGGCAACAATGTAAACTAGTGGAAATATATGGTTAGCTTCACGTATAAAAGGGATAAAGGAAGCAGAAGCAATGCCCATAGCGGATGGAATGGAAGATGAATGGATTTTTAATAATGTGGGAGAAAAATGTGCAAAGTATTGGCTTAGGGAGAGATTCACTTCATTGGTATAAGGAATCACTTGCTTTAGAAGTATTTGTAAAATTATCTTTCAAGTGAATCACTTGTAATACAAAGCAATTTGTTTGAATTGACTAGCAAATCACTAGTTTATACAGACTTGAATAAGATTTTATTTGGAATGAGTTAGTATAAAAAATAGTATAGGTAATGCAAATGGTTGAATGAATTTCTCATTAAAGGTATCTTAGCCAAAAATTAATTGGTTGAGTAGTCTGATTGGTTTCAAATGAGCAAGTTGATTTTTGTAACAATAAGTTTTTTGTTGACTAAGGGACTTGGATCACTTTTAATTGGAGTGGATTGGCCTAGCATGTAGTCAAATTAATGAGGAGACCTTATGGGGTTCAAATTAATACAAGCAAGGGTCATTTGACCAAGGTGTAAGAGGTAGGGCTTATTCGTTCAAACATGATGATAGTAGGGAATATTGACTTGGAAAGCTTCAATGAATAAACTAATAAATGAGTTGCAGTTAACTAGAAGTATGTGTGGTCTCAGTTTCAAGGTCATTCAATGCTTATGAAGTGATTCATGTGGTTGGCATAATCATACCAAGGTAGTTCAAAACAAGGGGAATCCAAATAAAGGTTGCATGGTAATAAAGATAGTGATAAAGAGTATGCATTATTCATTGTGTGTGTAAATAAAGGGGAAAGAGACTTTGGTATGGGTTTTTTAACCCCTATCCTATCTTTCCAACACATGAAAACAATGCCTAGGAAGCTAGGTAACTTAAAATGGGTTGATTTATCTACCCAAGTGATTTGCTTGCCAGAAAAGCTTTTTATGAGTAGTTCACTCACTTGGGCGAGTGAATCACTTGTAGGGGTGAACAAATTGCTCTTCTTTTTTCTTTTGAATTTTTTGGGATAAAAAAAAGAATAATATTAATGAAATTGGATGTTTCTAGAGGAAACGAAGGTGGAAAGAAGAAGAAATAGGGTTTTTGCCAAAAGAAAAGAAAAGGGGGATAAGACAAGAAAAAATAATAACTAGAAAATGCAATAAATAAGAGGGTTATATACATTTTTTACATTTATTTTGGCATGAGAGTCTTTCATCATATGGATCAAAGATATTTCTCATTCACTAATATTTATAGTACCCTTTTATCCATCATGATGCACTTGTAGCATTTAGACCTATGATATGAAGAATCTAATATGGTTCACTCCTATGAAAATCAAATTTCTTATGGCCTTATGTTTAGGTTTGTTTTCATCCCACTTGAATACCAAGTCAAATTCCTTTTAACCCATCTCAATGGTCCATTTATTTAACCACATCTTTATGTTGAATTATCCTATTTAATGTATTTTCTCTTTCTTTTTCAAAGACTAGTAGGGAATTCGTTCACGATTGTATTGGTTTGACATCAATGTCCTACAATTCTAATTGCTATGACAATTGGAGGGAAGGGAGTTCTAGATTGACTAGAAATATGACTTCCTTTCCATAGATTATATTGTAAGGAAATAACCATATGAAAGCTTTAGGCATCATCTAGTCTACCCACAACGTTCTTGTTGATGGGTTTTTCTACATCATTGCCCTAGGGATAATAATTGAAGGATATTCTTAGTAAAAAACTATATCCATTAAAAAATGTATTTTCTTAAACCCTATCAATATGATGTCATTATCAATGATTATCATGGGTGGGGATCCAAATTTGGTAATGATATCCTTTATAAGTTGAACAATCACTTCATGATTAGCCAATTTGATCGGTACCTCCTCAACCCATTTTGTGAAATAGTTGGTTGCTGCTACATACCAAACCTAGCCATCGGCTAGGTTCTCCAAATGCATAAAATTTCATATTTATTAGCATAGTGTTTCATTAATTCATATCATCTCATATTTTTTATTTTTATTCATTGCGTAATCACACTTTGGCCTTCACGATGGGGACGTGCCCTCCCTGAGTGGCAAAATATATCCATATCAGTTTTATTCCATTTACTGCATTTGAACCTGTATTACTCTTGTATTGGAATCGAAGAAATAATATTGAATTAAATTAAAAGGAACAAGTTTAACGTTCCAAGTGGTATCAGGTTAGCGATCTGGGCGTGAGCGCAAGTCACCGAAGAATCCCTCGCAGGCGGCGGTAAAACATCGTCAGACGTCCCTCTGCAAGTGGAACCTGGTGGAGGATTCGTGAAGACCAAGCAACAACCGAGTGAGCGTTTCACTGTCACACTAACGCAGGCGTCGATTTACTTCATCAAATTATCAGGAAGCGCCGATTTAAGGGAACATAATACTCCCAAAAATCCCATCAGTTCATTGTGATAGTATTCAGGAAAAGCCATCAGATCTGGCATGATTCAGGAGTGCATTCAACGTTTTAAATTAGCAGCAATCGTCTTCAAGAATTTTAGCCGACCCCTACGTGCAACAGAATTCAAAAACTCGAAGAAACATTACCTAGTACTCTCCAGCCGTCGTCTACCAATCAGGAGCGAGAAAAATAAAAAAATTACGCGTTATATTAAGGTTTGTAAAGCGCCCATTAAAATATATATATATATATATATATATATATATATATATATATATATATATATATATATATATATTTATCTTTTTTTTTTTCGGTCACGGGGATATATATCCCACATTGGGCATACGAACAAGAGAGGGGGGTTTATACGACGGAAGCGACAGGTAACCAAACGTGACTTCGGTCACAAGGCTAGCCTCCTCCCACACGTAGTCTTACTTACCCAGTTGTCACTCCTACGCCCTTCCCACGCATCTTGGTCCTTAGTGGTCCCACAGTAGGTTTCTGGTCCCACGTGTCCTACTTCAGTCTTCATGCGTGTCATGGGTCCGTTAATTAGTCGTGCGTCCTATGGTCACTTCACTATGTCACGTGTCTTGTGGTTCATGTCCTTTGCATTTTTGTCTGGTCATTCTCACGTCTTGTGGTTCAGTCAGTTTTTTCCTCGCTGTCAGTCGGTCCATTCCTCGTTGTTCATCATTGCTGTCAGTCAGTTCGTTCCTCACTGTCAATCAATCCACTCCTTGCTGTCTGTGTCCTCATTGTCATTCTGTAAGTCAGTTCACTCCTTGCTATCTGTGTCCTCGCTATCAGTCTGTCGATCAGTCGCATCCTATCACTGTCAGTCTACGTCCCACGTCCGATCGTGTCGGTCAGTTTGTCATGTCAACAGTGTCCTATCATTGCCAATCGTGGTCAGGTGAGTTACATTAAATTCCGTGTAGTCAAGGGGCAGCGCTACCTTAAATTCCGCGTCGCAGTTGGCGCGACAGTTGAAGCGGAACACACAAATTTTGGCAATTCATCAAATTATTATTGGAGAAGGGAAGCCCAAATTTTTTTTTGAAAGTGCATGACCAAACAGTGGACCAAAGGACCTGACGGTCGACTATCAAGCTCGGAGACAACCAATAACAATGCAAGAAGACCTCATCGAAGCCCAGGTACAAAAAATTCTCCTTCTCCTTTCAAAATTGGCAGTTATAATCCACATCATCCACTGGTAGACCCTATGGCGACTAACCCTCCCCCAACTCATGAAAACATCACACAAGGAGAATCCAGTAACTCGGCCATTACCACGGATGAAACTCTTCGACACTTACTAGATGGTATGCGCCAAATTAATGTCAACCTAACTAAACTATTGAGTGCACAAAACCGACCTAATCCCAATACTAATCCCCAAAATCACTCCCATGAACAAAGGAATGAAGAAAATGACGACCAGGATGAAGATTGGGAGCAGCAAAGAGGCAATCCGGAAAATTACGGGAATCGCTATCATAGACAACGATATAACCAAGATCAGGAGAGGGATATGGGTTATCACCAACCGAGAGGCCCTAATAATTTTCCACGCATTGATATGCCCACTTTTGAGGGTCATGATCCTCGTGGTTGGATAGCCAAAATGGAAGGCATTCTCGACTTATACCAAATTAAGGATTTTGATAAAGTCCCTTTCGCTGCATCAAAATTAGGCACTGAGGCCTACCAATGGTTCGTATGGCTTAAGCGAGAGAAAGGAGCTACTATTAACTGGAAAAAATTCACTACCTATTTTTTAGAAAGATTTGATGAAGGAGCTACATCGTCATACACAGTAAGACTGTTATCTCTTAAACAAGAAGGATCGGTTAGTGAGTTCGTCTCGAAATTCACCAGTTTACTACCGTATACATTAGACCTCAGTCCCGACACAGTGGTAGGAGCTTTTCGCAATGGATTGAAAGAAAATATTAGGGTGGAGGTGGACATTCAAAATCCAACCTCGTTGAACGATTGTATAAGAATAGCCAAGCTGGCTGAGAAGAGAATTCAGCTTGTATGCACGGCGTGAAACTTATAGTCGTCCTTCGTATCGCAACAATTCCTTTCATAGAAATGATCAACCATCAAGATACTTTTGCTATAAATGTCGCACTCATCATCCCCGGGAACAAGCATGTGCCCAAAAACAAAACTTTCATATTGAATGCGATCAATATGAAGGAGAAGAGGAAGAAACTTACCACCAAGAAGAACCTATGCAAGAAGAACTACCAAGTACTCTAGAAGAGAAGGAAGAGGATACAATGGCTATCTCCGTGCATGCCCTCATGGGGTTAACCGCCCACCATACCATCAAGGTACCAGGATTTCTCCGCCAGAAAAAGGTGAATGTGCTAATTGATTCCGGCAATACCCACAATTTTATCGACATCAAAACAACAAAAGCTTTGAATTTATTCATTAACTCTTCCAACAAAGACAAATTCTAGGTTCTAGTAGCCAACGGGGTGAACGCTCAATGTGTTGGTAGAACATCTCAAGTTTCCATAAAAATGGGAACTTATACCTGGTTTGGATCCCTTTTCGTCATGAATTTAGGGAACTCTGATGTCATTTTGGGAGTTGAATGGTTGGAAACATTAGACACGGTTAGCTTCAATTTCAAAAAATTATTTGTGGAATGGAAGGAAAATGGACGAGTCATTCGCTTACAAGGCATTACTACTCCTCCATCACAAATGGTGAGCTCTCATAGTATGGAGAAGATGTTAAAAAAGGGTGGATATGGATTTATAGCTCAAATTAATTGTTTGGAAAAACAATCTCGAGCAACTTCGGATATTATTGCTCCAGATTTACGAGACATCGTAACAAATTACGAAGAGGTTTTCCAAGAACCTAAAGGATTACCACCTAAACGATCTCATGACCATGCCATCCATTTGATTCCAGGGAGTGTCCCACCTAACAGCCATCCTTACCGCTATCCTCAACCACAAAAGATGGAAATCGAACAGATCGTTCAGGATCTACTAGATCATGGAGTCATTCGTCACAACACTAGCCCTTATTCCTCACCTGTAGTTCTAGCTCGATGAAAAGATAACTCTTGGCGTATGTGTCCTGATTTTTCGTTCTCTCAATAAACTCACTATCAAGGACAAATTTCCTATCCCTGTCATAGATGACCTACTAGATGAGTTGCATGGTGCAAAATTTTTTACAAAATTAGACCTTCGCTCAAGATTTCACCAAATCCGTGTCAGAGAAGAAGATATTCCCAAAACTGCTTTTCGTACTCATGAAGGTCATTACGAATTTTTGGTCATGCCTTTTGGTCTCACCAATGCACCATCCACATTCCAAAGTCTCATGAACCAAGTGTTTCGTCCACTCCTCCGTAAGTTTGTGTTAGTTTTTTTTTATGACATTCTCATATATAGCAAAACATGGAAGGATCATTTACATCATGTGGATAAAGCCCTTCACATTTTACACAGAGAAAAGTTATTTGTCAAACGTTCCAAATGTTCATTTGGTGTCCAAGAAGTCGAGTATCTTGGTCATATAGTTTCACACGAGGGCGTCAAAGTCGACCCCAATAAGATTAAGGCAATTCAAGAGTGGCCTTTACCTAAAACCATCAAGAAACTTCATGGTTTTTTGGGTCTCACGGGCTACTATCGCAAGTTTGTACGAAATTATGGTAAGATTGCAGCACCTCTCACAACACTCACAAAGAAGGATGCTTTTCGTTGGTCGGAAGAGGCCACTCAAGCCTTCGAAGCTCTTAAGGAGGCCATGTGTACCACTCTAGTTTTAGCAACTCCCAATTTTCACAAACCATTTATTATCGAATGTGATGCATCAGGAACAGGAATTGGGGCTATATTAATGCAAGAAGGTCATCCATTGGCATTTGAAAGTAAACAACTATCGGGGAAAATTTTGGGAAGATCAACATACGAAAAAGAAATGTTGGCTATTCTTCACGCGGTAGAAAAATGGAGACACTACCTAATCAGTAGTCGCTTCATTATAAAAACAGATCATAGTAGTCTCAAACATTTTCTTGAGCAAAGGTTTTCCTATCCGAAACAAAATAAGTGGTTAACCAAACTATTGGGCTATGATTTTGTTATCGAATACAAGAAGGGGAAGGAAAATGTAGCAGCCGATGCGCTGTCCAGGAAATATGAAGACGAAGTAGTCATTAACGCTATTTCAGGTCCTTGCTCCCAATGGGTGAATCAATTACAAGATGAATGGTTGTCCAATAGTGAAACTGCTCAGATAATTCAAGAATTATCTATAGGGTCCTCTAAACACCCTTTGTTCTCTTATGAAGATAAAATCCTCCGGAAGAAGAACCGCATTTACATTCCACACAATTCAGAACTCAAATCGAAGATCCTCGATGAATCGCACGCTTCTCCATCAACGGGACATTCAAGATTTTTGAAAACATATTTAAGGGTCAAACAATCATTTTGTTGGAAAGGATTAAAAGCAGAAGTCAAACAATGGGTAGCAGAATGCGAAGTTTGCCAGCGCAATAAAGGAGAAACAGTCAAATCACCAGGGTTGTTACAACCATTACCCATCCCTGAACGTCAGTGGGAACATATATCCATGGATTTTATTGAAGGTCTTCCAAAGTCAGAAGGCAGGACAGTAATCTTCGTAGTCGTAGATCGGTTATCCAAATACGCTCACTTTCAGGCTTTACAACATCCATTTTCCGCAAGCAAGGTGGCAAAGGTATTTATGGATTCAATTTTCAAATTACATGGTATGCCAAAAAATATTGTAAGTGATAGAGACCCCATCTTCACTAGTAACTTTTGGCGGGAATTATTTCGACTTAGTGGTACCAAATTGAACATGTCCTCAGCTTACCATCCCCAGACAGATGGTCAAACATAAGTAGTTAACAAATGTTTGGGTACGTACTTACGATGTTTCGTTCAAGATAAACAATATCAATGGAGCCAATGGCTAGCAATGGCAGAATGGTGGTACAACACTTCTTACCATTACTCAATTAAGATGTCTCCCTTTGAAGCATTGTATGGAACCAAGCCTCCAATTGTAGCAGATTACGTACCGGGTTCATCCAAAGTAGCCAAAGTGGATGATTGGTTTCAACAAAGGCAGTCTACACTCACCATACTCAAAGAGAATTTATTCCAAGCACAAAATCGCATGAAACAACAACAAGACTTGCACCGATCAGAACGAACTTTTAATATCGGTGACAAGGTTTTCCTAAGGTTGCAACCTTACAAACAATCATCGTTAAGGATAAAGACCAGTCAAAAGTTGGCTCCACGATTCTATGGTCCTTACAAAATTGTGCGTCGCATTGGAGAAGTAGCCTATCAGTTAGAGCTACCTTCATCATCACGAATACACCCGGTATTTCATGTTTCATGTCTCAAAAAAGTAATTGGTCAGAAAGTGCAAAGTCAATCAGAATTACCAGTGCTCGATGAGGAAGGACGCATACATCTCCAACCTGAAGATATATTACAACACAGAATACGAAGACTAAGATCGTGCCAGATTCAAGAATTTCTCATCAAATGGCAAGACCTACCAGAGGAAGATGCCACATGGGAACATGAAAGTATTTTCCAGACATTTCCAGCTTTGAGGACAAAGCTTTCCGAGGAGGGGAGTCATGCTACATACCAAACCTAGCCATCGGCTAGGTTCTCCAAATGCATAAAATTTCATATTTATTAGCATAGTGTTTCATTAATTCATATCATCTCATCTTTTTTATTTTTATTCATTGCGTAATCGCACTTTGGCCTTCACGGCGGGGACGTGCCCTCCCTGAGTGGCGAAATATATCCATATCAGTTTTATTCCATTTACTGCGTCTGGTCCTGTATTACTCTTGTATTGGAATCGAAGAAATAATATTGAATTAAATTAAAAGGAACAAGTTTAACGTTCCAGTTGCTATCAAAATCCATACATGTCATACATTGAATAAGAGATTGATGTTGATAATTATGACAAGGCTACTGTTATAAAAAGGTTTAGTGATGATGACTAGTTTTAGATACTAACACTTTTCTCCTTCTTCCTATGAATATGTAACAATCCTTGTAATTAATTAACCCACTTAAAATAATAAGAGAAGATGGTGGGCCAATCGTATCCTACTCTTAGGATCTTATACATTGTGGTTGGTACATAATAATGTTCTCCTTCATTGTGATACTCTTTGATTATGTATTTTCATTTTTCTTTCTCAACACATCTCAATAGGACACCATCATATCCTTTTTGGAAGAGCACATGATACATAGTGTGTTACCTTTTGCTTGAATTGAGCCTCTTTTCATGTGTCAAACCTTCTAGAACTTGTCTAATTACTGTGTATATGTTGATATCTCTCATCCAACCTATTTTATCATTAGGAATTATCTCTTCCACTAAGAAATTTATCTTTTGGAGCAAACACCATAAGGTTTTCACATAAATTCTTCCTCGAATGAGCTTAGTGGGATTAATTTTTATGTCAAACTCCTAATTTTTTTATCCACTCAACTTTATTCTCCCCTAGTTCACCATTAAGCATTGCAAATTAGATATTGACATGGACTATAAATATGGTGGTCTTGCTTTATGATAGGTATTACCTAAATTTCCTTAGGGATTTCATGATGGCAAATACTTATTTTTAGTGAATATATCTTTCTTTGTAGTTGTGAAGGACTTGAATCATGATGTAAATGGGATGCTCTTCATATTTATCATTTTTCTAGGCTATTACTATGATAAATATGTTCATTTGTTTTGAACACAGAACCTAAAGTATTTAGATAAACCAACATTGATGAGGACTAGGGTTCCAATGATGGCATCCTTTATGTCTTAGAAATCCCTCTTACCTTCTTTGGTCTATATAAATATCACATTATTTTTAGCATTTTGGTTATGAAATTGGTTTAAAGCTGAATTTGACCTAGAAAGGACCAAATCCATTTGATGGATGTAGGAAGGGGAAGTTCTTGAATTACCTTTTTCCTATTGGGATCTACTACTAGACTATCTTTTAACACATGTCCTAATAATTTGCTTTTTTGGACCATGAACATAGACTTTTAAGAGTTTATTGAGATACCATATTCCCTACACCTTTGAAAAAAGGATTATAGGTGTTCAATATGCTTATTCCTATATTTTGAAAAGATAGATCATCAAGGTATATAATAGTGTTCTCATCCACTAGTTACACAAAGGTGATGTTCATGGCTCGTTGGAAAGTGGATCCTAAATTTTATAATCCAAAGAGCATTCTTTGGTAGGTGAAGGTCCTCCATTTGGTGGTAAAATTTATTTTGTGTTGATCATCATCCTTGACCCATGTCTCATTATACCTTAAGAGGCTATCCATAAGTGATAACATCTACGATCTGGTCATATTTTAAAAAATGTAGTCTATGGTAGGTAGGCAATAGTAGTATTTTAATGATATCCTATTTAGATTTTTGAAGCCAAAATATAATTTGGTATCACCATTCTTATTTCAAATTGACACTAATTTGGCTACCAAGGTGGAGTGCTTGATTGGAATGATAATTTGAGTCTATAGGATTTTTTGTAACTCCATGATCACATTGATTTTGGGATCAAATGCCTTTTTTATGCCTAAATTATTTTAGTGGTAAGCTCCATATTAATGGTATGCTCTATGATATTTTTGTCGTACATCTTCAAATCCTCATATGATTAGCCAACGATATTTTTGTATTTACCACTAAGCTCCTTGAGTTTATATATTCCTTATTTAGATAACTCTTTACCAGGCAAAAAAATCTTCCCTTAGGCAATCTCGACAAGGTATCACAAAGAAGCTTTCACCTTCATGTTGGATTTATGTACAATGGTGTATGGATTAAACAAGTTTTCTAATATGATTAGACCTTTTGGTAACTAAATTGTCTTTAGTTGAATCACCTTGTACTCCATATTATCCCAATATTCCTCCTTATCCTTAACATGTTGAGTTTATTTGATGAGGAACTCAATTATTTGCTTGTTGTTATTGAAAACTTGTCAATACTTAGAATTATCAACGACTACTGACCTAAAAACTACTAACTCCTTCAATTTGTCCTAGATGTGGATAGTATACTTTTGTATTACTCCTAGGGATTTGTTTTTATTTCATAAGTGTTGAAACTTTCTAACAAATCCCAAAACTTGTACTTATATGACTTCAAATTTTTATTCTTAATAACACATTGGGAATTGCCCTAATTTACAAGAATATTAAAATTGCCAAATGCCTTCAAAAACGTATACCCATCTTCCTAGCATTTCTCAAGCCTATACATAGTGCTTCATACTCAACTACATTGTAGGTGTAGTTGAATAATAGGTTACAAAAAAAAAAAAATTGTGCAAACTCTAGGTCTATAATTTGGATGCCTACATCCGCTCCATTTTTTATTCTTGCACCATAAAAGTGCATCACCCATATTTTATCAAACCCTTATACTTACCAACTCTTAAGGTCTCAAATTTTGGAAATTTCTTTGAATTTTATATAATTTCATGGCTTAGTTTACTCAAATATCACTACTAGATCCTTGTCATATTGAAGTGCATGAATAATCATATAAATTTCAAATATTTGATCATCTTCTAAAAATTTATTATCAACAAACTCTGCAATTCCATTCCAATTAACTATTCCATATTTGTCTAATTTATGTATTAGGTAGTTGTATGAAGACTCATTCTCAGTTTGGACCATATTTCCATCTTGTGATACCTTCTTATGGACATAGTCCATTGCCAAATACACATCCTTGGACATCTTACACATCCATTCTCTTGATATCAAAATGCCAAAATATCAAAGGTCAACTACTATTACCTCTTGGACTACCACCAAATTTGAATGCTTTTCTATAGCCATAATCAAATCCTTTAGAACCCTCATGGAATCCATATAAATCAGGTGCCTTGTAGTCCTAGTATAGGGCAGTCCCATTTCTTCATAAACCACTTTTGGTGTCAATGTTACAACTACCTTTGAATTGACTATGTAACTATTTAGTAGATAATTCTCAATTTTTAAGGTCACATAGAATAGTAATGACTTTAGGGTTTAAGCTTAGAGCATTCAACATGTCCACTAAATTCACCTAAAAAACAAAATGATCCTCTACTATTAGGCTATGTTGCTTAGCTAGGCTGGGCTATACATGATTAGGTTACCCATTTTGAGCATAACTTATTTCTTGTTATTTGAGACCTTCTCGAAGTAGGTCTCTTTGAATAAGAAGGGATAGAGCCTCTAGAATGCTTGCCTTGGCTACAGTTTTCCTTATTCCTTCTATGATATTGAATTTGAATTCAACATATTTGCTTTTATTATGAATTGTGAACTTCCTATACTACCTAGTAGCCACTATGTGCCCTTACACTAGTAAGAAATGAGTATTTGAGATATCAATTTGCCTCCTATAGTTTTTCTCTCCTTTTTATTGCTCCCTTTTTTAAACTTATTTGTCTCCTCTTGAATTTCCTTTTCAAGCCTTGACCCTTTTTCCTTATTTGTTTATTTTTCCTTACCCCCTTGTACCCTTTTCCTAGGGGAATTAGTCACATATTTCTCAACACTCTCAGTATATTATTTTTTGTGTTGTGGTTATTGGTCCTTATCTTTTAAGTGTAGTGGTGATCTTCCTTTTTTAAGTATTGTAGTATATTTTCTTGACTCAATCTATTTGTGTTCTAGTATTTTCTCTTTTGTTGCCTTCCTTTTGTCCTTGGTACTAACCCCTTATTGATTTAGTATATGTTTTTATCTTCAAATATGGGATCTTCATCCTCTTCAACTACACTTAAGTTGACAAAACCTATGTTAAGATTTAATAAAGTAAGAACCACCTACTATGCTAGGACATGATGTGTTGGTTAGTTCATGATAGGTTGTTGGTAGAAAAGTTGATTTATAGTTGGTGCCATTTGATCCAAGGTGGTAGCTTATTGAGCTTAACATTATAGATCATATTGATTTATCTATAAATATTTAATAGCTACCCTACAATCTATGGAATTATACCCTTTATTACATATTGTTCAACACTTGATTTATGTTGATTTTTAAACTGGTTTTCACCATATTGTTCAACACTTGATTTATGCCCTGATTAGCACCTTGTCATGGGGTTTTCTTGGGTAGCCAATTTTGCTATTTTTGTAGTTACTATTCTACAACCATTACCTCTTTTTTGTATTGTTTTCTAAGGTCTTTACTACATCTATCATTTATTTCATATCAATATTATGCTGCTTTAATGGATATGGTATCACTATTGGTCTATAATAGGATAGGAAAAGATGATAGTTGCGTTGGAAAGCAATTATTGACAATGAATCTTGGCCTGGTATGTCACGATATATGAAGAGGTTGAATTAGCATATGATTGGGCATTCAAAATGGGTGAGATGGAAGGTGTAAATCTAGGAACCAAAGGATTTTGGGTGACATAGGCAACATAAGCCATTGGTGTGATTGGTGGTAGTTTTACTACTCTATTCTTAACTTCTTCTACTCATGCAACTTCTTCAAAGGTTGTAACTAGAGGGACATGGTTAGGATTATAAACCGTCAATGCTAAGTTAGATTGTAAGCCTTTGATGTAATATGATAATGCTTATTTTTAATTTGGCTTAACATTTAACAAAATTAAATGTATAGTCCTTATGAATATAGTCTTATAATCAAATATGTCTTCCTAAGGATGTCTTTGCACAGCACTTAATTGGAATAAGATAAAATATTCATTACCTATACTATCAAATATATGCATTAAATATTACATGATTGATGCCCAATTGGTAACAAAATTATTAGATAACCCTTTGTACCACAAAGTAACTTTATCATGTAGAAAATACATAAGCAAGTGTAACATAATGTCCTCATCTTAAATGTGATAAATTCATTTAAGCATGAATAGATCATTCAAGTGATCCAATATCTTCTTGTTCTCACTTTTGTCTAAGGAATGTAATGTTTTTATAGTGATGTCTAGAATGGGGAAATAGGCACTTAGATTTAACAATCCTTGATAGGTCCAATCAGGAAGTTGATTTTTATTCCTAGGTGGTGTTGAATTATGGAAAGGTTTGAATTTTTATATACCCATAATTATGGTTTTAAAAATAGTTATATGGAAGGGTTTATAGCCTCTTTAAACTTTTGGATTTAGACCAAAAACCCATTATCCTTTCTAAATTATAAATTATCTCAAAATAATTGCATGAAATTAAATTGAAGAAGTAAATGTAGAAAATTAAAATGCATGAAAGTAAATTGTTAAGTTTAAGGTGTCAGAGATTAAAATTATATATGACTAAAAACATAGCAAGGGGATTGTATGATCAATCGATACATGAGAAATATGAACAATGATTTTCCCATTCATATGAATTGAAATTATGAGAATAATGACAAGAGGGGTAAAAGGGATATGCCACATCACTCTACATTCCTTAATCCAAGAGGGTAATGTCATTGATGAAGAGAAAAATATTTATCAATTTCTTACCAATTTCATGAAATACAAGAGCATAATATTGGTCTCACAAGTGTAGCTCTTCTCAAGGCCAAAAAATATTTACAATGGAGACCAAAAAAACTTACCCTTGAGTAGGGTGAGAGCTATTACTCCTAGTAAAAGTAAATTTTAGGGGAAACTCCAACAAAACGTGTTTCTCCAAATGTTACATGCCCCTAACTATGCCTCTAAAAGACTTAGAAGGTTTTCAAAATTAGTTATAGTTCCACTACATGCTAAAATATCACTTTGCACAAATATCTTTCTTGAGATCCATGCTTATATTTTTACCCCTCTACTGGTTCATGAACGATTTTCTCTAGAAGATGAGTGAATCGCTATATTCCACTAGTATTTCACTAGTGTTTCCCTAATGCTTCACTCTTGCAATTCATTTGCTTCATCTCTAATAGCATGTCACTCCTAGAACAAATCAACCTTCAAGAAGAAAATCAGTCCTTGTATTTGACTTAGCAAAATTTATGGGTTTTGGAAAGTATTAGCTTATTGTTTCACTACTTTGAAAACTTCCAAAAAATTTCAATAGATTTATAGGGTGCCAATATTTATTAGCAAGGATCCCATATCCTACCTTTATCCTTGGGCATATAGTCTTCTATTTTTTCCTTCATTGCAATATCCCTAGTAGATGTTATTATTCTTCATAAATTGATAGTTGGATGTTAGCAAGATCTTACATATCTCTTACTGTTAATAACATACTATCAAAATAAAGCTCACTCACACACAATAGTGTAAAATAACTAAAATACATCAAAAAACAAAATAACACTATGCAAAAAGTTATTGTAAAATTGAAACAGTCCCACAAATAACTCAGAATCGCAGGCCTCTTCGAGGGGGTAACCTCCTTCAATATTTCATTAACTTTCAAAAAGATACATTTGTACATGGCTCCATGTATTTTAAAGAGAAACTCCATGCAACCCTATCCTAAGGCTCAAGAGTTGTATTACATGCAAAATGTCACTCGAGCTAGAATCTTCTATCAAACATCGATTACAATCTTGATAACGGTTACATGAAATGGCCCCACTTGGCTAGATGCATTAATTGCCACATACATTACAAAATAATATAAAATAACATTATAAATGGAATCCCCCACATTGGAAGTGGGTCATTATATAAGAAAATAAGAATTACAAAATAATGTTAGGATGGGATCCTAACATGTCCTTCCCCTTCAAAAATATTTATCCTTAAAGCTGAAGATGATGAAACCGGTACTAGAGTTGTTGGAGAGACTCCCATGTAGTATCTTCTATATGGAGTCCACTCCACTAAAAAAGGACCTTAGTAATGGTGTGGTTGCAGAGAGTGCAAGTCCAAAGATCCAACAACTATTCAAGCTCAAGCAAAATAGAACCTTCTTCATCCAATTTTGGGAGTGAAAATTGAACCTGTACCTAACTGTCCACAATATTTTTGAGAGAGGAGACATGAAAAACATGATGGAGCTTACATGTAGGAGGGAGAGCCAATTTATAGGTTGTGGTACAAATCGACTGTAAAACCTGGTAGGGCCCATAGTATTTTGTAGCAAGTTTTTGGCACCTAAGAAGTTGTAGGGATAATTATTTGTATGGCTACAAGCAAAGGAAAATCATATCACCCACATCAAAGCTACACTCAAAATGACGTTAGTCAGCTTGTTGGCACATCCAATTTTGGGTTTCATCCAAATTCATCTTCAATTGGTGGAGGATATCGACATGTTAACTGAGAGTAGTGTCGACTGCATGGATCCTGGAGATGCTTGGAATGTAAGAGGAAGGTATGAGTGGAGGGTACCCATAAACTACCTCAAAAGGGGTAACCTTGGTTGTTGTGTGATAGAAGTGTTGTACCACCACTCAATCAAATGAAACCAATTCACCCATTGTGTAGGATGATTAGAGATAAATTAATGAAAGTAGATCTCTAAACATTTGTTGACAATCTTCATTTGGCCATCCATTTGTAGATGATAAGCTAAACTCATTTTGAGCTGAGTTCCTTACAACTTAAAAAATTCTTGCCAAAAATGACTAGTAAAAGTTAGGTCATGATCAAAAATTATGGAGGTGGGCATACCATGAAGGCAAAAGATAGAATCAATAAAAATTTGGGCAATGATGAAGGTTGTGTAATTATGGGAGAGGGAACAAAAGTGAGAATACTTTGAAAGATGATCCAATACCACAAAATAATGGATTTGCCTTCAAACTTAGGTAACCCATCAATAAAATCCATGGAGATATTGGTCCAAACTGTTAGAGTTAATGTAATGTGCACTATGCCAGTTTGACACTTGTCAGTTTCATTAACAAGTGTCATGTTCATCATATAGGCTTATGCCTATATATTGTAACCATTTATCAATAAAATAAATCCCTTCAGTTTCTCCTCCTAACATTTGGTATCAGAGCAGGCTTTCCCTGCCCTGTGAAACCCCTTGAGGGGGGATTTCCCTCATGGAAATCCTCCCTCCCCTATTTTTTTAAATTTTTTACCGAGGGAGTATGCTCTCCATCATTTGATGGATCAGAAACCAGATGGTAAGAATTTTAAAATTTGGGAATTTTTTTTTTCTTGCAGATCCATGGAGGTAGCCACGTGGTGTATTCTTGAGAATCCATGACTGCTGAAAACTCCACTGATAAGAGGATCTAGAAGGATGCCCAGTGATGTAAAGGGGAGATTTGAAAATATTTACATGATCTGATAATCGTAATCGATTGCCCAGTTTGCCCGATCCAGCTTTTGCCATTCAGAAGAGGAATGCCTGAAGTTGCTAGGAACTTCTTTGTTTTTTTGCAGCCAGAAATACGTAAAGAGAGAAGCAGCATTCCCTCACAGAGCCTCTATGGTTCTGAATGTGGCTCTCCAAATTGAAGATTTAAGTAGTTTGGGGAGAATTTAGTGGTCGCCTCTAGCGGGGGGGTCACGCAGAATGTTGGGCAAGCCCGCTCATTTCCTCGACGCCTACCGCCTCTACAACTGCCGCCTCGGTGATGGCCGCGATATTTACATGTACAGAGGTGACAGTGTGTTCTGTAGCGAGGAATGCTAGCAGTAGCAGATTAATACGGGAGAGCAACAAGGATTTCCTGCCAGATTGTAGCATCGTCTCTATGGTTTAGAAGATGTTGCCAGCCACGTTGATCCTCATGCGACGGTTCGAACCCCCACGGGCCAAAGGGCCATCCAATGCTAGGTCGTTCATCCTTCTCTGATCTAAAACCTCAGCCATTATCGACGAATACTATGGCCGGATGTTGGAGTAAGTTGACAAGTGTATGGCTTTGTACAAGGTGTTTTTCCAATACTATAAAAACCGTTGGTGCATGCTGTTACAGTCACCAATTTTTCCATTGCAAAGCTTCACATCTATTGAAAAAAAAAAATCTTCTTCAGAACGCTTGTCTTCAAGAGATTGTCTCATTGACCTTCTTATGAACTAAATTAGAGGCAGTCGCAATTTTAAATTCTGAACAGAGTTTCCACTGCCACCAGTTGCTGCTGCAGGTGCCTGTGTCGATGCAGCAGCTGTGCTCTCACGAGCTGGTCATATATGGAACAAGAAACAAGAGGAAGACCCACTGGTTCGTGGCGGAGTCATGGCTGTCGGGCCACATTATTTCTTTTAGTTTCAAACTACGGTTAGAGGAGTGCCATAGCCAGAGCATCCATTCTTTGCGATTGATGAGGCCCTCCGCGTGGAAATCTGCTCCAGGGAAATTTTTCCCTTGAAACTGTTGCTTTGAGGATCGCACATGTTCCAGATCGAGCTGCAGCTGATTCGCATCGCCAATGCATTGCATTTCGTGTGGCGTCCGTGTGGCAGCGACGACCGTATAAACATTGAGCAGAAAAGCTTTTTACCATCAGAATTCGGGAATGATGTTCAACTGATCCATGATCTGTGCTCCTCCCACTGTGGAGATGACCACATCCAGTTTTTTTTTATTTGCCTCCACGAGGCCTGCATAGTCCTCCAGAGATCCATATACTATATTTACACCCGATGTCTTGAATGATTCCAGAAGCTCTTGCAGACAGCAAGTTTATGGCTCCAGTGGAGCATTGGCAGGGGGAATAGGCGGCACAATGTTTAGCAGCAACAGCAGGAGCAGTTTTGTTACATTTTTTGACCACCAACACGGCCATGGACAGCGTGGATTGGAACAAAAAATGGGGCGTGGATAGCTGCGAAGAGTCGAGCGTGGAGGCAAAACGAGTGTAATTTTCCATGCCTATGCAATCTGCAGGTCCTATTGTTTAGCCCGCGTCTGCTGTTTGAATCCCTGCTGAACCAGTTGTTGATCCAAATGCTGTGAGAGAATTGGGGATTTTGTTAGTATTTGAGGGAGGCCTGTGTTGGGAAGAAATTTCACTTGATGAAGTTTGCATAGTTTGAAACAAATGGGTCAAGTGATCCTTCTGCTTATCCTGATCTGGTCAGAAGAATCGGTGCTGCCACGGCTCTGGAAATCTGAGCAACCGGCATTCCATATACGTTTGCTCCATGTATTGCTGTCTGCAGGGATCCCAGATGGGGACGATGCTACGAGAGCTACAGTGAGGACCCTGCCATTGTGAAGGCCATGACAGAGATTATCATTGGTCTGCAGGGGCAGCCCACTACGAAGGAGATCCTCTGCCAGATGAAGATAGCGATAAAGATGTAGCAGGCACAGAAGGAAAAATGGCGGACGACAAAGCTGGAGTGGCCATGACTCTCGGACGATGCAAGCATCGACACATGGTAGGCGATGCCACCGTCGGCGTTGTCGCTGGACACGCGACCCTACTGAAGTCGGAGTGATGGGCGAGCCAGGATTCCGTGGGCGACTCCGCCTGCGCTCGAATGTAGTGGATTGTGTTGAAGGAGGATAAAGAGGAGTTTTGTTACAGTTGAAAGCCTCCAAGTGTTCAATCGGGCGGTTTGGGAGATATTTTCTGCCGTGGTTTTCATTTGAATGTTTTTTTTTTTTAATTCCTCTTTTAAATATTGCTTCATAAATCATGGGTGGGGCCCTTTATTTAAAACCTGAAACATTTCAATTTTTAATAAGTAAGGGGGCATCTTATAAAAAGTATAGAAAGCCACAATGTAATGGGGGAAGCAATTTATAAAGTATTGGGGCATGTTATTATTAAAGTGGAAGGAGACCACTTTGATTTTTGAGTCTATTTTTTATTCCGCCACAGTGCGATGCCAGGAATATGATATTCCTGAGGTTTATTTTGCTGCCTTAGAGAGGCATGATGTTATTTTTCTACATGATGAAGGCCCCTTTGATGGTGGAATATAGGGGTATTTATAGTCGTTGGAAACGTTTTTCTGCGACGGACACAATTATGGTGTCTTATTGTAATTTTGAGGCTATTTCAGTTGAGTTTTTTAGCCTCAAAGTTCTTATACCTTGGAGTGCACTCTCGGTTGTACCCGACACTCTCGAGGTAATTTTATATGTGATCCTTGTACCTAGTGATATTTTCTATACACTTGGCGAATGCAGCAGCTGGTTACCCATGCATTTTGATGGGATGACATGGTCACCATAAGGACACTTATACTAGGGACTACAGACATAGACACCCTAGACTCTATCCGAGGTCTTTTTCGGATCTACTTTTGAAGACTACAGACGAAGACACTTCAGAATATTCTCTTCTTTTCTTCTTCTCTCCTCCTATTTTGATCTATGGCTCATTTTATTGTATTGAGTGCATTTTTGGCAGAGCCCGACACTCTTATATGGCTCGTTTTTCCTTTAATTAGGTGCATTTTCGGTAGGGACCGACACCTTCTAGATTGAGTTCACCATGAGAAGGGATTTCATACTCATGGTGAATCTAGTCAGTGACCTACGAGAGGCAACATCCTCTGAGGATGACCTGCAAAGGCAACAAACCCAGATGTGGCTGACCCTGAGGCACCCATGATGACCCTGAGGCACTTAGACGGCTGACCTAGTGGCAACGAGACCCGTGGAAGTGGGCGACCCCGAGGCAACGGGACCAAGATGTATACACAGTGAATCTAGCATTATTCATAGTTGGAGAACCAAGCACAAAGAGCAAGAGCCTAAGACCAAATCAGCAATAAAAGAGGATGTAGATTTTTGTTAGAGAAGTCAACATTAAGGGGGAATGTTACCTAATGTTGACTTATTTTTTTTTCTTTAGTTAGGATAGTGCACATTAAGGGGGAATGTTAGAGTTAATGTAATGTGCACTATGTCAGTTTGACACTTGTTAGTTTCATTGACAAGTGTCATGTTCATCATATAGGCTTATGCCTATATATTGTAACCATTTATCAATAAAATAAATCCCTTTAGTTTCTCCTCCTAACACAAACCTAGTCAAGAATAGGTAATGGTTGGAGAGTGCTTGGAGAATGCATCATTTTACCTTTCATCCATTGATAGGTATCACAAGCTGCCACCAAATTATGAATATCCTTTTTCATACCCTTACAAAATAAAGTGTGCTTAAGTCATTCATATGTTTTGAGAAATTTTGAATGTTTTGGATATGGGGTGGCATGCAGTTCCTTCATGAGAAGTTCTCGAAGGGAAGAAGTGTGGGGTACAAGGTGTTGGTGGTAATGTAAATCATGGCCTTCCCAAGTGTAGCAAAGGTAATAAGTAGAGTCAACATGTAGGGAGGCAACCTAATTTTGCAAGCTCAAATCCTGAAGTACCTCCTGTTGTAAGGAATTAATCCACTATGGAATGGATGATGAAATGGTGCATAGCATATTGTGAGTCTCAAATTAGCAAGAAAGAGCATCAACCATAATGTTCTTCTTGTCCTTCTTTTAAGTGATATCATAATCGTAGCCCATGAGCTTAGAAACATATTTATGTTGTTCAGGGGTGGTAACCCATTGCTCCAAAAAGTATTTGAGACATTAATGGTCAATTTTAATAGAGAAATGATGCCCAATGAGATATGGTCACCAATGGGTTAACGCATGCAAAATTGCTAGCATTTCTTTAGTATAAGTGGATTTTCCCAAATTACAACTAGAGAGTGCTTCAATAGTGAAAGCCAAAGATCACCCTTCTTGCATCAACACTGCACCAATACCATGACCAAAAGCATCACTTTCAATGACAAAAGGGTTGGAAAAATATGGTATGGCTAAAATTGGCATGGTGGTCATAGCATGCTTAAACTCTAGGAAAGTTTGTTTAGTGGGTCCCATACAAGTAAAAGAGTCCTTTAACATGGAAGTGAGGGAGGCTACAAGTTTACCATAATTATGAATAAATTTGGAATAATAACCTGTAAGCCCTAAAAATTCTTGAAGACCTTTGAGAGTGCGAGGTTTCAGCCATTCCTGATCTTCTTGGGGTCAAATTTGATGCCATATTTAGTGATAATATGTCCCAAATACTCTATTTATGTCAACCCAAAGGAACACTTGGACCACTTAGCTTAAAGTTGATGTTGTGCCAATAAGTGTAAAGTACGATCCACATGGAGAGGTGCTCTTTCCATGAGCAACTATAAAACAAAATGTCATAAAAGAAAACTAGGATAAATTTTCTAAGGAATGGGCAAAAAATGTTGTTCATGAGGCTTTGAAATGTGGAGGGAGCATTAGTCAAGCCAAATTGCATAAAAAACTCATATTGAAAATCATGAGTACAAAAAGCAGTATTGGGAATATCCTCATCCTTGAGCCTGATCTGATGATACCCTGAGTGAAGGTCTAATTTGGAGTACATAGTCTCATGCAACTCATCCAATAATTCATCCACCATCAGAATAGGAAACTTATTCTTGATAATGAGTTTATTGAGCTCACGATAATCAATACACAATCTCCAAGACTCATATTTCTTGTGTACCAATAAGACTGGAGAAGAGTAAGGACTGTTACTTGACCTAATGATGTCAAATTTTAACAATTATTGTACTAACTTCTCAATTTTGACTTAAGAGCGTGATGATACTGGTAAAATTTGATGTTGGGTGGTGCATTTCCAGGTAACAATGGAATAGCATGGTCATGGGAGTGAGAAGGTAGCAGTTCTGATGGTTCAACAAAAATAGAATTGTCCTTGGCCAAAATAAGTTGTAAATCTATAGAGATAGAATCCACCTCAAAAGTGTAAGGTTGGATTGCAAATATCTAAGCTATGACTTCCTGAGAAAAAAATTTCAACAACTTCTCCATATGACTTGAAATGATAATCTGTGAAGGCCCTACTTTTGACCCATGGAGAGTATGGGACTATCCATTTTGATAAAATTACATCTAGAGCTCGACATAGTTCCATGAGATGGTTCCCAATATGCCCAACCATTAAGCACCCAACACAATATTACATCCCCCTAATTGAAGAGTGAACATATCTTGTTTAAGCTCATAATCTCCAATTTTTACTTTAACATTGCAATATTTACCTTTGAAAGGTAAGGTCCCTCCATTGTCTACCATAAACTCAAAGGAATTACCTGTGTGTACATAACAATTAGCCTGCTTGGCAATGTAGGGATAAATATATTTGTGTGTACTTATAGAATCAATCAGTATGGTAAAATGTAGGTCTTTGAAATAACCAACAAATTTCATGGTTTGGGGAGTAGTCATTCCAACAAGAACATGAACAAAAAATTTAGCCTGTGGTTCATCTTGGATTTCTTCCTAAGTTTGGGGTGGTTCCTCTACTAGTTTTGTGTCATCATCACTTTGGTCGCTAGTGTCAAGCTCATAAACATCTATGAGGAAAAAAATCTTTTGAGTCCACCTATACCCACGAATATACTTTTCATAATAACTATAGCACAACCCTTGAGCGCATCACGCATCCATTTCTTTGGTAGTCAGACATTTAGGTGCAACAGTTTTATGTTCATTATTATTTTGGAATCTAGGAGGGAAGGAGTGTCTATCTTGTGGAAATTTAGATGTCTATCTATTTGGATTCAACCAAATGGGCCAAACTGATAGCCTGCATCATGGTTTATGGTTTAAACATTTTGACCTCAGCTTGAAGATCATCCTTTAAACCACTAATGAAACAAGTCATAAAGAACCCTTCATTCAATCCCCTAGTTTTGTTGGCCAATTTCTCAAATTGTAGTTGGTATTATCAAACTGTAGAAGTTTATTTCAACTTTGTCAATGCTCTTGTAAAGTCGTCATTCTCACTAGGACCAAATCAAATGAGTAATTGAGACTCAAAGTATTTCCAAGAAGGATTAGGAGTAGTGTTTTGCAACCATTGGTACCACTATAAAGCTTCAATTTCCAAGTTGAAGGAAGCCATCTAAACTCGATAATATCTAGGGACATTGTGGAGTTTAAAAAATTGGTCAACATGACACAACCACCCATCTGCATCCTTCCCATTGAACCTAGGAAAGTCTAATTTAGGCATCTTAAAGGTAGGATCATGATCATAGTGAGGATGAGAGTCATAAATTTCCCTACCTTTACCTTGATCATATTTTTTAGTATGGTACTCAAGCCTTCTTGGACCACCTTGCAATATGGACTCAACATCCACAAGTTGTTCTCTCAATCGGTTTTTGGAGGTATTGTAATCCTCTCTAAACCCTTGAAGCTCTTCCCTTATGGATTTATTTTCTAAGGCCATGTTATCAATGGAGAATTTGAGGTATTCCAACAATGCGATGGTTTGATCTATCTATTTTTGATGTTCACGAGTTCCAATAGCCATTTTGGAGAGTCTTGAACTACTTTCAATGAATTACTAAAAATAGAAATGTGATTATAGGAGTTACTAATTTTAGTAAGGAGTCTGAAAAAGTGCTTGGGTGTTATATATCAAACTGATCAGCTTGGAATAACAATCAGAATGAGCCATATATCTCAAAACTATTTTTGGACACCCAAACTTTTTTTAATCCTCTGTTTAGATGAGTCTATTGGTGTGGGGTTTTTGATTTGGAGGTTCAGTTCAAAAGTTGGGTACTAGGTCAACTATCTCTGACCTGTGCATTTTGTCTATTGACCACTTTGTCATTTTCCTATCTCTGATCCTATCTATTGGAAATAATGTCTATTCCATCATTTGGGTTATGTAAATGTATCCTCCAAGATACATACCTAGATTACTTCATGTGCAAGTTATCTAGTGACTTCATGCAATGTAATAAATGGACAAGTGTCCATGTGCAAGTTGTACATGTGCAAGGTGTCCTATGCACAACTAGATAGAGTGTTGGGCAAGCATCCTATTTTGCATATATAAGGATGGCCTCTTAGATAGATAGATAGGATAGTCGGGAGACATTGTTAGATAGCGTAGGTTAGTGGATTGTGTTCCACACCATTTACTAGTGATGGATATGATGTAGATCTGTAGCTTTGTTAATGGAGTGCTCACTTCCTCCATAGCTACATTGTAATATTTTATATGTTTTATATTTCAGCATACTTCAGTCATCTAGCAGATTTACTTTCTTGCATGTTATTCTGCATCTTGTGATTGTTATCTCTCATGGCTCATTCATCAAAAGCTAACAGTGGTATCAGAGCCATGGTAGATCTAATCTATGCAGGTCAATAGGGAACCACCATTGTTGGTTAGCCTAAGAGTTTTGTCAAACTGACGCGCCATTGGACCAACCACTGGCAAAATATCTCAAGAGTATCTAGGTGGTAGATTTTGGGAGAGTCACAAAGATAGGACTGAAAGGAATCTCAGTTTTAAAAAATACTAAGATCATTTTCATCTAGAGTCTTTTCCACAGAGTTGTTATGAAAACTCGTGAAGACTAGGACTCAACATTTCAATCCACTAGATTGACAGATCATCTAGTGAAGATCATCCAGGTCATCTGGAATTTTCTAACTGGTGCCTAAAGTTTCTTTTGTTGTAGGAAATTAATCCTTAGAGGATTGGGACTCCTCCTACGATAGAAATCTAGGAGACTCCAACTTCGTTGCCCGATGGTCGACGTGCCCTCATAGTGTAGAGGTTAGTTCATCATGCGAGAGAAGAATACTATGGAAGAAGACTTCTAGTGAAGGATCATGGTGAAGATAGGAGACTGAAGATCTCCATTGCTGGATTGCAAAAATCCACACTTGAAGAATAGGCCACAAGAGCCTTGATACAGAAAGGCCATAGAAGCCTTGTAGAAGAAGCCATAGAAGTCTTATACTAAAAAGGCCATAGAAGCCTTGATACTGAAAAGGCCATAGAAGCCTTGATATTGAAAAAGGCCATAGGAGCCTTGGTACTAAAAAGGCCATAGAAGCCTTAACATCAAAATAGGCCATAGAAGCCTTGATCCTGAAGAAGAATTCGAGAAGAATATCTGATTCAAAAGTAGACTAAATATTTTAGTACTAATATTCTTGTTGCAGGAACAGAATATTCAATGAGTTGGGAGACTTCCTACAAGAAATTTAGGAAGAGCATCTTCTTTAGAATCAACTTAATCTTGAAGCAAAAGAGAAGATATCAGGAGAAGATCTCATTGAAGAACTTCCAATATTGGAAGAAGAAGAAGGACTAGGAGAGTCCTGCTCGAAGCCAGAAGTAATAGAATCAGAATATCCAGGAGAAGATCTCACCACCAACACTTCTAAAAGTAGAAGGTTGAAGAAAAGGTCTAAAGGAGGACCATCAGAAGCTGCTAGATCAAAGACCTTGAGAAGGTCTCATCGAGCATCCAGGAAAGGCTAGGAGAGCCTTGTTGAAGATCAAGAGAGTTCTTTGAGAACTCATTGGAGAAATCCACTATCTAGGTGAAGTCCCTAATAGTGAAGGACTTGGGACAATTATCACCATCCGAAAACAAGCCCAAGAGGAGAATTTGGCAAGGAGTGCCAAATTCAAGAAGAAGAAGTTTGGCAAGGAGTGCCAAACCCTAGAAGAAGATCCTACTTGAAGTCAAAACTTGGCAAGAGGACTTGAAGATAGAAGAAGCTCACCAAATCTTGGAGATTTGAATATTACCTCTCATAGCGAGAAGGCACCACCCTAGAGACATAGACTTCTCCAAATCTATAGCAGAAGGAGGAGAACACAAGAGGAGAACAAGCCACCAAATCCTAGGCTCATAAAAGAAAGTTTGAGACCATCATTTGGTGAAGAAGGAGTTGTGCAAGACATCCTACTTGAAGTAGCAACTTGGTGTTTCTAGACACCAAGGTCTACATCCTCTACAAAGGTGGGAGAAGAGCTATAGAAAAAGGTATGCAACTTATGGTGCAAAAATATTCATTAAATTGAACTACTTATTAGATTTATTAGAGCACCTAAAATTGGATTAAAGTTGCAAAAAGGAAATTAGATTTCAGTCTTCTAAAGTGCAAAGGAAAATAGATTCTTTTAAGGATTCAATTGCACATTTATTAGGAGTTGATTAGATTCCAGATTAGTTTCTATCAACTACCTATTATCTATTATTGAAAAAGAAGACTAAGTCCTACAACATTGATTGTAGTGAAATTGTAGAATAACTCCTAAAGATTCATTTTAGGTTATTCTTGATTAGTTGTAGTAGATTATTAGTGCATTTATTTGAGATTTGATTGGAGTGATAAGGTGTAATATTAGTGCATTAAAAGTAAAGAGCTTGTACTATTATACCACTCTCAAAAAGAAAATTAGTTTTGTGTTTCCTGAAAGGCACAAAGTCTGATTTGTATCAAGTGTCTAAAGACACTATTGAAGCACAAAAATCTGCAACTTGATGTGGCCAATAGAAGCCACCAAAAAGGGTTAGAATCCTCTAGATTTGGAGAAGAACATAACTAACCAAAAATAGAGATAGAAGCTTATGAAAGTGAGACTTGGTGAGTCTCAAAATCAAAAGCATTACAAGTGAATGCAAAAGAAAAAAATGCAAAAAATTTGCATCAATTAAAAGAACTTCTATCTACTGTTATTGAAGCTTGGACTTGTTATCAAAAGTTTCCAAGTAAAAAGGGAAAGGTGTGTCTATTGTTAAAGACAACCTCAAACCCTTGTATTGCAAGAAATCTGCCACAAAACTAGAATTTAAAAATCTAGAAATAGAGTGCAAAAGAAGGTATATTAAAAGCCTTATTATACAAAATATAATACATTATCTTGCACTACTCTAATCTGGTTTTTGACAGCATAAGTGCAGATTTGAAAGTGCCATATTAGGGCACATTTTCCTATAGGGAAAAGAACAGCCAACAAAGGTCGAACGTCAACACTCTTCCTCCCAAGCTAGAAGGAGCCATTCAAGGGCTCATCTTGGATGTACGTACCTGTAGAATCAAAGCTCATTTTAGATCATCCATGAGCCACATTTACGTAGACAAGCGAGTGCAAATCAATCTCAAAAGGATGTCAAAATAGCAATAGGAAAAACAATGCGTTTGGAGGCATAAAAGAAAGGGAGAAAGGTGTTACATTCATGGTCTCAATCTTGGAGAAGACCACTCACCAAAGGAAGCATCGAACTATCATCCAAGCTCCGTAGCGCATCGCCCATCCACCTGCAAAAAGAAAGCTTGCTTGCTGCCCAAGCAACATTGCAAAGCAAGAAAGTTATGGAGTTATAATCTCCATCTTCGAAGGTATTACAAGAATGGTCTCCATGCAGAAATGACACTTGGCATTCTAGTCATCATTCCTCTCAACGTTCTAGAGACTTCTACGAAGGAGTTACAAGCAAAGACGTGCCACTTGGTATTCTTCACCAACTTCACACAAGGGCCTATACATTTTCAAGAAGCATTGGACAAATATTCTGGAGCATTACATAAAGAAGGGAGCGCTCACTTGTAACGGACGTGACACTTGTCACAATGCCTATGATCAACATTGCTTAAAAGGCATATTTTAGTCCAAGACCAACATGCAAGAGTGAAGCACAATCAAGACGTTCGAAGGAGGAACGTAGCATAGTCAAGGCATGAGAGAAGCAGTAGAAACATTCGAACTGCAGCATGGAAGACAAAGGGGAAGGAGCATTAAAAGCTCCCCATTTTTGGAAGGTCAACATTTCAGCGCCTACATACAACATTCACGTCTAGCATTCCATCGAATCTCCATTAAACCGAGCGCTCAAGGTACATTTTAGACGTTGTTATATTCAGCCGTGGAAAGCACCGAACATCAAGGAGATATTGCGTATAAGGTAAGGTCTAAATCCCATTGATTATTGCTTTCATAAGTTGGAGTTATAAGGATTATAAACTAAGGTTAAAACTTAGGGTTTTGAAAGCTAAAGGGGTGACTTATCTTATTATTTTAATATTTGCAATCTTACTTAGGAGGAATAAGGAATTTAACTTGGATTAAACTATATTGCAAATATTATTATCATTTCTCTAATTTTCCAAACTTGGGAGTCATAAGGGTTACTCCATCAAATTTATTTTATTTGGAAATTAGAAATAATCCAAGGGATATAAAAGAGGTTATTAAGGGATTTTATTAAGGTTGGATAAATTTATTTTTACTTGTCTCAAATCTCTAAAAAGGGGACAAAATATTTCCAACATCAAAACCTCTTCAAAACTGAAATAGTGCTTAGTTCAATTAGGAGTAATAAGGTGTTAAAAGTTGATTTTTGATTCTTGCAAAACTTGTACAAAATCAACCAAATTTGAACTATATTCTTACAAAAGCACTATAGCATACTTCAAAACATTAGGGAGTCATAAGGCATTCTACAAAACTTGATAACATTAATATCTGTCTAAGATTATCAAGTTGGGAAGATATAAGCTTTCTTCAAAACCTAAAATTAGGTGGGAGTTACAAGGTAGTCCACAAATCTAAGGATCTATAAAGGTTTCTTTTACAAAATCAAGCTTATATACTTCAATCAAGGAGCTCATATCTTAAAATCTTGGGGCTATAAAAATTTAGGTCATACAAATGTCTACTAGCATACTTGGTAATGCTCTTAGAGGTGGAATAGGAAAAATACCAATGTGGATCAAGAACCTGATGGACTCCAATAATGAAAAGAGGAAAGGAAAGGAAGAACCCCTACAATATGACATAATTTTTGAAGTCAACAACTATGCAAAGGAAGATTCATCTAATGAATCAATTGAACAAAAATAGGGAAATATTGATCAACAAGATTTTATGCAAAATGGAATAGCTTCAATTGTGCACATATGGTTTGTAGACCTTGTTAAAGAGATAGACAAACATGATATTCCTAAAATTGATCACAAAATTGCTAGATCATCTCTATTGTGCACCCATTGCAATCAATATGGTCATGAAAAAACAAATTGTTGGAGTTTACATCCATGCAAATATTGTGAGGGAACAAATCACTCATATTTCTCCTATCACTTCAAATATAGATATTATACAGACTATGAAAGAATATTGCTTCAAAGATTAAACTATTATCTTCAGAAATTTATTTTAGATAAATCTACTAACATTGAGCTCAAGGTTGGTACTTATGAAGGATAGAGAACCAGGTCTTACCAAGGGACAAAAGAAGGAAGAAGGGTCAATTCAGATCCACTCAAGACATGCACCATCATGAGAGCTATGAATCATCAAAGACGCTTGAGACCAAGGAGCAAAGAATTAAAAAAGACAAGAAGCATTGACATGAAGACTATAGTAGCAGAACAAGAACCAGATCAAGCAGAAGAAGATGAAGAAAATCCATATTGAAGACTAAAGCCTTCAATACCCAAATAATGTAATACAGGGGGGTGTTGGAAATAATGTCTATTCCATAATTTGGGTTATGTAAATGTATCCTCCAAGATACATACCTAGATTACTTCATGTGCAAGTTATCTAGTGACTTCATGCAATGTAATAAATGGACAAGTGTCCATGTGCAAGTTGTACATGTGCAAGGTGTCCTATGCACATCTAGATAGAGTGTTGGGCAAGCATCCTATTTTGCATATATAAGGATGGCCTCTTAGATAGATAGATAGGACAATCGAGAGACATTTTTAGATAGCGTAGGTTAGTGGATTGTGTTCCACACCATTTATTGGTGATGGATATGATGTAGATCTGTAGCTTTGTTAATGGAGTGCTCACTTCCTCCATAGCTACATTGTAATATTTTATATGTTTTATATTTCAGCATACTTCAGTCATCTAGCAGATTTACTTTCTTGCATGTTATTCTGCATCTTGTGATTGTTATCTCTCATGGCTCATTCATCAAAAGCTAACACTATCACCTGTACTGCAATTACTAACACTATTCACTTCACTATCCTTGGGATTATTTGTACTGTGTAGTTACTAACATTGACGATTTTGTTTCTGACATTGATAACCTATAATTTTTTACTGGTACAGACGACTGTTACTACCACTAACTTAAATGGTATTGGAATATTTTTATCATAAACACTTGTAGACTCTGTCTCGACTGTTTGGTGCATGCAAAAGTTTATTCTTCGATGATAGGGAAGTCCTATGTATGCTCACTTTTGTGGGTCATAAATGAAGGTTTAGCAAAAAAGGAAGGTTTTTTTTGTAGGTTGAAGTTTTTGATTGAACTAGGGTACACTAGGTAGAGGAGTATGTAATACCCATAGGCCCTCTATTATACCATAGTGACGAACAATAGTGCTTAGACTAATATTTCAGGCCACTACCCAAGGAGTATTCCACACATACCCTAGAGCACACTATCTACCTCTTTGATAGTATGGAAGGGTAATCATCCAGGATGTTGTGTCCCTTGGACTATGGATAATACAAGGTTGAAAAACTTCTTACTAAATAAAATTTTGTTTAAGTCTAAATGGTCTCTTGATACACCCGAAGATGCGTGGGAGGTCAATTTCATGCGCGAGTGTTGTTTGAGGCCTAGGTATTGGATACTGACTGCCCCTCACTTTACTAGAAACTTTATGGGCTATCTAGCTTAGCCAATAATGACAACTTCATAATATTTTAAGACCCCTGGCACAAGGTTTCTAGCCTACTCAACTACTATAAAAAAATACTGTATTTATTTTATTTTTTCTAATTTTTGTTGATTTTTTAAATAAAGAAAAATAGAAATGAAAAACATAGGAAAATTATACCTAACAGGTGAAAATGGGTGGGAAAGAATTATGGAAATCGTAGCAAAACTCGGCCTTGAAAAGTGCTCTGATAACATTTGTTAAGAACCTACTATTAAAATAAGTCTCTCTCACACACACTAGTGTAAAATAACTGAAATACATCAAATAACACTATGAAGAAAGTAATTGCAGAATTGAAACAATCTCACAAATAAATCAAAATTGTAGTGTAGACACCCTTTGATGCATCTATATCTAAACCCTTTGATGCATGAAATAAAGCACCAAAGGTATCCATAAACCCTTTGGTCACCCAAAATGCCCCAATGGCATCCACTAAGCCCATTGGTCATAATAACAACATATATAATCCAAATCAATGATTGAAAAACTTAATCAAGTTAATCATGTTCGTCTTGCGAATCATTGCCAAAGATAATCATGCACCCTCCTTGCTTGGGGTAAATAAGCAAAAGATCAAAAGTAGATTCAAGCAAACCGAGCAACTTGTCTCCTAATTGCCATAAAGTCTAGGATTTGATTTAAGCTTATATCCTAATTGCCATCAAGGCTAGGATTTGACTTAAGCTTTATGTCTAAGGCTAGGATTTGACTTAAGCTTTCTCTCGTAATTGCCATCAAGGCTAGGATTCGACTTAAGCTTATCTCTTAATTGCCATAAAGCCTAGGATTTGACTTAAGCTCTCTCCTAATTGCCATAAAGGCTAGGATTTGACTTAATATTATCTCCTAATTGCCATCAAGGCTAGGATTAGACTTAAGCTTGTTTTCCAATATCCCAAAGATTACCAAAATCAAGTTCCTTAAATTGTCGAAGGCAATGATTCTGAGATGCACACCCTTTCCATGACTGGGGCATCTAGCATTTACGAGGTATTCATTTCCTTTATTCTATGAAATTTCATCAAAAATTAAAAATTAAAAAACAATTAAAACACTTCAAAAACAAAAAAGCACCAAAAAGGGTCCAAAACCCACCAAAAACAACTTAAATTTGGTCAAAATTCAATAGGCATCCAGATGAACCCAAAGTGCTCATGGAGAAATAGAAAGGTCCTTACTTTAATCCCTAAGAAGGCCATTGTGGCTAGACCTCCCTACGGGAATGAAGTTTTGACTCCTTTCTTCCATGAAGCGTCAACAAAGTCACCAAAATCCTCTAAAAAATGATCCAATTCTCAATGGGTCAAACTAAAGAACACCCTAAAAAAGTCATATGTGTCAAGCGACTCATCGCTTTTATCACTAGTCATTCCCTCATAGACTCATCGCTTTATGGGGTAGTCATACTTAACAAATTCATAATCAGCAATCAACAATCAAACAATCAATCATACAAATTGTGTTCGTTCAACGAATCATTGACAAATACAATCATGCTCCTGCTTGGGGCAGCAAACAAGCACAAATTTCAACTAAAAAAATGCTTGGCATTATAGAATCATGAAAAACTAGGCTTCACCACTTCATGAATGAATAATGTCCAAGATCAAGTAAGCCTTACTCGAAAGGTTGTACTTGAAGCAAGTTCCTTAGCTCCTTAAAAGCAAGGATTCAATAACGCATGCTCTTTCCACGATTGGGGCATCAAAATTTTGTCAGGTTATTGAATAACCCTAATAATTTAACATTCTAGTCATATATTTTTACTCAATGTTGTGTTGCACACAATGCATCTCAAAAAAGGGCATTTGTAGACACTAAAATCATGTCAATACGATTAGGTAATCGAAATCATTGGTTAATTGACATCATATGGGCCCCTTGGGCAACCCTCAAAGGTTTAATAGTGGTCCTAACCACTCTAGGAAGGCTCTACCCCATTTTTGGGAGGTTTTGGGCCACATAGGCATGACCATCCCACCCTGGGACGGTCATAGTTCATGGTCGTCCCACCTAGGGACGGTGGCAAAGCGATCGTCCCTAGGTGGGACGACCACAAGGTTTGACTCCCAAAAAGTCAAATTTGGACAAATGGCACCTAGAAACTACCATTTATCTCGCCTATGTGAGCATTCACGACTTAAGGGCGCAAAATCCTTATGGCATGCTACATAATGGAGGCCAAAATGGGAGATTCTCTTCCCCCTCCAATGCATGCTCGATTTTAGACAAGTGGCACCTCTTGCCATGCATGCCCTTGCATGCCCATTTGCCCAAAGGCTCCCTTTGGCTATAAAGCAGATATATTTTCCACACAAAACATAGAAATGAGTTTTGAGACATAGCAATGAAGTGCTGCCAAGATTTCTCCTCACCTTTTGTGCCCTTTTTCCTCATAATATTTACCTAGCAAAGGAGGTTTGCGAGTGATCTAGGAGGTGTAATTTGTTTGCAAAACTAAATCATTTGAGTGAATTTCACCACTAAATTTGATGACAACACTATTTAGGATGTCCTTAACCAATTCACAGAGGAATTTGTGACAAAATAAGTGCAAAATTGGTGGTCATCCCACCCTAGGACGATCCCTAATCTATGACAGTCAACACCATCCTACCCAATTATGATGGCAAATCTGTGCATGATCCCTTTACTTTTTTAATTAGGAATATTCTAGAGTAGCATATGAACCTCCTGTCCAAATTTCATGCAATTTGGAGTCATATTGAGCAAGATATTGCATTTTTAGTATTTTGCAAGCTTCTGAGGACCATCTGAAGATGCACATGGATATGTGACTTATTTTTCTAATCCACTGATATGGGTTCTCTTAAAATCATTTTTTATGCATACTCTCCAAGTTTTATTTGATTTGGATGTGTTTTGGTCCAGAAATTGCTTGTTTTGGGTTTTGCAGGCTTCGTAGGTAAACTGCGGATGCGCCACGCCATCATATGCAATTTTTGTTCTTTTTGTGATTATATATTCCCAGAATCATATATTTTACATACCTATGTAATTTCAGATCATTTGGAGTTGTTTTAGATAGGCACATTACATATTTACACTTTCTAGTTTATAGTCACATGCATGGCTTTTGTATGTTTCACATTCTACGCACTTGCTATTTGATAAATCTGGTTTCCTTGTGTGCAGGTGCAGGCCTTACAACATAGGAGGAAGGAATACAATATCATAACAGTGAAGAACAAAGTGGCAACATCATAGGTTCACCCACCTCAATTGTGGGTACGAGGAAGAACATTGGAAGTGCACACGAGCCTGGTTGAAAGGACCTGATCCTTGGGCACCCATCATTTTTTGTGAACAATTGTATCACACTAAGAGCCCTCAAGGGGACATCTATGTAACCATTTTTCTCATTTACCAAATGAAATAAAGAGAAATGCCTTTTCTCGCACTTATTTGGCTTATATGGTTGCTTAAATATGTCCTTTTGTAATGCTTCATTAATACCAAATTTAGATGCATATTGTTTAGCATTCTTAGGTGCACCATTTTTCCCATACTTCACGTAGGCCTATTTGAGGGGGCAACATCATTCAATATTTCATTAACTTGCAAAAAGATACATTTGCACATGGCTCCATGTCTTTTAAAGAGAAACTCTATGCAACCCTATCCTAAGGCTCAAGAGTCGGCTTACATGCAAAATGCCACTTGAGCTAGAATCTTCTGCCAAACATCGGTTACAATATTGATAACGGTTACATGAAATGGCCCCACTTGGATAGGCGCCTTACTTGCCACATACATTACAAATTTTACAAAATAACATTATAAATGAAATCCCCCACGTTGGAAGTGGGTCATTATATAAGCAAATGAGAATTATTAAATAACATTGAAATAAGATCCTAACACTTACCAAGTACTCATATAGGTTCTTTCACATCTCATCTTGCTTTCTCACCATCTCTTGTAGCTTAGCCTACAATAGTTCCAATTTTGTGAATTGTTCTATAACATCTCCAAAACTATTTGTCTTTCTCCTCTTTGAACATCAAGTTAATGATGTAATCATCGAGGAGTTTCCTTTGTAGGTCAAAAATGTCAAGCAATCTAACAATAATGAACCCCTACATTTCCTTTACCATTTTATATGCCAAGGCTTTCAAATAGGCTTATACATCTATGCAAGCTTGTAGGTCTATTTGAGCATTAGGGATCTTCAACTTCTTGACCATGTCTTTTCAATCTATCCCTTATTGTTAGGCTTATGATGTTGACATTGTAGCCAAAAGTATGAGCACTTCTTGGTACCCCTCCTGCACAACCAATTGCTCTTCAACCTATTTTATGATTTTAGTCACTTGGTTTAGGTTGCTTTTCGTGTAGGCTACAAATTTGAAGTACCTCTTAGTACTTATCACCTTAGCCATGATGTTGTCCCAAAGGGACTTCATCCTTTTGACCTTGAAGGTTGTTCCTAAATCTACTATTACTCCCTCCTTTAATGTTGTTATTTCCTCTTGAAGCTCCAAAATATTCTAACATCTTGCTTGTTGGGCTTCCTAAAGTTATTTTATCTAGTCCTCCAATTCAGATTTTTTTTGTTTATTTTGCTTCTTGGACTGGTCTTGCCCCTACACAAGTTGTTGTGAGAGATCCTCCAACTATTCTCTCTTTTCTTAACCTCATCAAGTTGGGATTTAAAGTCCTCAACCTACTTGTTTAGTTGATCCTTTTCTATGACATCTTTCTTGGAGGCCTCATTGTCTCACTAGAGTTACTCCTTTTTGGCTTTTAATTGGGCCATTTTTTCCTCTAACTCTTCATTTCTCTTTTTTAGTGTATTATCCTTCATAGCTAGCTAGCCAAAACACATGGTTATACCACTTAATAGCTAATCTACAACTTGAATAATTTTGTATAGATCAATTCTATTTAGATCCAGCTTGGATAGCCTCATAATGAAGTCAACAAGGGATGTGGCAATTATAGAAAGACCATTCTACACTACTTCTGCAATGAGGACTTTGTTTCCTCTAGATGCCAACTATGACCACATTGTGGCAAGAATTTAAGAGGTTTTATCTTTCAATTACTTATAATATTTTCTTGCCCTCCTCTTCTTATCTTGGAAGAAACCAAATACCTCTTGGACATCTATATCCTCAAGTAGTGGAAGGTTAAAACAATAGAAATAATCAATTAAGACCTTTGAAAACCCCTTAAATTTTGCTAAGTGAAGAAAAAGGACAAGTTGGCTCTACAAGGACCAATTTGCTCATAGAAGCAATATGCTAGCAAGAAAGAGAAATCGGCTTGTAGGAGCAAAATGCTAGCAAACATGAGTAAAGCAACAGTAGAATGGAGTTATTTACTCACCCCAAGAGCAAATCGTTCACCCAAGGAATATATTTTGAAAGCAATATTTTGGCATCTAGTGGCATTTTAACTCATTTAAAATGACTTCTAAGCCCTTTAGGGCATAATTAGAGCCATGAAACATTTGGGATGCATCATTTTTTTAGACATGGTCCCTAATATTTTTTTCAATGAGTTCACATGGTCCCAAATCTTTACTCTTATTAGGAGTAAGAATTTCTCACCCAAGATAACTCAAAGGTGAATTCTTCCTATAAATAGGAGTCATGGGATCCATTATAGAAATCTTTTGGCCTTGAGGAATTTAGAGCTACTCTTTGTAAAACCCACATTGTGCTTTGTTTTAATGGCAATCATAAAAATTTAATAAGTCTTTAATTTCCATCAATGGCACTACCCTCTTAGACTGTGGAATGTGTGGTGATCGTGAAGCTTCCCTTTTGCCCATCTTGTCATTCCTCTCACAATTTCAATTCATGAATGGGAATGCATTGTTGGTATTTGATTTCCTCATGTGTTGATTGATACGATTTTGGCTATATTTACTTTCTATTTGTCGAACCCTAAACTTTACAATTTACTTTCCATGCATTTAGTTTTTGCACTTATTTTTTGTATTTTACTTTTCCACATTTAATTTTATGCAATGATATTGAATTAGTTAGATTTACCAAGGTGTTGGTCGTTAATTTGACACCGCGCAAATGGCGGGGGTAGACCAGCACCAGCATAGAATGGTCGTTGAGTCAGGGCGGGGAGGTTTATCTCTGGAGGAGGTCGGTTCCTCAAGGGTGGTTCCAACTATCTACATCGTAGAGTGGAAAAAGAGAAAATGGAGGAAAGAGACAGAAAAATGGCCATAGCCAAAACTCACAAGGACGAATATAGCCGCATCAAGACCTATGTAGGTACCGCACCACGAACGAAAACACAGACACAACACCTAACAGATCAGCCAAAAATACCCTTATCAAGCTCTACAAAGCAGTGGGCAGAGGTAAATTCTAGAACCAACAAATAGGTGCATGAAATCCAGGATGCAAAATTAGAGCACTCCTATCCAACTAGCTTTAACATAAATAAACCCCCAACCCCTGTTTATAAATGCGCACTCTCGAGTCACTAAGTGAATCCCATGAAATTTAGATTGCAAAATAATATGAGACCACCTAAATGACTAAAACATAAATAAGCATTCATACATCGAATAAAAACATGAAGGAAAAATCGGAGACCAAACAGTGATGAATCTATATTTACATAGTGGTAAAACCTTACATATGAATTGTAATGGCTAAAGATCCGCCCTTAAGAATGACCAACATTCCACTATTTATAGGCATATTTACATTAAATTCAAAATTGAACATTAATGGTGGTAGGCGGGAAGACAACCCTTGAAGCTTACAGGCACCGAACTGGTACGTTGTTCCTCGGGATAACGTCGATCTTCTAGAAGGAGGTAGATGCATCTGGTTCAATTTGGGCCTTTGGATTCTTTGATATTTTTGCCCAGTTCATTAATTCTTAGCTACCTCATCCTTTTACTCGGTTGGCAATCCTCTAGTTAAGCGAAAAGTGATAGGCATCGATCACCTTGGGAGCACCATGCCTCTGATCTATCACTTTTATGTACAAGCACCTGCTACTGGATAGTTGCGATAGTGGGTACGTCTCTTATTCGAAATTCGAGAGAAGGCGGGAGCTCTACATGTCGGGCAGGTGCTTTCTTTGTACTTTTTTTTGCTCATAGAGGTAAGAGGGAAGAGGGCGGACATTTGTTCGAAGTTCCACCCACTTTGCGTTCACATCTCCCGCCCGAGATGGGCAGGAGTCTTTGTCTTCCCCAAGGGCGGAGCAACGTGACCTTTCTGCCCTTGCCAGCTACTTGAAAAGCTTGCCCAACAAGTGGGCAGGCCTTTTGGATACTTTCACCCAAGGCAACGAGTGGGTCATCCACCATGCTCCAGCCCACCATCCGCCCGCTGCTTTAGTCCGCCCATCACTACTACTGCCATATTTGATATCTTCCATTTGTCCATCAACGTTCCTCAAAAATTTGGCGAACTCCTTTAGAATCATCATCCTTGCAAAAAAAGACATGGGTGTAGAAGAACAAATTGCACCCACACAAGGATAGTAAGGAGTCAACCTAAATCCATAATTGTAGGCACATAATAAATAAGACATTTTTATAATTCAACAAAATCAAAGACTAGTTAACATCACAAAATTTGTATGTTGTGCACATCATTAATGCTAAAAAAAATTTACAAATATTTTGCTGTTAATTTAAAAATAAGTAAAAAATACTCGGTATATAAGTTGTTAAATCTCAATCAATATATCATCCACAATGATACATAAATATCTTAAATTTATCAATGGCCAAACCATTTGCATAATAAAATATTATAACTTCAATCAGAATTTCCTATTGCTCCAATAATACATAGAGTCAAAGCATTTCTCATAGACATCATATGACCCATCTTGTATTTAGTTTAGAACTTCCATTTTCAACCATTTGCATAATAAAATATTATAACTTCAATCAAAATTTCTTATTGCTCCAATAATACATAGAGTCAAAGCATTACTCATAGACATCATATGACCCATCTTGTATTTAGTTTAGAACTTCCATTTTGTGTCTTGATATTTAATTTAAAGCTTCCAATAGTAATCTTATGCATATGATGGATTAACTGTTGTAAAAGCTTTACCATCCAATGGTTTCTTTGAGACTTTGGATCCAGTCTAGTTATGCCAGTTTGCTAAGTATGCTCACTTTGCTTTTGCAGAAAGAAATATTTCTCTATGCCTGCCTACTGCTTATGCATCCACTAGTAATCTTATACATATGTGATTGGATTAACTAATGAAAAATCTTTACCATCTGTTGTGGCTGATCCACAACACACCCCAAAATTGGGGACCCACCTTTTTTGCATGCTTTCAAAGAAGATCTCAGTGACCCAGATGCTAAAAATCAAGAAAAAGGCAAAATTGCACAAAAATGAAAAAGTGTCGCGATATCGCGACATGTCGCTGCCGAAAAAGAAAAGTTGTTGCGATATCGTGACATGTTGCTCCATCGCGGCTTGAAATGAAAAAACGTTGTGATATCGTGACATGTCAAGTTTTCGCGGCCCAGGCAAGCAGGAAGAGGCATTGATCGAAAATTGTCACGATTTCACGACGTGTTGTGAAATCGCGGTCCAGAGAGGAGAGAGAAAGATAGAATGGAAAATTGTCGCGAAATCACGACATGTCATAAAATCGCGATCAAACCAGTCAAATAGGGCAAGGCACTAAAAGCGTCGTGATTCGCGACAAAAAGCAGCAAAGGGGCACGAAGTAGAAAAACATCGTGATATCGCGACAGGAAACAGCAAAGGGGCCCGAAATAGAAAAGCGTTGCGATTTCACGACGGAAAGCTGGCAAAGTGGTACGAAATGGAAAAACATCGCGATTTCGCGATAGAAAGCCACAAGATAGCTCCAAATGAAAAAGCGTCGCGATTTCGTGACAGAAAGCCGCAAGATAGCTGCAAATGAAAAAGCGTCGCGATTTCATGACAGGAAGCAGTCGAGGCGTACGGAGATGAAAAGTGTCACGATTTCATGACAGGTTGCATCCTCACAGCTCGAAATAGAAAAATGTCATGATTTCGTTGCATTAGCAAGGCTGCTGGCAGGAAAATGTCGGGATATCGCAACATGTCACGTTTTCGTGGTGAAAGTAAAGGAGCAAAGCTACATGCTATTTTTTGTCGCAATTTACATGGGGCCATTACAGAACATGCAAAAAAGTGTGGAACACGTGGCATACATGTGTAAGGGCTGCAGAGGCATTACAGTTCACAGAGAAGATCTCGAGCATAAGGTCAAAAGCAATGGAAAGGCGGGGAAGGTGAAACGAAGCAATCTGGAAGACAAAACGAACCGTCGTGGAAGGAGAAGCAATTTACCAAAACTTTAAAAGTGAAAGCACAGATTGGTACGAGGGTCGAAAACCGCTGCGAGCAGAGTTGCAGTGCCGAAGGCGAGAAGCCATTCTGGGCCTGCTTAGGAGTGTTTTTCTTCCCCTTTTTCTGGTTTTGAGAAAACCAAAGATTCTGTTATTGTAACATGATCTATTTTTAATGCAGGAGTGTTCAGAAATTTGCATCTTGTGGGCAAGAAAGAAGGAGATTTTCTATGCATGCTATAGATTTAATGTTTATTCTTTCATTTTTCAGATTTCGGATTTATAGATAATGTTAAATGCCACTTTTGTGGGTTGCATTAGGCGAATATTCGAAATTTGAATTTTATTTCAAAACCATTTGAATCAGCACTTAGCTTATCAAGATTGTGCGTGTTTGCAGGTCCAATAGGTTAGGTTGCATGCATGGAAACCTCACATCTTCGGTTTTGCCGGGACGGGATGGCATCAAACTGAATGCAATTTTAATTTCTTTTTCTTTGCATTTTATTTTCTTTTTGCTACACTTTATTTTTCAGAAGTTCCAATTTTAATTTTTTCAAGCATTAAAATAAAATAAAAAAATTAAAAAACTTCAAAATCCATAAATAATTCCTTCATGTTATGGCATTTCATTAAATTTTATTTTGAAGTTACAGCATGGTCATATAGAGACCAAATCACATTTGCTTTATTAGGGTTCAATGAACAATCATTAAAGTTTCACAGTAAAATAAACCACAGTGCCCCTTGTTTTTAGTTACTTGCAACCACTAAGGTGTTCCAAGCATTTTAATTGAATATCTTGATTTGAGATTATTAATACACAGATGCAAAATGCTAACATAACAGGAACCTTGGAGAAGTTACTTGTTTAATTTCTTTGCAAGCAGAGGATTTAGAACCCAAATCCTATCGGAGAGTGTGTTTTCACAATCGGGTGAAAATACCACTCAACAGATTGGCGCTAGAAGGAGGGTTGGATGGGTTTATTTTAGCGAGATTTAAAATTTTTGTATATTTCATGCCCTATTGATTGTTATCTTTAGCCTCTAACACCACTCAACAGATTGGTGCTAGGAGGGCCGAACGGGTTTATTTTAGTGTTATTTAAATTTAAATTTTTTATGCTTTAGTCCTCTAACACTCAGCAGATTGTAAAAAGGACGGCTTGAATTTATTTACTTGTTCTATTTTAAGCAATTCAGGTATGCTGTATATTATTCTAACACTTTTTTGATTGTTCATACAGAAATATGTGATTTGATTTAATTTTGAAAATTTTGGTCTCATGCAATTACTTGACATTTGATTTTAATAAGTACATCTCTTAGTTGATGCTAACTTGATTTTTTTTTTTAATTGCAGGTTGAATATTCAACAGATTTGATTCTAAAGTTACATTTTAAGTTTCACTAATGGCAACATGATATTCTTACAATGACACTGAGAGGGGGGGGTGAATCAGTGTAACTATTTAAAAACTTAAATCTGCAACTTTTAAAACTAATAGTGCAAGCTTAAAAATAGATAATGCAAGTATCACACAAGAGCATCACACAACACAGGATTTTACGAGGTTCACCGATGTGGCTACTCCTCAAGTAATGATTGTTTGGACTTCAATCCAAATCCAGTCTTTGCAAGGATTCTCTCTTTACAAATAATTCTCCAAGCCACCTTTGGAAGGAGCACCAACCCCTGATTTTTTTTGCTATGCAACGAAAGGAGCACCAACCCCTTTTACCAAGCACCCACTTGGATTTCAAATTTTTAACAAAATGATGACATAAAGATGCCTTCTCTTTTACAAGACCCTCACTGGTCTAAGGCTCAAACAATCTATCTTACAGAAGCATAAAGAGACTTGTTAGAGACTCAATATCTTCTGATCAATTCAAAAACCTCTCTGTTATTTTTACAATAAATATGCAGGTTTTTGTTCTCTGGCTGTTGTTCATCCAGCACTATTTACCACACTACGCCCTTTTTATGTATTCAATAATGCACAGTGCAGTTTACTCTCTTCGCACTCATTCGAGTCCATTTATTTGTTTTTCTCGAACGGATCAATTTCAAACGGCTCAAAGTTTCCCTCCAATTTCTCATGCATTCTTGGCTGTAAACAACGTGTCGATCCTTTCTGACAAGTTCTGCCTTTTAGCCGCTTTCTTTCTGACTCACTCTGACATTCTGACAGCCTTTTTCTCTGCACATTCTGACTGGTATCCTGACAGTCTTTCTACGTATCTCGGATCACTGATGTTCTTCTTTTTGATCTTTTGAAAACTGTGTATCCTTTATCTTCTACGATCAACTATGACTTTTGATATACGCAACAGAACAATGCTTCTGCAATCAGTTCTCGATACAACCGTCCAGTTGTTCTGTTCTGTCTTTAATGCTGTGTTCCGTAGCTCCCCTGTGAAGTTGTCACCTTTTCCAGTCAAGCTGTGTTACGGCCCTGCAACAGCCGTTTTTCTCTTAAATGCATTGCTTTGAAACTAACACTTGAAACTCCAGTCGACTCTTGCAGTGTATTCTCTAATCTTATGCTAACACCTGTCACTTGGAACTGCACATTTGACTCCAGTTAACTTTACTGTAACTGGCAGCATGCTTGGTCGACACCTGTCACTGTGCATGCATATTTAACTTTTTCCCGCCAAAACCATTACCTGTCGCGATATCGCGACGTTTTCGCTTTCCTGCACTTTCCTTTGCTTACCTCCGTGAAATTGATACATGTCACGAAATCGTGACACATTCCGCTTTGCTTGACGTCATCCTCCATGTTGTCGCGAAATCGTGACACTTTCGGCTTCTTGAGGCTTCTCTGGAAACTTGTCGCGATATCGCGACATTTTTAGACTTGCTGACGTCATCTTCAAAGATGTCACGAAATCGTGACGCTTCCGACTTACAACGGCTTTTCTGGTAACTTGTCGCGATATCGCGACATTTTTAGACTTGCTGACGTCATCTTCAAAGATGTCGCGAAATCGTGACGCTTCCGACTTACAACGGCTTTTCTGGTGACTTGTCGCGATATCGTGACATTTTTAAACTTGCTGACGTCATCTTCAAGGTTGTCGCGAAATCGTGACACTTTCGGCATCCTGCGGCTTTTCTTTGAACTTGTCGCGAAATCGTGACGCTTCTGGCCTCCGTACAATTCTTTCTTCATGCAGCCACGAAAACCTTACCGTAGCGAAATCGCTACACCTTTCTGACTTAACATTTTTCTTTGTTGCATCTTCCGAAAATCTAACTTTGTTGGCTTGGTGTTTCCTCTTGCTTCGACTTGCTGATCTCAAGACTTGTAGCGCAATCGCTACCCCATTGTGTTTTGAGTTTTGCACTTGTAGCGAAATCGCTACACCTATGCCCCTTGCTTTTCAAACTTGTGTCAAAGTCGCTGCCCCTTTGCACCTTTTATTTCAAACCTATGAAATCGCTACACTTTTCGCCTTGCATTTCAAGTATAGAAATCGCTACACTTCTCCGCCTTACATTTTGAGCGTAGCGAAATCGCTACACTTTTCTGCCTTGCATTTCGAACCTATAGCAAATCGCTGCACCATTTCACTTTGCTTTTCAAACTTGTAGCGAAATCGCTACACCTTTGCACTTTTCATTTTGAACCTGTAGCGAAATCGCTACACCCTTTTCGTCGAGCATTTCATCCTTGTAGCGAAATCGCTACCACTCTTTGCACTGGCATCTGAAGTCTTCTTCGTCCCACGAAAATTTGACATGTAGCGAAATCGCTACGCTTTCTTCACTTTGCTGCTTTGCCTTCAGCATGTCGCGAAATCGTGACATTCTCTCATGAATTTTCTCTCTCCTCCGATGTGTCGCGAAATCGCGACAATTTCTCAAAGCATTTTCTCTCTCCTCCGATGTGTCGCGAAATCGCGACAATTTCTCAAAGCATTTTCTCTCTCCTCCGATGTGTCGCGAAATCGTGACATTTTCTCAAAGCATTTTCTCTCTCCTCTGCCATGTCGCGAAATCGCGACAGAAAACATGTCGCGATATCGCGACAGTTTTCTTCCTTGTATTTTTCTGCAAATTTTTGGATCTGGGTCCCCTCTGTTTTTCTTGAAATTTTCTGCACTTGATCTGACTGACCTCTAAACTGCATCAACTGCATCAATCCATATGTGTTGACAACAATTACAATACTTTTGCACTGCTTTCTCTGCACCTTGCTCAACAATCTCCCCCTTTGGAATTGTTGGCAACACTTTGTAGCCTTGCTCAAATTCTTCTCCCCCTTTGCCAATAATGCCAAAGGGCTGCTGCAGACTCCCCACGAGTCTATGCACAACATTCTCAGGCATAAATAACTTGAATGCTCCCCACGAGAATGTATTTCCCATAGCTAGTCAGTGCTTGGGAAGTGTGACTACTCCCAACTTCTTCCGAAGGTATTCAAATACTTCCTTTGGTAAAGGTTTGGTGAATATGTCTGCTACTTGCTCTGTAGTGGGAACAAACTCCAATCCGACCTCTCCTTCTGCAACCTTATCCTTCAAGAAGTGATACCGGATTGCAATATGTTTGGTGCGGGAATGCATTACCGGATTCTTTGAAATGTTGATTGCACTAGTGTTGTCACATTTGACTGAAATGGGCTCATTGAAGTGAATTCCTAGATCTTTCAATGTTTGTCTCATCCATAGTATTTGTGTGCAGCATGTTGTTGCTGCAATGTATTCTGCCTCGGCTGTGGATAGAGAGACTGATTCTTGCTTCTTACTGTGCCATGCTACCAATTTATCTCCAAGGAAAAATGCTCCTCCACTTGTACTTTTTCTGTCATCAATGCATCCGGCCCAATCTGCATCAGAATATGCAAAGAGAGTGAAGTCTTTTCCTTTTGGATACCACAGCCCATACTCCATAGTACCCTTGAGGTACCTAAAGATCCTTTTCACAGTTGTTACATGAGTCTCTTTTGGACTAGCCTGAAATCTTGCAACCATGCAAACGGCTTGTAAGATATCCGGTCTGGTTCTTTGTCAAATACAACAAGCTCCCAATCATTGATCCGTACATTGTTTGATCAACATCCGGAGATTTATCATCCTTGCTCAACTTGCGACTTGTTGTCATAGGGGTGCTCACTGGCTTACTATCTTCCATAGTGAACTTTTTCAGCATTTCTTTCACATATTTAATTTGAGAAATAAAGATCCCCTTTTCAATTTGATTAACTTGTAATCCAAGGAAATAAGAAAGTTCACCTATCATAGACATTTCAAACTCTTTCTGCATTTTGTTTGCTATGTCTTTGCATGATTCATCATTGCTACTCCCAAAAATTATATCATCTACATAAACAACTAGAACAATGAAATTGCCATTTTTAGTTTTCACATATAAATTGCTATCCACCATACCTTTCTTGAATCCTTGCTTAGTGAGATAGTTGTCCGAGTCTTGCATACCAAGCTCTAGGTGCTTGTTTCAATCCATACAATGCTTTCTTCGACTTGCAAACAAAGTTAGGATTATCACAAAGTTGAAAACCATCAGGTTGTTCAATATATACTTCTTCTTCAAGATTTCCATTCAGAAATGCTGATTTTACATCCATCTGATAAACCTTGAAATTCTTATGAACAGCTAAAGCCAAAAATAGTCTTATTGCTTCAAGTCTGGCCACGGGTGCAAAAGTCTCTTCAAAATCAATCCCCTCAACTTGGGCATATCCCTTACAGACTAATCTTGCTTTATTCCTTACAACTTTGTCCATCTTCATTCGGTTTGTTTCTAAATATCCATTTAGTACCAATTATGTTTTTATTTTCGAGGCCTTGGTACTAATTCCCAGGTTTTGTTTTTCTCAATTTGATCTAGTTCTTCATTTCTTGCTTCCATCCGACTTTCATCCGTGCTTGCTTCAATAATATTCTTGGGCTCAATCTTGGATAACAGAGAATAGTTATTTACTACTCTTCTTCTTGTCTGAATGCCAACTGTAGGGTCCCCAATAATCTGCTCTTTGGGATGATTTTTTTGCCAGCTGCCTGTTCTGAATTTCCTGTTTTCTTCTCTTTCCAAATCATCTGAATCTGATTTTTGTCTCTCTTCCTTTTCTTGATCTTCATCTTCTTCAATAAATTCTTCATAGGTTGGGTAGTTTTCATTATTGCTGATTTCTTGTTTCCTGCCTTCATCAACCTTCACATCCGCACTCTCCACAATTTTCTTTAGTCTTTTGTTGTAGCATGTGTAAGCTTTACTTTTTGTTGAGTAACCAAGAAAGATACCTTCATCCGATCTATCTTCGAATTTGCCAAGATTGGCTTCGGTCCGTTTAATGTAACACTTGCTGCCGAACACTTTGAAGTATTTTGCTGTAGCCCTTTTGCCAAACCACAGTTCATAAGGTGTTTTGCTTTCATGCGGCCTTAACATACACCTATTCTGAATATAGACTGCAGTATGGACTGCCTCTTTCCAGAACCTGTCAGCAATTTTGCTCTCTGTTAACATGGTCCTTGCCATTTCCTGTACAGTTCTGTTCTTTCTTTCAACTACTCCATTCTGCTGAGGTGTTCTTGCTGCTGAGAACTGTCTTCTTATTCCATGTTTTTCATAGAATTCAGCAAACTCATTTGAAATAAACTCTCCTCCTCTATCTGATCTCAAACATTTAATTCTTTTTCCAGATTGATTCTCAACAAGATTTTTGAAAGTTTTGAACATCTCAAAGGCTTCGATTTTGTTTGAGAAAGAGTACCCATGTCATTCCGGAAAAATCATCTATACACAACATAAAATATTTGTATCCATTTATGCTTTCTGTCCTCATGGGTCCACACAAATCAGTGTGAATTAGTTCTAATGGCTTGCTAGAGAAATATTCTTTTGCTTTGAAAGTAGATCTGGTTTGCTTCCCTTTTTGGCATGACTCACATATACTATTTGATGGTTTACCAATAGTGGGTATGTCTCTTACTGCTCTTTTCGAGCTGATTTTTACCAGATTATCAAAGCTTATGTGACCGAGTCTTTTATGCCACAGCCAGTTTTCTTCTTCTTGACCAACCAAGCGAGGCTCCTTCGAAGTCTCAGAGAGAGTGTACAAATTTCTAGAAGTTCTCAATCCAGTGGCTATTAACTTTCCATTTCTTGTCTTTCTTACTTCACGACCCTCCTTCTTGAAAATTACTTCATGACCTCTGTCACAAATCTGACTTACACTCGGTAAGTTGTGCTTCGATCCTACCACAAAAAGAACTTCCTTAGAGTTGATTTTACCGTCACTTAACTTAACAGATCCTTTACCCACTATTTTTGCTCCATCATTGTTTCCGAATTTTACAGAACCACCTTCGTATGTCTGTAGCTTGTCAAACTTTTGTTTGTCTCTGTCATGTGACTGGAGCATCCATCATCCCAGAATCCAAGGAGCAGATTTATTCTGTGCTTTGAGAGTTGTTTGAACAATCAGAGATTCCTTGTCTTTCATTGGTTGTTCCTTTTCTTTCCACTGAGATTTAATAGCAGATCTGGTCACTTGTTTTACTTTCTCCCTTTCATTGGCTTGTGACAGTTTTTCGAGAAATTTTTTGTACTGTTTTGATCCAGCTGAGTGATATTTTCTTTCCTGGTATTTATTTCCTGCAAAAGAGCTACGACAATTCCTTGCAATATGACCGAAGTTATGGCAGTTATAACATTCTACAGCATAATCTATCAAGGGAGAAAAAATATTTCTACTAGTAAAATTTCTTTGTTCTACATTATATCTACAACTTGAAATTTTATGACCATATGCATTGCACTTAAAACAATAACCAGAAAAGGAGCGAGTGTACACGGGAAGTGGTTGTTGCCAGGTGGAGGTAGGAGCCCTGGGTCTTCTTCTTCTTTGATGAGTGACTTTGATGAATCTATCATTTGCAGCACTCCTTTCAAGCTTGGACTTGTTGTTTTCTTTTGCATGATACGGCTTATCTTGGTCAACTTTAATCTTGTCTTTAATCTTTATTGGTTCTACAATTCATGACCTTTGAGTTCTTTGAGGTTTCTCCTTCATCAAAGCCCAAACCAAACTTGATACTTATGGGCCTTTGATTATTCAACATTTTATTCGGTTTCTCAGAAGCTGTCTTCAAATTTTTGATGACAACTCAGTTTCGATTCATCCCTTCTAGTTGCAACCTTAATCCAACTATATCTTCTTCTAGCTTGTTGCACTCATTTATTTTCATGATTAGTTGTGCTTCAAAATCTTCAGACTTTTTCTTATGCTCTTCGGTTTGTACTTTCAAATTGATTATTAAATTGCTTGGCCTCCTCAAATTTTCTTGTAATCTTTTTATTTCTTTTCCTTTCGCACTTAACTCTTCAAGAGCAGCCACCAACTCACCTTCCAGATCTACCTCGGCCTCATCGTCTAATTTTTCTTCACACTCCTGGGTTTCTTCAGTTCTTTGTTCTTCGAAGGCCATGAACAAGGCTTCACCGATTTCTTCTTCAGAGTCCTCACTGGAACTGTCTTCAGAAGAATCAATGTTATGAGAAATGAAACTTTTCTTCTTGAAGTTCCTTTTTCTAAAATGTGGTTTCTTTTTCCAGGACATTTCTTTCTGGATGTGTTCCTTCATCATTTTTATTTTTCTCCTTCATTGGGCATTTTGCTGCAAAGTGCCCGATGCCTCCACAGTTAAAACATTTGAACGGCAACTTACCTCTGTACTTTCCTTTTCCCTTTACTAACTTCCTAACAAAGTTTGCTTCAGTCTCATCTGCAGATTCTTCTTCCTCAGATTCCTGTTTAGATTTTATAATTTTTTGTGCTTGGAAAGCTGCTTCTCTATCTGAGGGCTTAGTTTGACCAATCCTCATTTCATATGTTGTTAGAGAACCATGCATTTCATCCATACTAAAAAAATTTAAATCTTTTGCTTCTTCTATGGCAGAAACCTTTGCATCAAACCTTTTATTGAGGGTTCTTAGTACCTTCTTTACAACAACTGCATCTTCCATTTCTTCCCGAGTCCTCTTATTGCATTGATGATTCCATTTACTCTCAACAGATAGGCTTCAATGTTCTCATCATCGGTCATCTTTAATGCTTCGAACTGGGCACGATGTGTTTGCAGCTTAGCTTCCTTGATTTTGTTATCTCCTTCATGAATGCTTTGTAGTTTGTCCCATATGTCTTTAGCAGATTTGCAGTTCATGATTCGTATCAACTCACTGTCGACCAATCCACACATAATAGCATTCTTGGCTTTCGAGTTGTTCTCAAACTTTTTCTTCTCAGCCGCATCTGTTGGAGGAACAGTGGGAGTGGTGTATCCATTTTCAACAGATTCCCAAATGTCATAACCCAATGCACATAGATAGGTCTGCATCCTGAGCCTCCAGAAAGAATAGTTTGTTCCATCGAACAGAGGAGCTTTGTTAGAAGAAAAACCTTCACCACCGGCCATTGTATATCTCCCAAGAACACCTTAGCTGATTAAGCTTGTGCAGGTGCCTTGCTCTGATACCAATTGATATTCTTACAATGACACTGAGGGGGGGGTGAATCAGTGTAACTATTTAAAAACTTAAATCTGCAACTTTTAAAACTAATAGTGCAAGCTTAAAAATAGATAATGCAAGTATCACACAAGAGCATCACACAACACAGGATTTTACGAGGTTCACCGATGTGGCTACTCCTCAAGTAATGACTGTTTGGACTTCAATCCAAATCCAGTCTTTGCAAGGATTCTCTCTTTACAAATAATTCTCCAGCACCCACTGGAAGGAGCACCAACCCCTGATTTTTTTTTCTGCTGCAACAGAAAGGAGCACCAACCCCTTTTACCAGGCACCCACTTGGATTTCAAATTTTTAACAAAATAATGACATAAAAATGCCTTCTCTTTTACAAGACCCTCACTGGTCTAAGGCTCAAACAATCTATCTTACAGAAGCATAAAGAGACTTGTTAGAGACTCAATATCTTCTGATCAATTCAAAAACCTCTCTGTTATTTTTACAATAAATATGCAGGTTTTTGTTCTCTTGTTGTTGTTAATCCAGCACTATTTACCACACTACGCCCTTTTTATGTATTCAATAATGCACAGTGCAATTACTCTCTTCTGCACTCATTCGAGTCCATTTATTTGTTTTTCTCGAACGGATCAATTTCAAACGGCTCAAAGTTTCCCTCCAATTTCTCATGCATTCTTGGCTGTAAACAACGTGTCGATCCTTTCTGACAAGTTCTGCCTTTTAGCCGCTTTCTTTCTGACTCACTCTGACATTCTGACAGCCTTTTTCTCTGCACATTCTGACTGGTATCCTGACAGTCTTTCTGCGTATCTCGGATCACTGATGTTCTTCTTTCTGATCTTTTGAAAACTGTGTATCCTTTATCTTCTACGATCAACTATGACTTTTGATATACGCAACAGAACAATGCTTCTGCAATCAGTTCTCGATACAACCGTCCAGCTGTTCTGTTCTGTCTTTAATGCTGTGTTCCGTAGCTCCCCTGTGAAGCTGTCACCTTTTCCAGTCAAGCTGTGTTACGGCCCTGCAACAGCCGTTTTTCTCTTAAATGCATTGCTTTGAAACTAACACTTGAAACTCCAGTCGACTCTTGCAGTGTATTCTCTAATCTTATGCTAACACCATCACTTGGGAACTGCACATTTGACTCCAATTAACTTTACTATAGCGGCGGCATGCTTATTCGACACTTGTCACTTTGCATGCATATTTAACTTTTCTCGCCAAAACCATTACCTGTCGCGATATCGCGACGTTTTCTGCTTTCCTGCACTTTCCTTTGCTTACCTCCACGAAATTGATACATGTCGCGAAATCGTGACACATTCCGCTTTTGCTGACGTCATCCTCCATGTTGTCGCGAAATCGTGACATTTTTGGCTTGCTGAGGCTTCTCTGGAAACTTGTCACGATATCGTGACATTTTTAGACTTGCTGACGTCATCTTCAAAGATGTCGCGAAATCGTGACGCTTCCGACTTACAACGGCTTTTCTGGTAACTTGTCGCGATATCGTGACATTTTTAGACTTGCTGACGTCATCTTCAAAGATGTCGCGAAATCGCGACGCTTTCGACTTGCAACGGCTTTTCTGGTGACTTGTCGCGATATCGTGACATTTTTAAACTTGCTGACGTCATCTTCAAGGTTGTCGCGAAATCGTGACACTTCCGGCATCCTGCGGCTTTTCTTTGAACTTGTCGCGAAATCGTGACGCTTCTGGCCTCTGTACAATTCTTTCTTCATGCAGCCGCGAAAACCTTACCTGTAGCGAAATCGCTACACCTTTCTGACTTAACATTTTTCTTTGTTGCATCTTTCGAAAATCTAACTTTGTTGGCTTGGTGTTTCCTCTTGCTTCGACTTGCTGATCTCAAGACTTGTAGCGCAATCGCTACCCCATTGTGTTTTGAGTTTTGCACTTGTAGCGAAATCGCTACACCTATGCCCCTTGCTTTTCAAACTTGTGTCAAAGTCGCTGCCCCTTTGCACCTTTTATTTCAAACCTGTAGCGAAATCGCTACACTTTTCGCCTTGCATTTCGAAGCAGTGAAATCGCTACACTTCTCCGCCTTACATTTTGAGCCTGTAGCGAAATCGCTACACTTTGCTGCCTTGCATTTCGAACCTGTAGCAAAGTCGCTGCACCATTTCACTTTGCTTTTCAAACTTGTAGCGAAATCGCTACACCTTTGCACTTTTCATTTTGAACCTGTAGCGAAATCGCTACACCCTTTTCGTCGAGCATTTCATCCTTGTAGCGAAATCGCTACCACTCTTTGCACTGGCATCTGAAGTCTTCTTCGTCCCGCGAAAATCTGACATGTAGCGAAATCGCTACGCTTTCTTCACTTTGCTGCTTTGCCTTCAGCATGTCGCGAAATCGTGACATTCTCTCATGAATTTTCTCTCTCCTCCGATGTGTCGCGAAATCGTGACAATTTCTCAAAGCATTTTCTCTCTCCTCCGATGTGTCGTGAAATCGTGACAATTTCTCAAAGCATTTTCTCTCTCCTTCGATGTGTCGCGAAATCGTGACATTTTCTCAAAGCATTTTCTCTCTCCTCCGCCATGTCGCGATATCGCGACAGTTTTCTTCCTTGTATTTTTTTGCAAATTTCTGGATCTGGGTCCCCTCTGTTTTTCTTGAAATTTTCTGCACTTGATCTTACTGACCTCTGAACTGCATCAACTGCATCAATCTGTCTGTGTTGACAACAATTACAATACTTTTGCACTGCTTTCTCTGCACCTTGCTCAACACAACACTTGAGGAGCAAATGGTATCCCTGAGAGCTGAAATAGTGTCTCTAAGAGAGAGAATGGTATCAATGATAGAGGATCATTATAAGGGTTTATCTATACCTGTGGTACCTTATCAAATTCCTAAAATGTTATTGGATTTTTTACGGTGTTTTAATCAAGAGGTGCCACTAGAATACTTGCAAAGACTGCATGTCTACAAGAATACATTGTGTCAATTCCAGATTTTCTATGAGGAGGTAGCTTGTAGGTTATTTGCATACATTTTGGATGACAAACCATTCTTTTGGTACAACCAACTACCTATGGAGGTTAGGACTTCTTGGATACAACTAGAAGCAGCCTATCTTTACCATTTTGGTAATCAGGTTGACTTAGAAATCCTAAAAAATCAGTTTACCTCCATATGTAAGGAGCCTAAGGAATCCTTGAGTCAATTCAATGGAAGATTTCGCGAGTTGCACTCCCAAATGTGGGAAAATTTTAACACATTAGAAGAGGAAGCCATGGAAGTATACCTAGGAGCCATACACCCCACACTTGCTTCACTCATTGAGGAAAAAACTGAGTGGTTTGTCTTTAGAGAAAATCCATGAGATCTTAGAAGAGATAGAACGACAAGGTCTTGAAGAAGAAAAGGCACAACATGCTCACATAAGAGATTGTCCTTCTAAAGATATTGATGCCAACCTACACCAACCATCAAATATAACACCCTCCACTCCAATGATACCTAAGGTGAATGATCAAGGGGATGAATTTGAATATCCAAATCTTACAACCACCTTAGATGTAGTTCACGGGAAGGTGCAAATGGCTAAGCCAACATCCGCTAGTGAGGATTATGCAGAAATGATCTCATTCATAGAGATACACGATTATCTGGATGAAGGGGTTTCAACAATGTTTGATATATGTGATAGGATGGAACCCACCATAGAATTGAATGAAGTGGTTGAAAGTGAAATGGAAAGAAAATCAATAAATAAATTTGAAGATATGATAGAATTTCACCACTTGTTCTTGGAAGATACTATTGATGAGATGTGTAAAATTAACAATCAAGAAATTCTTCACCCTCCAAATTATGATAAAATTGAATCATGGGTTACTAATTTGGATTATGATGGCCTTACAAATTTGAATTCAAGAAACGACCCACTTTTGGAAATAATTGAACCATCTAAGGAAGGTAAAGATGAATTTGATGAGAAACACATTGATGAATTGAAAGATGTTGAAGAAGTAGTTGAACGCCACCACTTGATTTTGAAGGATGATTATTATGATGCTTGGAAGAAGTGGGAAGACTACACTCAATCCAAAACCACTAATGAAATTTGTGTGCCAATTGATATACAGGACAATATAATCGCCTACTCGAAGGAAGATATTACAACTCCTGTACAATTTGAGGATGTTTTGGAAGAGGGTTTCAAATCTCATCAAATTTTGGAAGATTATAATGATCCTATTGCCAAGGACAAAGAAAGAAAAGAATTTATGAATGAATCAAAAGATCATGTCACAAATGCCATGGAGTTTCATCCCACAAGTTTGGAAGATAATTTTTACAATGGTTGGGGGAGATATGATAATGCATTCTTTTCTCACATCCCTATAGATGAAACTCATATTTCACTTGATATGCAGGATGTTGAACCTTCTACATCATACGAAGATCTCATATTCACGAGATTTGAAAAGGTGACAAAATTCGATCATGTTGAATATAAATTCATTGAAGGTGTGGATGCAAGTTTGCATGATGATTTTGAGGATTCAAATGAAGAGATACCATGGATAGTGAACAAAGAATTAGAACCAAATGACAAAGAGATTGATCAATTGGAAGCAACTCAAATGAAGGATCATCAAGATGAGTCATGGGACATACACTTTGACCAAGAATGTTCGAGGATTGAAAAGGATGACCATATTTTGAATTTAAATAATGTTTATGGTGAAATGTCATTAAAGTTAAATGAAAAACAAGGTATAATTTTTAATCACACCTTTAATAACATTGTTTTAATGAATGGAAAAGAAGTTGATGCACTTGAATTGTTAAATCAAATTCATCAACAATTGCTAATCGAATCTAGGGTAAAAACTATTAATGACCCTAATTTAGTAAATATCCTAGATGCTTGCAAACTGTTACACAAATTTGATTGGCCTACAAATTTGGAAAATAATTTGGCTTTAAGATTTGTAGAAATAGGCTCCTACTTACAAAATTGCATATTGGAAGAAGATAGCCTAATTCTAAATCAAAGATTGAGTTTTGAAATGGAAGTTTTAGAGAATAGACAAGATAAAATTGAATATCAATTATTGTCTAATCATTTTAGTAATTTGATGCTCACCTATGGGAGTATTATTGGAACTAAATCAAATTGGTATGGTGAGCATGGCAAGTGGAAATTTGTTGCATTGTTTGGTCTAGTCTTGTTTTTGTGGGATTCCCACAACATTTGGCATGCATATCATGTTATATTTTTGTTGAAATGTTCTAATCATGTTTGGGATCCAGGAAAGTGATAGTCCAAGCTTTGCATCATCTTGTATTATAGTGTACATTTGTATATAGATTTTGGTTTTTGATTTTGGGTTTGTGTTTTCAAGTTTCATTTTGGGATTGCTATTTGGATTTGGATTTAAAGTTGTGTGTTTATTTGACATGTTTTGTTTGTCTATATAAAAAAAAAAAAATGATGAAAAAGTTGCCTTGAGATGCTAACTTATGTTCTAGATCGGGGAAATATGGAACATTGGAATTATGTGGTAGAAAGCTCCGCAAGAAATACAAACAATTTAATAATATCGTTTGAAACTTGTGATGCATGAAGTAGTCAGTTTTATATGGCAATATTTCATCTGCATTTCAAAAGACAATGCATTCATATTACATCTCACTTTGCACATAGATGCCATCTTAGTTGCAAATACATTTCAAATACAAATTATTAAAGTGTGTCAAATCCTCTTAAGGTTATGCTATCACATAAATAAGAAGAAGATCCTAAGGTTGGGAACTGAGTCTTGAGATATCTAGAACCAAACACATTTTATACACATTAAAAAGGATCTTGAGCAAAATGATCAAAACTTTGCTTGGAAGAAAAGGTTGGGCGAAATAAGTATTTCATGTCTATCCTATTATGCAGCATGATCCTTAAAACAGTGGTTTTGACCACTTTCATAAAGCTTAAAGCCTAAAATCAGAGTAGTAAGGATAGGGCTAAATCCTCATCGAACTTAGGTTGAGGATACAACTCCCCAAAGCTTTGATTTGACCTACATGGAGTAGTAAGGATAGGGCATAAATTCTCATCGCGCTTAGGTTGAGAATCTGATTCCCCAAAGCTCCTATGTCTCATTTCATGTTAAATCTTGGATTGGAAGGATCGTACTACTTGTCCTCTGCAAAGGATGGGTAGTCATCCCCAAGGTCCAAGCAATAAAATTAATATTCTCCATCTACATCTAAAGCTTGTATTGGAAGGATCGTACTACATGTCCCTAGCAAGGACGGGTAGTCATCCCTAAGGTTCAAGAAGTAAAAAAATTAATTTTTCCCATCTCATATTTATATTGGATTGGAAGGATCGTACTACTTGTCCTCTGCAAAGGATGGGTAGTCATCCCCAAGGTCCAAATAAATGAAGGTAAGTCTTGGATTATGGGGTTAAGTATGCCCATGCATGGCAGCATGTCTTGTTTAAAAAACAAGACCACTGACTGTTCAAAGGGTTAGACTAGCATGACCATTTCTTCCATAATTGGTTAAATTATTTTGCTCAAAGTGAGGTAATGAATTCCAAATCAGAGTAGAAAAAATAGGGTTAAACTCCCATCTCGATTAGGTTGGGAGTCTGATTTTCCAAAGCTCTGATTCCACTTTCACTTACACATGGGTTCAAGATAGTAGGGACTCATAACCAACTTTGGGATCTAATAAAGCAATTCATTATACATATAGTTGATCCTAAGAGGGTTTGATAATCTTTGAATGTTTGTGTATGATACTAGAAGAAAGACTATGTCTTTTATAAAAGCAAAATCTCTTAGCATATTTATTAGGTTACACAAATCATTCACAATCTCACATATGCATTCATGTAAAACTGACAATGGAATGTTGATCAATTTCAAACGATAGGGAATGAAATACATTGCACACACCGAGCTAATACTTGATGATTCTGATGATTCATGTACTTCTGATCTTTGGGCATTTGTTTATACTTCTTATGTGCTAATGCTGGTTTCCGAGTTTGTATACTTCCAGGTTGGGTTCTCACAAAATGCTCAGGAGCATTTGACAGCAGAGTCACCATTTGTTGTGGCTGATCCACAACACACCCCAAAATTGGGGACCCACCTTTTTTGCATGCTTTCAAAGAAGATCTCAGTGACCCAGATGCTAAAAATCAAGAAAAAGGCAAAATTGCACAAAAATGAAAAAGTGTTGCGATATCGTGACATGTCGCTCCGTCGCTGTCGAAAAAGAAAAGTTGTCGCGATATCGCGACATGTTGCTCCGTCGCGGCCTGAAATGAAAAAACGTCGCGATATCGCGACATGTCAAGTTTTCACGGCCCAGGCAAGCAGGAAGAGGCATTGATCGAAAATTGTTGTGATTTCGCGACGTGTTGTGAAATCGCGGTCCAGAGAGGAGAGAGAAAGAATGGAAAATTGTCGCATGTCACAAAATCGCAGTCAAACCAGTTAAACAGGGCAAGGCACTAAAAGCGTCGCAATTTCGCGACAAAAAGCAGCAAAGGGGCACGAAGCAGAAAAATGTCGCGATATCGCAACATGAAACAGCAAAGGGGCCCGAAATAGAAAAGCGTCGCAATTTCGTGACGGAAAGCTGGCAAAGTGGTACGGAACGGAAAAGCGTCGCGATTTCACGACAAAAAGCCGCAAGATAGCTCCAAATGAAAAAGCGTCGCGATTTCGCGATAGAAAGCCGCAAGATAGCTCCAAATGAAAAAGCGTCGCGATTTCGCGACAGGAAGCAGCCGAGGCATATGGAGATGAAAAGTGTCACGATTTCGTGACAGGTTGCATCCTCACAGCTTGAAATAGAAAAACGTTGTGATTTTGCGACAGGTTGCATTGGCAAGGCTGCTGGCAGGAAAATGTCGCGATAACGCGACATGTCGCGTTTTCGCGGTGAAAGTAAAGGAGCAAAGCTACATGCTATTTTTTGTCGCGATTTACATGGGGCCATTACAGAACATGCAGAAAAATGCAGAACACGTGGCGTACATGTGTAAGGGCTGCAGAGGCGTTACAGTTCACAGATAAGATCTCGAGCATAAGGTCAAAAGCAATGGAAAGGCGGGGAAGGTGAAACGAAGCAATCTGGAAGACGAAACGAACCGTCGTGGAAGGAGAAGCAATTTACCAGAACTTTAAAAGCGGAAGCACAGATTGGTACGAGGGTCGAAAACCGCTACGAGCAGAGTTGTAGTGCCGAAGGCGAGAAGCCATTCTGGGCCTGCTTAGGAGTGTTTTTCTTCCCCTTTTTCTGGTTTTAAGAAAACCAGAGATTCTGCTATTGTAACATGATCTATTTTTAATGCAGGAGTGTTCAAAAATTTGCATCTTGTGGGCAAGAAAGAAGGAGATTTTCTGTGCATGCTATAGATTTAATGTTTATTCTTTCATTTTTCGAGTTTCGGATTTATAGATAATGTTAAATGCCACTTTTGTGGGTTGCATTAGGCGAATATTCGAAATTTGAATTTTATTTCAAAACCATTTGAATCAGCACTTAGCTTATCAGGATTGTGCATGTTTGCAGGTCCAATAGGTTAGGTTGCATGCATGGAAACCTCACATCTTCGGTTTTTGCGGGACGGGATGGCATCAAACTGAATGCAATTTTAATTTCTTTTTCTTTGCATTTTATTTTCTTTTTGCTGCACTTTATTTTTCGAAGTTCCAATTTTAATTTTTTCAAGCATTAAAATAAAATAAAAAAATTAAAAAACTTCAAAATCCATAAATAATTCCTTCATGTTATGGCATTTCATTAAATTTTATTTTGAAGTTACTGCATGGTCATATAGAGACCAAATCACATTTGCTTTATTAGGGTTCAATGAACAATCATTAAAGTTTCACAATAAAATAAACCACAGTGCCCCTTGTTTTTAGTTACTTGCAACCACTAAGGTGTTCCAAGCATTTTAATTGAATATCTTTATTTGAGATTATTAATACACAGATGCAAAATGCTAACATAACAGAAACCTTGGAGAAGTTACTTGTTTAATTTCTTTGCAAGCAGAGGATTTAGAACCCAAATTCTATCGGAGAGTGTGTTTTCACAACTGGGTGAAAATACCACTCAACACCATCCAATGGTATCTTTGAGAATTGGATTGAATCTAGTTCCCTGCCTACTGCTTATACATTCACTAGTAATCTTATGCATGTGTGATTGGATTAACTAATGTAAACGCTTTACCATCCAATGGTGTTTTTGAGACTTAGGATCCAATCTAGTTCCTTGCCTATGGCTTATGCATCCACTAGTAATCTTTTGCATATGTGATTGGATTAACTATTGTAAAAGCTTTACCATCCAATGGTATCTTCAAGACTTTGGATCCAATCTAGTTCTGCCAGTTTGCTAAGTATGCTCACTTTGCCTTTGAGGGAGGGAAAGAAATATTTCTCCATCTCTTCCTATTGCTTATGTTTTGGGCCTGTTCAGAAGTGTGCATATGCTTATATAATGTATATATATCGATCCGAGTGCACAAACTCTATATCCAAGTTCAAAATTGATACCAAGTTCAGATGATAATACTTTTGTATACAAAATATTTTGGTATTTAAAGGCTTCAAGACAATATAATATATGCACAGGAAAAAGCTACAGGTTGAGTTCTTGAGAATGATTGAGTTCTTGAGAATGAAGTGGAAGTTATTTGATGAGGGTTGTTAGTCAATGGCTATTTAGAAAACTGTCTTGTATATTTACTTGAAGTTTTCTACCAATAACGAAGTGCAATTTAGTATGATCATAAGTTCAATGTTTGAAACAATATTAGTTTTAGAATAATGCCTAGTTAACTGAAGAATCATAAATAAAAAAATTCACATTTTGTTTATGTACAATAAATTTTGAAAGAATATTAAGTGGCTTTACTTCAATCAGTTAAACTTTTTAACATTCAAAATTCACATTTTATTTGTGTAATAAATTTTGAAAGAATATCAAGTGGCTTTAGTTCGTCCGGTTAAATTCCTCAACATTCAAGGAGGAGACCAAGGTTCAAATCTTGCCAACCAATCAATACACAGATAATATCCAAACTCTATTATAATACCACTACGTAGTGATGATGTACTCTGTTATAATACCACTACGTAGTGATGATGTAATACAGGTAGGGCCTGTTTCAATCCCATATAACCAATTGAAAAAAATAAATTTTGAAAGAATATAAACTACTATTAGGTTTCATAGCCATGGTTGACTGTAAAATAGGGGATTATAGCAAAAAAAAATCCAATTTTTAATCTTGTGAACAGGCTATCCACCAAAAATAGAACATAAACTCTGGCTATGTGTAATGGGGATGAACACTGATTACCATGTGCTCGCTACTCTTGTACTCAAAAGTTTCATCATCCCTATTATAGATAGATACAATGAATAATATTATATTTTAAAACAGGCAACAATTTGATTAAGTAGTACTCTTCCCTCCCACCAAGAATGTGCAATGAAGGTAATCATTATTGCCAAACCATAGAGACAAGCATTAGCAAATACTACTTCCTATATTAACATTATTATTCCCCTTTCATATTTTTTAGTTTCTGTTTGCTACTTTGATATAATAAAAAGCTTTCTGCTACAGGAGAAAAGGATCCAATAATTAAACATATCTATTGAATCACTTCTTTGCTTGATTGCAATGCCAGACTTGTACAATCATTACATTCTTCATACAAGTAATTAATAAATTATACTTCAAGTAACATCAAGTTCGACTAATGGCGCAGATATGCTCTGCAATGGAAGAGGACAAAATATGGCCACATCTAATAATAGTATATATACAACAAAGGTGAACCAAAAAAATGAGGGGACTACCAAAAAGGCCTGGGTTTTACCCTACACAAAACCAATCAATAAAATGGGCACCATCATCACCCTTAAAACATCTCCACAGCTTGTTCAGTTGAATTGTACTCGTCTCTTAATCAGAGCATTAAGTCATGGAACTCACTAGCACAATTAGGCATAGTCTCATCTTCTAGCATTTGAACTACTTTGCTCATTGTTGCGTTAAACTCCCTTGAGCAGGGAGGCATAGTCTCTTCTTCTAGCATTTGCACCACTTTGCTCATTGTTGGGCGTTCTTCAGGACTTGGTGCTACACACCTTGTTGCAATTTCAAGGTATGCCTCAATCATATCCCAAGGGATGCCGTCACATTTTGCATCAACAATTTCTTGCACTCTATTATCCGCCATGAGTGTATTAACCTGAAGTAGCAAAAACCCATGATCAGTACTAATCTTCAACTTATACCAGTTATATTAGAGCCACTGTCCATTGTGAAGCTTCATACAGGCATAATTCCAGGGCCAGATCAAATTAAAAGTCAATTTTGGAAGAGCACAACATGAAGAAAAGAATTGATTCATTTGATTTGTTGAGGAAATATGATCAGTTCATTTGGAAAAAAGAATTTGCTTTCTACAGTCCTTCACAAGGTTCAAAACTTGATGGGCACACCCCACCTCTTTAAGTTTAAGTTGTATCCTTGTTAATGCGGTTTTAGAAAAGAAGAAGATGACTTTCAATAAACAATCTTCTCCAAGTTAACAGGCTTGTTTGTCTAACCAAAAAAAATGACCCTTTTTAAAGAAAGACAACGGAGGTTTAAGTTTGAACTTACCCATCCTACCAAATTCAATCCATCCTTGACAAAGGAAGGACATGTTGGTCTTTTTCCACTGAGCAACTCTAACAATACAACTCCAAAACTGTACACATCTGATTTCTCCGTTGCTCGTCCACTTTGCAGGTACTCTGTTTTGGCATTTCATTAGAGGCTTATAGGTTCAACAATATCCATATATCATAAGATACATAATTATACAAAGAAAGAAGCTACACATACCTGGAGCTAAGTAGCCAAAAGTGCCTGCAACAACAGTTGTGACATGAGTTTCCTCGTCTTCCAGGAGTTTTGCAAGACCAAAGTCTGATACGTGTGCTTCGAACCTCTCATCAATCAATATGTTGCTTGCCTTTATGTCACGATGGACAATTCTAGGGTAACAGTCATGATGCAAATAAGCTAGTCCTCGACCTGCTCCAAGAGCTATCTTCAATCGGGTATTCCAGTTTAGTGGTGGTTCAGGTTGTTTGCATTCTGACCAAAACAAAAAACCATTTAACCATGCTTACAGTTTCAGACTCCCATGATTGTAAAAGAGGGAGGGAAGGATAAAATCAAAAGAAGAAAATATAATAATCTAATTTTCTCATGTACTAACCATGTAGAAACTCATCTAAGCTTCCCAGAAGCAAGTAATCATAGATGAGCATTTTGGCTAATGGAAATATACAATAACCCCTCAAATTCACAAGGTTTTTGTGTTTAATGCTTCCCAAAATCTCCAGCTCCCTTTCAAATTGGCGGTCAGATGCTACACCGCACTTATCAATTTTCTTTACAGCAAATGCACTGTTGTCATCCATCACCAATTTATACACAGTTCCAAAGCCTCCAGAGCCGATGATATTAGTCTCATCAAGCATCTCAATCCTTTTTATGATATCTTGGGATGTGTATGGCAAATCTCCATGGAATGTAACAAGTTTTCTATCTGCAACATAATAATGTATGATAAAAAACTCGACAAATTAAAAGGCATAGTCTAGGATCATTTATGGATCACATTGAAGAATTAAATAAATTTTGATTTTATAATGTCACATTCCTCCTTAGAGAACTTTTTCTATGGTCAACAAATGCAGTATACAGAAATCAACGGAGAAAACCAATTTGTGAATCCAATCAAAATTATCATTGTTCCCTAATATGCATGTAGAAATGGAGAGCAATGGAAACAATCTTGATTCTCCTCAACTTACTTGACTTCAAAGTTGACAAAGTTCGTACCTGGTTGGGGCTTTGGTAGCTGCTCTATTTTGGTGTATTCCTCTTTGATTCCTTTCTTAGATAAAAAGCAGACCCACAAAACGACAAGGATCACAGCCAGAGCCACTCCCATTGTGACCATTGCTCCGATGAGGAGGCCATTCAAGGACCGTGCCGTGGTCCTTGTATGCCCTGTTGAAAAGATGTTCCACATAAGAAATCTTCAATTATATGGGTAACACTGTGATGCCTTTTCACAAATCTTACCTATTTATGCATTCCTGTATCAGAAGGATTCTAGTGGATGGACATAAAGCACATAGCATTCACACTATTATATATAAAAAAATGCATATAATATTGACCCTATCTAAAGGATTTTGAGCATATGCCTTGCTTGACACCACTATCAACACCATTAGGAGCATTTGCACCACCGTCAACAGTATCAGGCACTACAGCTGGAAACTCCAATGTGTTCTTACAAAGCTTTTGAACTTGTAGGCCGCATAAGTCCAAGTTGCCTGTAAATCTGCATTTAGCAATGCCAATAGGACACCTCATGATGTGTAGAGAAAGAAAAAGAATTGTTCATAAGACAATACATTTACAACATTGATGTTTCAATATTTTAATTAGTCTTTCATGTGGGTTGGAGATCAATTTCATGATGCAAAGGGCCATAAGACTGACAACCATGGTTAGGAAATCAGACAAAGAAATGCTTCAACATATTGAAAACAAACTAGACGAAAAAGATGAAAGAACTTACGATATATTACTAAAACCTCCCAGTACTCCCGTTTTAGGGATCTCCCCTGCAAAGAAGTTTGTGGACAAATTTCTGAAATACATGAACAAACGATAGGTTAACATGTTGTATGATATTCTGGGTTGTTAATTCTTTTAAAAATTTTAAAAAATGTTGAACCTGGTTTGGGAGCATGGGAATCCTACTTACAAGAATCTTAGCATGCCTAGCTTGCCAATAGAGGGTGGAATTGTTCCTTTCAATGTATTGCTTGAGAGATCCCTGCAAAAACAGCACACCCAAGTTCCATCTAGTTCAAGTTATGCTCCAGACACCTAAGTGCATTTATTTTTGGAGGTTTTAAAACAAGGACCTTTCAAACACAATCTTGCAACTCACAATATCACAAGATGGGTTAGGTTACCCAGCTCCGCAGGAACTTCACCTTCAAGGTAGTTATCTCGCAAATACCTATGCAGATTCATGAGAGCTCATTATTAACATATACTACTAGATTGTAAATATGCAATTAGCATAATGTGCCTAGATCCTAGGCTCTAAAATCAATATATTGTAAATTAGTTAACATGCCACAAAGACATTTTCCACCCCAATATATATATAGTTCATGGTATAAGGGTCATTCATGCCTAGCCCAAAGCCTAATAGGATCAATGGCTTACAGTACGCCCACAAACGCAACAAAAATTTTGCCCTAAATGCAGGAGACATTTTTCTTGTGTAGTGGAAATGAAATAGAACTCATAACTTCATGGTTGCAGCAAAACTTTTGCCCTAAATGCAGGAGACATTTTTCTTGTGTAGTGGAAATGAAATAGAACTCATAACTTCATGGTTGTGAATATAGATCCCTAGGCAAAGTATCTCGCAGGGATTAAACAAGACAATGGAAAGTAAGGAGTTCCTCACAGTGCTCGCAACTCTTTGCAATTGCCAATCTCCCTAGGGATGAACCCATGCAGTCTGTTCTCATGAAGAGCTCTGCAAATCCATAATACCATTCATCAATCAAAAAAAAAAAAAATCTAAGACAATCTTGAACGCGCAAACGAAGGTAAGAAAGTCCCGATGCAGAGGCGGAGTCAGGGCATACAATCTATGCAGCTTCTTCAATTTGCCAATGCTGGGAGATATGGTTCCACCAAGAAGCAGATAAGGCAAGTTCCTGGTAACCCAACAGAGAATAGAGGTCCATTAACAGATCATACAAATGACAACAGTTTACAATACACTAGTTCTCTTTTTTGTCGAATGCTATATAATCACATAACAATAACGAAAGCCTTCTATATTTGTGGATTTAAGGATTGTAAATTAAAATAAGAAAGCCTTCTATATTTGTGGATTTAAGGATTGTAAATTAAAAGAAGAGCTCGAAGAGAATTAGGTATCTACACATACAATGTAGTGACTCTTTTAGTGAGGACATTGCAGGTTACTCCAGTCCACCCACATGGAGTTTTGTCCGACATATTCCAGTTTCTCAAGCGGTTCCTTGTGTCATTGAGCTGCGATTTGAATTCTAGCAATGCCAAACCTGCCATTCCCAAAAAAAACAATGGCCATAGGAAACCCAAAAAAAATGACAGAAAGTAAAATTGATAACAAAAATCCCAACTTGAACATAAAAACTTTAGACTAGACTAACATTACATTTAATTATTTATTCATTTAATTGGTGTTCCTTGCTATCCAATGCTTGTACATTATGATCGTATGATTCAAGGGTTGAGCTTCATAGCAACCTAATCCTTGGACACATGCGATCGAAGAGAGGGTTCAGATTCATGGCTTACTTACCATCTGGTGTCAGGGCAGTGGACTGTAGAAGGCTGAAAGAGAGCAAGGTTACTGCAACAACAAAGCATTGAAGAGGCCTCAAGAACTGGACCCAGACCATATTTACTGCTGTCTCTGAGCCTCTGAATTGCATTGCATAGTCTGGAGAATAGAAACAAGATCTGTCATTCCACAACAGATGCCCAAATCCACCAAGCCTTTTTCATACAGTTAGTGGGAACCACAGGGAATTTCATCCAGTTATGTGAGAACACCCTCCTATTGATGAGGAATCACAGGACCAGGAATGATGTAAGCCAAGGGGACCCAAATGCCATTATGAACAATAGGTCATTATGGTACATCAAACCAAATGGTCCAGCAACAAGGCACAATGACTGAGATCCCTTAAACCCCAAAGGACCTTATCTCGGACAAGATTGCTCTAGTCTAAACAACACCCACATTCGCATTTTACCATTGGAGGGGCCTTAGAAGGTGAAGCTTGAAATTGGTCCTCCAGATAGAGCATGGTGCATTGGGACTACCACTAAGAAACAAAGTAACTTAACTTCCCAGATGTCTGTTGGAGTCTCCTCTATTTTAATATGCCTTGATCCTCAAGAATTGAGAAATTGTGGTGTGGTTGAACATTGGATTGCACAACTGAGTGCAGTGTGGGGCATGATGATCCTCATTGGAGGGAGTGAATAGCCTGACTCAATTTACCGTTGTAAGAACTATGCTCATTACCCATTTATGGCACAAGTTGCTTGGCTTTCAAAAATGTGGCCCACAACTAATGGTGCATATTCAATCCTGCAAATATAGACAAAACCTCTATTCCATTACTAGTTGTTTTGAATGGTCGGTAATCTGTTCCTTTCCTGTGATGCAATAGTCAACACTCTATCTAGCCCACTAGATATTATAGTATAAGAAAGCAACACTTAAAGGTGTCATTAATGAACTTAAAAAGGTTCTGACCATACATGCATCAAGGACATGCTTAAAAAAATATTAAATCTTAGAAATTAATGATGTTTTTGGCTCTCCCTAAACCATTTCATAAATGCTATACAAAAAAATTTAATGATCCTTTAGGTCATCAAAAACAATGCCATAAATATGGTGTCAAAAATTTACTGATGGGTCTTAAAGTGTTATTGATGGTTATTTTTGCATAGTAAATTGTCCAATCATGCCCATCGTTATCCTTTTTTTGTACGTTTAACACAATGATCTTTGAAGTCCTTTCTGTATACAAGTAAGTTTTTTAAGAATCCAATACCCTCTGATAACGTCACCTTTCCAATGCATTTTGGAAATGAAAAAAAATTAAATATTTAATATATCACAGAATGTGTCAACATACTATTGAGCGTCTATGTCCATTTTAACACGTCATTGGCGACTTTTCAGGTTTTTTTTATAAATATTGTAGAAATTTCGATTTTTAATTTTGTTTGGTAATGAATATATTTTATTAAAAGATCTCTATTTACTTACCACTTTACTAAAACCTCTTCGCATCAAATATATTAACTTTTGTTGGGGGCCTTTCACGGGCATGGCATAACATTGCATGTATATTTGCTTCCTCTAAAATAATTTTTGGTCGTGTGAGAAAGGAGCCATTTTTTTTATTTGGTCGGCAGGCATACATAAGCCACGTAACTTTCACTATAAATCAATTCAATTAATAATTTTAAAATAAAAAATAATAATAATAATAAAATTAAGTCTAATAACATGGTAAAAAATATAGGTTTTTATAACAAAGATTAATGGTCAATATGTTTTGATTCAATATAAAACATATGGATGATACAACCCATACCATGGTTTGAGTACAGTAAGTGATTAATTGTATCGATTGTATTTGTGTTTTAGAGATTAATGATATAATATTATTATGTAGATTTTATTTTTTTATTTGGTTAGTATGAGAAACCCATATGACTAACACACAGGGCTGAGGAGCAGTCTCCTCCCAACCATGACTTTTTGTAAACTTGAGAGCTATGTTTATCAATAGGGAATTTAACACACAGTCACCTCACACTCATCGACTCATACACTTGTCCAGGTTTGAATCTTAGACCTCCCGAAGAAGAGACAAAGCCCAAACCGTTGCGTTGTCCCTCTGATATAGGTTTACCTTTGTAGCGCAAGTGGAGAAGGCGAGCTTGGCCACATTGAACGGGAGGTCCACAACTTGAACCTCTACGATGTAAAGAGAGACACAAAAAAAAATCGCTTGTGGCTTCCCTCTAGATAGTGGTATTCTCGGATGGGATAATATTATTAGTCATCTAAGAGTAGCTCTTGAGGTTTTCTCTTTATCCTAAGAGTTTGTCCCTAGGGGACAATGCAACGTTTCGGGCTTTGGCTCTTCTTTGAGCGGTCCAAGGTTCAAACGACTGTGTGGGCGAGTGTGTGAGGGGTAGGTGTATGTATGGTTATGTGTTTGATCGCTATTGCTCTCACCCTTATCAGAGGTCATGGTTGGGATGGGGATGTCCAACCCTAAGCGTCGGTCATAGGGGTTTCTCACACTAACCACAATAAAAAAAAAAATAGTATCATGATATAGCATATAGATGAGATGTAATAAAGATTTGAATGATAGTCATAGATGTAATTTTTTTTGTTGAAGTAGTGCAAAGTACAATTTGTGGGACAAATGAAGGCCACACTCCCTAGGGGTATAGCAATAAGGGGTCTTCCTCCTCATGATTCAAACTAAGGTAATCGAGATGAAATATCAACTACATATCGTTGGGGTGTTTTGATAAGAATTGTAGGGAGATTTTTCCTACAACTCTACTTCACTCAAAGAAGACTTAATTGGAAGTGGGGCAAATCAAGAAGATCGTCGAAAGGCATCTCTCACATTCAATCAAAAGGAAGGGACATCAAGAAAAATATAAATGAGTCCAAAGGTTGTGTCAACCGTTAGATATTCCATCGACAATCAACACTCATCTTCCATATATACTAGCAGCATTGAAGACATTAATACCCACGAGCTATTGATTTTCCATCTAACAATCTACAATGTCCTTATGACGAAGGAGAGCATGGAAAGGGAGAAAAGATCAAACATATGGTGATCCGTTAGGAGCCTGAGGAGAAAGACGCTAGTGTCTAGATGGAGAAGACCTGCCAATGACCAAATGAGGTCTCATCTCAGCTGGGGACACATGGCAGTCTCATGCATAAAAAAGGCTAGTTAAAGAACATTTAAGAAGATACTTGTCATTGGCCATCAAGATTGACCTCTATAGCCTAGCCTGTTAGAGCCAACCACATGCTAATGCAATGATTGTCATCATACCCTTGAGTCTACCCTACCGATCTGTGCTAGTTAGGAAGGTCATGCATGTTATATTAGCAAACATAGTATTCTAGGAGATATGTGAAAAGAATTAATGGTGCAACCATCCCCAACATAACAACAATGAGATATGTCATTGACGATTTGTCATCCAAAGGCCCAAAATCTCCCAACATTGATGGACTTAGATCCAGAGACCTCAAAGCCGTTGATTTTAGTTGAAGAATGATTTTAGTTGTAGAATGGGAGATAATTCATAGACCTACATAGAATTTCAAAGGGAAAGGACCCTCCTCTTGGCTTATTAATAGGGCCAAGTTTATATTGTAAAGGCATTGGGATTTGTCTGCTCATACCTAGTATCTAGCCTTGCAGGCTCTTCCTTTCATCCCCCTTCTTCTCAATTATAATAAGCAGAGCTTGAACCTTGAACCATTGTCTAAGGAGCATTGAGCTTCTCTAATCCACATGCCTTGTACTTATTTCTAGCATGTTAATGGAAGTCAGGACTAATTTTGCTTTGTTCTTCTTTGGCATATTTTTGATTCCTAGTTATGTGGGATTTAGTGTGTTAGTTATAGCTATTAGATAGTGGATCCTATGTTCATTTATAGACGTTTGTTTTAGTTGAAAAAGGGGATTTTATTCTTAGTGCATCAACCTTGTAGCTTAGGTTTTACTTTTCTACAAAGTTTATTTTTCTTGCATTTTTACTTTATTTACAATTCCTTTTTCCTACAACCCCCCTAGTTTTAGCTTGTGAAGGTCTTTGTGCATCAAGGATTCAATCCAATGAGGAGTCAACCTCGATTAGAAACCCCAAATATTGCCCTGTAGGTAGTCCTCCCATCTGTGATGCTTCCTACTATTTCGCTCTATGTGAGGTGCAAGTGCTCTTGGTACGTTAGGCTTTTGCCCTAATTGGTCAATGCATTTTGAGATGACAATAGATTTTCTAGCATTCCCGATGGGATGAGCTTCTACATTCACCCCATAAATTTTAAAGAAGAATCTTAACTATGATCCCAATGAAGATCATAATCTATCTGCTTAAAGTGAAGCATCAATAAATTCACCTGGTGACTTTGTTGAAAAGAGAAAGACTTTGAAGAAATCATCCAACAAAAGATAGATAAAAATTTTAGTGGGGATCTTTGTCTCATAATCTTGTTGAAGCACTATATGCCCACCTAGAAACTTCATTCTCAAAGAAACAACCTAAAATTATATGAGTGAAAGGTGTGTGACTAGAGCCTTCACCCAAACCAATCAATAATATCTAGTGCCACCACTGAATCAAAGGAGGAGGAACTAATGGTGCAACATGGTGGTCATACTAAATCATCCCCCCAAAACTTTTTTGGTGTGGAATGACAAAGGTCCCCTGATTCCATTGACTCCACCAATGTATGGTACCTGATTCTTGCCTCAACACTCAAGTACCTACCTTACTTCTTAGGAGAAGATGTTACCCTGACAAAGCATTTGTACCATCAAGTGAGCTTGTGCATTGTGCACTTCATTGAAAAGCAAGACATAACCCTAAGGCTATTGGTAGCTTATTTTAGAGGTAGATCTCATTAATGGTACCTCATCCTCAATCCACAATCGATCAAAAGTTGGGACCAATTGGAAGAACTCTGGATAAACAGATTCAAAGAGAAAGTAGATGGAGCATCCCTCCTGGAGTAACTCACGACCATCAAAAGGGTATCAATAGAAGTAATGGATAATTTTAACATCCAATTCCACAAGACCTGACATAGGATCCCAAACAAGATCTGATCACCTTTGGGTATGAAATTTATTTACTATCTAAAAGTTTTCAATTATGAAATTGCCATGATGGTCAAGTCTAACGATGGGAACTCATTACCGAAGGCTTATAAGATAGCCATCCAAGATTAAAAGATATAATCCAAATAAGAAGGCTAGCCCCTATACCACCTCTACTGTTGTTTTCTTTCATTTGATCCTCATATCATCCCTCTCCAACTATACAATTTATCGCATGTCTGACTTTACGATCATGAGCCTAGAGCAACCACAAATCCTCACTTCTTTTGTTGCTAAGATTGATGGACTTTATAATATGATGAGAAACTTCTCTAATGATATCATAGCCATAAAGATGCAACATACCACCCAAAAGGTTTCCCTACCAAAGTTATTGAAAGCCTCCTCTCCAACAAGGAAGCCCAAATGTTTGATCACCTCCAGTTGAATATCATAAGACTCCATTTTTTACTAGTAAAAATCTCAATCAGTCATAGGCTTCGACTTAATAGATAGTACCTATGTTAGTCCTAGTACAAAAAATACCTACAAGCTCAGCTAGGGGCTTGGTATCCACCCAAAAATAACTATATTGAGGATCCTAGTGGTTGGTACTCTCCTACTCGTAACTAGTATGTCAGAATTGAGTCTCAAGCAGTCGAGAAGTCTCCTTGTAACCATAATATTTCCCATCCTTCATGGTTGGAAGCCCCAATGCCAAGTCGAGAACCTACCTCTCAGTCTCTGACCATGCCATCAATTGTTAATTCATCAACATTAGAGTAGGCCTTTATCACCTGGGATGAAGCAAAAGTGTATGCCATGTCGAATGAAGCAAGCCCCTCAAGCTTAGAGAGGCCACAAGTTCTATCAAAATATAACACTAGGGCCAATAGAATGGCCATCGAAGAGTAGGGGATACCTAACCCAACATTTACTAGACCCCAAAGAAGGGAAGTGGACAATCAAAGGACTTCACTAGCATAAGCTACACTAGAGAATTGGGCCTAAGTAGTTTCAACAATCACAAGAATGGCCTTGGAGCCTCCAAGGCAACTTGTTGTAAATCTGCTAAGGTCACCTATGATGATAGAAAGGGCTAAGCTTTCAATAAAATCAAATACTATTTCAAGAGCCCCTTTTGTCAAACCTTTCAATGTGGTGGACCACCCAAGGAAGTCAACTATAGCCATGCCTCTTTGGTATGTCTTCTTTATTCTTGAACAAATGAAAATTTTGGAAGAGGCCTTAAAGAAGCAAAAATAGTTGAATGAACAAGGGATGTTTGTCATGCAACAAATAACTAACTCAGAGCCCAACAAGCTCAAGTCTATGCCAATATACTTGACCTTGATTTGTGGAGATAAGTTGATACACAACTACATGGTGGACTCAGGGTCAAGCACATTGGTCGTATTGAAAAGGGTAGTAGAGGCAATTGACTTATCTCTTGAGAATACCAACAAAAGGGTAGTCTAGTTAGATAGCACTTCAGTGCTAATATTTGAGCTAATTTGGGACCTTCCTCTAGCACTCCAAACATACTCTAACCTGACGATTAGCCAAGACATAACGATGAATGATCTTCCAATCACATTTGGAATATGTCTCTCAAGAGACTTCACTACTAATATTGGAGGATACATGTCATAGGAATGGACTCATATGATACTCCAAACAAAATACAGGACCAAGTTCAATATCCTATCAGAACCACTGCACATGTACCACATAGAGCAAATCCCATTCAAGGAAAGTGGAGAATAACAAGACTACATGGAAAAAAGGAGTTGTCAGAATCTAACTACTTTGTGGATGAGGTGCATCCATACGTCCTTGACAATTATCTAGAGCAATGGGCTTCCAATACATGGGGGTTGGACCTTGATAAAACCTTTGATCTAATCAACATGGGATGATCTATCAACCCAAGTATTCCACTATACATATTATAAATATTATATATATTTTGCAATATATATATATATATATATAAGAAAAGGAAGGTCCTTTTGGATCGAAAGACCTTCTAGAGCACAAAGCGGGTTGTCCAATCTATGAAGTTAAGCTTAAGGTGATCCCATTATCTGTTCAATTATGGTCAACAACTAAGGACACAAATTTCTAATGTTACAAAATGTCACTCATCCTCAGATAAAACATGTGGTAGATCCACATCAGTCCAAAGCCAAGAGTAAAATACACTAAGGACCAAGTAGCACCTGCCATTGGATTAAACATCATTAACAACCAAAAGCCAAAATTCTCAATCTCATGAAAAATCCAAGTGACACATGATCCAAGTTTAGATTGTCAGAAAGTTTCAACACTTCAACCCTGCTTATGAAAATTTGCCTTGATAATTATTGGATGACAATGGATTGAAAATCCATGATGGATGGCACTTGCAATGCATGACCCTGCTTATGAAAATTTGCCTTGATAATTATTGGATGACAGTGGATTGAAAATCCATAGGAAGAGGATCGATAAGGAAAGGGACTTTGATGGTTTTCCTATTAGAGAGGTCTATAAAATAAAAACACCTTTTGTTTTGATTTATGCCCCCTAGTTAAGCTGCTTCTCAAATGAGAGATCTCTCCTCCGATATTTCATTATAATGGACTATTCTTGCATAGGAAAAGAGACTTGGAGCAACTTTATTTTTTACAGGATGAATGTGTTGCAGTCCAAACATAGCCGACGACCGACGCTTCCAAGAGTTTAACATTTAATATTTATATCGATCCAATAGTTTATTTGGATCTATCATCTTATATTTTATTTCTTCATCTACGTTTCGCATTGAGCCTATACGGCGAGGGTGTGCCCACCTTGAGTGGCAATTGATTTTATTTTATTCATCTGTGGCAATTTCTTATTCAATATTTGCATTAGTCTTTCTGTTTCGGTATTATATTCATCTCTGTATTTTTCTCTGAGGAAAAGGATAGAAATATCCTTTTCAAGTGGTATCAGTCTGGGAATGATTCGCATTCGCACGTCGGGGAGTAATTCGTTTACTAAGCGCCACCTCACATTCACGAAAGTTCGTCGGAGTCGTCGTATTCACCTCCTGAACATACTCGCGATCGGAAGTTAGTACAGACTATCCGTATTTCAATAGTCGCGTGGCTGGAATCTCGCGCAGGCTCACGGTTGGGAGTTCGCGCAGACTTGCTGCTACTGCCAATATAACACTTACACTACCTGGCTGGCATAGAGGGTGGTAATTCCCTAAAACAGCTTCTAAATCCTCACCACAGTTCAGAAAACAACGCAGCGTACCTGTTAATCGTCGTCCGCCAATCACAAGGCGAGAAAATCGAATAATTTTGCGCTCAGCCTAAGGTTTGCGACGCATTTAAAATTTTTTAATTTTTAAACCGGGAACTATTTTCCCACATACGCTGTGCTGCGTATGTAAAGCGATTTATAACGGTGTTGGCGTAATAAACAAAGTGTGACTTAGGTCACACGGCCTCCTCCTATCCTCGCACGAGGGTCCTCATTCTTGCGTGTCTTTAGCCTGTCATTTTCGTTCGCTCTTCGTTGGTCTCGTTTCGTGTCAGTCGTCGTGTCATTTTCGTTCGCTCTTCGTTGGTCTCGTTTCGTGTCAGTCGTTGTGTCATTTCCGTTTGCTCTCCGTTGGTCTCGTTTCGTGTCAGTCGTCGTGTCATTTCCGTTCGTTCTCCGTTGGTCTCGTTTCGTGTCAGTCGTCGTATCATTTCATGTCAGTCGTCGTGTCATTTTCGTTCGCTCTCCGTTGGTCTCGTTTTGTGTTAGTCATCGTGTCAGTTCCGTTCACTCTCCGTTCACTCTCTGTTGGTCTCGTTTCGTTGTCCGCTCTGTTTCGTTGTCCGCTCTCCTTAGTTCGTCGTGTTCGGTCTCCATTCGCATCAGCTAGTCCTTAGTTCGACGTGTCCGGTTCGTTCACGTGCCAAACATCGTCATTAATAGTTGCGTCAATTGTTGGTCTGTCCAAAGTTGCGTTAAATAGTTGTGTCAATTGTTGGTCTGTCCAAAGTTGTTGTTAAAGAGGTGAGCCAGTAACCAATTCAAAATCCGAAGTGAGCCAGCAACAATTTCAAATCCGCATCGCAGTTGGAGCGACAGTTGAAGCGGAATCCACATTTTTGCTAAATTCAACCGACTTTTGCGATAGTTGAAGCGAAATCCTTGCAGCTTATGTTAACAAGTGCATGAGCAAACAGTGGAACAAGGGATCTAACGGTCGATTATCAAGCTCAGACACGACCAATAACAACGCAAGAAGACCTAATCGCAGCCCAGGTACTAAAAATTCTCTTTCTCCTTTTAAAATTGGTAGTTATAATCCACATCATCCACTAGTAGATCCTATGGCTACTAATCCTTCCCCAACTCACGAAAACATCACACAAGGAAACTCAAGTAACTCAGCCGTTTCCGATAGGGATTCTCTTCGACTCTTACTAGATGGTATGAACGAAATTGGTCTCCTCCTAAAAGACCTTGTGAAAGCACAAAACCAGCCTAATCCCAATCCTAATCCCCAAAATCACTCCCATGCCCAAAGGAATGAAGAAAATGTCGATCCTAATGATGATTGGGAACAACAACAAGGTGATTCGGATAATTACAGGGATCGCTATCAAAGACAGCGGTATAACCAAAATCAAGAAAGGGACACGGGTTATCACCAACCGAGAGGTCCTAATAATACTAATTTTCCACGAATTGATATGCCCACTTTTGAAGGTCATGATCCTCGTGGTTGGATAGCCAAAATGGAGGGCATTCTAGACTTATATCAAATTAAGGAAATTGACAAAGTCCCTTTCGCTGCATCAAAACTAGGCACTGAGGCCTACCAATGGTTTGTATGGCTTAAACGAGAGAAAGGAGCTACTATTAATTGGAGAAAATTCAGTACCTCTTTTTTAGAAAGATTTGATGAAGGAGCTACATCATCATACACAAGTAAGACTCGTTATCTCTTAAACAAGAAGGGTCAGTTAGTGAATTCGTTTCGGAGTTTACCAGTTTACTACCATACACTTTAGACCTCAGTCCCGACATAGTGGTAGGAGCCTTTCGCAATGGTTTGAAAGAAAATATTCGAGTGGAGGTAGACATGCATGATCCAACCTTGCTAAACAATTGTATAAGAATAGCCAAGTTGGCCGAGAAGAGACATCAGTTGTCTGCACGGCGTGAAACTTATAGTCGTCCCTCATATCGCAACAATTCCTTTCGTAGAAATGATCAACCATCAAGATATTTTTGCTATAAATGTCGCACTCATCACCCCAGGGAACAAGCATGTGCCCAAAAACAAAACTTTCATATTGAAGGTGATCAATGTGAAGGTGAAGAGGATGAACCTTACCAATCAGAAGAACCTATGCCAGAAGACCTACCATGTACTATAGAAGAAAAAGAAGAGGATACAATGGCGATTTCCATGCATGCTCTCATGGGTTTAACCGCCCACCATACCATCAAGGTACCAGGATTTCTCTGCCAGAAAAAGGTGAATGTGCTAATTGATTCTGGTAGTACCCACAATTTTATCGACATCAAAACCGCAAAAGCTTTGAATTTATTCATTAACTCTTCCAACAAAGACAAATTCCAGGTTCTAGTGGCCAACGGGGTGAACGCACAATGTGTTGGTCGCACATCTCAAGTTTCCATAAAAATGGGAACTTATACTTGGTTGGGATCCCTTTTCGTCATGAATTTGGGGAACTCGGATGTCATTTTGGGAGTTGAATGGTTGGAAACATTAGACACAGTTAGCTTCAACTTCAAAAAATTATTTGTGGAATGGAAGGAAAATGGACGAGTCATTCGCTTACAAGGCATTACTACTCCTCCAACACAAATGGTGAGCTCTCATAGTATGGAGAAGATGTTAAAAAAGGGTGGATATGGGTTTATAGCTCAAATTAATTGTTTGGAAAAACAATCTTCAAGAACTTCGGATATTATTGCACCCGAGTTACAAGATATCATAACACATTACGAAGAGGTTTTCCAAGAACCTCAAGGATTACCACCTAAACGATCTCATGATCATGCCATCCATTTGATTCCAGGGAGTGTCCCACCTAACAATCGTCCTTATCGCTATCCTCAACCACAAAAGACAGAAATCGAACAGATCGTTCAGGATTTGTTGGATCATGGAGTCATTCGTCACAACACTAGTCCTTATTCCTCACCTGTAGTCCTGGCTAGACGAAAAGATAACTCTTGGCGTATGTGTCCCGACTTTCGTTCTCTCAATAAACTCACTATCAAGGACAAATTTCCTATCCCTGTCATAGATGACCTATTAGATGAGTTGCATGGTGCAAAATTTTTTACAAAATTAGACCTTCGCTTTGGCTTTCACCAAATCCGTGTTAGAGAAGAAGATATTCCCAAAACGGCCTTTCGTACTCATGAAGGTCATTACGAATTTTTGGTCATGCCTTTTGGTCTCACTAATGCACCATCCACATTCCAAAGCCTCATGAACCAAGTGTTTCGTCCACTCCTCCGTAAGTTTGTGTTAGTTTTTTTTGATGATATTCTCATATACAACAAAACATGGACGGACCATTTACATCATGTGGATAAAGCCCTTCACATTTTACACAAAGAAAAATTATTTGTTAAACGTTCCAAATGTTCATTTGGTGTTCAAGAAGTCGAGTATCTTGGTCATATAGTTTCACATGAGGGCGTCAAAGTGGATCCCAATAAGATTAAGGCAATTCAAGAGTGGCCTTTACCTAAAACCATCAAGAAACTTCATGGTTTTTTGGGTCTCATAGGTTACTATCGCAAGTTTGTACAAAATTATGGTAAGATTGCAGCACCTCTCACCGCACTCACAAAGAAGGATGCTTTTCGTTGGTCAACAGAGGCCTCTCAAGCCTTCGAAGCTCTTAAGAAGGCCATGTGCACAACTCAAGTATTAGCAACTCCCAATTTTCACAAACCATTTATTATCGAATGTGATGCATCAAGAACAGGAATTGGGGCCATACTCATGCAAGAAGGTCATCCATTGGCATTTGAAAGTAAACAATCTGTCAGGGAAAAATTTGGGAAGATCAACATACGAAAAAGAAATGTTGGCTATCCTGCACGCAGTAGAAAAATGGAGACACTACCTAATCAGTAGCCGCTTCATTATAAAAATAGATCATAGTAGCCTCAAACATTTTCTTGAGCAAAGGTTTTCATATCCGAAACAAAATAAGTGGTTAACCAAACTCGTTGGGCTATGATTTTGTTATCGAATACAAGAAAGGGAAGGAAAATATAGCTGTCGATGCGCTGTCCAGGAAATATGAAGATGAAGTAGTCATTAACGCTATTTCAGGTCCTTGCTCCCAATGGGTGAATCAATTACAAGATGAATGGTTGTCCAATAGTGAAACTGCTCAGATAATTCAAGAATTATCTATAGGGTCCTCTAAATACCCTTTGTTCTCTTATGAAGATGAAATCCTTCGAAAGAAAAACCGCATTTATATTCCACACAATTCAGAACTCAAATCAAAGATCCTAGACGAATCACACGCCTCTCCATCAGCAGGACATTCAGGATTTTTGAAGACATATTTAAGAGTCAAACAATCATTTTGTTGGAAAGGATTAAAAGCAGAAGTCAAACAATGGGTAGCAGAATGTGAAGTTTGCCAGCGCAATAAAGGAGAAACAGTCAAATCACCAGGATTGTTACAACCATTACCCATCCCGGAACGACGGTGGGAACATATATCCATGGATTTTATTGAGGGTCTTCCAAAGTCAGAAGGCAGGACAATAATCTTCGTTGTCGTAGACCGGTTATCCAAATACGCTCACTTTCAGGCTTTACAACATCCATTTTCCGCAAGCAAGGTGGCAAAGGTATTTATGGATTCAATTTTCAAATTACATGGTATGCCAAAAAATATTGTAAGTGATAGAGATCCCATCTTCACTAGTAACTTTTGGCGGGAATTATTTCGACTTAGTGGTACCAAATTGAACATGTCTTCACCTACCATCCACAGAACAGATGGTCAAACAGAAGTAGTTAACAAATGTTTGGGTACGTACTTAAGATGTTTTGCTCAAGATAAACAATACCAATGGAGCCATTGGTTAGCATTGGCAGAATGGTGGTACAACACTTCTTACCATTACTCAATTAAGATGTCTCCATTTGAAGCATTGTATGGCACCAAACCTCCAAAAGTCGCAGATTACGTACAGGGATCATCCAAAGTAGCCAAAGTGGATGATTGGTTCCAACAAAGGCAGTCTACACTCACCATCCTCAAAGAGAATTTAGTCCAAGCACGGAATCGTATGAAACAACAACAAGACTTGCACCGATCGGAGAGAACTTTTAATATAGGATATTGGGTGTTCCTAAAGTTGCAACCTTACAAACAATCCTCGTTAAAGATAAAGTCCAACCGAAAGTTGGCCCCACGATTCTATGGTCCCTACAAAATTGTGCGCCGCATTGGAGAAGTAGCCTATCAATTAGAGCTACCTACATCTTCACGAATACACCCGGTATTTCATGTTTCATGTCTCAAAAAAGTAATTGGTCAGAAAGTACAAAGTCAATCAGAATTACCAGTGCTTGATGAGGAAGGACGCATACATCTCCAACCAGAAGATATACTACAACATAGAATCCAAAAACTGAGATCACGTCAGATTCACGAATTTCTCATTAAATGGCAAGATTTATCAGAGGAGGATGCCACATGGGAACCTGAAAGTATATTCCAGACATTTCCAGCTTTGAGGACAAAGCTTTCCGAGGAGGGGAGTCATGTTGCAGTCCAAACATAGCCGACGACCGATGCTTCCAAGAGTTTAACATTTAATATTTATATTGATCCAATAGTTTATTTGGATCTATCATCTTATATTTTATTTCTTCATTTGCGTTTCGCATTGAGCCTATACGGCGAGGGTGTGCCCACCTTGAGTGGCAGTTGATTTTATTTTATTCATCTGTGGCAATTTCTTGTTCAATATTTGCATTAGTCTTTCTGTTTCGGTATTATATTCATCTCTGTATTTTTCTCTGAGGAAAAGGATAGAAATATCCTTTTCAGAATGAGAAAATAAGACTTAAAGCTCTTGCAATGCTGACAAAGGAAAAACTTTAAAGGAAGCTACTATTAAATATAAAGCTCCTCATGCCACGAGGTGATGATGACCACCTAAACCAAATGAGAAAAAAAATATAATATTTCTATTGGTATCAAAGCTAGCCCCCATTATAATTAAGAACCCCAAAACCTTTATGGTGGTATTAAAAGAGACCCTACCATCAGTTAGAACCCAACCTACTCGACAAACCTAAATTTTTCTCTTAGTCGAAAGGGTGGGTTTGGAAATTGAAATACTATTTCAATAATTGGGTTTTGAAGAGACATGTAACCCAGGGCTATCACAAAGAAAAACATGAGTGATATGCCCAATATACGAAACCCAAGAGCCAAATGAGGAAACAAGAAGAGAGAATTTGACTACAAGATAAGGTTGGTAAGTTTGTCAAGGCTTACCTAACAATATAAAAGGTCCCTCTAAAGTTTGAGGTAAAAGATGTAAGGGGACGAATCTTATATAGCATGACCTCAAAGCACTAGTAATTAAGTAAAGATCAAGGTCACCATAAAAAGCATGCATTCACCAGATATTTGGAGGACGAGCTAAACTATAGCTTTGACCAATATTTGAGATCAAAAAATCAACTACAGTCATGATTATACCAAGAATGCTACCCCAACAACTAAGGTAAATTCTAAAATTTACACAGGCTCTCCTCATCTGCATGCATAACCTTAAGAGAATGCACTGCCTAGGGATCTAAATATTGAGATAATAATATTCCCCCTTCCCTTCTCACATGTTCTTTCGGTATATTATTATGTATTTTGTTAATTTATAGCTTTCAATTTTGACTCCATGCCTAAGGACAAAGCAAGCAATCTAGGTTTACTCCTTTTAGTAGGGAAGAGCATTGGGGACATGTGGAAACTATTTGCAAAAATAAGACTGGCTAAAGAACATCTAAGGCACCTACCATTGGCTATCAAGATTGACCTTTGCAACCTATATTGTTAGAGCCAACCATGTGTTAGTACAATGATCATCCTTCATATGCTTGAGCCTACCCTATTGATTTGTGCTAGTAAGGAAGGCCATGCCCACTATGTCAACAAGCAGAGCATTCTAGGAGAAACACAACAAAGACTTAATGGCACAACCATCTCCAACATAGAAACAACAAGATATGCCAACAACGATTTATCATTCAAAGGCCTAGAAGCTCCCAATATTGAAGGCCCCAAATCTAGAGATCTCAGAGCTATTGATTGTAGTTGCAAAAGGATTTCAACTATAGAACAAGAGATAATTCGTAGACCTTCTACGCAAAATTTTGGAGGGAAAAGACCCTTCTTTAAGCTTATAAATAGGCCTAAGTTTGTATTGTAAAGGCATTGGGAGTTGTCTACTTGTGCTCAATATTTGGCCTTATGATATCTTCCTTTCATCTCCTTCTTCTTGATTTTAATAAACATAGCTTGAAATTTTAATCATGGTTTGAGGAGAATCGAGCCTCTCTAGGTTGCCTTGTAATAATTTCTAGCATGTTAATGGAAGTTGTAACTAATTTTGCTCTATTCTCCTTCTTTGGCATGTTTTTTATCCCTAGTTATATGGAATTTAGTGTTGTTTTAGTCAAGAAAGGAGACTTTATTCTTGGCACATCACCCTTGTAGCTTATGTTTTAATTTTCTACAAAGGTTACTTTTCTTGCATTTTTACTTTCATTATAATTTTTTTTCCCTACAAATTCCCCCAACCTTAGCTCGTGAGGGCCTCCATGTGTCAAGGATTCAATTTGACAAGGAGTCGACCTCAAATAAAAACACTGGAGGTTGCCCTGCATGTGGTCCTCCCATTCGTAACACTTCCTGTTGTTTTGTTCTACATAAGGAGTGGGTGCTCTTGGCATGTTGGGATTTTGCCTTGACATTCTAGTGTATTCCGAGACAACAATAGGGAATATATATGTAATTTAGAGTGCATCTTATTGTGTTATTGTGCTTTACACATGTTGAATGGATCGAGAAACTATTCTTGAAACCACCTTTATGTTCTATAGGCATTGATTTAGAGTTAATAATTTTAATTTAAAAGTGTGCTATTACAAAAAAACCTTCTTTGTTTCTATCCCTTTATGTATTTATCAAAACCATGTAAGCTCATTTATCATCCAAACATACTCACACAAAGCTTAGTGATAGAAAATGTTGTAAGCTTTGAAATAGGTTTAGAAGATCAACCCAAAGTTTTCATCTACAAGAGTGATATTGGATTTCAGCCAACCATCATAGTTTAAAAAAAATACAAGAATACATATATGATAAATTGGTGGTGAAGGATGGATTTATTCATCATTCCTCGACTTATCATGATGATTTATGGTTTTGTAATGCTCATTAAACTTTGACATACAATTTTTTTTACAATAAGATTGTTTCAATATTCTCATATATATTAATTCATACTTCCTCAGGCAAAAGAGAAAAGGAAACCAAATTTTTTTTACCATCATATAAATATCTAGATCTGAATGAAAGAACAAGTTTGAGGTTAAAATACTTTATACTAACCTTGTATTTGTAGTAGTTGTAAGTGATAAAAGTTGTATTAACCTTGCATTCATAGTAGTTATCATTAATTAAATCTCCTACATGTAGTAGTTATCTGTGATAAAATTCATATTAACCTTACATTCATAGTTGTTATGTCATTGTTCAAATATCCTATATGAAAACAATTGTAATTAGCACAATATATATTAATATATATATATTTGAAGCTGCATATTTTGCCCCTCCTTCTATGTCACTTTGCCTTTACCAAGTCACTATAGGTACTTCCTATGATCCATGCTCAACTGGTTTGGATTTGAACTTGTAGAATTATATTGATGCATCCTTCTCAGCTTTATTATAGATTGCATGGAGGAAAATCATTTTATAACTATGATGAAAATAAATATTCATTAAACAAACAATTTTTTTTTAGGTTACATACTTTTTCCCTTCTTCTATGCCACTTATATTCAATTATCTTTATCAATTCACCTATGATCCAAGTTTGACTCCCTTGACTATGAACTTGTAGCATTGTCATGATCCATTCTTCTAAGATGTATTATACATTGCATTTATAGTAAATAACTTTATTTGTTAATTTTTATAACTTTTATACACATAATATTTATTTTAGAGGAAAATAAAAATATATTATTGATGATAGAAACAAAATTGTTGAGTGGGCCATTATAATGAATGTATTATACATAAAAATTAGGATATTATATTACTTTTAGTCTAGCTATATATTTTAAAATATATATTATTCAAGAATCTACATGTATCTTAAAGGCCCTCATTGATTATAGGTGAACTTAAAATATTAAACTAAACAAATTTACACAAACTTTTAAATAGCAATGTTAAGTATTGAGATTCCATGTAATAACTAAAATAAGCATTGACAAAAGGAAAAAATAATTGACATTCAATCCCTTAAAATATAGTAGCTCTTGTAAATGCCCATGATACTTTCTTCTTCTACATGTGGTCTACATACATCATAAGCATGAGAAACATATCATTAAGAACAAAATCAACTTTATGTTGAGTAAGTTGAATTATAGTATGAAATGACTTTATGTAACTAGAATTTAGATAAGTTATGAGATAAAGTCCATTAAATAACATTACTTATACTACTAGTGATAAAAATATTTAAATACTTGCTAAAACCTTTTACAGGAAAAATTAATCAATATCCTAACACAAATGTCTTATCAATGTATTAGGTATTCATAACCATTACTCATTATATTGTTATGGCTAAAAAATGTGAAAATTTCTACCAATTATGCTCATAGTTCTCGAAAGTTAAATTACTATTGTGAAGATAAATAGAGGGTGGATAGTTTGTATCAACTATGTTTTATTTTTCATCATCTCCTTTTTTATGACTTTTAAATTGGCCCTGTCAACCACATTTATGTCCACTTGACAACCTTTTCTACAAGATCCATTAAAACATTATACTTTGAGTCCATGATGTTGTTTAGTTTAATAACCCATTGTGACAACTAAAAAATCAAGAGGAAAACAATTTAAATAGAAGGAAAATAAATTAGGGGATAAGTTTGGGAAAACATGATATTAATTTGGACACAATATAAAAAGGGGCTAATCTTCAATCCATGATCATAAGGGAGCAAGTTATCTTTACCAAGATTAGACAACCCACTAATGTGTAAAGGGTAATAACATGTGAGACTAGTATATATGAATAATGAGGGGGGGAATAGTGTCTTACAGTGTTAAAGATCCAATGACCTTTATTGTATGTCCTTATGCAAGCTACTATTATGTATGCTTGTTTGATGATATTTTATAATTTTGAAGAAACAATAAAAGTTCAAACAAATACAATAATATTACAATGCATATAACAAACTCTCAAACAAGTGATAAACGAAATCAATAAAAAGAAAAAAAATGCAAGAGTATAATAATCTTATTTTATTGTTTTGTATTTATACAATGATAGATATAATTCATGTTCATTTTATACCGTTTCTCTCAAAACTCTAACTCATTATTAAAAAGTCCATAGTCTATGTCTACTATATCATACAAGTATGGAAATTATTCTATCATATTAGTGTGCATTATCATATAAGAATAATATTCAGGCAATCAAATCATCAAGATAACTTATTTCTCTATATTTGATATATGTGATAATAAAATAAAGTAGGTATTTGTTGTGTTGGATAATTCAACCTATGTCTTGATAAAATATTAGTGTTTTCAAGACATGTAATGTGAATTTTTCTTTTGAAATATAAATTAGGTGATGATCATAGAATATTATGCCATGTTATCATCACAAAAATAAGATGAACAAACGTTCCATAAGCATAATATGAAAAGAAGCCTCAAAAATTAATTATCAAATATTAATGATTATTCGTTTAGTTATTTTATCTCCTATGATTTAGATATCTTAGATGGAGAGAATAAGATTATTGAGAAAGATAATTGAAAAAATGATTCTTTGAAATGGAAGACATCCATAAAAGAAGAGATCATGAAACTTGATTAAAATCAAACATGAAGTTTTGAGAGGCTTGAGTGGAACAAAGGTTGAGAAAACCCACTAATGGGACTTTTGAATTCTCTATTTTGACCTTCTTAAAATGAGATACTAACTATTATAATGTGCTCTTTATGGCCCAAAAATATTTATGATATCCTATAACAAAAGAGAAAAAATAATGAGAACCTATAACTAATAAATTTAAGGATTTTACTAAAAGGTACTTGAGAATCATACACATGCAAAACATTGCACTTCTATGTTTTGGTCTACCATATGAAAACTAAGCTTAAAAAATTTGACAAAGTATAATCGACATTAAAATTGCCAAAGGTTCATAACCTAAGATATGTAAAACATAGAACTATTTATACCTAGGCTAAAATAATTAAAAAATTAAATCACGAGGAGGATGGTCCCTAGTTATACTATTTTTCTTCTTCTTTGAAAAACAAATAGAAACTCACTCATTAACATAAGAGTATACTAAATGCTAATTTGATGTGTTCTCTAAGTTAGAATACCAAAAAAAACTTTTTTTTACATTAAAATTAGGTGGGATAAGGATTACAAAACCTTCCAAAGAAATAGGAGTGACATAAAATAATTTGGATAAGCCTCCACAGAATAAAGCCTTTCAAAAATATTTATCATTATTATTTTTTTATTAGATGGATAAAGGTGTTTTGAAGGGATCCCCAAAACTTTTACATACGAGGATCATACAACCTTCCAGAAGTAAGGAAGAACCAAAGGACCAGCCCAAAAATAAAGCAAGGTCCAAGAACCATCCAAACTACATACAACTGAAGAGAAACAAACCATTCCACAACTAAAATAATCATAGATTCCACCATGGACAAATCACTCTTTTCTTCTTTCCAAAATATTTTGGATCGCTTGAGATATTCGTAAGGATATTTTTGGAAACCAAGCACTCCAAACCAAGTAGAAGGTGGAAAAAACCATGTAGTGTCAGTGGGACAATTTGCACGAGTAGGAAGGTTTTCCACTTGGGACAATGATATCATGCCTGCCATGTATCCAGAATAAACCCACCAAAGCTACCATGATAAAATGCCATATTGCCAAGCCAATTAAAAAATTCATGTCACCATGCCTATTTGTCCCAGCCATCCTCTGAACCAATACCCAAGGCTGCTTCAGGAAATGATCTTTGACATGAGTGTGAGCATTAAAAATCCACACCATGAATGATCTAGGCGCTGTGATCCATCATTCCCAAATATGGTCTCTCTCTCCTTTATTGCGACATCAAAAAAATAATGGACTTTAACTCCTGTAATTAATGAAACTATCCACCTATGCTTGTGCCACGAACAAATGACACTTAAATTAAAGGCACCAAATTTAGACCAATTCAAATTCAAAATATGGTGGGGCCTTGAATTCAAAAACCTATGACTAGTGGCCTAGCCCACAGTGGTCCATTTGATGCAATCTAAGGGTAAAAAGGAGGGAAGATTACATTCTTGCAATATAATTATCTAACTAGTTTAATCTGATAGGAAATTCCTCCCGCCAAATTGTGCAACTTTCCTAGGAGAGCACCAAGTTAGCTAGAAAATTTGCGGATCGATTCCCTTCTCTGTACACATGGTTAAAAAGAACAAATTCAAGAGTTTGGATCTGACTCAGGGATTCAATTACATTATTTACGATTGACCAAGAAGATAGTTGAGGTCCCTTGAGAATATTTATGATATTGAGGGAATCCCCTTCAAAAATAATCTTCTTGCAAAACACAGAATCCGAAAGAGAGACCCCAATGAAGATAGCACACACTTTGGCAAAGTGACTAGTCTGACGATCTAGGTTCTCTATGTAAGCCACCAAAATCCTTCCATAAGAGTCCCTAAACAAATCACCAGCACCAATCGAACCAAGATTACCCATGGAGGCTCCATCAAAATTTAGTTTCAACCAACTAGGGGGAGGGGGCTTCCAAGTGGTTTTAGACCTTGCATAGACAACAAGGTATAGATCGAGAGTGGGGTTAACTCTAAAACTAAGGACCAAATTCACATCAAGCTCTCTTACAAGGATGACTTTATCTAGCGAAAAAAAATCAACATTATCAATGGTAACCATTAAAGAACGAAGAGCAACAATCTTTGTAGGATGAAAGATATTCTTAAATACCCAAGAACTACGCTCCTTCCAGATATGCCACCAGACATGAGGTAAACTGAAAGACCAGAATGCCCGAAGGTGAGGAGATAAAAAAGGAGCATGCCATTGGATAATTAAGTTAGACAAATCCTTAGGAAAGACCCAGCTCACACCAACAGAGTAGAGAAACCAGGAGAGTACAAACTAAGAGAAGGGATAAACCAAAAATAGGTGAACCAAAGATTCATCAACACTACCACACAAATAACACCTGTTCAGGAGGACAAGACCTCTCTTCTACAAATTATCCAATGTAAGACACTTGCCTTGGGCTGCCAACCAATAAAAAATGTTAACCTTAGGAGTAAGGCCCTTCTACCAGATATTGCAAGCAGGGAACCAAGGATCAAAAGGCTCCTCAAAAAGAGAGTAGGCTAATTTTATCAAGGAGTTGTTCTTCTTAGCTCCCCACACAAGCTTATATGGTTTGTCTTGGCTAGGAATAACAATCCGCTTCAAGATATTTGATAGATATCTGAAGGCCATTTCTTCGATCTGTGAGACCCCAGGGAAAGAAAATATTTTCCAACGTTTTCTACCATCAATAACATCAATAAAATCACATACCTTCAGGCCAAAAGCTTGGTTCATCAGAGGTTGCACTAGGCTTAAGTTTGGGAATGAATCTAACGGTTGGTCAGTTGCCCATTTATATTTCCAAAAGTCGATGCTTTGACCATTTCCTAGTAGTCATCTTCCACCTTTTGCAATATCAAAGCGACTTTGGATGATACTTCGCTAGAATACCAAACCTTGAGAAGGGATGGGATCCGTAAGGAAATCCCCACCATTACCTAAATATTTGAAAGACAAAATTCTTACCCAATTAACATTATCCTTTTGAACCAGTAGTTAATCACAATGTATTATCATGAATATTCTATGTCCTCTAGAATCTTAACCACCCTTATCAATTAGGGATTTTAGTTGTTAGACTCAATAATATGAAAATGGTCTAGGTCTTGTTACCATATACATATAAGGAGTCAAATTTTTATAAAAGCCTAAATGTTCAATAAACCCAAACCCCATCCCCCATGCATGTTTCATTTAATCCTTTATCTATAGGAAGTAGTAACTTCACCATAACTGCCTTCAAATTGGACAAAAAACTATTTTGATATATGTAACCATTTTAAAAACTTTAATCCTCTAAAAGCTGAGTAAAATAATCAAGGTTTATAATGGTAGGGAGTACAAGACAAACCACCATTATATTTCAAATATAAAAAAATAATTGCATGGTCCATTGATCACCTCTTTGTTACTACCCAAGAGATTATGTTATTTCAAAACATAATAATTGAGTGATAAGAAACTTCAAGTAATGATTCATCTAAATGATATCATTAGGCATGTTAATGGAAAATTTGGACTTAATATCATCTAAATGATCTCATGAGGTATATTAATGGTAAATTTAGAGTTGTATCAAATTATATTGAAAAAATATAACTTGGATATAGTTGCTTATGATTTTTTTTAATGGTTATATGAGATAGAAATGACCTATCTGTAATAAATCACAACCATATAGTGATATTACAACAACTTGGCTATTATGCATATATCATTTGACAAGATTCAAACCTGAGTCTCCTCCTTGAAACTTGAGGAATTTAAACAATTGAGCTAATTGTATTTGATTGCATGTGAATTTTGTTAAGCCTAACATTATTTTATTTTATTTTTATAATAAGTTATATGTGGATTCTATTGGGGGGCACTTATGTCAATAATAATAAAATATTACACTTGTTATTAGGTCAAATAAACCATACCCATCATGTCTTTTTATTAAAAAAATTATTCATTTTTCTATCAAATATATTCTTCAATTTTCTTTAAGTGCTATGTTTTCACAATTAGAACCTTGACATCATTTTGTTTAAGAGATGAAATCTCAATTGGACAATTACCTCCTAAAATTTGAATTTCACCAAGATGAAGATCAATACTGCAATTGACTAAATTATCTACTACTTGATACTCTTCTTTATAGATATACTCATATATCGAAAATATTACCTCCAATAATAGATTACGAACATAAACAATAGTATTATTTTTATCCAATCCTCACATCTATTTTTGTTGATAACATTAATAATAATATGTGAATCCCCCTCAATTGAAATATATGTCCATCCTTTTTCTATTGCAATTAATATCCATGTAAGAAGTGCCCTAGCCTCTGCATAGTTGTTAGTTAAAGTTATATATGATTCCGAGTAAGTGAGAAGAAATTTGCCTTCATTATTTAAAAAAAATCACCTCCACCAACTTTTCACAAATTTCCTTTAGAAGCACCATCAAAATTAATTTTGATAAATCCAATTAATGGACCTTCCATTTTACCCTAAATCAAAATAGATCCTTTGTTTTAATGCAATTATTGCCAATGACCTTTATGTTCAAATCATGTAACCAAGTTGTTACAACCTCTTTTTCCATACATGAGACATTCCATGATGAGCACCATATCCATAAACATATTGTAAGAGAGGCAATAATACAGTTCCAAAATTGGGCATTCTTTTGAGATTTATTTTTTTTAATTCTATGATTTCTTTAAAGTCATAAATTCTAACAAATAATTTCAGGGTCAATCCTCTATAGAATACATAATGTTTTAGCTTTGAAATAATTAATCCAACATTTCATCAACTCTTTCAATGTTGATGAAGCTACCCAATATATTTTCATATTTTAAAAAATATAACCCCAAATGGTGTGAGAAAAGAGATAATGAAGAAGTAAATGGTTTGATGTTTCTAAATCCTTCTCACACAAGGCACATTTGATAGGTCCATGATATCCTCTTCTTTGTACTCTTTCCTATAAGAATCTTACTTTGAACTACTAACCAAATGTATGTTGAGGCCTTAGGGAGAGCCTCTAGTGACCAAACATTCTTCTAAGGAAAATATTTGGGGGCAGGAAATATTTATTACTCTAGAAGTCCTCCTATCTCAATGTGACTGAGCATCCACCATATTTTGATAAATTTCAAACCAACTCATCATTTCATGTAGAAATCAACAAATAAAACTCTTGAAGCATCCTTTGAAGTTCATCTACAATTTGTTTCAATTCCTCTTCTTCAAATCCATGTTTTGAAGTTGATACTCATATTAATATAGTCTTTGATCTTTGGACCTTTCCAATCTAGGTATGCCGAATCCAATGGTTGCCATTTTGAATTAGAGATAAGAGGATAAGTCTTCAACCAAGCATCAAACCAAAATGTTTCATAATTCCTCCCATTGATTGACCATCTAATATATTTCTTTATCAATTAAAAGCTGTTTTATATGTAGTTCCACATTGATGATCTTTTGGATGGGGTTCTTTTACTAAATATGCATCAAGAGAACCTATATATTTTGAATTAATATTTTTACCCAATTTTTTCTTGATCTCTAAGTAATATCCACCCAAGTTTTACCCCTAAGGCCAAACTCATAAGTCTACAATTCTACAAGCATGTTCCTCTAATATTATTTCCTTTACAAACCCTATCCCATTTACAAAGAGGAAACCTAAATTTTTCCATGTATCCTTTTTAAAGAAAGTGTCTTTGAATTTTATCAATTTTTGTTGCAATACCTACTAGTAATCATGAAAGTGACATCATATAAATAGGGATGGATTACAATGTAGTCTTTATGAGTTGTAGCCTTCTCATCATGTTTAAGAACTTAACTTTCCAACTTGCAAAACAAGCTTTCATTCTATCCAAATAAGAGATCCAAGGGCCCTTTTTATTTCCTTTATGAGACAAAGGAATGCCAAAGTATGTTGATGGAAAACTTTTAAATTTAAACCCTAAAATATTCACAAAAATCATTGTAAATATAGGCTAGTGTTAATGGAAAAAATCCTATATTTGTAGTATCAACCAATTGTCTAGTAGTCATATCATAGAATGATAATATTGATTTAAACTCCATGGGATCATTGATTAAGGGGTGACCCAAAATGAAAGTATTATCAACAAATTGGAGATGATATTCAAAGAGAGTATTTTTGCAATTTGAATACCTTTGATTTTTCTTCCATTTTTTCCTTTGAGAAAGCTCTCCCTAATTCCTCCACAAGAATAATGAATAAATAAGGAGATAATAAATAACCTTGGCGGAGTCCACAAGATGGATTGAAGTAATCAATAGGAGAACTATTGATCAAAAGAGAATATTTCACAGTGCTATAACAACATTTAATTCATTCACACCAATTGTAATCAATACCAAAGTTTTTAAGAATTTCATATAGAAAACTATAAGAAACCCTAGCATATGCTTTGTTTATATTTAATTTCATAAGTATACCTATTTTTTCATGGAATGAAGATATTGTATGGCCTTATGTGTAACGATTATACCATCAAAGATTTGTTTACCATAAACAAAACCATCTTGTTCCTTTGAGATAACACAATCTAGAATACCTTTCAACCTGTTTGCCATAATTTTTGAAATAATCTTATAAATCATATTATAAAGGCTTATTGGATGAAAATTTTCGAAATATTTTGTCTCCCCTTTCTTGGGAACCAAATTAACAAAAGTGACATGATCTCACTTATTATAGCCTTCCTTTTGTGGCCCTCTTCAACTACAACCAACATATCAATCTTCAATAAATCATAAAGTTTTAGAAAGAAAAATGTAATAAATCCATCAATTCTACATACCTTGTTAGGATGGAAATATAAAACTACTTCATATAGCTCCTCCATAGATATCTTCTTCATTAAGATTTCATTTTGTCCCTTGATAATTGATGGTATATTTTTAAAAGCTTATCTTGTGCCTCCTTGTCTTGCCTAGTATATGATAAAATATTTTGAAATAATTAGTTGCTTCCTTCCTTATATAATCTTCTTCTTCAATAATGATTCTATTTGGTATTAAATTTTTAATGTAATGAAATTTTTTATTTCTGTATTTCGATCTTCTTCCTTGAGTAATTTCTTAGATTTTTGGAACCAATACGACTCCTTTTTTTGTTAGCAAATGGGCCCAAATATCATAGGTCCATAATTCCTAGGATCATGTAATCTTGCACATATAATCTCACACATATAATCACATTCAATAATAATAATTATAATAATGCATAAAATGAAAACCTTATGGATAAATCATCATTCTTCCTTCTTCACTAATACATAACATAAAGCTTTGTCTTCAATATATAAATACATGAGACTCTTCACATGCACCTAACTCTTGATCTTTGCTCTCCTCAAACTCATGGGAGATGTAACCTTTCATATTTTCTATTTACATGATAAATCTCACATATTACATAATGATAAAGTCTCTCATGATTACACATAACTTCCTACTTCTAAACTTGACACATCACACTCATAACTCTCTCTTACACACAAGACACCTCACACTCATGACTCTTCACTTACACACATGACACCTCATATTTATAACTCACACTTGATTACATGACACATATCCACACTTCACAACTTGACATATTATTTGACAAATGAACAATATGGCTATTGAATTGATGAAATATATATTACACTGCAGCCCAATAATAGTTCGCTAAATAGGGAACCACCTGAGGTGGGAATAGATTTGGTTTTAACAATATAACCACTATAGCCTATAATGTAATAACAATATAGTTACGCTAACATCCCCCATTTATTACATTATTTTGCAATACATAGAGAGCTACGAAACAATTCAAATTTGACACGTGCAAGTGCCTTAGTGAAAATATTTGCAACTTGAGCATCGGTGGAGATGTACTGAAGTTGAATTCGGTGCCTTGGAACTTTGTCTTGAATGAAGTGATATTGTGTGTCAATGTGCTTGGTTTTATCATGATGCACTAGATCATTAAAAAGGTTCAGAACACCCTGGTTGTCGCAGAACAAATGTATTGAAGATTTTGATGGATGACCCATACTTGTCAAAATGTGACGCAACCATATCACTTCGCACATAGCTTCATGTGCGGTGTGATACTCTACCTTTGTAGATGAGATAACAACCATTTGTTGACTTACGATCATCATATGACCCGACATAGTCAGAGTCTGTGTATCATTGCAAGAAGAATTTATAATTCCTCTTATATTCTAGGCCATATTCCATAGTACCACGAACATAGTGAAGAACACGTTTTGTTGCTTTCCAATGAGTAGTCTTAGGTTCCTACATGAACCTTGAAAGATAGTTGACAACAAATACGATATTTGGCCTAGTATTAGTCAGATATATGAGACTCTCAATCAGTTGTCGATAGAGAGTACCATCTACCTGAGGTGAATCATCATATCACGATAACTGAAGTCTTGATTCCATTAGAGTTGTCATCGACTTGCAATCAGTCATGCGATATTTTTCTAACAATATCTTGGCGTATTTTTTCTGAGACACCTTGATGTAGTGCTCCTTCTGGCTCAATTCTAGACCAAGACAATAATGGGGAAGTCCGAGATATGTCATCTCAAAATATTTACACAAGTCTCTTTTGACAACAGAGATCATAGTTTCTTAACTCCTTGTAATGAGCATATCATCAACATAGAGTAAAAGCAACACTATCTCATAACCTTATTTCTTGAAATAGAGGTTTGCATCTAATGGACATCTCTTAAATCCATGTTGTAGGATATGATTATCCATTTTTATATACCAAGCTCGAGGAGCTTGTTTTAAACTATACAAGGATTTGACCAATTTGCACACTTTCTGCTCTTGGTCTTCCACTTCAAATCCTTCAGGTTGTGTCATGTAGACTTACTCTTGGAGATCACGATTCAGAAAAGCACTCTTGACATCCATATGGTGAAATTTCCACCCATACTGTGTTGCCATAGTACAAAGAAATCGAATGGTGGTCATCCGAGCAGTAGGTGCAAAGTTTTCTCATAGTCAATACCTTCCTTTTGCGCATAGCCCTTTGCAACAAGACAGGCCTTATGCTTATCGATTGTACCATATACCTTATACTTGAATTTGTACACCCATTTGTAGCCAATGGGTTTCTTTTCGTGTGGCAGATTGACAAGCTCCCAAGTTTTGTTCTTTTTTAGAGACTTATACTCAACATCCATATCAGCCTTCCATTGTGGCTCATTAAGGGAAGCTTGTACTGAAGTAGGTTCATGTTCATTCATTGAAGACATAAATACCCTGTCATTATCTATATCCATATCCTTTATTTCTCTCTCTAGATCTACATAAGTTTCCTCAAAAGATTGATAAAGATCATCAACCTTAGTAGTCTCTGCTGCTACTATGTTTTGTCGAGACATACTAAAGAGTACGAGGTCTATCCAAAGTTAAATCTTGTGGAGTGGACAACTTGGAGTCTCTGATTGTACTTGTATACCATTTTAGATTCTTCTTTAGTGGTGGTGAAGAAGATGAAGAAGTAAAATGACCTCTAGTAATTGGTGACGAAGGGGACTTCTCAACTTTAGATTCCACAAGATCTAGGTATACATTAGATGTGCTTTGTGATGTGAAAGCCTCATCAAAAACAACATCTCTACTGACATGAATCTTCTTGGTCAAAGGATAAATCAAATGATAACCCTTCGAGTGCTCATCATACCCAAGAAGAATACACTTCAATGTCTTCTCATCTAGATTCTTCCTTTTTTCTTTTGATATGTGCATGAAATCTTTACATCCAAAAATGTGCAGATGAGAGATGGAGGGTTTTTGACCACTCCATGCTTCCTATGGAGTCATTCCTTATAGGGACTTTGTGGGTGCCCTATTCAATAGATATATTGCTATGGTGACAGATTCTCAATATTGTTGCCCAAGACTAGCTCCTGTGAGCATACAACAAACCATTTCCATGATAGAATGGTTCCTCCTCTCAACAACTCCATTTTGTTGAGGAGTGTAAGCAGTAGTTAACTATCTCATGATTCCATGTATAGTCAAGAATACATAAAAATATTTAGAGGTAAACTCCCCCCTCGATCTGAGCGGAGGGTCTTTATAGAAGTCCTTGACTCCTTCTCAACAAATTTCTTGAATTGCTGGAAGAAACCAAAGGCCTCAGATTTTAGTTGGAGAAAGAAAACCCACATATTTCATGAGTAGTCATCTACAAACAACTAAAAATACCTCTTCCCCCCATAAATTTTTGGTGTGAAAGAACCACACAGAACGATGCGAATCAACTCTAGATGTTTCTTTGCTCTTGTAGAGCTCTTCTCGAAAGGTACTCTGTTGTTTTCCTGCCAAGCAGTCAAAGCACACTGGCAATGTGGAAGAAATGGAAGGAAGACCCTTTACCATCTCATACTTACTTAGCTCAAGTAAGTAGCCAAAAATAAGATGCCCATATCTCTTGTGCCATAGGGAAGTTGCCTCCTTTGTAGAGACTGTCATGGCTACATGGGGAGTAGAGATAACATCGAAGGCAAATAAGCTATGCTTATATGAAGCTATTGCAATTTTATTACCTCTCATAGTAATAGAACAACACTTCTTGCCATCCTCAACATGAAAATTCACAACGATATCTTTATCCAGAATTTGTGTGACTAACAAAAAATTGTTCACCAATACTAGAACATAGAGGACTTTGTAAATCCGACACTTGCCATAAGGAAGAGTGACTAAAACTATACCCTCTCCTTGAATTTTGTAGGTTTTGTCATCAACAATAGTGACAGGTTTGCCCTCCTTTGCCTCAAATGATTTAAACCATGATTTATCGCCAGTAATGTGTTTACTAGAACCATAATCAACATACCATACATGATCCTTCTACTTGGAGGTTGTGGTAGTCATGAGCACCTTGTGTGCCCACTCAAAATCTGAGTCAGATTCTTCAACAAAAAAATTCACCTTGGATTGCTTGTTCTTGTTTTGTGGTTTGTTCTGGCCTTTTTGTTTAGATTGCTTATTCTTGTGCCAACACCTGTTTGTGTCATGGTTGTCTTTGTCACAAATTTTGCAATATATCTTCATTTGTTGAGGTTGTTTCCCTTTTGAATATTTGTGAGAATTTCCTCCTTTCTAAAAATTAACCTTCTTCTTAGAACCCTTCATGTTGGAGTAGAGGGTTGTATTATAATAATCATCTCTCTGAAGTTGGCGTGCCTCCTCTTCTTGAAGCAGATTGACCAAATCAACAAAGGTACCTTTCCTTTGTGACACCTGAAGTGAGGTGATCAACACCCTATAAGAATCAGGTAAAGCTCTCAATACAACTGAGGTATTGTCATCAACAGGTTCTCCCAAAGAATTCAAATTTTCTTTCAACTCAGATACTTTGCATAGAAAGATTTCAACTGTCTCACCCTACTTCATACTCAAACTGTGAAGTTGATAGTGAAGGTAAATAATGGTGGAATTATTCTTTCCCTCATAAATAGTTTGAAGGGCATCCCATGCCTCTTTACCATGTTCTTTGTCAGCAATGTGTGGTTGAACTTCATCTAAAACAACAAGTAAGATGAGCACTCTTGCTCTATTGTCTTTCTTGTCAAATGCTATCTGATCTGCAGTTGGAGCTGTAGCTGTTGTTGATCCAGATGCTAGTGAAGGTCTTGTTGTTGCTCCAAAAATAACATCCCATAAATCTTCCATGACAAGGATAGCCTTCATCTTGTTTTTCCATGGTGTGTAATTAGGACTTTTCAATAACTGATGAGAATCAGTCATTAACTTTGTAGCCATAGTGAGGGTTCCTTATAACACCAAATGGTCTCCCTTTATATATACCTTTGTGCCAGGCCTTAATACTGTGCAAAATACTCGCCCTTACATGAGGGAGACTATAGGTATTTTGAAAAATTAAAAAAAATTACCCGCCCTTATGTGAGGGAGACTATAGGTAATTTTTAGAGATCATACAATACGTGAAACTTAGGCGGTAATAAAAGGGAATTGTCTCGTTGATGGTACCTACCATAGAAAGTCATCAATCCTCATGCATGAGGCGTAACTTCCCCTAAACACTACGAATGTCAGAATATTTGTCAGGATTTACGCCTAAACACAAGAACGATTAGGGTAGTGGAATGGAGTAAAAAAATAGCAAAATAGTAAACTTATATCTCCACAACGATTGATAGAGAACAAGCTCAGACGTCGTTTTGGTATCTATATTAGGCTGCAGATACAATAGTCCGATCATGACAACATTACTTGTAAGTGCAGACCAGAGGTATCACAAATACCGAACGCTGCAGTGCAATAAATTGCACAGATGGGATTAAATTTTTGGGGACTTATTAGTGCTTTATTTTACTTAATGAAGTGTTGCAAAATGGAAAGAAATGCAATATCCATCAAAAAGTGCCCATAAAAAAAATAATTAACCTAAGGTGTTGGTTTCCACCGAAAATGAACCTTTTACAATTTGCCAATTTTAAAAAAATGCTCAAAAAATTTTCTCACTCTCCCCCCTAGATTTTGCAATTTTAAAAAATTGTGCTCTTTTCAAAAGGTATGTGGAAATTATAACTTGTTATGAAAGGTTTAAATAAATTTTAATGAAAATGAAGTTAGACTTAATTAAATGGGAATTTATCAATGAAATTTCTTTAAAAAAAAATAAAAGAAAAAATTGAGAAATAAAATTTAATTAAGACAACTTATAAGATAATCATTAAAATAAATAAAAACTCAATAAAAAAAAGCATACAAAAATATTATACCTTTTTGAGGTCGGATGGGGTCGAACCCTCGACCTGGCATCGTGGAGCGCCTTGGTGCTCGGCCTCCAACCGGCCAAGCTACGGGTCTTGGTGAATAGCAAAGGGAAGTAACCCTTACTTAAACGATAGCCACACAGTGGCTGTACTCGAGGGTGGCTCTCCACCGCTCCATCACCGAACACAAGAGGCAGTTCCTCCAATCAGCGAACTTTAGCCTTGAACAACAAATGAATAAAGTCGCAAGCAGCACAACGCAGTTCCGGTCCTCTACCTACACAGTGAATTGCCACCTCTGTTGTCTCTACCTGTAACTTGCACACCTTATCTGTCTGCAACGCACGCGTCTATGATGGCTAGGGAGAATGAGAAACGACATGCCTAGCCAATTTGAGGACCAAAAATGACTTCTGATCCAAAAAAATTCATCGCAAAGGCCTGGAATTGAGATCCAATGTTTCAGATTTTTGAGCAAGCTTCTCAGGAGATAACGAAAAATAGGTCCCTGGTTGTGCAGTTGACGCTTCTACTACATAATTTTTGATGCAAAAAGAACAAAACCAAAAAAATACAGCGATGTGCGAAAGGCAAATGGTGTCCTTCATCCAGCGAGTCACAGATGGAATATTCGAATCCACTCGGCTCGTGGTGGATTCAAAAAAGAATGATTGGCATCATTCGATGCTCATCGCAGACAATCGTAGGAATACGACCAGGTTTTTTGGGTTGAAAAAACTTTAGTCCCACATGCGTGGGGTGATGGGATCATAGGGGTTTAAATGTCAAAACCCTACGTAAGGTAGTGTATCCTCTTGGGGAGACGCTACTACATCCGCGCGTGGCCGCATTGGTTGCCACACCCGGGGGGAAACACGCTTCCTCTGCGCAATCTGATAGTTGCCCACCAGTTGCTAGCTCAAATTTTTACAGTTCGTATGCATCCACCAGTGGCAGGATGCCACTTGACTAGTTTAACCTTGCGTATCGGGGTGGTGCACCAGTGGCAGGATGCCACTTGGCTAGTTTAACCTTGCATATCGGGGTGGTGCACTGCCTCCACCTCAAGAGGCATGCAAAACATAGCTCAGCTCCTTCACGAACCTGCTTGCTTTGATACCATATTCGGCAAAAAAACAATATGACTATTGAATTGATGAAATATATATTACACTGCAACCCGAGAATATGAATAGTACGTTAAATAGGGAACCACCTGAGGTGAGAATAGATTTGGTTTCAACAATATAACCACTATAGCCTATAATGTAATAACAATATAGCTACGCTAACACACATACTATTGACATAGACAATAAACACATACCTTAATCTAAATATTTATAATAGTACTCAAGGAACCAAATAATGTATTACCTCCAACATTTTCAATGCATTATGATAATAAAAAAGTAAATGATTTTTTGCACATAAGAATCTTGATCCATTCCATTAGTTTCTACTATATATTGTAAATTTTTGATCTTGTATTCAATTTCTTTATTTTTTTTAAAATATTACTAAAAGATATTGCATTCCAAATCTTCATGTGATGCTTTAAATATTTCATCTTTTGAATAAACTGTACATATATGATCCTTCAAAATTTGCTTCATCTCACTATAATATAATCATTTGGAAGAAATTAGGATCTTGAAGCCACATAGATTGAAAGTGAAATGGATTTGGATGACCATTATTGGGTAAATTACAGGTCCAAAGAATGGGTTTATGATTCGATCTTTCTTGCAATAAAATATCTAAAGAGATTGTATACTCCGTTTGCAACCATTTGTTAGATAACAAGAATCTATCCAATCTTTTTATGATATGAGTTTGTCCAATGCGATTATTATCCCATGTATATTGAAAACTTGAAGGACTAACATGACAAGGCCATTTGAATTGACAAATGAAGAAAAATATTACATTCATTTATACCATCCTAGAGTACCACCTTTATTTTTTAAAAGAGATAAAATAATATTGAAATCATCCCTAAGAATTGATAGATCATAATTATGAAACATTATTGTGTTTGATGAAAATATGTTAAGGTCCTTCCAACATCTTTCACCAGGAGTAACTATAGTTGGAGCATATACATTTATAATCCTAACTTTGATGTTTTTCAAATTTCTATAAAATAATCTAGCAACCCAATTACTTTTTGTTGCTAGCAATTGCAATCCTATCAATGTCACATGAAGCTCCTATAGAAGAAATTGTTAAACAATCATCCTTCTTCCAAATCTTTTTAAAAGCATCCTTGCATTCCTCACTACTTAATGTTAGTTATTGTATTGAAATAAACTCAAGACTATAGTAACCTATTAATTCCTTAATAAATCTTTTTTTAAGGGTCTTATTCATACCCTTAATATTACATGATATCATTTTCATCATCATTACTTTTTATTTTTATTAGTGGGCATAATGCCACTTCTTGTTAAAACTTTTTATATATTTATTTGGCTTCCTAGATTGTTATCCCTTTGAGTTTCTTTTTTTCTTTGTTCATGCTTTTATGTCCTTCCTCATTTTTCTATTTTTGCCAAAACTCTCATCTTCATCAATATTTTCTATTTTTCCACATTGTTCACAATGAGACTTATCTTCTAAAGATTTATGTTGCTCTAAAGAATTTGAAATGCAAGGAACAACCTCATAAACACTTCTTTATGTTGCCATGAAAACCCTATAGTGCATGGATTATCCTCCATAGTCATTACTTTCTTATGTTACCCTAAAAACCTTAAATTTCCTTGGATATCCTCCATATGCTTTTTTATTATTATTATGGTAATCTTGAAACCCTAAAGTGCAACAAATACACTATACAATATTTTTTATTGCAAGGAGAAGGTTTATGGTACTTGGAAAAAGTGGAGATGATTTACTTGGTTTGACCTTGACCTCCTTGACATTATTTGCTTTAAAGTTTACCTTTCCATATTATTTCACACATTTAACCCTTTCTGTATTTGAACTTGTGCATTGTACTTTCTCATCCCTTTTATCATTTTTATTCTAATGGTTGATTTGAGTGAACTATGATGGCCTTTGTCATTTGATGATGTAGAGGGGTTTTTCGTACCACTTTCTTAGGAATGGAAAATACTTGATTTGACCCATATTCTCCTATAATATGATCTCCTTATTTCATATTGAAATTTGCCTCATGCCTAAAATTTTTCATCTTTTTCTCCATAATTTTCATTCTGCAATCTCTTGCCATATGTCTGCTTTCATAATATTTGTAACATCAAAATGCAATGTTTTCATAACCAACTATTCATCCCATTCTCTTGATCCATATTTAATCTTTATGGACTAAAGTAAATGTTTTGAAATATCCATGGTAACACATATATAAGTGTGCATAGCATGCCTTCTCTCCTCAATAGTTGGTCCCTCCTAGATGAACTCACATAAAGTATTACCAATATTCTTCAAAACCTCCTTATTGATAAATTTATAAGGAAGTCTAAAAAAATCTGACCCACACTAGAAAATTTTTAATAGTCTCTATCTCCACAAAAAAATTCTAACTCCATGGCCTTAAATATAATGCATCTTTACCCCTAAACCAAGGGCCACCATCCATGATTTTATCCATTGTTTCTAAACTAGAGAATATAACAAGGAAAAATCATTTTAAAAGAAAAATCATGGAGTAATTTGATTTAAATCCCCACTTCCACTTGATCAAATTTTGAATCTCATAAAAACCTGATCAATATCCATGGAAATTACATATTAAGTCTCTAGTTTTAAGAACCATTATATCATGCTCAATCATATCATCCTTGATAAACACTTCTAGTGAAATATCTATTACCTAGATAGGTTTTTCATAGATTTTCTCCTTATAGATTATCTATTGCACGTTCCTTCTTACTTCCTGCTTATGCTTCCTACTTTTTGCTCATGCTTCCTACTTACTCCTACAAGTCTTGGCTTGCACTCGCTCCCATTAAAAAAATATTGTTAACTTAACATTTTTTTGAAGTGTTGTCTTGATAAGGGCACCACAATAGCGAAAGGCATTGGGATTTCCTAATGGAGATCCAAGTTCAATTCATGAGAAGAGTGGCCCTAATATGCCTCCAAATTTTCAACCTATTAAAAAAATATTATTTTTAAGTGTTATCTTTTTTAAATTTATCTTAATTTTCATGCATTAAATGGATTTAAGAAATATACAAAATAAGGAAAATTATTGCCTTGTCTCACGCATTGCTCTCAAAAGAAGTGAGATGCAATAATAATTAAATTTTATTGTTAAGTTTAGTATGTAAAATAATATATTATTTTTATTAATTGGTTATATAAGATTGATAGTGGGTTCCACCCGTATTACATCATGACCACATAGTGGAATTTCCTTCACGATCACAATTTATACAAGATAATTTTATTCTTGAAACTTATTATCTTAAACTTGAAATTTTTATCAAACAGAGTGCACCTTGGCTATCTTTGTGTCAAAGCTAGAGGAGGATCAAAAGAAGAAATATTTATTTTTTCTACCTACTCTGATACCACATGTTAGATTTAATGCTTCAAATAATTGTATTATGGTAGTGAGGGGCATTTAAGTACATAGGATGCCTAATTTAGGCATAAAAAACACTCAAACAAACTTGCAACTACCTTGTTTTCTACTACATGCATGTACCTTGTGAGGGGTGGTTATACCACTTGACTTCTCACATGTTCTATGATATAATAACTCCTAACAAATATAGCAATCTAGTTACTTTTTGCTTCTAATAATTACCCATCCATTTACATTTATCCCATATTGCTACAATACCATTTGAATCTCGTACAAAATAAACTTCTAGACAATCACCCATCTCCTAAATATTTTTAAAAGCATCCTTACATTCATTACTACTTAATTTATTTCTTGTAATAAAATAAACTTAGGGCTTTAACAATCTATTCATTCCTTAATAACTATTTTTTAGATGTCTTATTCATACCCCCTAATATTCCATGATATTATTTTCTTCATCATCACCTTTTGTTTTTAGTAGTGGGTATAACCCCACTTCTTGTTAACACCTATGATATTTTTGGCTTCTCAAATATATATACCTTTGAGTTTCTTTTTGTCTTTGTTCATATTTTGATGGCCTTCCTCTCCTTTTTCCATTCCTACCAATACTCTCACCTTCATCAATGTCTTCTCTTTTTTCCATATTGTTCATAATGAGACTTATCTTCTAAAGATTTATGTTTCCCTAAAAAATTTGAAATGCAAGAAATAACCTCATAAACACTTCTTTATGTTTCCCTAAAAACCCAAAATTTCCTTGGGTATCCTCTATATGCTTTTCTTTATTGTGCTAATATTGAAATCCTAAAGTGCAATAGATACGCTATATAATTATTTTATTGTAAGGAGAAGATTTTATGCTAATTGAGAAAAATGAAGATGATTTACTTGGTTTGACCTTGACCTCCACCTTATTTGCTTTAAACGTTACCACCCATCTTCCTTCTCCTTATGTATTTGAACTTATGCATTGTACTTTCTCATCCTTTATATCATTTTATTTTAATGGTTGATATGAGTGAACTATGATGACCTTTGCCATCAGATGATGTAGAGGGGTTTTTCTTACCACTTTCTTAGGAGTGTAAAATCCTTGATTTGGCCTAGCTTCTCCTATAATATGATCTCCTTGATTTTACCTCATGCCAAAATTTTCATCTTTTTCTCTATTTTTACTCTACAATTTCTTGCCATGTGTTCAATTTCATGATATTTGTGATATCAAAATGCAATGTTTTCATAATCCACCTATTGATCCCATTCGCTTGATTTAGATTTAATCTTAATGGATTGAGGCTAAGTTTTTGAAATATCTATGGAAACACATATTTGAGTGAGTACAACATGTCTTCTCTCCTTAGTAGTTGGTCCCTCTTAGATGAAATTGCCTAGAATTTTTTAAATATTCTTTAAAACTTCCTTATTTATGAGTTGATAAAGAAGTCCAAAAAGCCTAATCCACACCGAAAGCTTTTTAGTAGTCTTTGTCTCCACAAAAAAAATTCACTCCATGGTCGTAAATATAATACATCTTTACCCCTAAATCAAGGGCCTCTGTCCATTATTTTATCTCTTGTTTCTAAAATGGAGAATATAATGAGGAAAAATCCTTTTGAAAGAAAAATCATGGAGTAATTTGAATTCAATCCCCACTTCCACTGATCAAATTTTGAATCTCAGAAAAACCTGACTAGTATCCATGGAACTTACATATTAGCTCTCTAGTTTTAAGAACCATTATATCATGTTCATTCATATTACCCTTGATAATCACTTATAATATAGTATCTGCTACCTAGATAGGGTTTATCATAGGTTTGATATTCCTTTTATCGCTACCTAGGGCATCCATACTTCCAACTATGACATCCTTGCTTCTAACTATGGCATCCTTTTTTGTAATTGGCTATATGGGATTGAAATGGGTCCCACCCATATTACATCATCACCACATAGTGGTATTACAACAAAGCTTTGATATTATCCATGTATCACTTGGCAAGATTTGAACCTTGGTCTCCTCCTTAAATGTTGAGGAATCTAACTGGTTGAGCTAATGCCACTTGATTAACTATGGTATCCTTACTTCTAGGAAGGATTTTTAAAAATAATTTTCTTGTCAATGTTACCTAGATTTTCTTTACACGAATCCTTTAGTTTTTGAGTTTCTCTTAAGATCTAGAATAGTGGTGTTTGCTCCTTGATTGCACATTCCTTCTTACTTCTTGTTTGTGCTTCTTGCTTCTTAATCATGCTTCCTACTTGCTCTTGTGAGTCCTGGCTCACACTTACTCCCAACTTGCACTCGCTCCCAATAGAAAAAAATAATTATTAATGTAACATTATTTTGAAGTGTTATCTTTTTTGAATTTATCTCAATTTTCATATATTCAATTAATTTAAGAAACACATATAAAATAAAGAGAAAAAATTATTACTTTGTCTTCGATATCTCCAGACATAATACTAGTTAAATTTTATCATTAAGTTTAATATGTAAAATAATATATTATTTTTACTAACTAGTTATATGGGATTGACACATGCTCCACTTATATTATATCATGACCACAAAGTAGTATTATAATAGCTTGGCTATTATGCATGTACTACTTGAAAAGATCCAAATCTAAGTCTCCTTAAAAGCCAAGGGCTATACGTTGAAACAATATACTTATTTTAACTCTTTTATTAATTTAAATAATATTATTGATAATTTTGATAAAAATTATATCAAATGACATTAACTCAACTGGTTAAATTCATGAACATTCAAGAATAAAACCTAGGTTTGATATCCAAACTATTATAATACTACTACACAGCGAAGATGTAATACGAATGGGACCTATTTCAATCCCATATAACCTTTAGAAAAAAATTATATAATTATTTGAATTTATATTATGAATGTCAAGTTCAATTTGCTAACTTTCCTAAATTTAAAAAAAAAAATAATTAATAATTAATTGTTAGAACTCACAAAATAATGCTATTTTCAAAATTCAGTTGTAAGGAAAACCATCTTTCATACTATGTGTACCTTTATGATCTCATTATTGTTATACATATATATATATATATATATATATATATATATATATATATTAATTAATTTTAAAATAAATATAGTAATATGTTGTTCCTTTAGTAATACTAAATTATTATGTTTTTAGATTTTCATTAAAGAAAAATCAAATTCAAACCACAAAATAGATATGGATAACCTTTTTATGTTTTTTTTTATTTGGTTATTGGGAGAAATCCTTTATGGCCACGTCTCCGACGTACAGGGTTGAGCAGTCTCCTCTCAACTATGACCCCTCTTAAAGTTGAGAGCTATACTTATCGATAGGGAATTTAACACAAAGCCACCACACACCCACCCCCTCACACACTTGACCACCCGCAGTTTGAACCTTGAACCTCTTGATGAAGAGCCAAGGCCCCAACAATTGTGTTGTCTTCTGTGATTAAATTTGATTTATATTATAATAACATAAATAATATATATAATTTATGTTGGTCATAGAGATTTCTCACACTAACCAAATATATAATTTATAATATTCATTTTAATTAATATATATATTAGAAAAGTTAGATTATATTAATTCATTAACCAAAATATTGAGCTAACATTGTCCACCAGTTAAAAAACAAAATGAGATGGAACTAACATTGTCCACCAGTTCAAAAAACAAAATGAGATGGATAAGGAGTAAAACGTCCATAACCAAATATACATAAGAATAGAAACTAATAGCAAATAAAAGACTCTAAGTACATTTTGCTGTAATATAACAAATATTCCCACAAATTTTAATACTTAAAAAAATTATTCTATACTATAACAAAAACTATAATTTTTATTACAGTTACAAATATAATTTTAATATATAAAATTAATAAATACATAATCTTCAATCGAAATCACTCCTTCCTAGAGATTTCTAACACTAACAATATATGTATATATATATTAGAAAAAACTAAATTATATTAATTCATTAACTAAAACATTAAACTAACATTATCACCAGTTAAAAAACAAAATGAAATGAAATTAATATTATTCATCCATTCAAAAAACAAAATAAAATAAATAAAAAATAAAACATAAAAAAAAACTATAATTTTTATTGCACCTAAAAATATAATTTTAATATATAAAATGAATAAATACTTAATCTTCAATCAAAATCACTCCTTCCTACCGTATATAAACTTACTCCTTCCTACCGTATATAAACTTAGAAAACGCACAAAACTTGTTCTTACTACTAGATGAATCTACAAAACTTTTTGCCACAAGATATAGAGGCCCCCAAACTCAAATTTATTAGTTATAATATAAACCCATAAAATCATCTTCAACTGAAATTATAAATACCCTAAACCAGCGGTAAGTAGATACTTGGATTTCTTGCTTTGGGAATTTTCCTATGTCGTCTATTTCACATGAATGCCCTTAGCACTCTTCTATTTTGACTATAGTTTGTGTGGGGTTGATTCTTTTGATTTTTAACTGGTTAATATGATGATGCAAGTTTAATGGTATATTTTATTATTGGAATTCCGTGTTCCATATAATTAGATATATTTTAATAAAAATATATAATTTAAGTGACAACGTAATGATTTAAAGTTTAGTTTTTTAGAGTTTAAAGGTTAAGACTTTGGCATGTGTGGTTGTGAATTAATTTTCTATTAATTAGTTTAACATTTGGCCTTATGAGGGATCATAGCTGGAATATAAATACTCAGCCCTAAACATTCATTCTAGGAGTTTCTCGTTCTCTTATCTTATGATTAGATATATTTTAATAAACCTATATAATATAAGGGACAACATAACGATTTAGGGTTTAGTTCTTTTTTGAGAGCTCAAAGGTTGAAACCTTGGCTTGTGTGGTTGTGAGTTAATCCTCTATTAATCAGTTTAGCTCTTGGCTCTACGAGGAATCATAGCTGAAATATAAATACTCGGCCCCAAACATCCATCCTAAGAGTTTCTCGCACTATTAAAAAAAAAAAAAAAAAAATATATATATATATATATATAAGATTTAAAATCTTAAGAGTTTCTCGTGAGAATATTTTTTTTTAGATTTGGTTAGTGTGATAAACTCCTACGACCAAGGCACAGGGTTGAGTAGTCTCTTCCCAACCATGATCCCTCGTAAAGCCGAGAGACATGCTTATCAATAGGAAATTTAACACACTCCACATCGTACCCACCCCCTCACACATTTGCCTACGCCATGGTTTGAGCCTTGAACCTCTCGAAGAAGAACCAAAACCCGTACCATTGAGGTTTCTTGGGACAAAATTATAAAGAATATTATTAGAATATTAATAAGATTAAATTGAATGAATTTAGTTATAAATTTTAAAGAAGAGGTTTAAAGTTTAAATTGTGTGGATAAATAATATATATAGTAATCAGTCCTCAGGACCGGGGGTTAGGTGGATTGGTAAGTACTTGTCTGGTCATGCATTTACCAAGAAGACACCTAGGTTCAAACCTCGGAGGCAACTTGTTTGTAAATGTAGTAGTTTGATTTGAATTTTTAGAAGACACTCAGGTTCAAACCTCGGAGGCAACTTGTTTGTAAATGTAGTAGTCCAATTTGAATTTTTTGAGTGCATGCCAGATAGACGATAATGGTACGAATCTTGAGCGGTCCTCTTCACATCATATCAACAATAACGAAGTAGAATAAATTTGGTGGAAGCAACACATGCGGTTTCAACCCCGCACTTGTCAGTTACTAAAAATAGTGTGTTGTGACCAACTCTCCTATGTAACCGAAAAAAATCAATATATATAGTTGAATAATTATATATTACACATTTTCAAACCGCGACATGTGTGGTTGCATGTTAAATTCCGTATTGATAGATACTCAACCTTGATTGTAAAAATTTCTTACATTAAACCAAATTAAAAAAAACTATAAATTACACTTTCATAAAAATTATATTATATAACCTATAAACGTTAAAATCTATTAATTTTTATATTTAATATGTTATGATATTATTATTAAAAAATATTATTATAAATATTTTTAAATATAAGACCAAAGTCCCTCTTTCATCACTCTAAGAAGAACTTGTTGCTTTTCTAACTAACGTTGTCCCCTCTCTCTTTTATGTCCAATCACAACCTAAACATGTATATGCTGTTTGGGTTATCCTTTTCCCCATGAAATATTTGTTAATGATTTTCTAGACAAAGGAAACGCTCACACACCAATGTCTACATCCCACTATTCAAACCTTATTCTTCTTCCCATACCAATGCTTAAGGTTGAAACTTAGTGCCTACAATGATGGCAGAGTGGAAAATGATATTAATTTTAATTATCTTTGGACTTTAGGATTACATGAACTCACTTGAGAGTTCATTATTATTCATTTATATCTGAGTCTAAGACAATAGCTATCCATTAAACATTAACCATAAACATGCACCAATTGACTTTGGCTAACTTTTATTGCTAATATTAGCAATGTGCCTTGAAACAAGCATCAACAAATATGGTATAGGAGACAAGCATAAAATATATATTTTGTGAAGAATCATGATAAGATCTAGGATTGATGATGAATGCAATACAAGCCCAAACATTCCCCAAGTTCATTTCATGATCATGGCAGGTTAATTTATGTCATAATTTCGCCAAGTCATACCTAACAAAATTATTTTATCACATTAGAATGTTATATAACAAATAGATAATACCTATAGGAGAATGAAAGTTGGAACCAAACAAAAATTAAATCATCACATACTTTAGAAGAGCTTCTAAAAGGGGAAATAAGAACTATTGGGCTCCAAGGTTTTGTAAACGTGAAGCAACTTATTTTATACCCTAAGAAAAATGATAGGTAGTTGTTCTTGAGAACATAAAATAATCAGTGAATGCAATTCTTTATCTTTAAAAGCTTAAGAGTTAAGGGATGGTCAAGTGCACTCCATTATATCATACATGCAACTAAAGACAATATCATATATGCAACTAAAGACATTCACAAAAGTAGTTTTAAAAGAAAACACAGTAGAATGGAGAAATAGTGGAGAATCCCTATCTTTTATATATATATTTTTAATTTTTTAAATTTAAGGGCAATTTTAGGTTGTAAAATAGTGAATTGCGACATTTTTATAAAAAATAAAAGTTTAAGTTATCACAATATTATCAATAATATTTTCCCAATTAATTATTAATATTATTTATATATCATTTTATAAGATTTTAATTTTGGTTTTTTTTTAATGTTGAGGAATCTAGCTAATTGAGTTAATATCATTTGACTATTGATAATTATTTTTATAGTCTTAATTTTTATATATAACATTAAAAAATTATTTTAAAAACTATAAGTTACATATAAAAATTTAACTTATTTTTTTTGAATTTAGCGAAAAATCACTTGTGGGTCTGTCTTGGTTTGAGAAACCAAGACCAAGGGGTTCTACACCGTTAAAATCACCTAGGAGTCACGCTTTGGTTTGAGAAACCACGACCAGGGGGTTCTACATTGTTAAAATCACCTAGGAGTCACGCCTGGTTTGAGAAACCACGACCAAGGGGTTCTACACCGTTAAAATAACCTAGGAGTCACGCCTGGCCTTGACCGCACCGACATTATCAACTAAATTTTGGGCACTCAATGTGCGTTTGGTAGGGTGGAGATTCGAACCAGGTACCTCCCTTGGAGGATTGCCCTACCTTCTCCAACTCACCTACAACACGTGGATAAAATTTTACTTATTATTATTTGGTAATAATTATTATTATAATAACTTAAAAATTCAGGTAAAATTTTACTTATTATTATTTAGTAATTATTATTATTATAATAACTTAAAAATCATTAAGAATATATATTTTTATTATTTTATTTTATTCAGGTAGTGTGATAAACCCCTACAACCAATGCATACAACTGAGCAACCACCCAACCATGACCACTCATAAGGGTGAGAGCTATGCTTATCAATAGAGGATTAACACACGACCACACACGTATCGCAGTTTGAACCTTGGACTAGGGTTATGCATAAGGGGTTGAACTCGAAATGTACTTGTAAAAAATTGGTGAATCCTAATCAAAATCAAGGTGAATCCTAAGCAAATCAAATCAATCATATTCACACCAAAATTTGGGGCATTTGAAGCCTTAAAAAGTAAGGTTATCTTTGGGGCAAATGTTGACCTAATAAATCACCTTACAACTTTATAAAAACACCACGATTAGATCATGATCTAAAAGAGCTTTCCAATGAGTACAAATATGCCTATGTTTGGATATATATTATGACGAATTGACCCTAAGAAAAAATTGGTCCCAAAAATTTCAGGTGAAGAGAACAACGTCGAATGTCCTCATATTCTCCAATTTCCAATTTTAAAAATCCTAATATTCACTCAATATGTGAATATTTACCACTGTGCATAACCCTACCTTGACCCTCTGAAAAAAGAGCCAAACCCCCAAACTGTTGCACTATCCCTAGGATAATTCATTAAGAATACGTTGTTATAAAAAAATGATTATCTATTTATTTATAATATTTTAAACCTTCAATAATTTGATCTTTGTAAATATTAAAATCTTATTGTATTTTATACAACTTTGAAACCATTTTATTAAGTAGAAATTTATATTTGTCTGGTAGGGGACAACACAAGGACTTGGGCTTTGGTTCTTCTTTGGGAGGTCCAAGGTTCAATCCACGATGTGGGCAAGTGTGTGAGGGGGTGGGTGTGTGTTAAATTCTCTATTAATAAGCATAGCTTTCGAATTTATGAGGGGTCATGGTTGGGAGGAGACTGCTCAGCCTTGTGCATTGGTTGTAGGGGTTTCTCGCACTAACCAAATAAAAAAATAGAATTTTATATTAAAAGATCATATATAGTTATATAATAAATTATTAAAATAATGCACTTTTTGTTTATAATATTTCATTTTAATTTAAAAAGATTAATAATAAAAATTTACACCTTTTAAAATAATTTGTATGTGAATTTTTTTGAGAGGTTTGAAAGCGAGCATATATCACGGGCGACTTTCTTGTGAATTGAAGTTGAGTCTTCTTTAAGAGAGCCCAATGACTTCTGTCATTGTTGTGTCCCTGCTCGGACAATTTATATGTGATTTTAAAAGGGTTATTTTATTAAAAATAAAACATTATATTTTTTATTAGATCAAGCAGATAATAACCAAGCCTAATTTTTATGAATTATTTTTGGTTTATCTATTATCTTTAGATCATTTTTGTTTCTACTTCTTCTAAAGTCATTATTTTTACTTTGTAATTATTTGACATTGTTTTTATTGAGAGATGGAATCTTCATTGTCTAATTACCTTCTAGTATTTAAATTTCATCAAGTGTAAGATTAACACTATGATTGACTAATTTCCCAGCCATTTTAATTCTTTCTGTGTAGATATGTTGACGTTTACAAGATACCAGATGCATCGATAACTTCCTAATTCCTTCCAATGCCTCCTTATATTTCTCATTACCTATTTTTTAAAAATCGATTGTATGAGATTAAAACTACCCTTATCTATATTACATCATATCACATTATTATGATGTTATAACAATATCTTGGCAATAATGCATATATCATTTGGTGAGATTTAGACCTTGATCAACACCTTGAAAGACAACGCATTTAACCAATTGAGGTCTTACTATTTGATATAAAATAATAAGGTTCATCTATGAGATTTGAACCTTGGCTTATGGTGTGAAACTTATTATTCCCCACCACTTGTTCTAAACCCCATGGGATTCAAATTCTTGATCTCTTCACGAGCACCTCCACTCACCACTGCCATCTATGCAATCTATACCTTAAAGATTCAAAGATACCATCTTTATCATCATTGCCTATTTTTGTTTATATGTTTAACCCCACTACTGGTTAACATTTGTCACATATGTTTCTAGACTTCCCAAATCAATATTTCTTGATTTTTTTCTTTGATTCTTCTTTAGAAATTATTCTCTTTACCCTTTCCAAAAATGTATTTTTTTTGGCTTGAAAAAATGGGTTGTACTCAGGTCTCCTACCCTTGATAAATCACAACTCTCTTCTGTAAAGCTTGAGAGTTTACAAATATATTTAATTCTTATCTCAATTGAGATGCTATAACTCGATTCTTACATATTTTTAAATAAAAAGTCTATTTTTATATTATTATTTTGGATCTTAATTTTTTTAAATACAAAAATTTAGCATCATTTTTCTTGATAATTTTTAATCTTGTTCATCCATCCATCCAAGTGAAATCCTGATTAGTGATGGTTTTTGATGATGCCAAGCTACCATTGTGCCACTTGAATATTCATAATTGCTTTGTTGGCTCCATGCTTCTACTGTTTTGCTTTGATATTTGAACAGTTGATCCTATTATTTCTCTGCTACATCCCTTTGAAATACAAAAACATTATGCTTTTTCTGCCAAACACTGTCATATTTTTACCTTTCTAACTCCATGTAGATCTAACATATTGATACCTTAAGCCATACCTCCAACATTGATCAGGGTGGTGTGGGTGCCGATATGCTGTAACCTTAACTTGACCTTTTGTTCCTTTTGATTCTTCAATAATTTATTTTTTATTTTTAATTCTTCTTCACAATCTTCTCTCGTATACCTTTCTTTTGGTGCATCCTTATGCACTTCTAAAAAAGCTTCCTTGGACTTTATCGTTGCTTCTTCCATAAACTCTATTGTTGTTGCTACTATAAATTCAACTTTTGAGTTTTCTAAAAGTTCTTCAAATTGTTCCTTTAAGTTATTTTTTTACAGGTGGTACGAGAACAATGATTTTGGCTTCTTATGCTAACCAAAAGTAAAGAGTAAAAAGTCTTGAGAACTAGCATTGGATATCTTTTGGCAAAGCAATATATTAATCAAGTAATTTTTATTCAAATTTTATTTTCTTTTAGTACAAATATATTTCATAATTATGATTTAAGAAAAACCATTTGTGACCCAACTTGAAAATATGAGGTGTATTAGAAAATTTGAGGCAAGATACCTAATCACATTTTGATCACCTTATTGAGACAAATGAAACTTGATAAATTTGTTAGCTTTTGATGAGTATATGATATAGAAAATGTAACCACAAGATGCAATATAAGAAAGCTAAGATATCTATATGATAATGACACTATAATATGCAGGAAAATAAGGAGATAAAATTTTGCAATAACTCATAAATATACCATTAATGAAAGCTCACAAAAATAGTACAATACAGTATAATGGAGGACATGAACACTTCATAAACTGTATTAAAGGAACTACATCGTATCACACTACTAATCTATACTATGCACTCTCTATATTATCTCCCCTCTATTTCACTCACTATAAGACCTTTATATAGGAAGATAGGTTCCTTGACCCTTACTCTACCTTTGACTCTATCCTATGAATTATGTACATGTGGACTACATGCACATTTACATCATTGCACATTCTAACACTTGTGCATTTATTACATGTTGAAGTAACTACTTAACTTTACTCTAAGGTAAAATCCTACTATAGTAATGTACCAAAGGTGGTATATTTATATGTACCCAATAATGTAATATATTCTCTAACACCTCCCTGTATTACATTATTTGGATATTAGTCTTCAATATGGATCTTCGTCTTTAGAAAAATCTTTAGCTTGGTTTGCTTCTTCTTCTTCTTCTGCTTGTGTCTTAATGTTGTTTCTTCTTGTCATTTTCGTTCCACTGTCTTTTGTTGTTTGAGTATTTGGAAGAATATTTGATTTTATGGTCTTCTAGGTATCCTTGATGGATTAGTGATCTCATAATTTTGCAAGTCATAAGAAGATCATAACTATTTCCTTTTCTATTCATTGGTTTCCTATATGACCTATTTCCTTGATCTTCACAAAATTCAAGCTTGAGCTCATTGTTAGTGGAATATTCTGAATAAGAGCTTGGAAAAAACAAATTATTTTGAATACTAGTTTCTCTTCGAATATTTTATAGTATTTGTCTTTGTTGTAACAATAGTAGGATGGATGATATTTTCCTCCATAATATTTACATGGATGGAAACTCTAGCAGTTAACCTTCTCATGACCAAATTTATCGTAGTAGGTGCATAGTAAAGATATCCCAATATATTTGTTATCTGTTTTAGGAATATCATGTTTATCTATTTCTTTGATGAAATAGTTGAACCATGTGTGTACAACTGAAGCTATTCTATCTTTACATTTTTCATAGATTTGTATGAGAACCTTTTGAATATGATCTTCAATATTAGTATAGTTATCATCAACTCCCTTTCCTATCTCACTAGAAGATGTACCTGAAGAATCTACTTTCACCAAACTATTAGTCTGTGAGTTTTCAAAAATCCTTTTAAATTCTATTGATTCTTCTCTTCCATTTGTGTCTTTCTTATTATCCATTGAGTTTTCTGAATCATAAATCATGCTTTTAATCCATATTGGTATTTTCCTTGCTCCTTTTCTAATTACATTATTTAATGTTTTCTTTGGAGTAGACATCCTTATAGCTCCCTAGTTTAGAGTATATGAACCAATTTGATAAAACCTTTCCAAAACTTAGGTTTTGTAGGATTCTTATGTCTCCCTAATGATTAGAATATATTCTAATTTTGGTAATAGTTCACCTTTTGAGTTGATTTGATGATATTTTAGGAAAGTTAATAATCAACTCCTATTTCACCTTATCTCTCCTAATGAATTATGCACTTATCAATTTGAAGTTTTCTATGGTTGGATTTTTTTATCCCTTTAGTACGAGTATAAGACAAGTGTAAGTAAATAATTCCAACTCCTTTAAGTAAATAATGAACTTCCTTTTAATACCCCTTAATATCCGATAGTTTAATATTTCTAAATTCCAATATTTTATGTTCGATGTAATATACCTTATATCTCCCTAATTTTGGAATATTAGAAATTAATAATGTTTGCGGCCTAACCCTCATTCGTGATTCAATAAATTTTTTTTGTCTCATCATAACATTGGATACATATAAATATACATTCTATTTTCTAGAAGGCTTCATATTTAAAACAAATCAAAGATGCCATTCATCTTTAAACATATCACTTTATCTTAGTACCCAAAGGGGTGACACAAACACATTGGTAGGTAACATTATTCTTTTCTAAATATCAAAGAATAATCAAATTCTAAAAACCCATTTCAAACTATTCATGAATAAAGTATCCATATTATATGTTTATTAAATATGAATCATTTCAATTTTAATAATATTTCATTCACCATAGCATTTGCTTCATAATATACTCATTCATAATAACATTCCTTCATAATAAAAGTAAATTTAATCTAAAGATCAATTCAATATCTAAAATTGATTATTCTTTATTCTTTTAAGTCTCTTCTAACTATCATTTTTCAAGGACATTTCTTTTCCTACGGTAATTCCACTTTTGCCTTTAAAAGAACTTATCTTCAATCTAAGGAGCACTATTTATAATCCATAATAGAACATTCTTGGATTAAAGGTTGACTACTTATGATTATGTATAATGCCTTTATTCCCAAATTACTATATTTTCTTTATAGTAGGCATGAAACAATTGGTATTCCATAACTTAAACCTAACAATTGTATTTCCATACTTAATACTTGTCTTATCTCCTTATCTAAGGTGTACCTAAAGAACCACTTAGTGTCATCCAATCAACAATCTATTTTACAACTTCTCCTACGTATCGTCTACATTCCAACTCATTGCTTCCATATATCCATCAACATATTCATTTGATAGATTATTGTCTCCCTATAAATTTAATTAACATAACAACTATACAAATATTGTTCATGTTATAAAATGTGCATCATAACTTTGGTTCTAGAGTCGATTCTATTACAGGTGGTACCATTGATGTTACTACAATGAGACTTGTTTTAGGGGTGACTTTAACAGTTGATTATTATTATTATTATAAAAGGTCTAAAGTGAAGTTTATAACCTAAATGTATCAAGGTGCCATTTCTACGAGATTCATTCCCAGTTTCATTATTCAAATCACAAGATGTAACTTTTTGTTTGCATAGGTATCGCAACTTAGCTCAGTTTTGCACAGTAGGTGCACGAATATCATGACGAGCACCCAAAAGTGAGTCCCCAAAGCAAAATAATGTTCCAAATATTTTAGAGAAGATATAACACAAAATATGAGCATGGTTTAACTATGTCTTCTTTGGATGACTAGTGCGAATGGGTACGCTCCATAGAGATGCATATTCATCGCTTTGAAAGGATGTCAAGGTAATAGGGTTACATCTAACCCTTCCCATTGTCCATGTTGGATTAAAGGTAAAATATTCCTTTGGTATATTTAAGCCTTACAAATATCAACACAAGGTTTCTATGTTATTCACAAACAAATTGGTCTTTAATTTGAGAACCTACATTATTTCTTCTTACTCATTGATCTGAAACCTACATTTCCAAACTTAATACAGAAAAAGTACCTTAAGTATTTGAAGGTACTTGTTTGGAGATGTTTCAAATGCTCACCGAAGGAAGAGATATTCTATTTATCTTGTTCCTCCAAGTCTTCTAAAGGTATCTTAGACTTTTGCACTCTTTTTTTTGGAGTGAAAGATGGATTCTTTTGCTTTTCTTGCTTTCCTCCAATTTTTCTCAAAATATTTCTCTATACTGTCCATTCTCTGTTGAGGTTCCAAAAAAACCAAAAGCTCTCCTACCTCTTTATTTTCCATAAGGGTTCTTAAGAGAAACTTAGAGAAAAGTCGTTCAAGATAACAAACTCACAACTACCACGATTACATTTTACCAATTTGGGTTCATGTCCAATTTGAGGTTAAAGTTATGTCATTATTTCATTTATTATAGAGTTAGACACTTAAATATTCTCCTTTATTTTAATTTTAAAGAAGTAATATTAAATCTTCTTGTAGATACCAAAACCTAGGCATCCACAAAATCATCATTTTGCACCCCACATCACTATCCTACATAATAAATTATATACCTAATCCTAAACTTAGGTGTATAAAATCCTGCACATTATCCTATTTTTTAGATTTTAATAAATCTAAAAAATCAGCCTAGGATACCCTGTCTAATCGCTAGATATGTGTCCCAACCACCTCGCTACCCCACCTTGCCACATCTCACACACTCATGGCCCCTTTGTACCTTCACATGGAACATCCCTTACATCTCACTCCACTTGTAGTCCATCACCCCAGATAAGTGAAACACCTTGGGTGACTCACTCTAACTACCCCTTCCATTTGGTAGCCTTGTATTTCCACTTGGTAATCCTGGCTTGCCACATCCCTTTTCCCTAAAAAATCTTAAGGGGCCTATAAAGGAACCTTAACCCCATAAAATAAACAAGGCTGAGAACATACACCTTCAGGATACCAGAATAGCACTAAGAACACACACATCCCAAGGAGATTAGGGATCTAAAGCCCTGGAGTCCATTTTTGAAACCTTCTACCATTTAGTCAAAACCACCCGTCCATAGGTACACAGTCAAAATTACCCTCGCATGGTTTCCTTACTGCCCATCCATGGTTGACTAGCTAGATCTATGCATTGACCAGCTAGAACTGCGCATCCATGGTTTCTCAGAAATTAGAAAACCATGATGAACAGATTGGTAAAATTTGATTTTTAGCAAGGTAGATTATATCTTTTTTTTCTCTTTTTTGCACCATATTCCATGTTTATGTAGCTATAGTTTACAATATTAGTTTACATCTTGATCAACAGGTGCTACTAACTCTTATCTTATTTTTATGTGTGAGGTATTTAGAGAGTTGTTGAAGCTGAAGTGACCCCCTCATTGGATATTAGAAACCCACTCACCCTTGAAGCTATAGCTGAGGAGCGAAGAACACACAAAAATTGTTGAAGAATTAGAAGATCCCTGTTATCAAAGCATTGTAATCAAAAGAGAGAAATATCATTGTAACATTACCTCCAAGACACTTGGGGAAATCCCAATAAGCATTGTAAAATCAAGAGATTCAGGCTCCCATGTATCAATAATAATACAAAAGATCATTTCTTGCAATATTCTCTCTTTCTATTTCATATACATTGTTTGTGTTCAATTATTATGGTTACAAAAATGGCAATCACGGTGGGACCCCCTAAGAGTTCTATTTGTTTTTGCCTTACTATTTTATGTTACCGATCTATGTTTTCTATGATTGTAGATTTTTGGAGCTTGATCGTTCAAAGATTAGAGTTTTAAATCGATGGATCCAGATATTTTTTTGGTTTAGTCCTGCACCTGAGCAACCACAAGTGCATAGTTATAGATAGGAGGAACTATGCACCGATGGTTGGGCTTCTATGGAATCGTGCACCGATAGTTGGAGCACTATGAAACCATATATTGATGGTTGACAGAATTGGAAGGAGCAATGAAAGGATAACATGTCTGTACATTTGAATCCTCCTTTCTTTTTTGTTGCTTTAGGATCACATTTAGGTTAAATAAGGGTTTCTATCCTTGTTTGCCATTGTTTGCATCTAGGTCTTAGGATAGACATACTTAATTTCAATATACATACATACATACATACTATATATATATATATATATATATATATATATATATATATATATATATATATATATATATATATATATATATATATAAGTAAATTATAAAACAATCTGCATTTCTGTTTAGTCATTAGGACATATGCATAGCCTGTTTAGGAATAGACCAAGCTTATTCAGGGTTTCAGACCTGCTCTACCTTATTTTTTGGTATACAATTGAAACCGTGGGTCTTTGGTTGGGAACTCCCAAATGCACGCACGTAGTTCGCTAACCGCGCAGTTGCGGTTCATTAGACCTAGCCGCCCATCGATGGTTGACCCTATATTTAAGAAATCCTATAGATATTGCTTGAAATTAACCATTTGGTCCTTAATCTATTTTTGTCTAATACTGTTCTGATTTCTGCATTTAGGCAATAAATAAAATCACATGCTAGTTTGCATTACACAATAATAAACAAAGACTTCACACACTGGCATGTGAACGTTGGACAAGGTTGGAATTCACCACCAACCCCCAACATATTTATCCCATAGGCCAGCTCCAAGAACCATTATAGCCATGGAAAATAGAATGCATTCCTTTTTGAAGGGTGTATTGCTACCCAAGGTGAACTCGGTGAGGACTTGTAGGACCTAGGCTCCCTCATCAGATTTGGGTTTCATCACCAAGTCTTGGTGGGTTTCACAACTCAGACTTCATCACCGAGTTAGTGTGTGACATTGTCTAGGTAAAATCCGTAGACTTATTTTAGGGCTAAATATTTGCATATTGCTTTTTCTTTTTACCAAAAACTTAAAAAAAAATCAAAAACTTTTTCAGAAATCAAAAACAAAAATCAAACTTTACAAAAACTTACGAGCAAAACTTGTTTGTTTATTTGCTTTGTGTGCTATTTTAATTTGTGCTTCCATCACACATCCACACACATACATTCATATTTTACACTTCATATCACTCTTAACGTATGGTAACAACCCGTGGTCAAGCCAGAAGGTTAGCCCTAGTTTTGAGTCAGTTGCCTTCTCCCATGGATCCATCTCAATCCTATCAAGCCCCTAAGACTTAAGTGATAGGGAAAGTTAGTGCAACCCCTACTATATTCTTGAACTTGAATTTTAGGCCCTCTAGTGGCCCCCCATCTCAGACATAGATATTATGCAGAGGGCTACTCATGTCGCCATCCCTAAGACACCTAGGAGTGAGCCACTTACGCCATCAAATGGTCATGTCATGTATGTGGATATGGATACCGTTAGGCTATATTTAAATGTAGATGGTATGTTTTTTCCATCATTGCCTCCACTTACTATTCCAACCCATACAATTCCAACATTTCATCAGGAAGCCACCTTCTCGCACCTGTAGCAGTCCAACCAAACCTTCATGAATCCACTTTTTGAACTGACTACTGCCACCATAGTCCATATCCATACATCATCATATAACCAACATCCCTTCATATTTCTAAATCAAAATGTTATTTGTGCCAACCCCCTCTATGAAGCATCAATTAGAATTAATTTGTAGATCTCGGTATCCATCCCATCCACCGCACCTATTAATACCATACATCATAACATCCCCCATTTGGTGGTAATATCTTTTGCCACTTACCCTTTGCCTACATCCACTAACATGGTTGCCACATAACCAGTTTCATCATCTACAACCTACATAGCCATACCATATTCATTTACGATTGCCATGCAACATGCCTTCTTGCAATTACAATAAATGATTATGAATAATGCTAACCAAAGCATTAATCCCATCCCACATCAAAAATCATAGGGACTAAATAAAAATCAATCATACACATCTCAATCACACACCTTCTTCACTCAAGATCCATCTTGGGTGTTATGTCCCTCAACCACAACCATAACCACAAACCCACTTCATAAAATGCAGCATGCCAACTCTTTAGGTCAGCATGCCAACATACCCCTATCTCCTAATTACCATAAAATCCCTCATCAACAAACCTATCATAGTCCATTTCATGCTAACATCCCACACCATCCAAACCCCACCAATAATGCACATTATTACCAGCAGCAGCAAGCCAACCAGGGTTTTAACCCTCTAAAGGATCCTAAATTCTAATTCTTACAGAGTCATATTGATAGCCTAGCCATGCAAACACCAGGTATGTAGTACCAAAAACCTACCTTGAGGCAGCTACTCAATCACCCAAATCATGCTTTGGTACCATCACCTCCCTATCCAATAGACTTTCATATATCGAAGTTTGAAAAATTTAAGGGGGATGAGGATCCCTGAGAGCATGTAACTAGATTCATTAATGTGTGCTTCAGGATAAAAAAAATGATGCACTCATGCTTCATACATTTCCTTATATGTTTAGGGGATATGCCCTAGATTGGTACAACCATTTAACGCATCAAATTATCTATACTTTTGAGCAACTAGTGGATCAAATTTTGGAGTGGTTCTCCCTGAATATTAGAAAGAAGACCACATTGATCGATTTGCTTAATTTATGACAATATGATGATGAATCAGTCTATAATTTTAGAAGCCGTTGGAGGGTGGTCATGACCAGATTGCCATTATCCCTCCTTATGGTAGAGTTAACATGAATGTTCACAAGGAGTTGTGCCAAGCCTATCTTCTTGTTATTAAAGCTACAACTATATAGAACATTTGAAGAGGTACTCACCCAAGACTGAGTAATAGAAGAGATCAAGATTGAAGAGGGTGAGATTAAACCCAAAAAGAAAGAATGGAAAAACGAGAACCAAAATGGAAATAACCACAACCAGTCCAAGGTCAGACATGTTAATCAAGTAGTCTTCGACCAACCTTCACAACAAATCCAACAAGCCCAAGTCCAAGTACAACAACCCCAATAACAACAATAGCAACCGCAACAATAGAATTATCAAGCGATTCTGCCCCCACAGTAGATGCAAAACCAAGATCAACCTACATAGAGGCAAAAATGTCAATTCAGGTCCAAATACATTTACACCCCATTGCCTAAGCCATATTCATTCATTTTCCAGAACTTGTACGACGCACAAGCTTTCACGTTGCTAGAAATGAAGCTTGAATATCCAAATAAGCCAAAACCTAAAATCTATAGAGAGCATCTATACTGCATATTTCATCGACAAAAAGGGCATGACATTGAGGCTTGCATTGGGTTTAAGAATATTGTGCAAGACCTACTTGAGATGGGAAAGATCAAGATTGATAACCCCTTAGCTCAACCCAATCAAAACCTTGGGATATATCAAACACCTTTACCTCATCACGAGGTGAATCAACAAGCAGTGGGAGCATCAACTTCTATAGTCCCTCCCAATCAAGTTAATCATATATCACAACTATACCAAGGTTTTATGGGGGTTATCAGTGTAGTCACTCATGGGCAAAGAAAAATAAATCACACAAATGAGACAACCCAAGCAGCACCAGCTCCTATAGAACAACCTAGTGTGCCCATACAACTAGGCCCATCCATTCCACCTCCATCCATTCATAATCCAAATCATCCATCTTGTCTAATCGTCACCTTGAGAAGCTGATTGACATAGAGCCTAAGAATGACATCAGCCAAACTGTCAATAGACGAGCTAATACAACAATATCCTCCATATTATGAGGTATTGATGGAAATACTAAAGTCCAACGAGAAGATCCTAATTCCTTTAATAATTTTGTGGGGAGTGTCTAAAAATACATAGAATCCTCAATAGCATTCTATGATTTTGTGGAAAAGAGCATATCACCGGAATTACCAAATCCTTCATTGCATATTGTGGTTCATATTGATAGAAAACCATTTAAGAGGGTGCTCATTGATACCTGTTCCTCCATCAATCTCATCATCACCCTAGCCATCAAGCATCTCAACCTGCCATCATCCCATATCACATCATCCACCTTCACCTTGCGGGCCTTCAATAACGCTTCATGTTCCACTGTGGATAATATAGTTCTACCTGTCACAGTGGGGTGAAGACTATCCATGTAATCTTCCACATCTTGGAAGGGGCTATGTAATATAACATACTTCTTGGACACCCATGGATCAGGGAGATGAAGTGTGTTCCCTCGACATTGCATCAATATTTGAAATATGTACATGAGGGTAAAGTACATTACATTCAAGCCAATATTAAGCCTTTCAAGTATTGAAACTTAATATCAAACCCATATGAGCCATTGCTTCCATCTACCCACATTTCCATTCAGCATCTCATTGTTCAAACCTCCCCGACTAACATCACCTCATCAAAAGCACCTATCCCAAAGGCCTTTCTTGTAGTTGATCCTGCTTTTGCATCCAAAAGCATCAACTCAAGTCAATCCTCATCCACTTATATCATTTTTCCATCACACCTGAGCATCCCGCTAACCAACCATCATCTTCATTAGTGTTGGGAAAAACATTGGTTAGTTTTTCTATGGTTCAATTAATTGCCTCCATTTAATTGTCAACCCGGGGTAGCTCGTAGTCTTGTGAGCAGCCGTGCAAAATATATGCTTATAATTTCTCCTTCGGAGATGAGTCCCTTAGATTATGGTTTGGGGGGTATTTGGTATTCGTTGAAGTTTTTATTTAAACCAATAATCTCATGCTACGTCTAAGAAAATAGGACTGAAAGCATTTAAAAACTAAATTACTACCTTGCTAGAAATCATAAAAAATAGGGGAAATAATAGAGAAGTAAATTAATCTATGAAAATAAATACAGAAAATAGGGGAAATAGGGAAGAACTCTATTGTAAGTGGGCCCACGCTTCCAAAAGGTTCTGCCCATGGTAGACTATCACCGGATGCTTTAGAAGATTTTTACAGGAAAATACTCAGAGATTTTATTAACAGTTGCAACAGAAGAAAATTACAAGAAAAGTCTAGGGGGTCTTCTTCAGGGGTGGCCTGCATATTTATAAGATATGTGGCCACACCCTATTACAATTCTCAGAATGAATCAAAAAATGATTCATTGTTACAACTACTTGCTTAATTGAAGGAATCGGGAAAAATATCATGATATTTCAGCGTATTCTATTTCTAGAATACGTCTGATATTTATTTGCCTGATTTACATAAATCATTTATGTATCAGCTAGAAAATGGGTGATGAGTCATCTTTGATATTGTCCCATGTCCAGTTTCAATGTTGGAATTCCTTTCATGCTAGTTGTTAAAGTTTCGCTCTATTCTACCGACCACAGAGTCATGTTGTAGTTTGGTGTTAGTGGAAATCAGGCATCGCATCTGAAGAAGTCGGGAAGTAGGTGCCTTGTATGTAGAAGTTAGGAAGTAGGTGCCTAATGGGAAGTAGATGCCTAATGGAAATAGGCACTTTAAGGGAAGTAGGCACCTAATGGGAAGCAGACGCCTAACAGTTAAGTGTCGAATGGAAGTCAAGCACTTCAAAGGAATTTGGGTGCCTAACTTCATACCTCTTCATCGATATTCCATAGATGTTTTTCCTTCATAAAATTGCAAGTGCCAGGTCCGAGTGGGACCTCGATGAAAACATGCCAAAATGCAACAATTTCCACTAAATCTACACAAATTACACTTAAAGACAAATATTAGAGAACATGCAAAATAAACTATTAATTATATATATAATTTCCATAAAATATTTATATCTACAAGAAAATATGTCACACATTATGGGGAAAAGAGTACAAAAAATGAGCAATTATATGGCTCATCATCCCCCCATGCTTAAGGGGTGGCACGTCCCTATGCCACTTTGAACTGGTAATTACCAGTTCTATTTACAACATCCCAGTAAGCCCTGTTGGTCTGTGTCCTCTTCTTCTTAGCGGCCTTGGATTTTTCTTTGTCCTAGGGCTTTCACCCCTTTGGTGCCTTGGGAGTGGTTGTCTCCTGACCCTACTATTTTTGGCGTTTGCTGCACCGAACTGGTTCACTTGGCCCTGCTCTCTTCTTGGGTGGTTCTCTAGTCTAGGCCACCTTGCCTTTTTCAATGTTCAGATAATAACCAGAGAAACTGGTGGCATCCTTCTAGAATGCAGGCTCAACCATTTTCTAGTACTCATGGTGAAGGGGCAACTTTTCACCCACAGGCACTGATTCTTCATCACCAAATGGGATGCTAGATTTCTTAGCAACCCTGGCTATGGGTAAATCTACCCCTATTGGGTCAAGCTCAGGTTCAGCTTTGACCTCTATTTTTGCCACTAGGGGAGTTCTGCTACTTGATGCTAGATCTTCAGGTTGCATAGGGCCTAGAAATCCCATCCTCATAAAATATGCCTTCATCCTTGAAGGCTTTCCATCCTCCAACCCATACAAGTACCAGAACTACTCAGGTTGGGCAACTAGAATTTTCTTATGAGGCCTACTAGATTGCTCCCTAGCCTCTTTTTCTAATTCCTTAAGGGATTTCTTAGAGGCCTTCTTCCAATTCTTCTTGTCTACCTTAATTTCCTCCTTAAGCTCCTCAAATTTTTATTTTTGGGTAGCAAACAAATTCTTTGTTGCCTCCCATTCCTCATCAAAATCTAGCTCTGATTCCTTATCAGATTCGATGCCCAATGCCTTCAACTCGACAACTCTCACTCTAGTTCTAGGTCATCACTGAGATGGCCTTATGGCTTTTTATTTTGATCTCAACTTGATTTGTTGTACCCTAGGGTGTGTTGGTGCAACTATTATTTCCTAGTGTATAGGGGATTCAGGCTACTGAGCCTCTTTTTCCTCTGTAGCAAATTGTTGCTCAATAGGGACTACTTCTTCCTCCTGAGGTTGTCCAACCCCTGCATCAACTAGAGAGTGCTCTATCTCTCCCTCCTTGCCTAAAATTTGAGGCTCTTCGACCTCCATCTCCTTTTCCTCCTCATCTCCTTCCTTTGTAGATTGTTCTACATTTTGAGGCTCCTCAACCTCAACTTCATCCTCCTAAAGTATCTACTCTATAGAAGGAGACGTAGAACAAGGCTGCTCTACTTCCATTATAGCAACATCTCCCTATTCTATTTTTGTATCAGTAGGGGGCACCTCTATTGCCCCATCGATCTGCACTACCACATCAACTTTGGTTGGCTACTCGACTCCTACTGGTCTACCCTACAACTACAATTGTCTTTATAATTGCCAAATTGTTTGATACAATTCATGCATTTTTAATGCAACCTCCTTTTGAGACTCCTCAAATAGAGCTCATTCTTATTTAAATTTGGCTTCCCAAGTGGAAGCCTACTCTCTTAAAACCTACAACTATTGCTGCAAATCCTCCACTTGACCTTCTGGTGGTACATCTTCCATGGCCACCTCCTATTGAGGAGTTGGCCCACTAGAAATGTCCTATAAAATGTGGGCCAAGTACTCCTCCTTATTAAGCTCATCGATTGGTGTATCCTCATCGGATGAGCTTGAAACCACCCTTGATGCTTTTATTCTTCTACTTCACATCCTAGTGGAAATGGGTATGAAATCCTGCTCTACCTCATATTCAAATTGAGGGGTAGAAGGAGACAGAGCCTGTCCTACTTCCTCTTCAAATTGGGGAAAAATAGGGGATGAGGCTTATCCTACTTCCCTTATAGTTTCTGTAGGTTGGGATGCAGGCATCATCTCTTCTCGTTCTATCACCTCCTAGGTTGACTGTTCATTTTGAATTGGCACCTCCCCCTCTGCTTGTGCCCTTGTCACTGCACTAGTGCCCATAATTTCCTCAATTATCACATTTCTATGTGACTCCACATATCGCACCAAGGCCAAAATCAGGCCATGGTGAGCCAGGGCAGAGGTTGTGCCTGCCTGGTATCACCTGGCCTCATCTCTAAGGGTGCATGCAAGGTAATGGGGGATATTGATTTTATCCCCATGTAGGATGTGATTGAGAAAATAGAAGTGATTGGCATTCAGTGTAGAGTACCTACCAGAACATGTGAAGAAGTGGGTGATCTACTCAAAAAATACCCTCCAGAGCTCGAGAATGTGTTATTTTGGCAAGCCAATGCGCGTCAGGTGCTCGGTTGGTGCTCCAAAAAATATCTATGCATAGAGGGTAAGGTTATCCTCCTTGTACATGTGCTCCCCTATCAGAGGGAGGCCCATAACTCTAGTGATATAGTCCTCAGTGACTAGAATCTCTAGCCCTCGCATGTGCATGACCCCATCTCTCATTGATGCCACAAATTCATTTGCCACCATCGCATCCTAGCCTTGAATGACCAGTCAATAGTAGTCCATCCATTCTATAACATCAAACTATGTTTGGACATCTACAAAAATGCTCAAGTAATCGATCGACTCACTCTTCTTGAGGTCATGATTCTTTGATTTCCCCCCATGCTTTTCCTTTAGTTCATAATTCACTTAGGGATGCTTCCGATTCCTCTTCAAATTGCTACTATGCTTCACTTCTCTATTTTTTATTTCTCTGAAGGTGGCTTCATAGTAGCTGGTAAGAAACTTTTTAAAACAACTACTTTCATGCACGTAGGTGGTTAATTACCATAATCAATAGTGATTATGGTTATCCATAATAAATTTCCTTTGAGCATGTGCCCGATTGTGCGGAGATGATAACCATAAATTGTTGACCAATCAGAGGTATGCCACACAACACCATGCCAAGTGGATTTGTTCAAGTGGTTAAGGTAATAATGGGGGGTTGTGCTGGCACATTTCCATAGACACACATGTTCATGAAAACAATATAGACAAAAAATAGAAAATTTAAACATGCACCTAAATTCGTTTCGTGGGTGCATATGCGTAGATATCCATGGTGCATCGCTATTGGTTGGCATTTGATGATTGGGAAAACTGCAATGGACAATGATGGCCATGGTTCCCATGCAATGAATTTTCTTTGATATGATTGGTTCTTGGTAGCTGCAATGTGATTTATTCAAGAAATCCTACAAAATTCAAAACAAAAATTAGAAAAAATGTATCTCCTTGGGATGACAAACATCCCCTCCTCAAAAGTTGGTTGATGTCAAATTTTAATTTTGTCCATGGTATATTTGAATTTGCACGTGCATGGGGTGCTGACGTGGCTCGGGCCACATCCCAATGTTGACGTGTTATTCTATCAAGGTAGAAAATGGCCACAATAGATGGAAATCAGGCACCTTTTTTGTATGGAAATCAGGCACCTTCTTTTCAAATTATGGCATGCAGGTGCCTTGGAAATTGAAAATAGGCACCTTAGGAATTAGATGCTTTGCTTAACATGGGAAGCAGGCGCCTTAGCAATCAGGCACTCTACTTAACATGGGAAGCAGACACCTTAGCAATCAGGCGCTTATGCCTAACATGGGAAGCAGGCACCTTTTTGCTAACTATCGAGTGTCGTACTTATAAAAATAAACTTTATACACAACTTTTTTTTTTACATATGCTAAGAATATTTGGTGTTAGTTTCCCAAAAATTAGAAGTCGGTCATTCTCTTAGAGAAACCAAGAGTCAGGCATTGATCTACCAAAAAATGGGATGCAAGTACCATATTCATAACATACTAGGAGTCAGGCACCATAAAGTGTATAACGGGAAGCAGGTACCTTCTACCATACAATGGGAAGTAGGTACCTTATACCATACAATAAGAAGCATGCACCTTCTACCATACAATGAGAAGTAGGTACCTTCTATCATACAACAAGAAGCACATACCTTCTCTCATAATGAGAAGTAAGCACCTTCCCATAAAATACAAAAAATGGTGCTTCTATTTTATTCAATGGGTGTTGACTTGTCCTTGTATATGCGTTATCAGGTTGATCAGGCCCTTCAGTGCTTTTGATTGAAAAATAGGAATAAAATCAGCATCCACCCCTGAACCAGTAGTTGAGTGTTTTATTGTCCAAAGAGACCAATCCAAACACTCTTGTGCAGGTTCAAGTTTAGTATTCCCCTCTCTAAATGGGGACTAGCTACTCCTACTACAAGAAAATTCTCCTAGAAATCTTGGAAGGTGCAGGTTCATGGATCCTGTGCTTGTTAGGCCTAGGTTTCCCAGGCTACCTAACAACTGCACAAAGGGCATTGTTCCTACAAAACAAAAACACAACTAAAAAAAAGAAAACTTTGAAAGAATAATTGTCTTTGGGACTATGTGGACTAGGTCCACATCTTACTGACTCAAGATAAAATTAGAATCAACTAGGGTTTCCCCCATGCCTAATCTAGACTCAATCATGTATGCTTCAGACACATGGTATGGACGTAGGCGGTGGCCATTGACTATTAAGGTAATGTTGCTATCATCTATTGTTTTGATCCTTACAGCCCCATTGTTGATGACTTCAGTCACTTCATATGGCCCCATCCAATGTTGCATGAGCTTGCCCTTCCTTTCCTAGAACTAGGAATCATAGAGTAATGCCCATTCTCCCACTTTAAGCTGCTTTGGCCTGGTGTGGTGGTCATGCCACTTGGCCCTTTATTTTTGAATGATCTCTATTTTCTATAGAGCCTCAAGGTGGTATTCATCCAGCTGATTAAGCTGCTGAATTATTTCTTTTTGTGCATCATCCAAATTTATATTCAATTCTATAATAGTCCTAAGTGTTTTGACTTCAAACTCTATAGGCATCATGGCACTTTTCCCATAGACTAACTAAAATGGTGTGAAACTAGTAGTAGTCTTCCAGGTGGTCCTGTAGGCCCACACTACTTCTAGTAATCTAGTAGCCCAATCCTTCCTATGTTGTTGCACTATCTTTGTCAAGATATTTTCCAACTCTCGATTGGTCACCTCAACTTGCCCATTCACCTGTGGATGGTAGGGAGTGGTTTTGTTATGCCTGATTTTGTATTGTTGCATGAGTTCTTGGATCATCCTTGAAGTAAACTAAGGTCCTTGATCAGTTGTGATCTCCCTTGGGACCCCAAATCTTGTAAAAATTGATGAATACAAGAAATCTGCTATAGTTTTCTCCTTTGAATCATGCAAAGCCTGTACTTCAACCCACTTTGTCACATAGTCAATACAAACTAGGATATACCTCTTACCTCCTGACTATGGATTAATAGGTCCTACGAAGTCCATCCCCCATTTATCAAATGGTTCAATGTGAACATGTGGTTGGAGTGGCATCTCATCTCTGAGAGTAGGTCTGCCCATCCTCTGACATTGATCACACTAGCTCACATGCTTGGTTGCATCCTTGAATAGTGAAGGCCAGTAATAACCAACTTGCAACACTTTATATGCAGTCCTTCTTCCTACAAAATGGCCACCACAAGGTTCATCATGGCAAGCCTTCAGTATTTCAATTATTTCATTCCCAACAACACATCTTCTCATGATTTGATCAGGTCCTATTTTGAACAAGCACCCATCAATCCATGAGAAATCTACACTTTTCTCAATTAAAGTCTATTTTTCATGAGGTAAAAGTGTAGGGGATACTTTACCAGTGGCTAAATAATTAGCCATATCTACGTACCAAGGTATCTGATCATTTAGAGCAAACAAATGCTCATCTAGAAATTGGTCTTCTATAGCTGCATAGTCTGGAGGTGTCAACCTGGACAAGAAATCAGCTACCACATTATCCTTTCCTAGCTTGTCCACTATTGTCACATCAAATTCCTACAAAAGCAATAACCATCTGATAATTCTACCACTAATCCTAGGTTTGTTTGTCAAGTATCTGATCGTTGAGTGGTCAGTGTGTACAAATACCTGGTAACCTGTAATGTAATGATGAAATTTGTTAAGAGCATGTATTACTACAAGAAACTCCTTCTCTATGATAGTATAATTGAGTTCAACACTTATGAGGTTTTTACTAACATAATAGATGGCATAAAAATCATCACCATATTTCTATCCCAGTATTGAGCCTATTGCATTGTTAGATGCATCAACATATATGTGAAAAGGTATGGTCCAATTTGGACCTCTCAACACTAGAGCAGTAATTAGTTTTTCCTTTAAAGTGTTGAATGCTTGTTCACATTCTTCAGTCCAGACAAACTCTGCATATTTAGTTAACAATGTGGTAAGAGGTTTAGCAGTTTTTCTAAAGTCTGATATAAACCTCCTATAGTAACCAGTTGATCCTAGGAAACTATGGATATCCTTTTGTGTTTTGGGAGTAGGTAGGGTTTGGATGACTTCTATTTTATTTCTGTCTACTTTGATCCCATATGCAGAAAGGTGATGTCCTAAAACTATCCCTTCCTGCATCAACATATAGCATTTCTCATTGCTTAAGGATAGGTTAGTTTCCTCACAATGTTTAAGTGTCTTTTCTAGATTTTTTGTGGCAGTTTCAAAAGTTTCACCATATACAGTGAAATCATCCATATATACCTCCACAGTCTCTCCAATCATATCTAAAAAAATGCTAAGAACTACCCTCTGAAAGGTGGCAGGTGCATTGCATAGACCAAATGGTAAAACTCGGTAAGCAAATGTCCCCCATGGACAAGTGAAGGTGGTTTTATCTTGATCTTCCTCCCCTATTTGGATCTGATTGTATCCACTGAACCCATCCAGGAAAGAAAAGTACTTCTTGCTTGCTAAGGTGTCAAGGACCTGATCTATAAAGGGTAAAGGGAAGTGGTCCTTCTTAGTTGCTTTATTCAGCAACCTGTAATCAACACAAATTCTCCACTTTCCATTCTTCTTGGGCACCACCACTAATGGTGATACCCACTCACTATCTGAAATGGGGTAGATGAATCCAACTGTGAGAAGTTTTTGTAATTCTGCTTTGACAATTTCTTTCATAGTTGGGTTCATTCTCCTCTGTGGTTGTCTTACTGGTCTAACCTGGTCTTCCAGATATATCCTATGAGTACAGGTCTCAGGAGCTATTCCTCTCATGTCAGAATACTCCCAAGCAAAGGCATCTTGATATTTTTCCAATGTTTGTTTCAGTTTGGTCTATTGTTCAACTATCAACTGGTTATCTATGTTCAACATTCTACCAGGTGCAACTTCTATTTGCTGAATATGGTGGTCTTTTACTAATGGCAACTCAGGAGGAGGACAGGAGGGTTCTCCTTAAAAAAAGTGAGATATCATCTTATCCTCATCACTTTCATCTTCCAACTCCTCAAGTGTCATGACAGGTTGGATCATTGATAGACCACCAATATTTTGATTCTCATCCTCAGGTTCTCCCAACAAATCTGCAGACTATGCAGGTGGATGTATGATCAGTTTCTTTATATTCTGACCATCTGAAATGGTCATTTTCCCATCTCTACAACTTATGTAAGCATCAGATATTGCCAGCCAAGGTCTACCTAAGATTAATGGGTATCCACCTAGTCCAGATTTAGATTGTAGCACTAAGAAATCTGTTGGATACTCCCATGCATCTACTGTAATAGTGATATCTTCCAGTATTCCTTCAGGGAGTACTGTAGATCTATCTGCCAACTGTAGCATAGTTTTAGTGGGCTTTAGATTAGTCAATTTTAGTTTTTGCATGGTCTCCTAGGGCATGACATTGATGGCTGCCCCCAAATCTACTAGTGTGTTGGGTAAAACACAACCTTCTATTTTTACAATCAACACAGGGCTTCCTGGATCTAAGTACTTCTAGCTATAGGTATTTCCTAACATGAGGTCAGCTAACTGACCTACCAAACTGATTTTTTTAGTTGGTTTCCTCCCTAGTTTCTTGAGGCACAACTCTCTTATGGCCTTTCCATAAATAGGTATGTCTCTGATGGCCTGAAAGAGAGGGATTGTGATTGTTAAGTTTTTTAAACTAGAGAGGATATCAAACTCTATTTGTATTGGTTTCTTGGGTTCTTACAACCTTTGTGGAAAAGGTGGAACCTCCTCTTTGTTATGTACAAGTGTTGATTCTTCTTCTACCTCTTCTATAAGGGGTGATTCCCATTTCTCTATCTCTATTGGTTCCTCTTCTTCTACAAGAGGAGTGACTTCTACACCTACTTGCTTTCTTGACCTTAACTAGATAGGATCATAATATACCTTAATATTATACATAGGGTACATCTCATTTTCCATATGATAGGTTGGTTGCTTGTTGTTTGGGTTTGTTGTTGGTTGTGCTGGTAACTGAGGAGTCCTTGGAGTAGGAAGAGTAGGTAGACTTGGCTGTGGTGGAGTTGGAGCAGGATGTTGTGGATACTGATTCCAAGCATTCTGATTTCTCCACTACTACCCAGGCTACTGGTATTGGTTCCAAGGGTAAGGGTTGTAAGGATTTACTCCTTGGGGAAATGGATTCCAAGGTTGTTGACCATACCAACCCATATTGGGTGGTTGGGCTTGACCTTGGTTTTGGTAATTGTTGCCCCCATAGGATGACATTCCTGATTGCATATTATTACCCATAGGATACTATTGCTAGTTCCTCCTATTACCCATGAAGTATACCTCTGCTACTTCAGGTTCCTCTTTAGATTTCATTAATTGTGGACACAACTTCATTTTATGATCCTTCTTACAGACAACACATACACAAACTTTGTTTTTTAGGCACTCATTTTTAGGGTGTTTGCCTCTACATTTAGGATAGAAGTAGGCCAATGCTGCCTCATTCTCCTACTTCTTTCTCTAAAGTAGAAGAGTATCCATTTGAAGAGCTAGAGATGATAACATCTCACTCTTAAGGTCCTCTAGCATGTTGCCTATTTCTATTTTAGTGATAGTGGTTGACTGCTTAACATTTCTAGGGGTCAACTTACCCTTTCTTCTTGAAAATTTTTGACACAACTATCGAATATCATCCATTTGGTGTTGGTAAATGTCTCCCCTAGAGATCATGTTTAAAGCTTCCAAGGATTCATTTGTCAGTCCTTTCAAAAAAATGCTTCTTAGGGACCTATCTCCTAGTTTTGAATGGGGTGATCTTTGCAAATTGAAGCTAAATCTATCCCAATATTCTTCCATAGATTCCCCTTCCTTTTGGGTCATGTCTAGGACTTCCTCTCTCGCATCTCTTGCTCTGCCAAAATCTTGATACTGATCCAGGAAAAGTTTCTTCAATTATTCCTAGGTAGTTATCCATTTATCCCCCAAGCTGATGAACCAGTGCAAAGTTGAATCATCAAGGGTGGAAGGGAATAATTTTAGTTTCTGAGCATCTATGGTGTAATCCATAGATCTACATAAAACATCAAATTTAAATAGGAACAGATCTGGATCTTCTATTGGTAGTCCTCTAAAGGTTGGAAGGTGGGCAGGAGAGATATGTTTCATCTTGTGATCTCCTCCTGCCTCTCCTATTGGAAAACTAAAACTAGTGGATGTTTCCTCTAGATTTTCTACCATTCTGTCCACTACTAGAGTTTCTACCCCTGCTACTTTCAAAGTAGCTATCAATGCTTCTAGTTCATTTCTTTTATCCTTCAAAAGGATGGATAAGTCAGCATTTGAGATGGTTCCATCTAATACTACTTGCCAACATTCAACATTCAGTAGATCTTCCTCAGATTGAACTCTACTTATCTTCGACCCTGCTCTAAGATTCTATTAGATTATTTCAGAAGGGTCTTGTGCAAATAGTGGGTGTTCCCACCAATGCACAGGTGGAGATTGTGATGGTGAGAGTTCAATCTCAGGTTCAGGTTCTACTGAAGTAGAAGGATTCTGAGAAACAACTTCTTTATTTTTGACAAAATGACCGTCTGGTCCCCTATTCTTAGGTGGACTCATACAAAGTTTCAGATGAAGGTTTCTGAAGAAAACACTCTAAACTACTGTAACTATGCTTCCTTCAGAACAAGAAATTATAATGGCTACTCCCCGACAATAATGCCAAAATGTTGGGCAAAACATTGGTTAGTTTTTCTATGGTTCAATTAATTACCTCCATTTAATTGTCAACCTGGGGTAGCTCGTAGTCTTGTGAGCAACCGTGCAAAATATATGCTTATAATTTCTCCTTAGGAGATGAGTCCCTTAGATTATGGTTTGGGGGTATTTGGTATTCATTGAAGTTTGTATTTAAACCAATAATCTCATGCTACATCTAAGAAAACAGGACTGAAAGCGTTTAAAAACTAAATTACTACCTTGCTGGAAATCATAGAAAATAGGGGAAATAATAGAAATAAATTAATCTATGAAAATAAATACAGAAAATAGGGGAAATAGGGAAGAACTTTGTTGTAAGTGGGCCCACGCTTCCAGCAGGTTCTGCCCATGGTAGATTATCACCGGACGCTTTAGAATATTTTTATAGGAAAATACTCAGAGATTTTATTAACAATTGCAGTAGAAGAAAATTACAAGAAAAGTCTAGGGGTCTTCTTTAAGGGTGGCCTGCATATTTATAAGATATGTGGCCACACCTTATTACAATTCTTAGAATGAAATAGAAAATGATTCATTGTTACAACTACTTGCTTAATTGAAGGAATCGGGTAAAATATCATGATATTTTAGCGTATTCTATTTCTAGAATACGTCTGATATTTATTTGCCTGATTTACATAAATCATTTACGTATCAGCTAGAAAATGGGTGATGAGTCATCTTTGACATTGTCCCATGTCCGATTTCAATGTTGGAATTCCTTTCATGCTGGTTGTTGAAGTTTCACTTTGTTCTATCGACCACAGAGTCATGTTGAAGTTTGGCGTTAGTGGAAATCAGGCATCGCATCTGAAGAAGTTGGGAAGTAGGCACCTTGTATGTAGAAGTCAGAAGCAGACACCTAACAGTTAAGTGTCGAACGAAAGTCAAGCACTTCAAAGGAATTTGGGCACTTGACTTCGTACCTCTTCATCGATATTTCATAGATGTTTTTCCTTCATAAAATTGCAAGTGCTAGGTCCGAGTGGGACCTCGATGAAAACATGCCAAAATGCAACAATTTCCACTAAATCTACACAAATTACACTTAAAGACAAATATTAGAGAACATGCAAAATAAACTGTTAATTATATATATAATTTCCATAAAACATTTATATCTACAAGAAAATATGCCGCACATTATGGGGAAAAGAGTACAAAAAATGAGCAATTATGTGGCTCATCAATTAGTTGCATCTCCCATTTCACAAACACCATTCACCTTTTTAGCCCAACCAAATCCACCAACCACTAACAATTCCATCAAGACTAGTACACCTCAAACTTCACCACCCATTATATCATAGATAGGTTCACCTATATGAGAAGAGCCATCACCAAGAGAACCATCACCTCCATATTAGCCGTAAACCACCATTGAAGCATCTACCTTAGCACCTTAACCATCTACATCCCTATTGTCTCAAGTTATGGTTCATCTCGCTAATCCAGGTATTGGTGAGTACATTGTTGAGAGTGTCACAGTAACACCATATATCCCATCTATCAAATATTACGGTTGCCTGTGCGATCCATCTTTAGTTATAGGTGTAGTGTACACAATGGATTCCCAGCCAAATAAGATCAACTTTATCTATGGGAGAGTGGATTCTTCATCCAATCCACCACCTCCTAATGAGGAACCCATAAAAGAGTTTTGTGCCAACCTAGAATATTTATCCAACCCATATTTTCCCTTGATATTTTTGTAGGGTTAAGTGGTAGGGATTCGGTCTTGGGTGACATGAACAGGGTCCACATCACATTATTGAGCTTGAATATTGAGAAGTGCATGATCGCTCTAGCTTAGGATATGGGCCATCTACCTCAAACTCTTCTTTTGAGCATACATTCCAACGACTCACTCTTGAGTACGAAGAAGAGGATGAAGAGACGCAACCCAATGATGACGATGATGATAGTGATGATGAATATCTAGACCCTAACTTTGTGTCTTATTTAAATGAGATTTTTTTGAAGATTACATTGCGTACAACTATGATTGATTACATTTTTGATGATTATATATTCGATGAGGATTTTGAAAAATTTTAACAGATGGGAGCAAACCTAGATTAGATCATTCATATTTTTGATGGTCCTCAAGAAGACGTGGTCCCTATTTAGCCCATCTAAAGAGATGAGTGTTACACTACAATGTTTCCAATAGATCACACCATCTTTTGCTTTAATAAAGAGTGTGAGCACCCTGATCTATATATGCCACCACCACCTCGGTTGCTCCTGTAGTATCATCATTCACCCATCATAGATCAATTTAAACCTAGAGAGAGTGAGAAAGATAGTTCACTCCCAAAATTGTGGCCAACCCATTTCCACCAAGTTAACATGATTTTTATGTACTTATTCACCCCATTCCGTAACCCGTATAATTTGGCGAAGTCAATTTCGATTGATGCTAGCCTTATCACCATATACAGGATTTCATCCCCACCATCCATCACTAAATTTATCCTATTCGAAGAGTTTCTAAGAGATTCAAACACTTACATCCCTCAACAACCTTCACCTTTGTCTGCTTTTCTTTTTCAAACCGAAGTAGAGGAGGCATTACCCAAGTCCTTTGAGCATGTGGAGGATGATATCCATCTCATCCCAAATACACATCGGTTGGAAGAAGGTTCTCATCTGCTTATAGAAGAATCCATCGATGTGAACCTGAGTCAAGATGTGGATAATCCACAAATAGTGAAATTAGCAAAATATTTTTCCATAGAAGAGAAAGAGCGCATGTTAAACATCTTGAAAAGGAAGAAAGAGATCTTTGCATGGTATTACAAGGACATGCATGGCCTTGATCCAAATTTGGTGGTCCACAACCTCACATTAGCTCCCAAAACTAAGCCATTCAAGAAAAAACTAAGGAAACTTTAGCCTACCATTGCACTCATTGTAAAAGAAGAGCTACAAAAATTATTAGATGTGGGTTTCAGCGTACCCATTGATTATCTAGAATGGATCTCTAACATGGTATCTATTTGCAAGCCATATGGGGGGTACGCATATGCAAAGACTTTCGAGATTTAAACAAAGCGTACCCTAAGGATGATTTTTTGCTACCAAACATCGATCAACTTGTAGACTCTTGTGCAGGCCATAAAATATTTTCATTAATGGATGGTTGTTTAGGATACAATCAAGATTCAAATTAATCCTGAGGACCAATACAAAATAACATTCACTACACCTTGGGGGACATTTTGTTACAAGGTGATGCCATTTGGTATTAAGAACATAGGAGCTACTTATCAATATGTCGTGACGTATATCTTCCATGACTATATGCATAAAATAATTGAAGACAATGTGGATGATCTAATTACAAAATAAAAAATATGTCTTGAGCACATTGAAGTACGAAAAAAGTCTTTGATCGATTGCTTGAACATAAAGTGAGGTTAAATCCTAAGAAGTGCGTATTCAGTGTCACATCAAGTAAAATTATAGGATTTATTATCTCTAAGTGAGGCACTAAAGTAGACCCTAATAAGGTCAAGGCCATTATTGAAATACCACCTGTAAAAAATCTTAAAGAGTTGTACAGTTTACAAGGAAATATTCAATCAATTTGATGATTCATTGTACAACTCTCAAACACATGCAAGCCATTCAATCGCTTACTACAAAAGGGGGTGACCTTTTCATGGACAACAGAATGTCAATAAGCTTTTGATGACATCAAGAAATATATAGCTTCCTCACCAGTACTTGCGCTGCCTCGTCTATGAGTCCTTTTTCACCTTTATATGTTTGCAACAGATTTTGCATTAGGGATGATGCTTGCACATAAGAACATAAATCATAAGGAGAAAGCAATTTATTACATTAGTCAAACATTGGTGAGTTATGAAATGAGATATGCTTACATTGAGAAGTTGTGCTTAGAAATGGTTTTTACCACTAAGAAACTCATACATTATATGCTAAGTAACACTACCTATGTCATAGCTAGAGAAATTTCTTTACATTACATGATGACTTGCACATACAATAACACTCGAACCACAAAATAGATAATGCCCTTAACGAAATTTGATCTCGAATTCATTAGCCAAAAATCCATCAAAGGTGAGGTGATAGCCAATCAACTTGCAAAAGGTCCATTTCCAAATGATCATCCACTTCTTATAGAGCTTCCCAATGATTCGGTCTTTTTTTATCATTGAATAAGAATAACTAGTCCCTCTTGAGGACAATTTTGACATCACTCTCTTCTTTGACGGATCAAAGTGTGAAAAAGTACAAGGTGTTGGAGTCGTATTTTATACACCCGAAAGAATGCCAATTACTTTATCATTCAAACTTGAATTTCCATGTATAAATAACAATGTAGAGTACAAAGCCTTAATCTTGGGGCTTTAGTTAGCACTAACTATGAGCATTAAATGTATAAGCATTTCTGGTGATTCCCAACTTGTAGTTTACCAAATCAAAGGAACTTACCAATGCAAAGAGCCAGTATTGAAATAATATCATGAAGTAGCAATGAAGTTGCTAGTCAATTTTTACTGGTACGAGATTGAAAACTTGCCTCGCTTGACTAACAAATTTGCAGATGCAATGGCTTATTTAGGATCATTGATTCCTATGAATGAACATGGATAAGTCCAACCACTTATCATCACAAAAATGTCCAAATATGCAATCGCACGAGTATAATATGAAGGTGAGAAGAATGTTTGTTTAATCCATACAGATCCATATGATTCTCATCTTGATCAAATCAGAGACTTTATCAAGTTTGGGACCCTCCCATAAGATTTAACGTAAACTGCAAAGAGAACATTCAAAAAAAAAGTAGCTTGTTACACTCTCTTGGGGGATGTATTGTATAGACGTGGCTATGATGGAGTCTTACTTTGATGTTTAGATCCCGTAGAGGCATAAAGAGCCATAACTAAAGCCCATGATGGTACTTGTGGTGGCCACTTTAGTGGTATGGCCATCGCAAAGTATATTTTACGCATGGGTTATTATTGGCCCACCATGGAAAATGATTATTGTCAATATGTGAAGAAATGTCAAAAATATCAACATCACACCAATTTGACTCATGTACCATCACAAGCATTACAACCCATTCAAAGCCTTTGGCCCTTTTCACAATAGGGCCTAGATTTGATTGGCAAAAAATCACCTGATTCTTTAGGACAACATAAGTTCATCATAATTACCACATAATACTTCACCAAATGGGTCGAAGAAATTCCAATGACCACTACGACTAGACCTCGAATTGCAGAGTTCATACTCTAGCACATTATCTATTGTTTTGCAATTCCCTCGAAGATCATTTTTGATAATAACAAGTATTTTAAGAATAAGGATGCTCGAGCATTATGCAACAAGTACAATATCCAACACAGTTTCTCGACTTCTTACTACCCACAAGCTAATGGACAAGCTGAAGTGACCAATAAGACCTTGATAGCCATTCTCAAGAAACTTGTCAAATAAAATCATAGATATTGATACACTCAACTTCTCTTGGTATTATGGGCTTATCAAACAAGAATATGAACGCCAACCAGGGCAACATCTTTTTTATTGGTCTAAGGAGTTGAAGCAATCATACCTCTTGAGCTTGAGATCCCTTCTTTATGAGTTGTATTACAAGAATTCATATATGACGACACAACTAGACAAGCACGTCCATATATGACAACACAACTAGACAAGAACGTCTTGACCAAATTACACTCCTTGATGAAAGGTGAATCAATGCCTTAGAATATCTTTGAGTATATCAAGATCGCATCAAGCGTACCTATAATGCAAAAGTCCATCCTTGAGAATTCCAAGTAGGATATCTTGTTCTTAAATAGAATCAACAGAACACCAATGCATTGCCACACTTGAAAGATAAACTTGTAGCTAATTGGTTAGGTCCATACATTGTTAAACAAAATTTGGGTCCATAAACATATCGACTTGAAAATTTAGAGGGAACATTAGAACCTGAACTATTAAACATAATACACCTAGAGGTATTTTATGCATAATGTAAATTGCAAATATGTACATATACATGGCCAAAAAAAAAATTCATTTGTATTTCATACATCCATCCATACATCCCACCTCATTACATAGATGCATTTTAGGCATTTGTAAATTATCATGTTAGGGATCATTTGGTTAATTTGGATGATTGCTAGTCCACTATATATTTTTGCCTTAATAAGGGGCACCTCACATCAAAAATCACTCATAAAATCCATCAATCACAATAATTTGCAGCTTCCTTATGATCTTTTGATCATTAAGGGATTCACATAAAGTAGGATAGATACCACATAATTGTTAGCAATAATTATTATGCAGCCACTGACTATTTTGGGTGCACCATTTTAATTTTTAAAAGCTCATAAATAAAGTAACAAACCTTACACACCGCATTAATCCATAAGCAAAGTCCAAACATTTTCAATCACTCAACCACTCCTAGTGTTTTGAGCAATCTTGATTCAAAAATCAAACAATATTTAGAAGCAAAAATTTGTTCATGGTCAATCAAGTTTCCTCTTAGACCACACACATCAAAACACATAAAAATATTGTGAAGCTAAGGAATAATGAAGTCATGAGTTGCTATTTCCATAAAGTGAAAGGTTTCCACCATTCATCCAATTATGTGCATGATCTAGAATGCTACAACGTTGATAAAAGGACAAGATCCACCTTCATCTCCCCCCCCAAAAAATAGAAAATCCCTTGCTCTTTCTTAAAGCGAGCAAATATCCCAAAAGCATTGCAAAAGTAATAAAAAAATTCCTTGCTTTTCCTCAAAGTGAGCAAGTATCTAAAAAAATAAAAATAAAAAAATCCCTTGCTCTTCCTTAAAAAGAGCAAGTATCCCCAAAATCATCCCAAAGCAATAAAAATCCCCTTATTCTTCCTTAAAATGAGCAAGTATCCAAAAAGCAATAATAAAAAATCTAATTCGCTCCATTACAAAAATGAGCAAACTCAAAAATAAAATCCCCAAATTCCAATGCAATAAAAGAAGGGAAGGAGCTTGAATCCTTGGAATTCTTAGTATATCAAAAATTGTGGGGTGATCCTCATTACAACAATCGATTGAATGAAACCCAATTAGCAATGGGGTATCCTTATGCGTGGTGCCACGTCTGTCACATTAGCGACCTTATTTTGTATAGACCTATGGACACTCATGGATGAGCTAGCTTATTAGAATAAGTCACAATTGATTAGTTTGACCTAACTCATAATGGGAAATGAAAAATCATTGCACACACAGTTGGTCCTTGAGAAATTTGAGTCCATTAGGACAATCTTGCCATCATGAAGATCTACGAGATCACAGTCGAGTTTTTTCAAGGTCACTAAGATGTTGGAGTCTTTGTAAAAAAGCCATAGATAATCTATATAAACAATATATTACCATTTACATTATTACATATCATTATACAATATAAAATACCCCTAATTAAGCGATGAGAATACAGTTGATCAAGTGAAAGTCTATAACATACCAAATTATCATTAGAATATAAGCATTCATCATTCATTCCATCTATCACTACAACATTTCATATGCATCCATACATAAAATAAAACAAAAAAGTGTAATACACAAGATCATAATAAAAGCCACACACACACACACACATATATATGAATTGCATAGTATAAAATTCTCGAAGGTTGTATACATCACAACATTGAGGCTCTTAGGCAAAAATGAAGAGAACAAAAATAGGTAATAAAATGCTACTAGCAGGCACCACCATGACCCCGATGAGGCCCCTAGGCTGATCCCTATGATCTAGATGGAGCATGAAAGCCCAAAAACCAAGGCTGTGAACTTCTAGATCTAGACTCACTCTGCCTACTAGAGCTAAACACTGATGAAGTAGGAGATAGAGGTAGTGGAATGTTATGCTGACCTAGACTGTCCTTGAGCATCACAACATAATTAGCCTATCTCTAAGCAGCTTCCAAATATATCACTTGGCAAGTCGCTTGCTGGGATATCTCAGCACATAGAGTCACAATCATGGCAACATCTCCACCTCCACTAGGTCCACTTTGTGAACCATCATTCTCACTCTGTAGCCCATCATTCTCCTGCTATAATCGAGCAACCTCACCCTGTAGTTTGGTAATATCGACCTCATGAGACTTTTTAGTCTTCGCCAAGCTATCTCACTTAGCCTAGAGAATACCCCACTCCTCCTCAATATAGTGTGGATGACCCTACCCTCTATATCCTCCATCACCTCCACAACCACTACCACTACCACCAGATCCATCTCCTTCATATCCGCCAACCCCAAAACTAACATATGTGGGCTGCACATCTACCCCAAATTTTCCCCTATTACTGTTACCTTGACAGTGCTTCTACCGTTGACAAGCATGCTCACTCGTATCATTATCATCCCCACTAGAAACATCATCAACTGCATGACTAGGTGTCCATAGAGGCTACATCAAAAACCAAGTGTAATAGTCTATTGTTGTCCCTGCATCATCCACATCAAGGACATCCACTGCCTCATCATTTGTAGTGTCATCTACCATTAAAAACTTAGTAGTCACTTAGAGACTCAACTCACCACCTTACTGCTAGTACATCACTAGAGCATAAGGCACATCCTGTACCAACCCAAACTATCTTCACACTCGTGAGAACTAGATAAAATCCATATCTCACCCATGATGCTTAACTACCCATCTACCTCACCTAATCTATTGAAGCTGTGCTACATTAGTATTCCAAGTCAGACCTCACCACGACCTCCAATAGATATCACTGCAAATCAATGCACCCAACATATCCTGATACTCCTATGCACTGTAAACATGATGACTCAGTGAAGCCTCCTCCCTAGTCTGCCAACGAAGAGCACAAGGAAGTGAGTGATCCCACTCACAAGGTAGGCCCTCTGGTCGAGCAACTCTGATATGCTACCAAGCCCACAACTAAAGTAGTAGGTTGCAACCAAGACCCTTCCGTTCCCATATCTTCATGTCATACAACTCCACATACATCTAACATAGAAGAATGAGAGCCCATACACAAACTTGAGGCTCAGCTATCAAATGCAACATAATTCCCACCTATTTCCAAGGAAACCTAGAGCCCATGTTGTTAGGCAACAATATGTTACCTACAATATACATCATAAAGGTCTACGGTACCCCCAGGTTCTCATCCTTGTAAAGCTAGAGATATGAGATCCCATCCTTGCTGCAATCCACATCCCACTCATCTCCATAAATAAGCCTTAGTACCTCCTCTTTTTTATGGTCCACCCTGACTACTGAACCCTTGACAAGAACATGGAAGATGTGGTACACATCCTCCAAGGTGATAGTCATATCCCTTATCAAAAACTAACAAAAATCTCTATTAGGGTCCCATATCTCCACTAGAGCAGATAGATACTCCTCATCCAACCTGACAGTCTCCACTCGCCCATAGTCTACCAATCCTATAATGTCTAGTAGCTTCTAGTCATCATCTATGAGGGCCTTCCTCACCTTGGATATAACATGAGGCCATCTATGTCGAGCCACAATGAATTTCACCTGAAAGCATAAACAAAATCCATATCAGTACAAAAACAAAAAAAACACAAACACATTTCATGCATTTATTTTTATTTTCCCAAAAAAAAACAAACACATTTCATGCATTTATTTTCAATTTTCCAAAAAAAAACACACACACAAAAACAATACATGCTTTCATTTTCATTTTTCCACAAAGAACAAAACACAAAAACACAAAAATAGTACATGCTTTCATTTTCATTTTCCAAAAATAACGAAACACAAAAACACAAAAACACAAAAACATTGTATACTTTTATTTTCATTTTTCAAAATTTTTTTTACCAACCCCTTTATCAATATAAAAAAAAAACTCTTTACCATCCCCTCTTAATGTTTAAAAAAAAAATAACAAAAACAAAACAAAAACAAAAATAAAAACAAATAAACAAAATTATAATAAACCTAAACTAAAGAGTTTAGACCACCTACTTCAACATAGTGGACTCCGGCTTCCACTCCATTCGAGCCTCCAGCCTCCACACTACTTGTCTCACAACCAAAATACATCACTCACTCTCACTTAGACTTCTAATCAAATTCAATTGCACAAATACAAAATAAAATGACCATTCCCTATTTATAATAATGTTTTGCGATTGAAATCATGCACCTGCATTTTGTAGAGCGTGCAAAACCGTGCATACACGGTTGGTAGTACCAACCACAGACACACGGTTAAAGGGAGAATAAGTCGCACTTGCATGGTTAGCCAACAAAAAAAAATAAACAAAATGAATCCTCTTACAAAAACCAAACTCATCACGTCACATCACAACAAATATTTTCACAAACATCATCATCATCAACATCATTAAGCGATCCTAGTATCAAGTGACTTATCCTACACACCTAGCAGTTGCAACGACTGACAATCCATGCAATCTAGTAGGATGGATAGCTCACCATAAGGAAACTTACCCACAATCATAAAACACCATCATGTGTAGCCTCGAACAACAAAAACCTCAATATTTGGGTATGGATATGTTTAAGCTAATTTGCACAAGGTTATTTTAAGCCCTCTTCATTGGGTTACAAAAGCAAAAAATAATCAAATCACAATTTGGTAGCAATCAACAATCACTCGAGTATTGAATTCTCAGTGTGCTAGTTCCTAACAACTAAATTTCTAACAATAGCAGGGCCCTTGAACTCCGAATATGGTTGGTGGTTTTACCACAATATTTTGAGCATAATTGAAACCAAAGGAAAATTTGCAAAAACAAACCATCCTAAACTTGAGTCATCAAAAGTTGATTTCAATTCACCTTCATTCATCATCCACCTTTGGTCAATTGACTCATGGGTTTCATTATTTACCCATTCACCAATTAAGGGGGTAAGCAAAAAAATTAAAATTTCATCAAAAATTTCAAAAATCATTCATTCTTGAGCATCGAGAAGACTTGAGTCCATTTATCCATCCAATAAAGATAGGTATCTTTTGTTTTTGCACCGCATTGTGTTTCACACAATGCGGTACAAAAAAAGGGCATTTATAGACACCAAAACCTAAGCATCCACAAAATCATTATTTTGCACCCCACATCACCATCCCGCATAATAAAATTATATACCTAAGCCTAAACTTAGGTGTATAAAATCCTGCACATTATCCTATTTTCCAAATTTTAATAAATTTGGAAAATTAGCCTAGGATACCCTATCTAATCACTAGACATGTGTCCTAGCCACCTCACTACCCCACCTTGCCACATCTCACACACTCATGGCCCCTTTGTCCCTTTACAAGGGATATCCCTTACACCTCACTCCACTTGCAGCCACATCGTCCTAGTTATGTGAAACACCCTGGGTGAGTCACTTTAATTGCCCCTTTCATTTAACAACCTTGGATTACCACTTGGCAATCCAGGTTTGCCACCTCCCTTTTCCCTCAAAAACCTTAAGGGGACTAAAAATGCACCTTCACCCCATCAAAAAAATAAGGTTGAGAACATACATCGTCAGACTACTAGAATAGCACTATGAAATCATACGTATCTCGAGGAGATCAGGGATCTGAAGCCCTAAAGTCCATTTTTGGAGCATTCTACCATTCAATAAAAGCCACCCATCTGTGATTACACAGTTGAAACCACCCTCGTGCGGTTTCCTCATAACTTGTACATGGTTGACCAACCAGAATTGTACATTCGTGGTTGCTCAGAACCAGAAAACCACGACAAATAGATTGGTAAAAATTGATTTTTAGTAAGGCAACTTATATTTTATTTTTCTTTTTTCTACACCATATTCCATATTTCTGCAACTAGGGTTTACAATAGTAGTTTACATCTTGATCAATAGGTGCTACTAACTCTTGTATGATTTTCATGTGCATAGAAGATAGGTATTTGGAGAGCTGTTGAAGCTAAAGTGGCCCCCTCACTAGATATCATAAGCCCACTCACCCTTGAAGCTGTAGCTGAGGAGCGAAGAACACACAAAGCTTGTTGAAGAATTAGAATACCCCCATTATCAAATCATTGTAATCAGAAGAGAGACATATCCTTATAACATTACCCCCAAGACACTTGGGGTAATCCCAAAAAATATTGTAAAATTGGGAGATTCAGGCTCCCTTGTATCAATATTAATACAAAAGATCATTTCTTGCAATCTTCTCTCTTTCTGTTTCAAATACATTGTTTGTGTTCAGTTATTTTGGTTACACTTCTTAACATAGTTCATTCTTTAAGTATGATAGAAATATTGGTTTAATATCAATATGCATATATAGAAAAGACACATCAAATAGCAAGGGTAAGTTCGATCTAAAGATAAATAACACATGTTAGATCATTTTGACTATATATACCTTCAAAATTTTGGCCACTTGCGAAAGTGTCTATTCTTGCAAAGAGGATAAATCTATTAGTACCATATCATTTATCATCAAAACCTCATTAAACCACATAATATACCATTAATAATTACACATAAATCCATAAAAAATATATTTAAAAAGGTTTTCCAAGGGAGGGTTATGACACCTAATTCATGACTATAATAAAGTATTTATGGGTGCTTTCATTTCTTATGGTAACTCCTTCAAGAAAGCAATGGTAAACCTAGAGAAGGTGTTGAGATGATATCAAGAAACTAACATTTTACTTAGCCATGAAAAAAATTCTATATTAATGAATAAGGGGTTGGATTTAGATCATTATGTTTCATTCAAAGGTATTAAAATGGATAGGGCTAAGATTGAGGTCATCAGAAATCTCACAAACCTCTAAGATCCCAAAGATGTAAGAATATTTTTATGTTATGCAAGGTATTATAGGTGGTTTATTAAGAATACTAATGTTAATTTTTCTCCACTATTTTTTCTTAATGAAGGATACTAAGTTTGAATGGAACCTTACATGCCAAGAATCCTTCAATACTCTAAAGGCTAGGTTAGCCTCCATACTAGTTTTGCAATGACTACATTGGAATATTATATTCCACATCTACATTATTACCTCTAACATAACTTGAGGAGTGGTCCTTGGCCATAAGGATGTAACCTAATTATAATATATGATATACCTTATTGGTAAGAACCTTGTTGGGGCTAAACTAAATTATACTATGGTTGAAAAGGAATTTTTGGTAGTAGTTTATTCTATCAACAAGTTTTGACATTAAATCTTGGGTGATTAGGTTTTTTTTTTATGTTGATCACTTAGCTATCAAATACCTCATGAAAAAACCAATAACTAATGGTAGAATTATTATTATAGGAATTCAATATAACCATAGTGTATAAAATTAGTAAAAGATAAAGTCATGGATATTATTTCTAGACTAACCACATAGAAATTCACTCTGACAGAGGATAATTTTTTAGATGAACACTTGTTTTCTCTCTACTAACTCCATATGGTTTGTAGATGTAGCTAACTATGTGGTTATATGGAAGTTTTTAGCATAGTAATCAAATAAGGAATGAGAACAACTTGTTAGGAGCATCCCTTACACATGGATTGATGGGTACCATTATTATTTAGGTCATGATAATATTTTTTATAGGTGTTTCTAAGAAGATGACATCTCTAACATCCTATGACTTGTCATGCTAATCCATGTGTAGGAAACTTCATGATAAAAGAGACAACATTGAAAATACTGCATGTTGGGTACTATTGACCTAAGATCCATAAGGAATCTAAGAAGTATGTTGCATAGTATGATTATTTCTAGCATATAAGGAAGCCTACCCAAGCAGATGAGTTGCTTTTATATTGTAGCTAGTGGTACCCACGGATTTAATTGCAAGAAATAATTTATTATGTACTATGTCACGAAGTGGTTGAGGTGAAGGCCCTCAAGGTTGTGAGGAAGGAGAAAATTGAGTTCTTTTATGAAGAAAACTAGTTACAAATAAATACTTTTAGTTTACATTATATTTAATTATAGTACTCATCAAGAAGTATGAGATGCATTATAGGAAATCCATGCCATACCACCCCAAGCAAATATATAGGTGAAAGACACCAACTAGAAGCTAGAGAATATTCTTACTAAGATTATTTAGATACATTAATATGACTGGGCTAACCATTTTTCCAATGTAGTGTGGAAATATACAAATAAATGGAAGACCAAAACTTCATTCACCCCTTAGATTTAATGTATGATAACAATGTGGTCCTCTCAATTAAGTTTAAAGTAAGAACCTTGTGAATAGTACTACAATTGGGCACATACATATTAGAAGTGCATAACTAATGCATAGACCAAGTTAATATCTTGGATAAAATAAGATAGGAGGCCATGTTTCACTTTAAGGTAGAGAAAGAGTAAGTGGTATGATCACTTTATCAAGGATAAGAAAGTATAACCAAGATAATGGGATCTCCTATATAACTCTAGGTACAAGGACTTCAATGGTAAGCTTTAGACCTAATAACTTAGACCTTATGTAATTAACATATTGTACAATAATAGGGTAGTGATGTTACCCCATTGATGGCTAATGGACATTACCTGAAGCCTTATACTAAGCAAAATATAAGGGAGTATTTCATTACTTTGGTTTGAAATTAACAAAAAATCATCTTGTATAGGAAGCTTTAGAGTCTTCCACTTCGATAGATCCATAGAAATCTATTTTTAAAAACTATTTTGATGGTGAAAACCAGTTTTTTGATGGCATAAAATAGGCTTGTACCTAAAAAATAGCTTACTAGTGTGCCTACCTATTATAAGAACCTTATTTACAACATTTTGTTGACTAGTGCTATTTTGCTATAGTAGTTTCCCTCATATTGAACACCACACAATTGTGGTCTCACTTCAAAAATTGGGTCAAATAGGTAACATGTTCACTCTATTTTTTTATTTTGATATGCTTGATTGCTAAAAATGAACCAAGTGAGCATTTGTATCACCTAGACATTTGTAGTATGTAATACTGCAACATTTTTAGAGGAACAACTCAACTTATAATGATTACAACAATCAAATAATATTCAACCCACTCTAACTATAGCTCACTATTGTACATGCAAGGTCACATTTCTATTTACAATATCATAGCAATATTTACCAATAAATATTCATATATACTAGTTATAGTCTACTATAGTGGGTGCACTTCTAGTGTGGCAAGTATCTCTTTTACCACTATAGCTAGTTGTAGTAACATACTATGATCATTTGGTCTATCTAACACATATGCTCCCTCACATTAGCTTGCTATAGTTTGGTCTCCATATAACCTGTTTATGGACAACCAAACAATTTAGTTGGGAGGATATGTGCACTCTTTTCATGTGGCTATATAACATTTGAGGAATTATCCATATGTCATTTGACTATTATGGATCAAACAAAGCAACACTTTTTGGATGATGATGAAAGAAGAGGTATTTTGCATATGTGAGCTTTCAATAGTTGGCATCCTTATCATATCATTTGATGTCTTTGACATTATACACTTTACCTTTTAATCCATATCAATATTCTTATAATCATCATCATCACAGGTAAGTACCAAGGAACATGTATGATTAGATAAAAAGACAATCATGATCAAAGCAAAGTAACCAATCCCATATGGTAATGGATGTATGGCATATTTGAATAGGTATTAAATTTATTGAATTTATCCTCAAAGTATATTGATATAATTAGTAATATTACTATAGTGGATTCTTTACTACAACACCCCAATTATAAATCAGTGCTTTAATATTATTGCAGAATGCATAAAGACCAATTGCAACAAATGGAAAAGACAAGTATAGATATTGATAATGATAATTTACCAAAAATTGAATCAATCAATAGAATACATAGAATATGGGAGAAAAATTAAATCAAAGAGAGCCTACCAACATAGCAAAAATACAAAAGTATGATGCATGGTAGATTCTTAAAGATGTTAGATGCATGATGTTTTAACTTATCTCTAGGGGTATAATTATGATATCACCATGGAGTTTACCTACACTTTGAGAAAGGATCAAGTAATAGTTCAAGGTATTATGTTCAAAGTCTTAAAATAAGCTATAGTAGGAGTTATTGGCCTACCTCAAATGGAAAAATTATTGTCCAAAAAGGAAACTTGATTCACTAAAGAGCATTAGAGAAAATTCTTGTATGGATCAAAGAGTGTCTATGATAGCCATAAAAGAGTTCTCTACAACTCCTTGTCTCATCAATGGGATGATGTCATTGAAATTTTAGAGCACTATATTACAAGTAAGGGTAGATCTGTTTGTGTTTTTAACCATCCATTTCAATAATTGACATAGTTAAGGTATGGTAAATTTCTCAATATTCCTCTTGATTTCTCGATCCACCAAGGTATAGAATATGCGCCCTGTGCGCCCTACACTAAGGTTAACATTGTATAACTTAGAATTTATTTTGAATCAAACTTTGGGGAGAGCTAGTTTCTTTTCTAAATCCTATTGTGTGTAAAATAAAAGAAATAAAAACATGGGATAGGGTTGAGAGAGATCGAATGTGGTTGGGGCTTAAACTAACAACATTGCTTTCAACTAAATGAACATTGACTATCCAATACAAGTAAAGCCTAACATACTATTCAATCAAAGTTATGGAGAAATATAGTAAGCACAAGTATTACAACATTTAAAATTATGAACACTCCAATCAAAGAAATCCAAATGATTTTGATCATAACAAAAAAATACTCTAATTATTGAAGCTTGTCAAATAGATTTGATCCTAATAGAAATAATTTGATTAAAGCATAAACAAAAATGTTGAAAGCATAAAGTATCCCATAAATTAACACTCCTTTATACTTCAATTATAGTAATTCAAAAAAGTCTTAATTGTGTTAGAATAACATAAACATAAAACCTATGACAATAAAACACTGAAACATTCAACCCTTAACAATGAGGGACATTCCCTTATTTATATTTTTTGCTATGCTAAAATAAAACTAACTACTTTGTACCATCATGAGAAAAATTGACTCTACATGATTAGAGATGATCTACCACTACTTGAGATCTTCAACATGTCCTTTGTAAGGTGGTTATGATTTGTAGGATCATCCATTATACTTAGAGTGTATATTGCTTCCAAACTCTAACAATTACCATATGGCGTAATTGTTTTTATCTAGGAGAGCATATTTTTTCTTTAAGCAATATTGCATTGAAAGCATGTGTGCTAGATATTTGAGATGCTGACATCATCCATTGTGTTGAGAATATTTGTGAATAACATGGACTTATACTGAGAGGGGGGGGTGAACAGTATAAGACTTAACCAATTAATAATTTTAAATTTAGATAGCAGTGGCATCAACACAACATTAATCAAGACAGAAAACATCACACATTGAAGACCCATTTTTAACTTGGTTCACCCAAAATGGTTCGGCTACGTCCACAAAAACTTTTCTCTAAAAGTTATCTCAAAGTTCTTTGTGAATCCTTCCCAATTACAATGTTTATGAGCCTCATCACAAAGGAAATACCTTCCCCTCTGCCCTGGAAATGATCCCTCAGAAGATCAACTGCCTCTACCTCTTGCCAGCATGTGGAACTCCTTTCCATCGAAGACCTCCTGTCCTTAATGCTTGGCCTAAGAGACCTCTGCCTTCTATGATCACATCCACAGCAGCTCAGCAACCTGTACCAAACATCGTTAGTCGATCTAGTACAAGTCTTCCTCTGTCTGTCAGATCTATCCAACTCTTGAACAAATCAATCCTCTACATACAAGCCTTCTCAAAGAATTGCCAAATCTATCCTCAGGTTCTTCTCATAGAACCAATGCACCTCTGTCCTCAAGTTCTCTGATAGAACTATCAAACTCAGCTCACAAGTCCTCTACTAGGACCTGTCCAAATCTGCTCACAAGTCCCCACTAGAACCTATCCAAAAACTGCTCACAAGTCCCCACCGAAACCTGTCCAAAACTGCTCACAAGTCCCCACTGGAACCTATCTAAAAAACTTGGCAAGCTCACCAAGAAAAAATTTCTTAGTAGGAAATCACAAAGTGAATTGTTAGAGACCCAATGTGATTTGTCAAACTCATAGAAGCATAAAGAGAATTGTTAGAGACTCAATATGTTCTATACTCAAATACCAATATCAAACCTCAACTCAAATCAACTCAGCTCAATCTCAATCTCAAATATGAAAACTCAACTCAATATCTGAAATGGATAGGATAGAATGTTTTCTTTCAAGAACATGAAACCCCAACAATTGCCAACTATGCAAAGAATCACATAACAATGATACTCATGTTCTTTTCACCATCAATTAGGGTTTCAACAACAATGCTCATCAAACAAGGTTTAGTCAACCAACACCATTCAACTCAACATCAACCTTGAAGCATTCAACCAATCATCACAAGAAAAGGAAACAAGTAGAAATCCTTTTCCCTCCAAAGATATTTGAACAAAACAACCACCAACACAATATCACCAAATGCAAAGAATAACTTGCTCAAATCAACTCAATGGAGTAAGCCCAATATCATGAATCAAGTAAAGCAATAACTTGATCAAACAACCTCTACGAAAGCAACTCAACCATCAAACTCAAAACAGCCAACCAAGGGTTCCACCAACTCAATGCAAGTAGCTAGACTCACAAATATAAACCCTAGTGCACAAAGCTTCCACTATCTCAAACCAAAAATTATGCATTCACCAAAAACTCTCCTTAAGGATAACAATTCATAAGTAGTCTTCAACAAACCAAAAAATAGGATTTACACCTAGCCAAAGGATACCTAGTAGAATACCTTTTCACTCCAACCTTATTTCAAAAAACATACACCAATCATACTCATAAGAAGAATGTGCCCATACCTTATAAATCGCTGTCCAAGAAACTCTGAATTTCATGGCATAAAGATGTTTTAATAAAAACATGTGTTACTCTAGCAAAGCACCCCCACGAGACTCGAAACGACGACCTCCGCCAATGCAGTGCCCAACAACAGCCTTCGCTGCCACTAGCCCACGCGGGCTACGAAGTTCACAAGTGAACTTCCCTCCACTTCACCCTCGAAAAAAACTCCCGAAGACTTTTCAACCGCACGTGCTTCTTAAGTCTTCTTTCGATCGCAGCGAATACAGAGCACAAACACCGTAAATTGCATTCGAGGAATTTTGAATTCATTAGCCTTCCAACCTTAGGAGTTGGAGAATAAATAGTCTCTTCGAAGACACCTTGACGTCGGTGAAAATAAATACCATTTCGAAATTAATCAAAAGTATTTTAAAAAAGGGTTTAAAAACCCTTAAATAATTTTAAAAAATTAAGAATAAAAAAGGTTTAAAAACCTATAAGTATTTGTAATAAATTAAAAATAATTTCTCCCTTAACTAATTAAATAATTAATTAATTAAAACCTTGAAGGGTTTTAAATAATAATTAAATAAATAATAAAGAGAACCTCCATTGGTTTTAATAAAAACCATTTAACTTGGTTTTAATAAAAACCCTATCCAACTTGGTTTTAATAAAATGGAATCTCTCTGGATTCTCTTAAAAATATTCTCTTGGAATCTTCCACCTTTGAAGCCAACACATCCTCTTAACATTAATGCCATTTCCTTTTGACATCAATGACAACTCATAGACAAGAAGCTAGGATCTCAAACCCAAAATTACCAACAATCTCCCCCTTTGTCATTGATGGCAAACCATGCTTCTCAATAACATAGAAACTCAACATAAATAGCTCCCCCTGTCTTGAGGCTCTCCCCCTTACTCAAATCTCTCCCCCTTTGTCATCAATGGCAAAGGGTCACCTTTTGGACTCAGGACTAAGAATGAGCCTCTTATCTTAGTCCCTCCCCCACCTCTTGATGAGGTGATTAATTCTCGGGGTGGGAGTACAACTCCCAATTTCTCCCTTAGATACTCAAACGTATCTCTTGGAAGAGGTTTGGTGAAGATATCTGCAATCTACTCTTTAGTAGACACATACTCTACCTTGACTTGCTTGTCTTGCACTTTCTCCCTTAGAAAGTGATACTTGATGGAAATATGCTTTGTCCTTGAGTGCATTACCGGATTTTTGGAAATACTTATGGCACTTGTATTATCACAAAGTATGGAGATGGGTTGTTCATTCTTGACTTTGAAATCCGCCAAGGTGGTTTTCATCCATAAAACCTGTGTACACCCAACCACTGCTGCTATGTATTCAGCCTCTGCTATAAATAAGGAAACTGAAGGTTGTTTCTTACTTAGCCAAGAAACCAAACTCTTTCCCAGAAAGAATGCTCCACCACTAGTGCTCTTCCTGTCATCAATACTGCCTGCCCAATCTACATTTGTATAGGTCGTGAGGGTGAAATCATCACCTTTGGGATACCAAAGCCCAAAGTCCATAGTGCCCTTCAGATATATGAATATCCTCTTAACTGCTATAACATGAGAATCTTTTGGAGCTGCCTGAAATCTTACTACTAACCCAAATGCCTGCATGATATCTGGTCTGGTAGCTGTAGTATATAATAAATTGCCAATCATAGATTTGTACAACCTCTGATCTGCCGCTGGAGATTGATCATCTTTACTCATATTGCACCCTGTAATCATTGGAGTACACACTGGTTTACTGTCCATCATCCCAAATTTCTTCAACATTTCTTTGATATACTTTCCTTGAGAGAGAAATATACCATCCTTTGATTGAGCAATCGAAGACCTAAAAAGAATGACAACTCTCCAATCATAGACATCTCAAATTCCTTTTGCATGGTGTTAGCAAAAACTTTGCACATCTAAGTATTATTTCCCCCAAAAATAATATCATCAACATAGACAACCATAATCAACATATCATAATTTTCATTCTTAATATACAAATTGCTATCTGCCACGCCTTTCCTGAAGCCTTGCTCATGAAGATACCTATCAAGTCTTGAGTACCAAGCCCTAAGTGCTTGCTTTAACCCATATAAGGCCTTTTTCAGTTTACACACATAGTCTGACTGTTTCGAGAGAGACACTCTTTCTGGATGTTCTATGTAGACTTCTTCTATCAACACCCCATTTAGAAAAGCTGACTTTACATCCATTTGATATACCTTGAATGATTTGAAGCTTGAAAGGGCCAAAAATATTCTGATAGCTTCAAGACGAGCAACAGGAGCAAACGTCTCTTCGAAATCAACACCTACTTGAGCATAACCTTTGCAGACTAACCTAGCTTTGTTTTTGACAATCTTTCCATCCTCATTGAGTTTATTTCTGAATATCCATTTTGTGCCAATGAAATTCTTGTCCTTAGGTCTTGGAACCAATTCCCAAGTTTCACTTTTCTCTATTTGATTTAGCTCTTCATCCATTGCTTTTACCCAAAACTTATCTGCACATGCTTCACTGAAATCTTTTGGCTCAATCTGATATAATAATGAAACATTTGTAGAATCATGTCAAGGAATGACTCTTCTTCTTGTTTGCCTACTATTTGGATTACCAATGATCAAATATTTGGGATGATGTTTCTGAACATATCATGAAGAAGTTTTGGGAAGCAATTGTTGTCTTTCCTCTTCTTCATCTGAAACCTCTCTAAATTCTTCTTGACAAATTTCATCACTAAGTTCCTTGACTGGTTCTCTTATCCTTGTCTTTTCATCAACTGTTACATTTATGCTCTCTACAACTGTATGAGTTCTTTTGTTGAAGCATCTATAGGCCTTGCTTCTACTGGAATATCCAAGAAAGATTCCCTCATCACACCTAGGATCAAACTTACCCAAATTCTGATCTTCCCTTCTGATGAAGCACTTACTCCCAAACACTTTGAAGTATTTTATTGTAGCTAGTCTTCCTTTCCACAACTCATAAGGAGTTTTATGATGATTGAATCTAAGTTGGGCCCTGGTGATAATGTAGACTGTCGTACTGACTACCTCTTTCCAAAAACCATCTAAAATTTTTGACTCATTTAACATAGCTCTAGCCATATTTTCAATAGTTCTATTTTTCCTTTCAACTACTCCATTTTGTTGAGTTCTTGCTGCTGAATATTCTCTTTTGATTCCTTGTTGCTCACAGTATTCCACAAATTCATTTGAAGTGAACTCTCCTCCTCTATCTAATCTTAAGCATTTGATTCTCTTGTCAGTCTCATTTTCAATCATTTCTTTGAAAGCTTCAAATTTTTCAAAAGCTTCGATTTTTCTTTGAGAAAAGTAACCCAAGTCATTCTAGAATAATCATCTATAAACAACATGAAGTAGCTTTCTCCCTGAATGCTCTGAGTTTTGGTAGGGCCACATAAATCAGTATGAATAAGATCCAATGGTTTTGAATAAGTATACCCTTTTGATTTGAAACTGGTTATGGTCTATTTTCCATGTTGACAAGGACCGCAAATGATGTTATGGGGCCTTTTTATTTTGGGCAAGTCTCTAACTGCTTTCTTGTTACTAATATTGACAAGATTATCAAAGCTCAAATGCCCCAATATTTTATGCCATAACCAACTCTCATATTCTTGAGTTAGAAAACCGTTTTCCTTTTTTATCTCACTTAGCATGTAAAGATTGTTTGGAGTCCTTGTAGCACTAGCAATGAGTTTTCCATTTTTTTCTTTACTTATCTCACATCTATCTGAAAAGAAAGATACTATGTGCCCTTGATCACAAATTTGACTCACACTTAGAAGATTATGTCTTAGGCCTTCTACATAAAGCACATTTTCTATTTTGAATTTCCCATCCAAACTAAGAGTCCCTTTACCACAGATTTTAGCTGACCTGTTATCTCCAAAACTGACTGTTCCTCTGTTTGTTTCTTTTAAGATCAAAAAATTTTCCTTTTCACCAGTCATATGTTTTGAACAACCACTATCAAGATACCATTTTTCTACTTTGTCTTGATCATGAAAAGCAGTTTGAACTATCATTGACTTAGATTTGATCTCATTTCTCTTTTTAGTGAACTCAAAGCTAGATCTATCCAAACTGCACATCCTTGCTATATGCCCAAAATTCTTGCACTTGTAACACATGAAATTTTTATTCATAAGAGGTGCAAAAGAGTTAACATTTTCCTTACTATGGCTATTCAAAGACTTATTGCAATGCATAGCTTTGTGACCAATTTTCTTGCAGGAAAAACAATAGCCATGGAAAGTATTATGTAACCTGTTTTGATGCCTTAGATGATTGTTCTTCTTGTGACCAACTAAAATCCACTGCTCTTCAGGATGAAGATTGATCTTGCTCGAAGACCCTGTTTCATGAATGGTGATACAATCCTTCTTTTGCTTTTCACACGGAGTATTCTGTCTAAGAGCCAACTATTCCAACTTCACTCTAAGAGACATAACCTCTTCTTCTAGTTTCTCGCAATCAACTTCCTTTCCTTTGATAGCCTCTGTCAGAACCTGTTCAACCTTCTTCCCTTATTTAGCTAGAATTTTGAAGTCTATAACACTTTGAGATAATTATGATCTTGCTATCTCTTCTTCTTGACATTGATTCTTGACAATAGAATTATCTTCCCTAAATTTCTCAAGATTTTTTAAATCCAAGAAGAATTCACCTTTGAGATCGAACTCAACCTCTTCATATCTTTCTGAATCTGTATGTTCCTCTGATAGATCCTTCTCCAAGCTGTTAGGATCTTTCTGGAGAGACCGACTCTGATATCAATTGAAGAACATGGACTTATACTGAGAGGGGGGTGAACAGTATAAGACTTAACCAATTAATAATTTTAACTTTAGATAGCAATGGCATCAACACAACATTAATCAAGACAGAAAGCATCACACATTGAAGACCCATTTTTAATGTGGTTCACCCAAAATGGTTGGGCTACGTCCATAAAAACTTTTCTCTAAAAGTTATCTCAAAGTTCTTTGGGAATCCTTCCCAATTACAATGTTTATGAGCCTCGACCCAAAGGAGATACCTTCCCCTCTGCTCTGGAAATGATACCTCAGAAGATCAACTGCCTCTACCTCTTGCCAGCATGTGGAACTCCTTTCCACCGAAGACCTTCTGTCCTCAATGCTTGGCCTAAGAGACCTTTGCCTTCTATGATCACATCCATAGCAGCTCAACAACCTGTACCAAACACAGTCAGTCGGTCTAGTACAAGTCTTCCTCTGTCTGTCAGATCTATCCAACTCTTGAACAAATCAATCCTCTGCATACAAGCCTTCTCAAATACTTGCCAAATCTGTCCTTAGGTTCTTCTCATAGAACCAATGCACCTCTGTCCTCAAGTTCTCTGATAGAACTATCAAAATCAGCTCACAAGTCCTCTGCTAGAACCTGTCCAAATCTTCTCACAAGTCCCCACCAAAACCTGTCCAAAAACTGCTCATAAGTCCCCACCGAAACCTGTCCAAAACTGCTCACAAGTCCCCACTGGAACCTGTCCAAAAAACTCAGCTAGCTCACCAAGAAAAACTTTCTTAGTAGGAAATCACAAAGTGAATTGTTAGAGACCCAATGTGATTTGTCAAACTCATAGAAGCATATAGAGAATTTTTAGAGACTCAATATGTTCTATACTCAAATCCCAATCTCAAAACTCAACTCAAATCAACTCAGCTCAATCTCAATCTCAAATCTAAAAACTCAACTCAATATCCGAAATGGATAGGATAGAATGTTTTCTTTCAAGAACATGAAACCCCAACAATTGCCAACTATGCAAAGAATCACATAACAATGATACTCATGTTATTTTCACCATCAATTAGGGTTTCAACAACAATGCTCATCAAACAAGGTTTAGTCAACCAACACCATTCAACTCAACATCAACCTTGAAGCATTCAACCAATCATCACAAGAAAAGGAAACAAGTAGAAATCCTTTTCCCTCCAAAGATATTTGAACAAAACAACCACCAACACAATATCACCAAATGCAAAGAATAACTTGCTCAAATCAACTCAATGGAGTAAGCCCAATATCATGAATCAAGTAAAGCAATAACTTGATCAAACAACCTCTACGGAAGCAACTCAACCATCAAACTCAAAATAGCCAACCAAGGATTCCACCAATTCAATGCAAGTAGCTAGACTCACAAATATAAACCCTAGTGCACAAAGCTTCCACTATCTCAAACCAAAAATTATGCATTCACCAAAAACCCTCCTTAAGGATAACAATGCATAAGTAGTCTTCAACAAACCAAAAAATAGGATTTACACCTATCCAAAGGATACCTAGTAGAATACCTTTTCACTCCAACCTTATTTCAGAAAACATACACCAATCATACTCATAATAAGAATGTGCCCATACCTTATAAATAACTATCCAATAAACTCTGAATTTCACGATATAAAGACGTTTTAATAAAATTGTGTGTTACTCTAGCAAAGCACCCTTGCGAGACTCGAAACGGTGACCTCTGCCAATGCAGCGCCCAATAGCAGCCTTCACTGCCACTAGCCCACGTGGGCTACGAAGTTCACAAGTGAACTTCCCTCCACTTCACCCTCGAAAAAAATCTCGAAGACTTTTCAACCACACGTGCTTCTAAGTCTTCCTTCGATCGTAGCGAATACAGAGCACAAACACCGTAAATTGCATTCGAGGAATTTTGAATTCATTAGCCTTCCAACCTTAGGAGTTGGAGAATAAATAGTCTCTTCGAAGACACCTTGACGTCGGTGAAAATAAAGACCATTTCAAAATTAATCAAAAGTCTTTTCAAAAAGGGTTTAAAAACCCTTAAATAATTTTAATAAATTAAGAATAAAAAAAGGTTTAAAAACCTTTAAGTATTTTTAATAAATTAAAAACAATTTCTTCCTTAATTAATTAAATAATTAATTAATTAAAACCTTGAAGGGTTTTAAATAATAATTAAATAAATAATAAAGAGAACCTCCATTGGTTTTAATAAAAACCATTTAACTTGGTTTTAATAAAAACCCTATCCAACTTGGTTTTAATAATCTCTCCGGATTCTCTTAAAAAGATTCTCTTGGAATCTTCCACCTTTGAAGCCAACACATCCTCTTAACATTAATGCCATTTCCTTTTGACATCAATGACAACTCATAGACAAGAAGCTAGGATCTCAAACCCAAAATTGCCAACAATTTGGTCTAGGTTATCGGTTCACTTTGCCGTGCTCTTTAGGCTTCCTTTTGTGCTTCTTGTATGCTTTTCATTATGCCAAAAGTTTTTATAAGTTTGGGATGAAGTCACCACTCAAGAAGTTTTGGAATGCTTATTTTCTAGATTTCTTATGGTTTTTATACTTACAAAGGTAGAAGGCTTTTGACTAAAATCCAGGGCTTTAAATTTATGCTAGGTCAACAATTTTGGAATCTTATGCTAACATCATCATAAAAAACTCTGGCCTGCTACTTTATGGGCTCAAACATTCTCTACCTTGCAAGCTCTTCATCTTGCCATAATTTTAGAGCATGCTATAGATATCAATACAAAATAGTTTTGGTCACTTAGACTTTATAAATCCAATGAAACTTAGTGCAAATAAAATCTTCCAACTTAGGAGTCTTAAGGAATTTAGTAGCCCAAAAATGCTCCTTTGGACTCTAGAAAAGGGACCTACAAAAATGATAAATCTGAAATGGCTCTCAAGATTTAGAAGTAAATAATTTGTAAGTTTGGCATTATATATTAGGACTTGCGAATGTAGACAAAGAATTTTGCAAAGAATTCAAAGAATTTGGCTACATTATTGGCACCTCTAGGGGGAACTTTGCTTGTCAAAATTTTAAACCTAGATAAAATTATCCTTGGGCTATAGATTTTTGTAAATCTAGTATCCTCTCATACTATAGCAAGGTACTTTTACTTCTTTGTGCCATCTAGAAGATCTTGATATTCCAGGTCTAAAATTTCTTTGATTGCATCCCATTCTTGTTGTGTTGGAATCCAGAACCTTTTAGGCTTATCAAAAATTGATGCTAAGTCATATGATTTCTTGTATGAAGGATTTTTGTATGATTTTATAATTCTACTATCCTAGTGTGTAGTGCAACCAATTCATTTGAAAAATAAAAAAAAAGTTCCTCATCAAAATTCTTTGGAAAATCCAAATATTTAGACTGATCTTCAACTATTTGATTATAAGAGGGTAATTTTTTAATGCAACTTGTGGAATATCATGTAAATCTAGGAGATTGAGGGCTCTAATATTGTTCTATCTAGAGTAGATTCATCCAACCTTTGTTTTAGGTGGGAATCTAGTAGATGGTTTTGGAGATATGGATTGTAGAGAAGTTGGGCTTTGGACAGAGGAAGTATGGATAGGTGAAAGTGATTTAATTTTTATAGATTTTTATTAGAACCAATAATTTTAATAAATAATAAAATAGGTTACAATAAAAAAAATAGCCAAATAAAATAGAATACAAATACAAAATCAACCCTTAAAAGGTTGAACAAACAACATAACTAAGCATAGGGAGCTGCTCCTAGAGGAGAAGGATCATTCTTTGGCCCAAAAGAGCCCAAACCATGAGGATTATTTGCATGCGGATCAATAGACCAATATTTATTAGGAGCAATGATGTTCATCAAAGAAACCATAATACCCTAACTAGGGGAAGTAGAATAAATCAAAGATAAAGGCAACAATAGAGTAGAATGAGCAAGAGCAGGAGGAGAAGTAACCGACTGAGAAGATGGGTTAGGGATACAACCAATACCATGATTAGTTGAGTGATGCACATGACTTAAACTATGCTATGGAGAGTATGAACACAAATGATGCCTACTATGAGAACTAGGAGGAGACCAACCCCTACTGTGAGCATTAGTATAATGGCATGAGGTCAAAGAACATTGCACCCTTGACCTACTGCATCAAGGCCTCAAAAAAATTGAGGGACCTTGAGGTGGAGTGAGGTCATACAAATTTCGAATGATAGTGAATGGAGCCTTACACCAATACTCGATAAGATTTCATTAAATATGCCAACTCATGTACCACCTTGGAAACATGTGAAAGGATCTAAGAAGGAACATAAAAAAGCATTGTAATATTTTCATTTATAGAAAATTAAAAGGAAATTAAATCTCTAGAATAGATAAAATTATTTCTAGCTTTCTATAGCTAAAACAAAATGAGCACATAAAATAAATTCCATAGAGCAACAATATAAGCAGGCCAACAACTATTATAAAAAAATCATCTGCCATATGAAGATATCAGGATGAAAAGGTTTAAACAATGAGTGAATTCAAGCCCAGGAAAACTGAGCATAAGGGCATAACCAAAATAGATGCATAAATATTTCAAAACAACCACAAGCAAGACACTTAGGATTAAGAAGACCAAACCTAATGAGCCTCTCTCCCATAGGAAGACCTTGATAAATAAGAGACCAAAGAAAAAAGGTGATCTTAGGTTCAAGATTAGAATACTAAATACGGTTCAAATGAGCAATCCAAGTATAGTAGGTAGAGTGAGTCTTCCATCTCTCGTTAAGCTTGTCAATACTAGAGGAAAAAGAACTAAGAAGATGATAAATCAAGGAAGAAGGGTAGTTATTAAAAGGAGTACCTAAATTCCCACACCAATACCTATACTAGGCACTCAAGGGGGCCAAGCTTATGCAACATGACATTAGGTACGAGCTCCTAGATCTTAAGAATAGAAGAAATCTCTTAGATCCTAAGATTTCTAGATTTTTTGAAGGCTAATAGCTTAACAAATTGAAGGTGTTCTTATAGCTTCTTGATTTTTGATCCTGTGATCATACAATTTTGGGGTTTTATCTTCTAGAGGAGTTGTTGATTTGCTCTTGGGTTCTTGAAAGTGGAGTTCCTAAGTGAAGGGATTGCTTATCTGCTAATAATATCAAGATCTTCATTGTAATATTTTTCATACAAAAATGTGGGTGTGCCAAAGATCTTGAGCACACCATGGCTTTGAAATATTGACTTCTAATTAGGTGATTGTTATCCTTAGTCCCATCACTAATTTTTTGTGGGGATAGTTGGATTGGTTTGGTCCCATTGGGCATGCCAAAACTCTTAATTTCTCAATCCACCTAGGTATGGAATGTACACCTTAGATCGAGGTCAAGATTGGATGAATTAGAATTGAATTAAAATCAAAATCTAAAGAAGGATGGTTCCTTTTCTAAATACTACTAGGTACAAAATGAAAGAAAGAAAAATAGGGGACAAAATTGAAAGAGAGATTGAATGTGATAAAATCTTCAACTTATAGCATTGCTTTTAGCTGTATGAACATTGGCTATCCAATATAAGCAAATCCTAACAAACTATTCAATAAAATATATGGAGAAATACAATAAACACAAGTATTACAACATTAAACATTCTGAGCACTCCAATCAAAGAAATCCAAATAACTTTGATCCTAATAGATAACACTTCAATTACTGAAGCATACCAAATAGCTTTGAGCCTAACATAAATACTTTGATTAATGCATAAATACAAATGTTGAAAGTGTAAAATATTAGAGGAATTAACACTCCTTAATACTTGAGGTAAGTCAAATAGCTCTTGATTGACTTAGAATAACATACACATACAACCTATGATAGGCAAACACTGAAACATATGATACTTTACAATGTGGGAAATTCCCTTATATATAGTTTTTTGCTCTACTAAACTAAAGCTAACTACTATATACCATCTTGAGAAAAATCGACTTTGCATAATTAGGGATGATTTTGTACCATTGACATATTCAATACATCCTTTATTAGGTGGTTATATTTGCAAGATCATCCATTATGATTTATATGAAGTGGCTATTACTTTCAAGCTCTAACAATTGCCATGTGGAATAAATATTTTTATCTAGGAGTGCACCTTTTTTCTGTAAGCAATGTTGCTTTGTAAGCATGTGTGTTGGATATTTGATATGCTGGCATCATTCATTTTGTTGAGAATATTTAGTCTAGGTTATTAGTTCACTTTGCCTTGCTCTATGGGCTTCCTTTTGTACTTCTTGTATGATTTTAATTATGCTATAAGTTTTTAGAGGTCTAGGATGAAGTCATTGCTCAAGAAGTTCTAGCATGCTTCTTTTCTAGCTTTTGCATGGTTTTCACACTTGCAAAGGTAGAAGGATTTTCACTAAAACTCTAGGCTTTGACTTTATGCAAGGTCAAAATTTTTGGAAGCTTATGCTGACATCGCCACAAAAAAGCTATGGCCTACTATATTTTAGGTTCAAACACTCTCCACCTTGCAAGATCTTCACCCTACCAAATTTTTGGAATGCATTGTTAATGTTAGTGCAAAAAGGTTTTGATTGCATAGAATATTAAAATCTAGTGAAACTTAGTGTAAACAAAAGCTTCTAACATAGGAGTCTAAAGAAATTTAGTATCCCAAAAATTCTCCTTTGAACTTTGAAAAAGGGAACTAAATGAATTATAAATTTGAAATTGTTTTTTTTTTTTTGAAAAAATGAAAACTTGTATTAATACAAGAACCAGATACAAGCGGGAGAGAACACATCCCGAGCCAGAGCCACAAGCAAAACAGCAAGGAAGGCGCACAAAGGCAACGCTAGGTACCGCAAGGCACAGAGAACGGAAGGCACGAAACAACAACAAGTCGCGAAAACGCGACATGTCACGAAATCGCGACAGGAAAACCCGTCACGGCCACTTTGGCACCAACAGGCGCGATAACGCGACATGTCGCGAAATCGCGACAGGAAGGGCCCTCGACAGCCACCCGCAGAAAGCGTCGCGACAGCGCGACAGAAACAGAAAGCAACATTCAAGCCTCATGAAGGTCGCGATATCGCGACGGAAAACCACCCAGTCGCAAAGGAGCCAAACATGCCGCGAAATCGCGCAAGAAAAACGCCAGAGACCAGGAGGGCACAACCTGTCGCGAAATCGCGACAAAAACCGGCTCGATGTTGCATCATCACTACAGGTCGCGATATCGCGACAATTTTCCACCCAGCCGCCTAATTGCCAAAAGTGTCGCGAAATCGCGACAGAAGAACCATGCGACTTCCAAAACTCAAACTTGTCGCGAAAACACGACGAAATATTTACATTTCTATTCAACTTCAAGAAGGGAATGAGAGCGCGGTAAAAACACCAATCGAACATGGAAAGCGGGACCTGTCGCGATATCGCAACGTGTCGCGGAATCGCGAGGCGCGAAAGCGCGACATGTCGCGATATCGCGACAAGACGCGGGATCGCGTCACGCGATAACGCGACATGTCGCGATATCGCAACATGTCGCGGAATCGCGACCCGCGATAACGCGACATGTCGCGATATCGCGACAGAAACCAGCCGGAGACTGCAGAGGCTCAACCTGTCGCGATATCGCGACAGTAACCAGCCAACGGCCGCGACAGGGCAACATGTCGCGAAATCGCGACAGAAAGGACCCTTAGCAAAAAAAACTTTGCACATTATTTCAGGAATTGTTCAAGGCCTTGTCTGATCTCGGCATTCTCCACAGACAAATTGCTATGCAGATGAATCCCAACCTCTCTCTCAGCACCCAACTTAGCAAGGAAATCGGCCGCTTTATTGAGAGATCTACTAGCATAAACAGGAATCACATCCTCAATTTCCTTCCAAAGCTCTAAAATTTGGGCGACCAAAATCCGGAGCCTCCAAGCTTTTAAGGCAAAGTTCCGCATGCAATCAAGAGCACCAACCAAGATTTGGGAATCAGACTCAATGATTATCTTTCTGTGACCATGCTTGACGGCCCAGATGGAAGCAGATTTAATAGCAAAGGCCTCAGCTTCATTGTTTGTGGCATATCCCAGACCTTGCAATTCCCAATATAGCACAGTCCCAGCATGATCACGGCAAATAACACCACTTTCCCCGACATTGCCCGGATTACCTTTAGCAGCTCCATCAGTATTGATTTTGACCCGACCTTCTAGGGGAGGTTTCCAACAACTTCTTACCTGTCTCTCCAGATCAGCACCTCTCCCACTCAAAGGCTTAGAAGCAGACTGGTTTTCCTTCTCAGCATAGATGGCAACGGTTTCCACAACTTTGCTCCAAATGATCTGCCAAATCCCCTCCACCGAAGAGAAGGTTTCACGAAAAATACGAGCATTTCTTTCCAACCAAACCTGCCACCAAATAAAAAGGAAACCGATCTCCCAGCCAGTACGAAGAGCTTTAGAAATAAATCTACCTCTCTTCCAGCTTTCCCATAAATTGGTCGGGACGAGATCTCCAAGCACCTGAAGTTTAAAGTGGGAGAACCAACGTTGCCAAATCTGCTTGTGTGAAAGAGCAATCAAACGAGAAGATGGTTCACGGTTTCCTCATTCCTATAACATAAAACACACTTGGAAGGACCAATGATGCCTCTAATTCTAAGGTTGTCAAAGGTCAAGATACCATTATGCATCGGTTGCCAAGCAAAGAAGTTCACTTTCGGCCGGCCCTTGGGATGCCAAATCTTCCTCCATTCATGAACCGGAAAAGAGTGTGGGGGGGCTCGGGTAGGATCGAAGCATAGCCCTCCTTCACGGAATAAACCCCAAGGTTCCCGAAGCCCCAAGCAAGCTCATCCTCCTCATCTCTCCCAGATAGAAACCTTTCAGCCAAAAGTTTTTCCAGAGTTGGGGCCTGCTCCGGAGGGATTGGAATAGGCCATTCACCCAGCCGCTTAAATTTTTTAACCTTATACTCCCCCAGAAGGCTGGTAGTGAAGTAGGTCTGAATATGAATCCAACCTTTGTCTTCAAGAGCTATTTTTAGCGAAAGCAGATCGGGAAACACTGCAAGAATAGGAGGATGCTGATCCCAAGAGTCAGTCCAGAACCGGGCCTTCTCCCCTCTCCCAACTTTCCAGAACAATTGATCTTTGATAATGCAAGATCCAAGCTTGAGCGCCTGCCACACAAGAGAACCATTACCTTCCAGAGGATAGCGGCCCAAGTCGTTGGGAGGAACAGGACCCAAGTATTTGCTAGAAAGGATTCTGCTGCAGAGGGACGAAGGCTGAGAAATCCACCTCCAGTACAGTTTCCCAGCCAGGGCCCGATTGTTAAACTTGGAGCTTCTCAAGCCCGACCCACCTTTTTCCTTGGGCTGGGTGACCTTATCCCAACCAACCAAGGCCCATTTCCTCTCTCCATTGGCACCTTCCCAAAGAAAACTTCTAGCCGCTTTGTCCAACTCTTTCCAGTTGAGGGAGGGGCGGCGAGGTGAGAATTTGTAAATAGGCATAGCTCTGAATAACGGACTTGAGAAAAGTTAGTCGGCCCCCATAGCTTAACCATCTATGAGACCAATGATTCATTCTCTCTTTGATGCCATCTAGCGAGTCCTTCCAAAAATCAGTTGTCGGTTTTTGAAATGCAGAGGAACCCCCAAATAAACAACAGGAAGGGAGGTCAGAGTGAAACCCAGAATCTCCATAACTCTCTCTTGCGACCTTTGATCAAGGTTGAAGAAGACCACTTTTGATTTTGAATCATTGATGGCTTGATTAGAAGCCCGAAGGTAGACGTTAAGAGTATCTTTGATTCCTCTTGCTTCTATGAGGCTGGCAACCCCCACCAAGCCCGTATCATCCATAAACTGTAAATGAGTCAAAACTTCGGCTCCGATTTTAATTCCTGTAATCTGTCCTTGACGTCTTCTTCTCAGGGAGGAGTCCGCCAAGACCTTCGACCAAGATAAGAAAGAGATAAGGAGAGCGGGGATCTCCTTGACGGAGACCCGGAGAGGCTCCAAAAGGTGGCGAGGGAAGCCCCTTAATTAAAACGAGTATGAAGGCGTAGAGATACGGCTCATGACCCGAGGCAATCCGATCTGAGAAAAACCAAAGGCTGCCAACATCTTGACCAAGAAACCCCACTCTACTCTGTCATAAGCCTTAGACATATCCAATTTGATGAACATTCCTTTGTTACCTGAATTATGCATAGAATGGATAGCCTCCTGAGCCAAGATCACTCCATCCAAGATCTGTCTTCCTTCAACAAAACCCCCTTGCTCGGGGAAATTAAATTTTGAAGAAGGGGTTTTAGTCTTTCAGCCATAAGTTTAGAAATAATTTTGTAGATCACATTACATAAAGCAATAGGTCTGAAATCAGAAATGTGAGCCCCCCCCTCTCCTTTCGGAATTAAAGTGATAAAGGTATGATTTAGAGCCTTGAGCATTCTTTTGTTAATTCGGGATTCCTCAATGACAGCCAACACGTCCTCCTCCAAGATGTCCCAGAAGGCCTGAAAGAACTCAATAGGGAAACCGTCCGGACCGAGCGACTTTCTGTGCACATCCCAAAGACCACCTTCTTGAGTTCATCACGATCAATGGGCTTAAGAAGGGACTGATTCTCTTCATGAGAAATAATAGAGGGAATTCCCTCAATGACTTCATTTTGAGCTTCCACATCATGTTGCATACTTTCCTTGAAGAGGTTTGAGAAGTACTCCATAGATAGGGAATGCATATCAGGAAGAGTGTCAAAAGAGTTTCCAAACTCATCTTGGAGGAACTCCATGTTATTCAATTGCCTTCTAGCACAGGCAGAGCGATGGAAAAATTTAGTATTTATGTCTCCTTCTAATAGCCAAGTATTTCTGGCTCTCTGTCTCCAGTAGATCTCTTCTTGATTATCAATGTCCTCAACTGCTTTGCGTAAGGCGTCATCCTCAAATTTAAGATGCTCAGAAATAATTCCTTCTCTGAATTGTTTTTGCACCTCATTCCATCTGTCCAACAAGGGGGCCCGTTGGAGCTGGAAATCAGATTTGTTAGTTTGCTTCCACTGTTTCAGTTTACTCTTAACATAGAGAAGCTGTTTGTGAATTTTGAACATAGGTTGTTCCAAAAGGGGGACGGCCTTCTTCCCACCACTGTGGAATTTTCCTTCGTAGGTCCTCTTTTTGCAACCAAAAATTTTCAAATTTAAAAGGTTTGTAATACTTTCCTGACATAGTCCCTCCCTCCAGCAAAATGGGAGAGTGATCGGAAACTGGGCCCTCCAAGATCTGGAATTTGATATTCCATCTAACATAAGCTTCCTCCGAGACCAAAAACCTGTCAAGCTTAACCCTCCTCTTGTATGGCTCTCTTCTCTTATTAGTCCAGGTAAAGTTTGTACTAGGGCCTTTGATGTCAACAAGGTTAAAGGCTTGAACGTGGGAAATAAACAGCCTATCCCTGTATCCAGAACAGGGATGCCACCTTCCTGATCTCTAGCGGATAATTTAGCATTGAAGTCCCCGGCTAAAATCCAATCAAGATCTTCCAGGGAGGACCTCATGTTTTGAACGACTTTCCATTGAGACCGGTCGACCTTCGGTATTATGAGCCCCATAGAAATTTGTAATTAAGACTTGTTCAGCTGTAACTATATTCTTGAAAAGAGATGTTAGGACCCCTCTCCAGGCTATATGATCTATTGCTATCCACGCCAAAGGATTCCAAAGAGTAGCAATCCCTCCCGAGGCACCAAGAGCAGCCATTGCCATATGGCCAGCACCCCTCCAGATTCGGCCGACAGTTTTACTCATGAGGTCTAATGACATTTTTGTTTCCTGAATGAGCAGAAAGTCTGTTTTACTTCTTTCTAAAAGTCTTTGAACAACAGATTGATGGGTTCTCTTGTTTAAACCCCTCACATTCCAAGATTGTATAATCATTGGAAACCTTGGGAGCAATACGAATCAATTGTTCTTGCCAATCCTCCATTGATTAGCTTATCCCCTTGCCATTGCGATTAGATCCTTATTGGATTTCCTGCCCACCCCTTGGGAATTACTATTTTTCGATCTCTTCTCCACCTAGGAAATTCCAAGAGCTGGTCTTTCTCTGAGCTTTTCTGCAATTCCCATAGAAACATCTTTAATAACAGGTTGGGCTGGGGCGTGGATAACCAGAGTCCCAAGGTTTTCATGGTGCAAAGTCTCAGAGGAATCAAAAGCCTGTTCAAGGACAGGGGTTGAGGAAGGAGGAGCATGAGTAAGGATAATATTATCCTCAAGGATCCCATCTGCTCCTTCCATAGGTTGGTCTTCTTGATCCACAAGAGATTTGAAGATTTCATACCGATTTGTTGGCTTGGGGAGAGCTTGCTCCTTACCATTTCTCTTTTTGTTTCTTCTCCTCTTCTGCTGTTCAAAGCCATCATTCTGGCCCTCAGACCCAGTGGGAATGACAGGTGGTTCCTTGGCCGAAGTGGACTTACCTCCTCGGGAGCGATTTGACATTCCCTGTGTAGCATCCGCATTGGTGCTCAAGATATTTGGACAGAACCTTGCCAAATGGCCATGCAAATGACAGACTCTACAACGGAAAGGTAGGGCTTCATAGTCTAGCTGCTTGTACCCAAGATTGTCCTGCTAGCTCCAATTCCATCTCAGCTGGTAGCGATTGACTAATATCCAATTCTACATAGATTCTTGCATAAACGGCAGTATTTCCTTCAATGGTATCCTTAGAAACTCCCAAAAATCTACCTAGAGAGTTGCCTATCAATTCAAGAATCCGCTCACCCCAAAACTCCATCGGGAGAGCATACGACCGGATCCAAGCCGGGACAGCCGTGGGTTCAATGCGAGGGTCGAAACCCGCTCTCCACGGCTGGACAAATAACCCTGCCGGGCCATGGCTCCTCTTCTCTGATTCAAATGCTCTGTTTCTATCCATTAGGGAAGAAAAACTAATAATGAAATACCCATTGCTAATGGGCCATAAGGAGTACTCACCGATTGGCTCCCGGTTTTGTCTCACCCGGGGAATGCAAAAAGTGCGGGGTGGGTCGAATGCCCATGAACTTGCAAATCGGATCATGCGTGGTCCGGTAGTTTATCGTGTCTTCAACCGGCTACGGTTCGATGACTATTTTCGGTCTTGATGCGGTTGCGGGAGACAACCATTAATTCTGTGCCCGGGAGAGCCCTTGCCCGCATTCTTGGCTAGCGAGATGGAAGGCACTTTGCGTTGAGCTTCGGCGAGAGGAAGACGCGGGATTATCTCGAAGAATCTCCGCATAAGAGGTCTTTTTCCCTCGAGAGAACCAGGAAGAGACCCCATTGGGCCCTCCGGGACACCGAAAGATCCTAGACCAGAGGCCTGCAACAGACCCCAAACACGCTGGAGGAGGTTTCCGAACTGAAACCCTAGAGCCACGGCCGTCGACAGTGCAGAAGGATTCCCGCCAAATCGCCAGAGCTCAAAATTATTCAATCTCGCTTTTTCATAAATTTGAAATTGTTATTCAAGCTTTAGAAGTAAAGAATTTGTAAGTCAAAAACTTTATTTTAGGACATGTGAATGTGGACAAATAATTTTACAAAGAATTCAAAGAATTTGGCTACATTATTTGTGCCTCCAAGGGAGATTTTGCTTCTCAAAAATTTGAACCCAAATAGCATATCTTTGGGTACAAATTATTTTGCCAATATAGTATCCTCCCCTACTATAGGATCCTTTTCATTATTTGTGCCATCTATAGGATATTGATCTTGCAGGTCTAAAATTTGTTTGACTGCATTCCATTCTTTCTATGTTGGGACCCAAAACATTTTAGCCTTATTAAAAATTGATGCCAAGTCATATTCTTTCTTGTATGAAGGGGTTTGATAATACTTTTCTAATTATAGTACCCTCATGTGTAGTGCAACCAACATATTTGAAAAATTAAAGAATTTTTTCTCATTAAAATTCTTTGGCCAATCTAAAAATTCAGCCTCATCCTCAATAATCTTATCATAGGAGGATAAATATTTTAATACAACTTGTGGAATATCATGTAGATCTAGGAGATTGAGGGATATGACATTGTTCTAGCTAGGGTAGATTCATCCAAACTTTATTTTAGGTGGGGATCTAGGAGGTGGTTATGGAGATTTGGCTTGTAGAGAAGTTGAGCTTTGGATAGAGGAAGTCTAGATAGGTGAAAGTGATTTACCTTTTCTAAATTCTTTGAAGGCTGATAGCTCAAAAAATTATAGGGGTTATTTTAGATTTCTATATTTTGATCTTATGATCATATGATTTGAGTCTTTGTCTTCCAATGGGGTTGTTGATTTGCTCTTGGATTCTTGAAAGTGGAATTGCCAGGTGAAGGGATTGCTTATTCGCTAATGACACCAAGATATTCATTGTAATATCGATCGTCCAAAAATGTGGGTGTGCTAAATTTTTTGAGCACATAATAATTTTAAAATGTTGATTTCTAATTAGATGATTGTTGTCCTTAATCCCACCAATATTTATTTATAGGACTAGTTGGATTGGTTTGGTTCCACTAGGTATGCCAAAACTCTCAATTTCTCAATACACCTAGGTATGGAATGTGTGCCCTACACCAAGGTCAATATTGGATGACTCAAAATTGCTTCTAAATCAACCTTCAAAGAAGTCCAGTTCAATTTCTAAATCCTACAATGTGTAAAATAAAAGAAAGAAAAAATAAGGGATAAGGTTGAGAGAGATTGAATGTGACTAGGGCTTTAGCTCACAACATTGCTTTGAGTTTCATGGATATTAGTTGTCCAATACAAGAAAAACCTAACAAAATATTTAATCAAATCTGTGAAGAAATACATTAAGCACAAATATTACAATGTTCAACATTCTGAGTACTCCAATAAAAGAAATCCAAACAACTTTGAGCCTAATAGATAACAATCCAATTATTGAAGCATACCAAACAACTTCAAGCCTAGCAAAAAGACTTTGATTAAAGTATAAACATAAATATTGAAAGCATAGATTATCATCTAATTAACACTTCATACTTCAATTGAGGTAAGTCAAACAACTCTTGATTGCATTAGAATAACATAAACATACAACCTACGACAAGGAAAGACTAAAATATTTGACCCTTTATAATGAGGGGTATCCTCCTATTTATAGTTTTTTCTAAGCTAAAATAAAACTAACTACTATGTACCATCATGAACGAAATTGGCTATGCATGATCAAGTATGAACTGACAACACTCGACAAGTTCATCACATCCTTTGTTAGGTGGTTATGATTTATATGATAATCTGTTATGCTTAGAAAGAGTGGCTAGTGATTTCAGGCTTTGACAACTTCCATGTGGTATAACTATTTTTATCCGAGAGCACACATTTTTTCTTTAATAAATGTTGCTTTGTACGCATCCATGCTAGATATTTGAGATGCTAGTGTCATCCATTATGCTGAGAATATTTGATCTAGGCTATTGATTTACTTTGCCTTGCTCTTTGGGCTTTCTTTTGTGCTTCTTGTCTGCTTTTCATTATGCTAATTTTTTTTAGAGATTTGGGTTGAAGCCATCACTTACGAAGTTTTTGCTTACTTCTTTTCTATATTTCTCATGGTTTTTGCACTTACAAAGGTAGAAAGTTTTTTACTGGAACATGGGGCTTTGAATTTATGCTAGGTTAGAACTTTTGGAATCTTATGCTGATGTAATCATAAAAAAGCTATGGCTTACTACTTTTTGGGCTCAAACACTCTTTGCCTTGCTAGAATTTTGGAGTGTATTATTGACGTCAGTGCAAAAAATTTATATTCACTTAGACTTTGTAAAACTAGTGAAACTTAGTGTAGATAAAAGCTTTTAATTTAGGAGTCTTAAGGAATTAGTAGCCCAAAAATGCTCCTTTGGACTCTATAAAAGGGACCTAAAAGAATGATAAATCTAGAAAGCCTCTTCAAGCTTTAGAAGTAAATAATTTGTAAGTCTGACACTATATGTTAGGACTTGTAAATGTAGACAAAGAATTTTGTAAAGTATTCAAAGAATCTAGCTACAATTCCTTTCTTTATTTTACTAAAATAATTTTTCAAGGAGATTAAGCATGATATTGTTAGGATCCCATCCTAACACTGTTATGTAATAACCCCCTTTCTAACATAGGGATCCAATCCTAATGATATTATATAATATTTTGTAATAGGTTGTGGCTCTAGAGGTGCCTAGAAAAGTTGCACCATTTAATGTAACTATTATAAATACTGTAATTGTTTTGTTTGGTAGAAGATTCTAGCTTGAGTAGCATTCTGCATGCAAGCCAAACCTTGAGCATTAGATTTAGGGTTATGAAGAGTCTTAAAAAATGTGGGGGGCATAGATGGATGTATTTTTTTGCATAATTGAATCAATTTGTTTTTAGGAGGTTGCCCCGTCAAAGAGGCCAATGATTTTGTGTTGTGATTTATAAGATAAATCTAGCTACAGTGATGATGAAAAATAGGGTCACAAAAGAAAAGAAGATGGAAAGCATAAGCATGACAAAGATGATAGATACAAGCAAAGCAGGTATGAGAAGAAGAAAAGTTTTCGTAAGACAAAGAAAAATTTCTACATTAAAGAAGCAAGTGATAGCTTAGATCACAATGATAGAGATAAGTCATATGATGAAAAGGAAGAACATCTATTCCTAGGAATAGAAGGTGAAAGAGAACAATGCTTTGTGTGTGGTCAAAGAGATCATAGATCAGGATATTGCAATGGCTTTAGTGATAGTGAAGATGAGATGACACATCAAGGAAACGGGCATGGTTAAAGAAATTATGAGAGTTTGTTTGCTATAGAATATTATAATGATATTAGTGACAATGAAGATGAAGAAGGGTTTTTCTATGGGATAAAAGAAGTATAAGAATAACATTTACTCCAAGCAGAAGAAGTTAAACAAGATAATATTGTAAAAAATACAAAATTTTCAATTGATCTAAAGGAAGACTTCAATGATATCCATGAGCAACTACAAGAGGTTAAGGAGAATCTAAAATAATTGAGATATTCCATACTTGAGAAGTTTGATCCATCACATGACTCAAAAGGTAAAGATATATTCACTAAGAAGGAAACATGTATTTCAGAGACAATAAATATGGATGCCAATTTGCTATTTGACACAAATGAAGAGAAATAAGAGGAAGGTTCCAAAGCACCAAAGGTCTCATATTTCAGGTTTGGGTAATCACACTCAAAAGGAAAGGAAGTTCTAAAATATGAAAGCAAGGAAGCACCTAATATTTATGAAGAAATTTCCAAAGTTCCTATGGCTCCAAACATCCAGTTTGGATCTTGTTTTGAGATAGGTGAATCAAGTTCAAGAGGAAAACAAATTCTTGAAAAGGAAAGCAAGGAAGAAATTAAGGAAGAGGATTTAGATACTACAAATAAGGTTCAAGGATACAATGCACAAGTAAAAAATGATTACAAGGATAATGGTCAAGAAAGGTATAAGGAACCAAGGCATGAACAAAGGGCTTTTCAAGGACATTATTTTTCTTGTAATGGATTTGGACACAAGGCTATACACTGTAGGGTCTATGGATCAAAGAAGTTTAATTTTTCTAGAAGGAATTTCAAAGGAAGAACATATGGTTTTTAGGAACATTGCTTCTTATGCAACATGATTGGTCATAGAGCTTCTCAGTGCAAAGAAAATGAGCAACATAGTTTTGGTTTTAGAGCTACACAATTCAGAAGTCATGGTCATAATTATTATGAAAACAAAACTTCACAATACAGGGTTCAGGAAAGGAATGGATATGGAAATTATTTCAAGAAATAATTCAAGATATGGGCACCATCCAAAGGCTACAATATCAAGTGTTTTAATTGCAATAACTTTGGACATATTGCAAAATGGTGTAGGACTCAATTCCAAACAAGTTCAAGATAAGAAGGTCAAGCAATTTCAAGGCAATAAGGTCAAACATGTTCTATACAAGAAGATCAAGTAACTCATCAAGAAAAGGATATCAGAAAAATATGGAAGGAATTTGATAGAGGAAAGAAACAATGTAATATGGGAGTAAAAGTACTGTAAAAGTACTCCCACCCCAAAATTAATCACCTCAATAGAGAAGGTGGTGAGGGGGCTAAGCTTAAGAGTCATATATTTTAGCCCCATAGGTGTCCCTTTTTCCATTGCTATTAAAGAGGGAGAGATTTGAGTAAGGGGGAGAGCATTGAGTTAGGGGGAGCAGCCTCCATAGAGAGTAATGAGTCAGGAGGAGTATATTTGATTCTCAGAGATGGTTTTTGCAGTGATTGTAGTGATTTGCATTAGAGGTGTTGCCATCAATGAAAAAGGGGGATATTATTGGCAATTTGAGTTATTTTATGTTGTCATAGATGTCACATGGATCATTGATGTCACATGGATCACATTGATTTTTGGTGACAAAAGCACTTCATAAATAATCATTTATGATATTTTGGAGAGAATGGATATATACAGGGTTTTTATAAAAACCAAGGCAGACAAAATAAAAGGTTTTATTTAAAACCATGGATGGAAGATTTGAAATGGGGTTTTCTTAAAACCCAAATTGGCTTTTCGTTTCATTGAAAAAGGTGCCCCGGTGATGGAGATATTTAATTTTAAATATTTAGTTTAAATTTTAAATTATTTAAAATTAAAATTTAAATTTTAAAATTAAAAATAAAAGTAATCCATCGACGTCATCGAATATGAGGGAGAAAAATATATAAAAGGATGCCTAAGGTTTATTAATCCTTAAGCTTGCACTCGTGAATTAATGCGATTGTTGGAAAGCAAAAAGAGCTCATGCAAAAGAAGTAATGGAAGTGAAGAATAAATCGGACGGCGTGTGAAACCCTAGTCACCTTGGGTAGTGTGGCGCATTGGCAATTGGATTTTGGCTAAGGTAAGTGGCAAAATGAATGTCAAGGTTTTTAATCCCCTTGGCTGCATTAGAAGGCATTGGAAGAAAGAGCGTGTGAAGCACTTTTGGTTTGCGTGAGAGGGAGGAGTGTTTTGAAGCATGTGGTGCCTTTCCCTCCCAAACGAGCCCATAGCTTGTGCGGCAGCTTGGCTGCGGTTAAGGCGCTGAGCAAGGAGGCGTCGAGGGATCGAATCCCATCAAGGACAAAGGCAAGTTAATATTTTTTAATATTTTATTTTTCTAAAGTTGCCCTAGGATAAATAAGGGTTTGTGATGCACTTTAGGAAAAAGAGAGATTTCTGGTGAATTTATTTTTGGAAGTATATCATATTATATATCATTGGAAAGCTTATTTCGAGGTATATTTGATTAACTTGATTAGAGGGAGAAATAAGGTGTGTGTAAAGAGATATTTATGATTTTGTAAAGGGGTTCAAAAGTGAAGGTTGCTTTGTTTTTTTTCAAAGGGGATTAATTCTTTCATGAGGAGACATGGTGTATTTTATTGAGTAGGAGTAATAAGGTGTTATTTGGATATTATTGTTGTGTTATTAATAAAGATCTCTAACCCTTATTGAAAGTTGAAAAAAAAGTTTGTTGAGTGTGGCAGATTTAGTGGACAACTAATAAGGCATCAAAAAGGTATGAGCAATATTCTCCATTGACTTTGTTTATGGTGGTTGATTTTTGAAATATCATTGGAGAGAAAATGATTGATTGTGGTTTCCTTTTCTAAAGTGGTTGGTTGAATACTTCAATGTTTTTTGGTTTGAGAGTTGTGATTAAACCTTATTTTATAAGCATTGTTGTTGAAGCCCATTGCTTGTACAAAGAACTTGAACTTGAGTTAGAGGAGAACATGAGTATCATTGTTATGTGAGATTTGTGGTTGAGCATTGTTGGAAATATTTTGAGTTGATTGATTCATGCTTGAACTAGGGTTTGTGAGAAAAAGTTGTTCCTTGTGGTGATTGGTTGAGTAGAGTTGTTTGAGCCTAGTCAAGTGATTGTGTGAAGTGGTTGTTCAAGTTCCATGAAACAAACTATTCTATATTTTGATTTGAGTTGAGTTTGAGTTGAGAAAGAAATTGAGTTTGTGAATAGAACATATTGAGTCTCTAACAATTCTCTTTATGCTTCTATAATATTGAGCTGAGTTGAGATTGATTTGATTTGAGTTGAATTGAGATTGATTTGAGTTGAGATCATTGTGGATCATTATTGTCATCCATTGAAGAGTGCATTGCCATTCATTGTTGAGTTCATCATTAAGCCTTGCCTTCATAGATTTGTGGATGAGATTTGAGTGCTACTTGAGCATGATTTATTGAGCCTTTGAGAAGGCTTTTGGGATAGATTTCTGGATATATTTGAGGTAGCTTTTGTACATGATTGATTGAGCCTTTGAGAAGGCTTTTGGGATAGATTTGTGGACAGATTTTGGAGCAGATTTGAGCAAGTTCTTTGTGAGCTTGCTGAGAAGCTTTCGAGCAAGTTCTTGGTGAGCTTTCTAAAGTAAATTTGAGCAAGTTCTTGGTGAGCTTGCTGAGTAGATTTGAGCAAGTTCTTAGTGAGCTTGTTGGATCAGATTTGAGCAAGTTCTTGGTGAGATTGTTGGAGCAGATTTGAGCAAGTTCTTGGTGATATTGTTAGAGAAGATTTGAGCAAGTTCTTGGTGAGCTTGTTGGAGAAAATTTTGAGCAGGTTCTTGGTGAGCTTGCTAAAGAATATCAGTGGATATCCTACTTGAGTAGATCAGGATTACCTAGCTGAGAAGATTAGTGGAGTGCCTAGCTGAGCAGATCAGTAGAGTGCCTAGCTGAGCAGATCAATGGATTGCCTACTTGAGTAGATTAGGATTGCTTAGCTGAGCAGATCAGTGGAGTGCCTAGCTGAGCAGATCAATGGATTGTCTAGCTGAGCAGATCAGTGAATTGCCCACCTGAGCAGATTAGTAGATAGCCTAGCTTTGAGCAGATCAAAGTAATCATTTATATTGGGATAATGATCCCTATTTCTTTGTGAAATATTTTAAGGAGATTATCTTATGGACTACCTCACATTGGGAAACCATGTTAAATCTTGTGTCTCAATTGTGTGTGGTGATTTATGCTCTTGCTTACTATTGCTATCTATGTCATTAATGCACATTGCTATATTTGGTTATTGCAATTAAGGACACTAATTGATATTGGTTTGGAAAAAAAGTAAAAAGTGGGCGCTATACTGCTCACCTCCCCCTCTCAGTATAAGCTTGTGTTCTTCATATTGGATTGAATCAATTGATCAACAACTACTCACTTGATTTGGTCCTAGTGAGTTTGAAGATTTTATAGGAGCCATTTCAAAACTCAAACAAACGTCAACTATTCAAGACTATCAATCTTAGTTTGAAAAATTGGCCAATCATACCATTGGCTTGAGTCATAAATTATTTTAAAGTTATTTTGTGAGTGGTTTGAAGGATGACATTAAAGCTAAAGTTAAAATATTAATGCCACAAACATTACAACAGGAAATAACATTGGCTAGATTGATAGAAGAAAAATTTAAGGCTCAAGGATGCACCTCCAAATTCTATCCATCCCAACCACCATTCCAAAAAAACATTCAATCCTCCAAAAAAATATCCTACCATCAAAAAGTTGACACAAGAAGATATGGATACCAAAATATCCTAAGGACTATGCTATAATTGTGATGAGAAGTACTCCCCAGGACATAAATATGTGCACCAAAAATTATGTTTGCTTGATGTGGATGAGATAATAACCACAAAATATTTAGAGGTGGAAGATGATCAGGAGGAAGCGAAACACCTAAAACAACCAAAATACCTAGAAGAATTCCAACCACAAATTTTGGTGCATACCTTAGTAGGCATATCAACTCCCCAAACCATGAAGGTGATAGGACACTTCAAAGGACAATGGGTAATAATTCTTATTGACTCTAAGAGCACACTGGACTTTACTAACCCAAGGGTGGCAAAATAGAGGAATTATTATATTAATACTTGTAATTCCTTTGAAGTCATAATCTCCAATGGAAGAACTTTACCTTGTAAAATTTTGAAATATCAAAATACATAAAGGGGAATATAATATTAAGTTGAATATGTTTTCCTTACCACTAGGGAGGTGTGATGTTGTTTTGGGAGCACAATGGTTGAGGATGTTGGGTCTAGTATTATGGGATTTTTTTGAGCTATGCATGAAATCCAGCTAGCAGGGAACCAAATACACCTTAAAATATGTAAAGGTTAGGTCTACTTAATTTTCCTCTCATAATATGAAGAAATGATTGAAAAAGTCATCCTATGGATTTATGGCCTGACTATTTTCTATACAACCTCCAGATGATGGGGACAAGGACCATCATGAGGACTTATAACTTTTCTTGTAAAAACATGCCATAGTCTTTGAGGAACTCAATGGAATACCCCTCATCATTCTTATGACCATGCAATTTAGCTTAGTCCAGGTAGTCTTCCTCCAAATATATACCCTTACATGTATCCATATGTCGAAAAATAAAAATTGAGAAAATGGTATAGGAACTTCATGGTGTAGGGGTTATTTACCATTGTGTTAGTCCCTATTCTTCACTAGTGTTGTTGGTATAGAAAAATTATGGATCTTGGCATTTGTGTGTGGATTTAAAAGAAATCAACAAAATAACTATTAAAGGAAAATTTCCTATTCTAGTAATTGATGAGCTATTATATGAGTTGCATGGTGCCCAATTTTTCTCAAAATTTAATTTGTGGTTGGGATACCATCAAATTTTAATCAAGTATGAGGACATTCCTAAAACTCCTTTTAGGACTCACGAAGGGCATTATGAGTTCTTGGTTATGCCATTTGGTTTTACCAATGCACCTTCCACTTTTTAGAGTTTAATGAACTCCATTTTTAGCATTTCCTTCATAAATTTATTCAAATTTTCTTTGATTATATTTTGATTTACATAATTGGGAGGAGCCTCTCCAGCATTTGAATCATACCCTACAACTTTTGTCTAAGAATCAAAATTATTCCAAGAGGTCAAAATGTTATTTTGGGTTATAAGAAGTAGAATATTTAGGTCACATTGTCACCAAAGGAATTAAAGTTGATCCTAAAAATATTTAGGCTATTCAAGAATGGTCAAAGCCTCAAAACCTAAAGGTATTTCAAGGATTTTTGGGAATCACTAGATATTACCATAATTTTGTGTAGAATTATGGAAAGATAGTGGCTCCCTTGACAACCATGTTGAAAAAGAATTCCTTTATTTGGTCAAAACCAACAAAGAAAGCTTTCAAGGAAATAAAGCAATCTATAAAAACCACCCTAGTGTTAGCAATGCCTATTTTTTCTAAACTATTTGTAATTGAAAGTGATACTTTTAGAAATAGAATTGGAGAAATTTTGATGCAAGGAAGACCATTGCACTTCACCAATAGTGAACTTTTAGGTTAAAAATATGGATAAATTTACCTGTAAAAAGGAGATGCTAGCCATTTTATATGTTATTAATCATTGGAGGCCATATCACATTGAGTGTCACTTTTCAATCAAAACTAACCATCAAAGTATTAAGTACTTCTTGGAACAAATGGAAACTACAACCGAACAACAAAGATGGGTATCTAAATTATTGGGCTATAATTATGAAATCATCTATAAAAAAGGAAAGGAGAATATAGTGGTTGATGCATTATCCTAATAGTATGAATATCAAGGAATGTTAAATGCTATACCTACACCACTTCCTCAATGGATAAATCATCTCAGAGAAGAAATGACCAAGGATTCTAGTTTTCAAAATTTGACCAATAAACTCCAAGAAAAGCCCAAATCATGCCCTGGATACATTTGGAATGGCCAAGACTTGAGATATCATGACTGACTTGCCATTCCTTGAAAGTCACAGATATGAGAGCTCATCTTGTAGGAAATACATGCATCTCCAATGGCTAGGTATTCTAGGATTCTAAAAACATATGAAAGGACCAAATGTACTTTATTTTGAAAGGGAGTGAGAAGGGATATTCAAAATTTTATGGTAGAATGTGATATGTGCCAACATATAAAAGGTGAAACTATGTGTTCCCCTAGAATAATTTCCTTGCCAATTCTAGAACAAGTATGAGAAGATATTTCTATGGATTTCATTGAAAGGTTACCCAAATTAGGAGGAAAATAAGTTATTTTGGTGGTAGTGGATCATCTCACAAAGTATGCTCATTTTTTTTCCTTAGCCCATCTCTACACAACCCTTATAGTTATCCAACTATTTTTAGATTCCATATTTTACCTTCATGGAATACCCAAATTTATTGTGTCAAATGGAGACCCTACTTTTACGAGTGCATGGAAACATACCTCCAATGTTTTGCATTAGAACATCCTACACAATGGGTTAAATGGATCCCTTTGGTCGAATGGTGGTATAATACTTCATATCATACCACTAATAAGGTTAATCCATTTTAATCAATATATGATCTTCCTCCACCAACACCCTCATCCTCCATTCTAGGAAGCTCCAAGGTTCAAGTTGTCAATTCCACTCCCATCCAACATGATGCCATACTTTGACAACTTAAGGTAAATATTTAATTGACATAGAACTATATACATAAACAAGCTAATTAACACCATTTTAAACACATTTTTGATGTGGGGTACATGGTTTTTATTTGCCTTCATCCCTATAAACAATCATACCTCTAGCTTTGTGGATGCTAGAAGTTTACCATCAAATACTATGGTCCCTACCTGGTGTACAATGGGTTGACTCAACCACCTACAAATTGGCCCTTTCAACCACTTCTAGGGTTCATCCAGTTTTTCATGTCTCCTCCATGAAGAAGGTTGTTAGTAATAAGGTACAAATACAATCCATATTACAAAGGTTGGATGAAGAAGGATTCATAATTATTGAGCCTAATTTTTTTTTGGATAAGAGATTGTGCACCCTCTACCACCTTGTAATCATTGAAGTTCTTGTTCAACAACATAGATCACAACCTAAATATACCACATGGGAGTCCCTACACCAGCTCTTGCAATAGTTTCCTTATCTTTAGGTTTCAGGATAAAGTATTTTAAAGGGGAAGGACATGTTAGGACCCCATCCTAACACTATTATGTAATAAACCCCTTTCTAATGTGGGGATCCCATCCTAATGATATTATGTAATATTTTGTAATAGTTTATGGTACTAGAGGTACCTAGACAAGTGACACCATTTAATGTAACGATTACAAAATAATATAACTATTTTATTTGGTAGAATATTCTAGATTAGGTGGCATTATGAATGTAAGCCAAACCTGAAGGGTTAGGTTTAGGGTTATGAAGAGTCTTTAAAAATGCAAGGGGAATAGATGGATGTATCTTTTTGTATAATTAAATCAAATTTCTATTTAGGAGGTTGCCCCCTTGAAGAGGCCAATGATTTTGTGTTGTGATTTGTGACATTTATATATATATTTGCATTTCTATTTCGTATTGCAATATCTTTTATTTCATGTTACTGCTTTTATTAAAATATTTATGTGGATGTGCTTATTTTAATTAGAATGATCATAATAGATATAATAAATAATTTGACTCATCATGGTCTAATTTGACTACTAGTCATTAAGGCCCTTAAGGAAACTAGACTAGGTGTCACCTAGACTAAGTTTATAGAAAAAATTCTAGAGGACAATGAGAAAAGAAAAGAAGTTGTAGATGTTAAGGTAAAATAAAATATTAAATAAAATGGGAGAGAATTGGAACCTAGGAGAAAGTATCCCTTGATAGAGGCTATCAAGTCTTTTAATAGGGAAACCAAATAAATCCACATAAAGAATTAAAAGCAAAGAAACCATAATGATTGATGGCAAGAACAATGGAACCCTAGAGGAAGAGGACTTTGTCAATGGTTGCATCCAAGTTTAGTCAAATGAATGGAAGCATCATTTATTATAGCATAAGACTTGATTGCCATGGAAAAAAACCTCTTAGAGCAAGAAGAATATGATTAGCAGGTAAAATCTATCACCTAGAAGAAAAATTATAAAGAACCCAAGAAGAAAATTAAAGAACAAAGGTGGAGGAATAAGGTCCTTGAATCTATAATGATGGAATTAGATGGTAGAGGAAGAATCAAATTAGGTTCATTAGCTTAGGCAACTAAATAAATATATGCTATAGAAGTAATGATAGTAGTAGGACAATTAGAATAAAGGAATCCCTTATATCCCCTTAAACTATAGTCGTATTACATGGGGAGGTGAAGGAAGAGATGGCTTTGGAGACCTTTATGATGGACTTGGAATTTTATGGAGGAAGGATAGGATCCTCAAGAGGAGACTAGTGAAGCACCTAGGACTATTCCAATGGGTAGTCCATTAGACCTATCTCAATAACTAAATTCATAACAATAGGTATCACCTAATTAGTCAAGGCCATTACAACAATAAAAAATAACTAAGGATATAAGATTTGGGAATTCAAGGTTAATGGAAGAGCTATTAAATTATAAAATTCTAACCCAAAGGATTTTTTTGAGAACACATCTCTTTAGATGACCAGATGAATTACCTTGAAGAAAGACAAATTTTCTTCTTGTAGAAGTCAGAGGAGAAGTACAAAAAGGATAAACAATAGTTATATAAGACCATAAAGTAAGAATAGATTGTCAATAAGAAAGCAAGGTTGGACACTGTGATTGAAAAGATAAGAAAATTGGTGAACAAAATTCTTGCTTGTAAGCCACCTTCTAGGGTCTATGCCTTGTATCTATAGGAGTAGTGGATTCTATTTTAGCTATCATGGATTTATTTTAGAGATCAAAATATGTGAGCAGACATAGTCCCTTTTTTTAATTTTTAATTTACATGGTGGAATCGGTAGCCTCCATGAATCTGTGTAGGCTATCCAACTTTTATGGTCACCACATAGTTAGTCTACCCTAGAAGCTACCACACAGTTCTTCACGTAGTTCACCCCTATAACCACCATGCCACAATAATTTTAAACCTTTTATATTGCTGAAAGCACCAGGAAAGGGACAAGAGTTTAGTTCGGCAAGGCCCGAGATTATAGTCCTTTTTTTTACAAAGATTTTATTTTATTTTATTTCAAGAATGAAAGAAAGTTACACTTCTCAGGTGCCTTGGCACAAACAAAAACCCAGATAAAAATAGATTATTAGGAGTTAAAATATAATTACAACCTAGTAGATCAGAGAGGAAAATATACATTCAAAATTGTATGGGTATAATAAGGATAAAATTTATTATATATCAATACATAATCATCAAAATATCCTCCATGTCCAAAACCTAGATAGAAACCAACGAAAAAGAAATCGGTAGAAAGAAGAAAACAACAGAAAGAAAAGAAACAATTAAAATATGCCATAAATCTCTAATAAAATGAATAGATCCATAGTAAAAATCCAGAGCTAGCATAGAAACTAGGGGTATGATATGTGGGTGAAAGAAGAAACTCCATCCTTGATCTCTTCCATTTGCAAGAAACCTTTTAGAACCTGCTGATCTTCTTGTGATAACCTATCTGCTTCCAAATTTAATTTCCTATAAATATGAGTAAAAGAGATATTTTCAAAAAATAAAATCACCTCCAACAGTTTATTTTCCACTGGTCTAAGTATATTATTTTGTAATTGAGTAGATCTATTCATCCAATTGATGACCAAAGTAGAATCTCCAAAAAATTATAAAATTTTCACATTTCTCTCCAAAGCACACTTCATTAGCAATATCAATGCCTAAAACTCAACAAAATTGTTGGAACTTGTCCCAAGACCTACTTTAAATTTGATATAGTGGGTATCCAAGAAGTATAGAATGCCTCCCATGCTACTAGAAGTTGACTGTCTATGACTGGCCCCATAAAGAAAACCCCATAATTGAAACTTTTCAATGAATAAATTGTCTACTGGTCAAGGTTTCTTATGTTTGCAAAGCCCTTTGTTGATTGAGACCAAAGTCCTCACCTGAAATATGACCTAAAACGGGGGTATTAACTTCCCTTCAAAAATAGCTACATTTCGTGCCAACCAAATACCCCAACATATAATACATGGTCAAGAAAGAAACTGTTTTAGCTCTTTTTTTAAAAACCACTATCTTAAGCATACCTCCATTGTTTCTCCTTCCCAAATATTTTGAACTCTAGTTATCTGTTCAAATTCTAACCAAAATTTATAAAGAAAAAAGGTTTTTGTTAACAAATATGTGATGTTTTCCTCCTTTGATTGACACAACATACAAATACTTGGACCTTTTTTGCTTCTCCTTTCTAAAACTTCCTAAATCATAGCCTTATTTCTCAAAGCTAACCACATAAAAATAATTATCTTTTATGGGGTTTCCAAATCTACTTCCACCACCAAGTAGGTCCTTGAGGATTAGGGTCAAAACTTGCTTTGTAGCCAAGTCTAGCCGTATATTGACCCCTAGATTTGTTGTATGCCCAAGCAATAGTATATGGTTCAACTCTCAACTTTAAATAACTCTTATTAATACTATCAGTATAAGCCTTCCAATGTAGCCTGCTCACTGAAAACACCCAAGACCTAATCCTGCTTCCAACCTTGGATCCAAAGACTAGAAGAATATGATTTGCCCACTTGATGAAGAAAGTAAAAACCCTTATCTTGTAAAGAATCTATTATAGATTTCACTAAAAAATACTTGCTCCACAACCCAAAATAGAATTAATCCCTATTCTAAATTATTCACCATTACCCACTTTCCAAGACAAATATTTTCCAATCATAGGAAAGGCCTGTACTAGTACCTTCCATTAAATGGAAATAATTTTTATGCTTTTCTGTGGACTTATAATCCAATCCATAAAGGTCCCTAGACGAATATTCTTCTATTCAATAATATTCTTACACAATCCTTCTTTGGTCAGAATCATCCACAAGCTATTTACTGCCAAAGAAGAACAAAAAATATGGATATTTTTAAGTTCCCAACAATCTTCCTTCTTTGTCCTAGCAATACTTTGCCACTTAACTAAAGGAGTGCCTTCATATTCTTATGTCCAGTCCAAAAAATATGAAGTAGTGTTTTCTTATTTTCTTTAGAAATCCTTTGGGAATGAAGGCCAAGGAGTGCCAAAACACAAGAATTACCTCAAGAATAGACTTTACAAGTGTTAAATACCCCACAAATAGACAACCATCTATTACACCAATGGTTAATCCTAACCTAAATATTCTCTAAAATCCATCCCCAATATCTCTTCATGTAACTATTCAACTTCAGTACAAAACCAAATACTTAAAGCCTTGAACATCTAAGAGATTAAAAGGAAATTTTTTTATCATACCCTATTTAGTCTCCTGCTCTCGACCATTAAAGCAAATAGAGGTTTTTAAAAAATTTATCTCCATGCCGATAGCAATACTGTAAGTGTCCAAGATTTTCTTTAACTTTCTAGATTCCTTTAAACTGCCATTTGTGAACTACAATACATCATCAAAAAATAATAAATGAGATAAATAAAGGACCCCCACTTTGATCCTAGACATGGATTCTACCCTCTTTGTATCTAAGATAGCTCTACTCAATACTTCAACAACCAACAAAAAGTAAAGGAGATAAAGGACATCCCTGTCTCAGTCCTCTCATGGGTCTTAAGAATTTGGAAGTTGATCCATTGATAAGAACAACAAAATATATAGAATAAATTCATCCCATAATCCACTTTACTATTGGATAGTTAAAATCTGTATGTAAGAGCATCAATATGAGATACAACCAGCTAATGCTATCATAAGCTTTAGATAAATCTAGTTTAAGGACCATTGTAGGAATATTTTATTTTAATAGAGTGAAGGGCCTCTTGTGAAACTCCTATTGCTTCAAAAATATATCTACTTGCTATGAACCTAAACTACTCTTGGGAAATAACTTCAAAGAAAATATTCTTCAATCTAACAACCAAATAGGTCTAATTCATCAAAGATTTTAGGCTTCTTTTTGGGAATTAAATCTAAAAAAGTGGAGTTAAAAGCCCCCAAAACTTGACCACTCAACATAACTTCCTCCATTACTCTGATAATATCCTCCTCAACAAGATCATAGAAAACTAGGAAAAACTCCATAGGCCATCCATTAGGCCCCAAAATTTTATCCTTTTTGAAAGAAGTCAGGACAACTTTTAGTTCTTCCTTTGTGACCTCCTTCATAAGTAATTGATTATCCTCCTCTATCACAAAATTGAGGAAAAAAGTAGTTAACTTTAAAATTTCCCTAATATTGACTCTATCAAGTTCTTTATATATAGATTGAAAATATTTTACTCCCAAATCTGCTAACTCAGAGAAACTCCTAAAGAGTACCCCTTCTTCATTATGCATCTCCCAGATAGTGTTAACCTTCTTCCTATGATTAGAAAAATTATGAAAAAACTTAGTATTTTCATCCTATTTTTTAACCATACAACTTTACTTTTCATTCTCCATTCAGCGTCCCTCCACTCCAAGAATTTTTTCTTCTTAATTTCGAGTTCAATCAGTCTTGTTTTCTCCTCCTCTTTAAACAAACCAACCTCATTCTTTTTATAAATTTCTAAATTTTCCTTCTCCACCAACTTAAGATCTCTATATGTACTCTCCTTTTTAACTACAATCCAAGATGCGACAACTCCTTTTAATTTTTGTAAAATAGTAGAAAATTGAAAACTCACCAATAACTTGGAACTTTGGTCATAACCAATCCATTATTTTTTAATTAGTTTTTGAAAATATTATTCCTCAAACCAAATTAGATTGAGCTTAAAAGGACTGGTAGGTTTTTCCTCCTAAATTTCTAAGTGAAGAAGTATGGGAGAATGATCTGAGCCACCTCTAGTCTCAACCCATGATTGTTTTTTGTCTATTTCATTGTATAATGACTCTAAGATAAAAAAATTATCCAATATCTTTGAGATCTCAACTTCTTGAACTCTGTTATTTCTCCACATAGGCAATAACTTTATTGGTTCCAAATTAATTAAACCAGCTTCTTTAATATTATGTCTGAACTAATCTACAAGACTATCAAGTCTTACAAATTCTCTCTAAACCTCACTTCTATTCATATTAAAATATAAGTTCCCACCAATGATAACTCTTTCATCCTTAACACACCTCTTAGAGAAAAAATCATCCTAGAAGACCTACCTATTCATAGGGACCATAATAATTAATAATCGATAACCTCAAACTCAAATATTTAAAAACGAATTCTATCCACAAGATTGAAACCATGAAGGAAGAATTAATTAAGGATACTCAGTTCTTCCAATCAATCAAAACACCCCTTGAATTTTTGGTAGCATCTAGAGCCAAGAACTCCCAGTCCCTCAAAAATTTACTTGACCCTTCAATGATTTTTATACTTGCCCCCATGGTTTCTTGTAGAAGGATAACATCTAGATTATGAATTTCCACCAGCCTAGCTAAGGAAAACGTTTTGGAGGGACTACCAAGACCTCGAATATTAAGGGATAACGGGATAATTTAAACATCTTAGAGGGGTTTTATACCACTCTAAGGACCCCTTTGATAGATTTTTGTTTACCCTACTGAATTTCGCTCAAAGCCTTCTCCTGTGCATGAAACAAAAAATATTTCCTATCTATTGAAGAAGTGGAAGAGTCCTTTATAAGGTATAGACCTAACCCTAACCTTCCAGCAACTACACAAATTCTCAACTTAGATTCCATTTTCTTAGAATGTAATAAATATATGCAAGAGGATCCCATCTCCAAACCATCCCCTCAAATAGATACCTCCCTAGAAGATTCATCTAATAGGTCAAAATACTTCTCTTAATAGTAGAAATATTTGGATCACAATATTTATTCAATGTGTTTGAGGTTGCCAACCCATTGTCCAAAACCCTAGAAAAGTCCTTGTCCTTGGGATTTCTCTTCGAAGATTCATAAGGAAGTGTACAAACTTCTTTATTACCTAATTCTAGATTATTCTCCACATGTATTGGACAATAATTGTCATAAGGATTATATGACTGACCAACAAACTTAATAGTATTAGGTTCCAATCCTTTCATAATTTTTTATGACTCTGTCTCCTTCTCTAATAGCCTATGAACACTGAAATGGAAACAAAGCTAGGCCCAAAATGTTGTCCTCCTTCTCCATAGTTCTAGTTCTAGATTCAACAACATTATTTTTGCTTGTTTGTGCTAAATCAAGGAGTACTACTAAGTTCTAAAAAATAGGTATCTCTTGATTGTTGTTTTCTGACTTGAAATACCCACTAGTCATTTGTTTTCTCCTCTATACTTTCTATGCGAAATATTGAAAACGTTCCTTAGAAATATGTCCATAAACATGACAAAAAACACATATAAAAAGAATCTTCAAATAGTCTAGGATTTGATTATGAAATGTATTCCCCACAACTATCTCCATACAGTCCGGTAAGCCTTCACTGATATCCATCTCAACCAAAACTCGAGCTACAGACCAAAAAATACTAGATTTGAAATAAACATTTGTATCCAAGATTTTACCTAATGAATCACCAATCTCTTTCAAACCTCTTTTTGACCATTACTCCATTGGCAGACTTGGATGTTTCATCCATATCGAGATTCTCCTAGCAACTTCAATCCTATAATCAAAGCAAGCCATCAAAGCCTCCAAAGCCAAAAAGGAAGACCCCAAATACTGATGAACTCCCATAATTTTTTGTGAATCTTCCTCAGATTTAAAAAGGAAACATATCCATCCTTTGGAAAGTAAGTGAAAAATTAGCCCATATCCTAAAATTGGGACCCATACCTTTTGCAACCACTCATTTAGTGTATTATCAACTATTTGATGTCCATGAAACTTCCAATAAGGACCTTCTCCAAAAACTCCAAAACTTGTTCCATCCTTAGATCTTTCCCAATTACCATTTTGATCTTCGACCTTCTCCTTTTAACCAATTTGTGTGGCTTATGCACTTTAGTAACTGAAGTTGTAGTCTATTCTGATTGAGATTTTATATTCACTCCACTTAGTGCCTTTAAATCAAGATTTTACCAATAAAATTAGAACCAAAAAAAGGAAACTCCACTATACAAAGTGAGTCTGGGTTGTTTGGAGCCTCCTCAAGTTTTTCTTCCCAGCAATGAAATGCTTACCCATTCATTATACCCATCACTTGAGTAGAGTGTTTTGAGATACTAGAGAGTGATCAATCAATAGGACAATTGACCTGATCTAAACCTACTAACATAGACTCCCGTCTATCCATCAAAATATAATAACCTACAATATTATTTTGGCCACTCAAAAACCTAAGGACCTCCAGTTCTCAAATTTTAAGTCTTGTACAGAAAAAAGACCCTTGGCCCTTGGATTTGAAAATATGCATTGCTTCTCAAAATGTTTCTATGAGAAGTCCAAAAATTCCTCTTCATTCTCCATCAAAACAAGAAACCAATTTCCCAAATATACTACCATTTTAAAAATACCAAATAAAAACAAAAATTAATATTTTTCCTTTGCAAACCCTAGCTTTGTTGCATGAACTTCATGATTTTGACCGATAAACTTCTTCAAACAACCATTCACATGCACAAAAAATATGCCTCCCTATCAAAGTAACTTATTTTACCTTTTGCATGCTTTTATTCTAGAAAGAAAGTTGTCCAACCTTCATTTTATTCACATGAACATATTTGAGTGCACTTCAATTTTAAAAAATGCTAATGCTTCTTGTGTTATTTTTTAAAGATATCAATCAAGAACTAGACCCATCTTAATTTTATTCACATGAATATATCTGAGCACATTCTAGTTTCAAGAAAAATAAAATATTGCCACTTCTTGTGTCTTTTTTTTACTTTTCTCTATGCTTCACTTTACAAGCCCTAGCTTTGTTGTTAGCACTTCACAATTATGGCCAAAAAAATTCTTCAAATTGTTGTTCACATGCATAGAAATATTTCTTCCTAGCAAAGTAACTCCTTTTACCCCTTCGTTTTAATTCCTCTGTGCTTCACTTTGCAAACCCTAGCTTCATTGCATGCACTTCATGATTCCAACCAAAAAACTTCTTCTAAAGAAAACTTATATGTAAGAAAGATGAATGCTTACCTCCTTCAAAGTTTGAGATTTCATAAAAATTGCAGATGGGTCTTCAACTGTCATTGAGCAATGACGATGATGGATCCACCACAACTTGCTACAACAGTAGCGACAACGAATAAACCACAAGCTGTAGAGGTGGTAGTGGCATGAGATCAACCATAGGCTACTATATTATTCTAACCTAGTCCCTTTTATTAGGCATGTTATGAAATATCATGTGGATTTTATAATCATAATATTTGTGTTCCATACCATTCAAATTGGGACCCTTAGCCCTTTGTAGGGATGTATAACTTAGATCCCTTCTGTTCATACATTCAAAATAAAGTAAATAAAATCAAACAACTTAGGGGTAATTGAGAAGAAGAGAGAAGTATAAATTTTATCATCCATGGGGCCCATGAAAAACCACACATAATGATCAAAAACCACAATCAAATGGATTATTTCCAATTTATATGATATAGAGAGGATGAAAATGAATCAAAGGGATGCCATTATAACTTTTGAAAGACTATAAGCTCAGTTATCAATATTTTCCTATAGGGTAGACAAGTAATGTTGGAGGAATCTCCTTAATGAAATAAAAAGGACAAATAATTACTCCTACCAAAAATTTGGTTTGGCCATCAAGATGATAAACTATTATCTTGACTTGGTAAAACAAGCATCAATCTCATGGATTATCTACCCTTTCAATGTCCTATCTTCTAGTGTCCATTATACAATTCAAAAAAAAATGAAACATAAAATGTTATCTAAATGACTAGCCTGCTAGGAAATAGGGGATATTATGATAAGGAAAAAAATTCATCTTGCATTCCCTATGATTTCATTAAGAAATATGAGGAGGAAATATGGGTTACATGAAGACAGATAATGCATTTAGTTGGGGGAGATGATATACCCCTATTTAGATCTCCTTTTTATATCATTTTGTCATTAATAATGGTTTGTTGCCATATTATATGGATTGTAATGCTAACATATTATTTTTTCATTTAACACTCTAATGCCTTGTTGGACATTTTGAGTAGATGAGTTGTCATTGATGTCAAGAGTGAGTGGTCATTGATGTCAAAAGTCAGTTTCAGTGAGCAGTGCAAGAAGAAGCAGTTCCGCAATCAGTGCAAAAAGGAGAGTCCGCTTCCAGATGGTCAGATCCGGTTCCAGGTGGTCAGATGTGGTCCAAAGTGCAAAGAAGAGGCCCAAGAAAATAATATTATAATATTAAAAAGGGAAATTTAAATTAATTATAAATTAATTAATATAATTTTATTATAAATTAATTTATTAATTAATTTAATTAACTTCCAAAGTTATTTAAGTTAATTATAACTTAATTTTAATTTAATTATAAATTAATTTATATTAATTTAAATAACCCTAAAGTGGGTTATAAGGTTTAAATTAAAATCGAATTCGAAATTCGATTTAGCGTCGACGTTTTATGGCACGAGGTCTTCGTGTATAAAAGGAGGGCAAATCCTAAGTCAAAGCCCCCAATGCATTCGATTTAATTAATGCCTCCTAGATTCGTGCGCAAGGGAAGAAGATTGAGTTTCACGTGTTTTGAGGTTTTGGTGACAACAGCAAAGACAAGTAGGAGCAAGGCTCCTCTTATTTTGCACAGTACTGTGTAGCACAGTTGGCGATGGCAGGTTGTGTTAAGGCGTGTGGTAGGCGGGAGAACAAGGTTCGAAACCCGTCGAGTGTCATTTTGCGAGGGAAGAGCGCATTCTATTTTTTGCACCATGTCGTTCGGAAGGAAAGAAAGGGAAGGCTTGCGCCTTCCCCTTCGCATGGAGGCTCGTAGCCCACGTGGTGGGCTAGCACCTCGATAAGGCGCTCGGCAGGAGGAAGCCTCGCGTTCGAAACCCATCGAGGCCTTTTGGCTAGTGTTAAAGGTATGCGTTGATGTTAATTGCCTTGGTCGCTTGATTATTTTGGATGTGCTAAGGTTGGAAAAATAAAATATTTTTGATGGTTTATAAAGTTTATTTTTGCCTAAATTAATTTGGATATTGAGTATTTGAGGGAGATAAAAGGGTAGGCAATATTATTTTGAAAGTTTAATTTTTGGAGGATGTTAATTTAATTGTTGGAGATTATAAGGTGTAATTGAGTAATTATTTTTATGTATGATTTGATGATTGCTAATTTCAAAGGAGTAATAAGGTGTAATTGAGTTTGATTATTTTTGTAATTGAGAAATATTTTTGAGAGAGTGTTAGTGTGATATTTTATCATCTAACCATTGAAATTGGCAAAGAAGAAAATTGTGTTTAAGACAAGTTTTTAAGGGCACTTCTTCATCAAAAAAAAAGGTATGGGCACATCTTCCTAGTGAGTGATTGTTGGATATTGTGAATGCTAAGTTGGAGTGAAAAGGGTTGTTTGATAAGCATTGTTGAGTTTGGTTTTTTTGGAATGAAAGTTGATTATAGAAACCTTGTTTGATAAGCATTGTTGGAAATATTGAGTAAAGCTTCCATATGCTTGAACTAGGGTTTGTGCAAAGAACATGAGTATCATTGTTATGTGAAGTTGTGAACTATCTTGAACTAGGGTTTGTGAAAGATCATGAGTATCATTGTTATGTGAGATTTTTATACATTGTTGGAAATAATTGAGTGAGTGTTCATATGCTTGGACTAGGGTTTGTGAGCAAGGATTGTTTCATTGAGTGATTGGTTGAACCTAGTCAAGTGGAAGTGTTGAAGTGATAGTTCAAGTTCTATGAAACAAATTGTTCCATATTCTAAATTGATTTGAGAAAGAGGTTGAGTGTTTGTGAGTGTGAAGCATATTGAGTCTCTAACAATTCTCTATATGTTTCTATGATAAAAGAGATTGAAAGTGATTGAGCATTATTGTGAGTAAGAAGCATATTGAGTCTCTAACAATTATCTATATGTTTCTATGAGATTAGACAAGTTCTAGTGAGGACTTTTGTTGGAAAAAAATTAGGTAAGTCTTAGAGAAGACTTGTGGATAAATTGGTGTGAGCTTTTGTGGAAGCTTACAATACAAATTTGAGGACAGATATTATTGAGCAGATTGGACAAGTTCTAGAGAGGACTTGTGGATAGATTAGTGTGAGATTTTGTGGAAGCTTACAAGGTAGATTTGAGATAAGTCTTTGAGAAGACTTGTGAGCAGAGTTGATTGATTGATTTGTTCAAACCTTGAGTTAAGGTTTGGGGTAGATCTAGCAGAGTTGATTTGAGATTAAGTCAAGCTTTGTGTTAAGGCTTGAGGACAGATATTGAGGATAGATTTATGCTAGATCAAAGGACTATGTTTAGTGCAGATTTGAGGATAGAGTTTGGTGTATATTTGAGGATAGGTTTATGCTAGACCAGAGATAGAGATTGAGCAGATTTATGCTAGATCGAAGGACTATGTTTAGTGCAGATTTGAGATAGAGCTAAGAGCAATATTTGGAGGTGATAGAGTATAGAGGATGATAGTCTCTAGTGGATAGAGATCCATTAGCCAGGGTAGTGAGGATAGGTCTTCTGAGTGAGGATAGGAGTCTTCAGTGGATAGAGATCCATTAGCCAGTGTAGTGGAGGTAGTAGTTCTTCTAGAAGATCACCAACCAAAGCAGAGGAGAAAGGAGTTCTCCTATGGATAGAGATCCATGAACTTGATTAGGGGATTGGTGTCTCCTTTGGATAGAGGTCCATAAACATTGTAATAGGGAAAGGATTCCCAAGATATTTATTGAGAAAATATTAGTGAAATATTTTCTCCGTGGAGTAGCCCACATTGGGTGAACCACGTTAAATTGGTGTCTCTATTGTGTGTGATGATTTATGCATTGCTTTGATTACTATTGTTGATATTGCTATTGATACATTGCATAATATTGATTGGGAAAGAAAAGTAAAAAGTGGTCTTATACTGTTCACCCCCTCTCAATATAAGCTTGTGTTCTTCAATTGGTATCAGAGCGGGTTCCTTCGAAAGAGTTTAACAACTTGAAGGAAAATCTTACAAGAACACAATGGATTCTAAGAATGGATCCTCAAATAATTCAACACCAGTATTTGATGGAAGTGATTATATATTTTGGAGTATGAGAATGAAGATTCACCTGATGGCACTTGGCAATGAAATATGGGAAGCAGTTGAAAATGGATACACACCACCAGCTACTCCACCTACAGATAAATATGGTAAGCTTCTACATCATTACAATTCAAAAGCAATGAATGCAATTTTGAAAGGTTTGCATAGAACAGAGTTCATAAAGGTTATGCATTGCAAATCAACAAAAGGAATTTGGGATAAGTTGCAAAGCATATATGAAGGAGATAAAAGTGTCAAAAAGGTAAAGATACGAAATCTCAAAGGACAATTTGAAGAATTAAGAATGAAGGATGAGGAAAATATTAGTGCTTATCTACTTCATGTAGATGAGGTTGTTAACGCCATGCAAGGACTTGGACTTGAGGTTCAAGAATCTGATGTTTGTGATAAGATCTTAAGATCTCTCCCAAAAAGGTTTAGTGAAAATATTTTTGCTATAGAGGAATCAAAATATGGTGATATTTTGACAAGAGATGAATTACTTGGTATTCTTACAACTTTTGAGATGAGAACAAAAGAACCTAATATCTAGAAGGAAGCAACCTTCAAAGCTACTAAGAAGACAAAGGGTAAGAAGTCAGATTCAAGCAATGAGTCATCCAATGATGAAGAAGCAAATTATGGTAGAAGGAATAAGGATCCAAGAAGATTTAAAGATGTAAAATCTGTTAGATGTTTCAATTGTGGAAAGTATGGTCACTATGCAACTGATTTTCAAGAAGCTAGAAATAGCAATGATGAAGAAAAATAGGATCATAAGAACAAGGAATCAAAAAATACAGGTACCAAAAGAAAGGTAAGGATGGACAAGGCAAACAAGGAAAGAAGTTCTTTCAAAGATAGAAGAGGAGTTACTATGCAGACAAGGCAAGTAAGTACTCAAGTGATAGTGATAATAGTTTCTCAGATAATGATAAAGATGAAGTTCTATTTTTGAAAAAAAAGAAGAAGTTAAGAAAAGGTCACCAATAATTCTCAAGTGTTTTAGATGTGGTAACTTTGGTCATCTTGAAGATAGTTGTACAAAGAGTGGTTTCAGTTTCAGTGATGATGAATATGAAGATACACTTGAAGGACCAGAAGAGAATATTCTAATGGCACTAGAAGAAGAAGGAGGTGATCCTATAGAAGACAAGTCAGAAAAGAATGAAGATGTTTTCAAAGGTAAACAAATAGAGGAAGAATCAGAGAAAGGAGAAGTTGATCTTGAGGGAGAGCTTATTTATGCTCTTAACACATTAAAGAAGGTAAGAAAGCAAAACTCCCAACTTAAGCTTCAGTTTCAAGAATGTGATGAAGAGAAAGGAAAGCTTATAGAGGATCTAAATAAGTCAATGGCTAAGACAAAGAAGTTCAAGGATAAGTTAGAAGCAAAGGTCTTAGAATGTGAAAGATTAGAACAAGAAGTAGCTCTACTAAGGGAAGAAATAAAAGAGTCTAAGGATAGGTTACACAAGTTTGGAAAGAGCTCAAATATCATAGATAAGATGATCAAGGTACAAAGACGGTCAACAAACAAAATAGGTCTTGGTTTTGAATAGGTACAAAAGAAACAAGAAGAGGAGTCAACCTCAAGTTCTGAAGAAGAAGAAACTTCAGAAGAAGATAGTGTAAGAGAAAGTGAGACTTCTGAGGATGAGTTGGACAATAGAAATTTCAAAAAGGAAAGGAACAATGCACAAAGGAGAAACAGATGGAACAGGAACCAACATAGGGTAAAAGAGACTAAGAGACCAATGAGGTCAAGGCAAGGTAATTTCAATGGATGATGTTTCTCATGTCACAGATTTGGGCACAAGGCTTCACAATGCAGGACACATGAAAGACAAGAATATGGGAACTTCAAAAATAGGTAACTTTTTCATGGGTATTGCTACTCATGTAATCAGTTTGGTCACAAGGCAATGAATTGTAGGGTTCATGATAGGAATAGATATGGCTTCACCAGGAGAAATCCCAAGATATTTGCACCTCCAAGGAATAACAATATTAAGTGTTACAAGTGCAATAATGATGGACATACAACAAAGTGGTGTAGAGCAAAAATTCTAGAGACAAGCAGGAACAGGAACAGTCAGAGGAATCAGAAGGATCAGATGAGAAGGAAAGTGGACAAAGGTAAATATCAGTGCATGCTGGGAGTAGAAATACTCCCACCCCAGAATTAACCACCTCAAGAGGAGGTGGGGGAGGGGCTAAGCTAAGAGTCTCATTCTTAGCCCCGAGCCCCAAAGGTGACCCTTTGCCATTGATGTCAAAGGGGAGAGATTTGAGTAAGGGAGAGATTTGATTTAAGGGGAGAGCATTGAGTCAGGGGGAGCAATTTCCCAGGGGAGAAGAACAAAAAAGGTTAAGGAAATTGGAAAAGATAATTGGGTTGCCATCAATGACAAAGGGGGAGATTGTTGGACATTTTGAGTAGATGAGTTGTCATTGATGTCAAGAGTGAGTGGTCATTGATGTCAAAAGTCAATTTCAGTGAGCAGTGCAAGAAGAAGCAGTTCCACAATCAGTGCAAAAAGGAGAGTCCACTTCCAGATGGTCAGATCCGGTTCCAGGTGGTCATATGTGGTCCAAAGTGCAAAGAAGAGGCCCAAGAAAATAATATTATAATATTTTATTATAATATTAAAAAGGAAATTTAAATTAATTATAAATTAATTAATATAATTTTATTATAAATTAATTTATTAATTAATTTAATTAACTTCCAAAGTTATTTAAGTTAATTATAACTTAATTTTAATTTAATTATAAATTAATTTATATTAATTTAAATAACCCTAAAGTGGGTTATAAGGTTTAAATTAAAATTGAATTCGAAATTCGATTTAGCATCGATGTTTTATGGCATGAGGTCTTCATGTATAAAAGGAGGGCAAATCCTAAGTCAAAGTCCCCCAATGCATTCGATTTAATTAATGCCTCCTAGATTCGTGTGCAAGGGAAGAAGATTGAGTTTCACGTGTTTTGAGGTTTCGATGATAGCAGCGAAGACAAGTAGGAGCAAGGCTCCTCTTATTTCGCACAATGTTGTGTAGCATAGTTGGTGACGGTAGGTTGTGTTAAGGCATGTGGCAGGTGGGAGAACAAGGTTTGAAACCCGTCGAGTGTCATTTTGCGAGGGAAGAGCGCATTCTATTTTTTGCATCGCACCATTCAAAAGGAAAGAAAGGGAAGGCTTGCGCCTTCCCCTTCGCATGGAGGCTCGTAGCCCACGTGGTGGGCTAGCGCCTCGATAAGGCGCTCGATAGGAGGAAGCCTCACGTTCGAAACCCATCGAGGCCTTTTGGCTAGTGTTAAAGGTATGCGCTGATGTTAATTGCCTTGGTCACTTGATTATTTTGGATGTGCTAAGGTTGGAAAAATAAAATATTTTTGATGGTTTATAAAGTTTATTTTTGCCTAAATTAATTTGGATATTGAGTATTTGAGGGAGATAAAAGGGTAGGCAATATTATTTTGAAAGTTTAATTTTTGGAGGTTGTTAATTTAAATGTTGGAGATTATAAGGTGTAATTGAGGAATTATTTTTATGTATGATTTGATGATTGCTAATTTCAAAGGAGTAATAAGGTGTATTTGAGTTTGATTATTTTTGTAATTGAGAAATATTTTTGAGAGAGTGTTAGTGTGATATTTTATCATCTAACCATTGAAATTGGCAAAGAAGAAAATTGTGTTTAAGATAGGTTTTTAAGGGCACTTCTTCATCAAACAAAAAGGTATGGGCACATCTTCCTAGTGAGTGATTGTTGGATATTGTGAATGCTAAGTTGGAGTGAAAAGGGTTGTTTGATAAGCATTGTTGAGTTTGGTTTTTATGGAATGAAAGTTGATTCTAGAAACCTTGTTTGATAAGCATTGTTGGAAATATTGAGTAAAGCTTTCATATGCTTGAACTAGGGTTTGTGCAAAGAACATGAGTATCATTGTTATGTGAAGTTGTGAACTATCTTGAACTAGGGTTTGTGAAAGATCATGAGTATCATTGTTATGTGAGATTGTTTGATCAACATTGCTTGGAAATAATTGAGTGAGTGTTCATATGCTTGGACTAGGGTTTGTGAGCAAGGATTATTTCATTGAGTGATTGGTTGAGTAGAGTTGGTTGAACCTAGTCAAGTGGAAGTGTTGAAATGATAGTTCAAGTTCTGTGAAACAAATTGTTCCATATTCTAAATTGATTTGAGAAAGAGGTTGAGTGTTTGTGAGTGTGAAGCATATTGAGTCTCTAACAATTCTCTATATGTTTCTATGATAAAAAGAGAGATTGAAAGTGATTGAGCATTATTGTGAGTATGAAGCATATTGAGTCTCTAAAAATTCTCTATATGTTTATATGAGATTGAACAAGTTCTAGTGAGGACTTGTTGAAGATTTGGACAAGTTCTAGTGAGGACTTGTTGAGCAGATTTGAGGTAAGTCTTAGAGAAGACTTGTGGATAGATTGGTGTGAGATTTTGTGGAAGCTTACAATATATATTTGAGGATAAATATTATTGAGCATATTGGACAAGTTCTAGAGAGGACTTGTGGATAGATTAGTGTGAGCTTTTGTGGAAGCTTACAAGGTAGATTTGAGATAAGTCTTTGAGAAGACTTGTGAGCAGAGTTGATTGATTGATTTGTTCAAACCTTGAGTTAAGGTTTGGGGCAGATCTAGCAGAGTTGATTTGAGATTAAGTCAAGCTTTGTGTTAAGGCTTGAGGATAGATATTGAGGATAGATTTGTGCTAGACCGAAGGACTATGTTTAGTGCAGATTTGAGGATAGATTTTGGTGTAGATTTGAGGATAGGTTTGTGCCAGACCAGAGATAGAGATTGAGCAGATTTGTGCTAGATCGAAGGACTATGTTTAGTGCAGATTTGAGATAGAGCTAAGAGCAAGCTTTGGAGGTGATAGAGTATAGAGGATGATAGTCTCCAGTGGATAGAGATCCATTAGCCAGGGTAGTGAGGATAGGTCTTCTGAGTGAGGATAGGAGTCTTCAGTGGATAGAGATCCATTAGCCAGTGTAGTGGAGGCAGTAGTTCTTCTAGAAGATCACCAACCAGAGTAGAGGAGAAAGGAGTTCTCCTATGGATAGAGATCCACGAACTTGATTAGGGGATTGGTGTCTCCTTTGGATATGTTGTGGCTACTCCACAACTAGCCCCAAAATTGGGGACCCACCTTTTGGTTTGGTATTTGGATGTTTGCAGTTTGTTTTAAGTGTCTAATGCTTTCGTTTTGTTGTGGGTTTGCAGTTATCGTTAGTTCTTGTCAACAATATTTTATTGTCGACGATTTTTCTTGTCGACGATTTTTCTTATGGTCGATTTTTCTTGTCGATTTTTCTTGTCGATGACTTTTTATCATCAATTTCTTGTCGATGACTTTTTGTCGTCAATTTCTTGTCGATAATTTTTTGTTGTCATTTTAGTTGCGACGATTTTTATCGTCACTTTTATTGTTAGTTGTTTATTGTTTCATTTTCTTTTGTTTTATTTGGTTTTTCCTTTGTGTGCCTTTTATTTGGTTTCATAGTGAATCAACCTTTTAAAAGTTGATTAATTCTCAATTCAATAAAATAAAATAAAAAGAGAAGTAAAAAGAAAATATAGTATATATATATTTTTTCTATGTATGTATATGTTATAAAAAATATAAAAATTAAAATAAAGGAAAAGAATATAATAATAATAATAATAATAATATATATATATATATATATATATATATATATATATATATATATATATATATATAAAACTTCGGAGGTCCAAGGTTCAAACCGTGGCATGGGTGAGTGTGTGAGGGGGTGGGTGTGTGTCTCCCTAGTGGAGTTGTTGTAACAAGTTGGGGGATTCTTGGTCAAAAAAAAACCCATATCTTAATATTACCAATAATAATAATAATAATAATATATATATAGTAATAATAATATATATATTAACATAAAATAATATAATAAAAAATAAAAATAAGGTAAATTTATATATATATATATATATATATATATATATATATATATATATATAAAGCCTTTGCTTTGATTTTAATGAAAGTATATAAAAGGCTATTGTTTTATTTTTAATAAAGGTGAATTCACTTTAATCAAACGTTTTGGGTTTAAGGGTAATTCATTTTAATCTAACGTTTAGGTTTGCATGTATGCAAGTGCAGATTCTGAAGTGGTCAACACCAATGATGAATAATATGGCAAAGACCAATGACATGGCAAATGGTGATTCAAGGATGTTTGAGGGGATCTCGGTAGACTGTGGTCACCTGGTGAGTTCGTAGTGGCTAAGCAGTCAAAGGCAATAAAATTTAATTGCGTATCTCCCTTGTTGATGTAGGCATAACAATATGACATGGCGTCCACGTGGCCAGAGAAAGAGCAATGGGGGATACTGCGTAGAGGTTATGTCTATTCGTGAAGCAACGACGCTGAACACTTAGTACAATTCGATATGGGTAGGTGAACTTTGATAGCAATAATACGACAACAATGGTAGGTATTAAAACCGAAGTGGATAACTAGGGGTAAGAAACATAGCCAATGAGTTATCAGTGACAAAGACGCAGGGGTTCCAGTGGAGTGTATCGGTACACAAAATGAGTTATCGGTACACAAAATTATACAGTATTCACTCCGCGGTATGATCACATGCGTCCATTTCCTTTCAAATTAGGGAATGGACCATATTTGGTCATAAAACGTTACACATAGGAAGTCTTGCTTGGGATAAGGCCTTGTATTATTTACATACAAGGTTATAGGCGCATATTTAAAAGAGGGACTAATTAAAGAATGTAATGCCCAATGTAGTAATGTAAGATGTATTTCTTAAAGGGAATAGCGGGCGTAATGTGAAAGCTTTATCAACTAAAATAAAACCAAGGTGGTTTTCGCTTGTGTCAACGGATTATTTAGGTAAAGTCCCTGAGTTGGCAAAAGAGGCTTTACCTGAAAACCAAATGAATGCGTAGATTGAGGAACGGAAAGAAAAGCCAAATGCTGGAAAATCAAACGCAGAAAATGAACAAGCACAAGAATAAATGAAAGGGCTACTAAGCCAAGACCAAGAGAGAAGTTTAAATATGCCATCGAAAAGGTAAACATGGGTTGTTTTTTTTTTTTTTTTTGCAAAGAACTAGAATGCTGTCGGATTTTGAATGTAAAAGTGGAAATTTTTTTTAAATGCAAAGGGCTTTTCAGAAATTTAGACTTTGTTAGCAAGAAAGAAGGAGAAAATTTTCTGCATGCTGGGATTTACTTGTTTATTTTTCCTCTTTTCAGATTTCAGATTAGTAGATGATGTTTAATGCTGTTTTGGGTTACCTCATTGAATATGTGGAATCTGAAATTTATTTTTGTACCCTAGGAGCTAGCACTTAGTTTATTTCGATTGTGCAAATGTAGGTTGAATAGACTAGGTTGCATGTAAGAGTTTCTCACATCTTCGGTTTTGCAGGACGGGGTGCTATCAAACTGATAAAGCTTTGCATGTCTGCGTTTTCAGCATTTAATTTATTTCAGATTTTTATTTTTCAGTTTTCCAACTTTTATTTTACAGAATTTTTTTATTTTTTAGGCATTAAAATAAAAATAGAAAAAAAATAAAATGATAAAAATAATTACATGGAGCCCTAGAATGAACATCAATATTCCATACGCAATAGATTCGGACTCATTCCGAGGTCATTTCGATTTTATAATTATTTTTGAAAACTGCTATTTTTAAGGGTTTTTATAATTTCGGAATTTTTATTTTTCACATTTTGGAGGCAAAAATAGACTTTTAAAATTTGCATTTTCATTCATAGGCATAAGATGACCTTTCCTTTATGAAAATCCAATTTAATAACAAGGGGAAAAATTTCATGGTATTTCATGAGCCATTATTCTCAAAGCAATAAATGCACTTCGCTTCATGAAAATTCTGATTTCATTGAAGAGGAGTAATTTATCATTACATCAAAGGCTAGTTCTTTAAAGCATTAAATTATGTCTCTTTATGAAAATTTTGATTTCATAAAAGAGGGATAATTTATGATGACATTTTAAGGTCATGATTTCAAAGCAATAAATTGTTTCTTTTTATGAAAATTAATTTCATCAAAGAGGGACAGTTTATTAATTACATCAAAGGCTTTCTTTATCTTCATGATAGAAGTTACATTTAATGGATCTTTTCATCATTTTGAATTCATTTTCATAGATAAATTTAATCTTTTATTTCATGTTCAAAGTAGGATTTAATGCAAGATAAAACTTGTTTAAAATCTACTTAATCCAAAGAAGATAAAATCTACCTAAAATCATTCAAGATAAAAGGAATTAAGGCACTACATCGTGGTCATATGAGGGCCAATTCACATTTTTTTTTTTTGGTTTCATGAACAATCATTAAAGTAACATGGTAAAATAAACCAACACATGCCCCTTGTTTACAATTACTTGCAATCACTAAGATGTTCATAGCATTAATTGATATATCTTTATTGATATTATTAATACACATGTGCAAGTGCTAATATAGCGGAGACCTTGGAGAAGTTGTTTGTTTTAACTTCTTTGTAAGAGGGGGTTTTGATAACAAAATCCTAAGGGAGAGTGTAATTTCACAATTGGGTAAAATTACCACTCAACAAGATAGAGGTCCATAAACATTATAATAGGGAAAGTATTCCAAAAATATTTACTGAGAAAATATTAGTGAAATATTTTCTCCGTGGAGTAGCCCACATTGGGTGAACCACGTTAAATTGGTGTCTCTATTGTGTGTGATGATTTGTACATTGGTTTGATTACTGTTTTTGATATTGCTATTGATACATTGCATAATATTGATTGGGAAAGAAAAATAAAAAGTGGTATTATACTGTTCACCCCCTCTCAATATAAGCTTGTGTTCTTCATGCCTAAACTTGGTTGACCTTCATTTCTTGTATTTTGGTATGGTTAAATAGGATATTTGAGTAGTGTGTGTTTTTTGGTTAACTATGTTGATTGAAGTGATATCAAGCTAATATTGTGGGAAAGATAGTTTTATCATGTCTTATTTTATAGAGTTCAAAATATTTTCTATTGTTAGGCTATGTTACTTAAACAAGCTAGGCTACAATAGTAGTGATAGCCATATTGTAACCCTTTTTATAGAAATCTATTATAGTAGCATCTCATGCTACATTTAGGTGCACTTTTTTGTAGCCAATGGTTGGAATGTAATAGTTTGGGTCTTGTAAAATGGGTATTCAAGTTTTAGTTGATAGGAGGTAGAAGGTGCTTAAACTGTAGTGGACTATCCACTATAACAACACATGCACAAATAATAGTTATCACGACTTTGCATGATACCACCTACATTAGAAGACAAAGGTATTGATGCCCTTATTGTATTTTGGACCATGTGGTAATCAAATGAGCTAGGAGACCGTATTGGATATTCAAACATATCTCTTGTGGTTGGCCTAGTAGACACCTATCATAAGGAGTTGAAGTATTGATCAGATATGATCACACATATTGAAAGATAAATATATTGCCAATTGGAAAATATTCTTCACTCTAGTTTAGTGATGTCATGATAGTGCTAACTATAACTTATCCAATTTGATTCCCTCTTATATTATATATATTCAATTTCATGATTCAACCCTAATATGGCTACGACAAGCATCTAAAGGATTAACAATGTGTCTCTATGATAAATTAGGTGATGCACCTCTAATTTAGTAAACTATAATTGTTGTCATTTTATGAATATTATAATCCTAAATTTCAATAGGGCATCAAAAGAATCTAGGAATCCTATATATTTAGAATTTTTGTTCAACCTATAATGTAAACTAAGATTATAAATGTATTTAGAATGATCTACAGGGGCTAGTTGCAAAATATATTCTAGTTTGTGTTGAAGGTTTCTAGAGTGTTTTGAGTGAAATTTTGAGTTATTAGAGAATGTAAGTTTTTCATTTTTTTTATAACAAAAGAGAAACATTTTTTCCAATTGAGTATAATTTCATGAGATCATTCGAGAAATCAACCATGGGAAGTACACCCGTTTTGTTCATTCCTCCTTTATAAATTAGGCAATTGTATAATTCATTCAAGCTTCCTTCTATTTAGATGTTAGAGATTAAAGGATTGTTATTACAAAATTCTCTTTGACTAAGTTTTATTTAAGAGGGCTTCCTAAATATTTTGGTATTTTATATTTATTGTTTCAAAAAATTAGTTTAGGAGGATTTGGAGTTATGGTTTGATAAATATGGTCCATTAAGAAGACAACTATTGAAATCATGATAAATTATCTCAGTATGTTATTTTCTAATTGATGAAGGAATACTCATAGTTGCACAATTTGCTATAGACAAGATAGGACCAATATGGGAATTTATATGCCCTTATACATGAAGAAAATTGTAGGAATCATCCCCAATGGGAAGGCCAACTACTCCTATATATAGTAATTTACTTCATTACTAGTTACCAAAATCTACTTTACTTATAGTCTACATATTTTAACACTTCATAGCAAATGTTATATCTTGTCCATGATAGTACACTATACTCCTCCATAGTAGTTATTGTATCTTATATACCTAAGTGGTATTGTCACGATATCATTTTTCATCTAAAAAGTATTAATACCATCTTCTTCTTCATAGGATGCATGTACCCTTCCAAATAATAATAATTTTTAAAATTAAACTCATTAATAACATTACAAAGAAATTATTTTCTAACTTTAATATTACAATGTATATACATTATAAGTTTTTATAAACATAAACCAATAATATTGAAGATAAAATCTTTTTATAATTAAATTTAATAGTAAAAAGGTCATTTGTTTTGAAAAGTTATATTATTATTCGACGTGGGCGAGTGTGTGAGGGGGTGGGTATGTGGTGGCTTTGTGTTAAATTCTCTATTGATAAGTATATCTCTCGACTTTATGAGGGGTCATGGTTGGGAGGAGACTGCTTAGCCCTGTGCGTCGATCATAGAGATTTCTCACAATAACCAAATAAATAAAAAAATTTATATTATTATTATTATTATTTAAAATTATATTATAAATTTTTTTATTAAATTAAAGAAGGGGTGTTGAAAGGTCCCAAAATTGTACAAAACATTCAAGATAAGGTTTTGACATGAGATATTACATGATTTCAGAATAGCCTACCCATATAAGATTACATGATTTTAGAACAATTGAAAGGAGAGACAAGACCAAGTAGTTAATAAACCACCAAGAACCCTTGAGAAGCATCCAAAACCAGTCTAATAATCAATCTTCCTTGGAACAATCCATTGAGACATAACCCAACAGTTTTGAAATATCTTCCTCTTCATGTCTTTCTCCACTTCCAATATTTTCCTAAGCTGCCACCTAAAAACTAGACATTATTATTAAAAACTGAGGATAAAATAGATAAAAAGGAGGAATTTGTCCTGCTCTATCCAAGTATTCCACTCCAGGCCAATTTGAATCAAACCAAACATCAAAGTCAGATTTTAGCCCGCAAGAGCTTGGTGTTTCATCACTTCTAATAGCCTACAATAACTCCATATCATGCTTATGCCCAAGCTAAGACTTAATAATCTTCCCTCCCAATATCGGGGGAAAATCACTTCTCCACACTTTAATACTGTTATGTTGGACTCCAAGGTTGGTAGGGTCATCTGCAACCCTATTTCCCTCCTTGTAGGTGTGAGCTATTTGAATCTCCTCCATTGATTGGTACAATATTTTAGCCTCTGTTATCATGTTTAAGATTTCCAGTTGGACTGAGTTAGATTTTTGAGATTATTTATTATGAATAGAGAGTCCCCCTTGATAATTAGTTTTTGAAAATTCACATTTTCTAGTAATAACATCCCCTAATATAAAGACCTGGCCTCAAAAAAATTACAAGTTTGGTCTTTAATATTTTTTGCAAAGGTAAGGAGAATTGAGCTTTTGTCATCTTTAAATAGTCCTCCAAGACCTGCAACATTTGGGTTGCCTTTGGAAGCACCATAAAAATTAAATTTAATCCAACCAGAAGGTGGGGGAACCCACTTAGTTTACGATATCAACTTAGGTTGAATTAAATTAGGCCCTCTAGGCCTCAGTTTAAAACTAATTTTTAGTTCAATCTCCTCTTCCTTCTTATCCTCTACCATCAGGTCCAAAGGGAGCTTTGAGATGTTTTCTACCACTGTAGAAATGGCTTTTGAAAACACCGTGACTACATCTTGTTTTCTATTTTTAAAATCCTTGTTGTTTCTTTCTTTCCAAATTCTCCACATGAGATGGGGTAAGCCAAAATACCAAACCAATTTCAACCTTGAGCCCAAAAATGGTGAAGACCATTGGAGGCTCAAGTCAGTCACACAACATGGAACCACCTAGATAACTCCTAAGACCTGCAAAAAGTTATCCAAAACAATAGAAGAAAAAATACATTGAAAGAAGATATGGTCTGAGGATTTAGCCCATGATCCACAGAGAAAGCACCTGTTTGTTAAATACATCCCTCTCTTCTAAATATTGTTAATGGTAAGTACTTTATTATGAAGAACCAACCAATAAAAGATGTTGATCTTAGGAGTAAGGCCTTTCTGCCAAACTTTGAAGGGAGGGAAGGAATCAAGTTGGCTGAATCCAGCAGAAAATATACTTATTTCATTGATAAAAGTCCATTCTTCTCCCCTTTCCATTGCAAAGTATCTTCCTCATCTTGAGATTTTAACACACAAAAAACCAAGCCTCCTTCACAAGAGGACTTAAGTTATCAGTTCTTTGATTTTTCCAATTTTTAACTCTTGCCACAACTTCCATAAAGTCACCAACTTTTGGACCAAACAACAAAGGGAAAAGGGGTTTTACTCAACCTAACAATGTAATTTGAGATAAAACAATATCTAACACTCAAGGATCCTCCCAAAAATCGATCTTATTACCATATCCTAGATTCCATATTACACCTTTATGAATTAACTCTCTTGACAACATGAGACTCTTCCAAAACTCAAAACCATTTTTAGGGAGAATACCATTTAAGAAGTCCTTGTTTTGGTTTAGGTACTTAGATGAAACAATGTGCACCCATTTCATGTTCAATTGAGTAGTTAAGGCCCAGGCTTGCTTAGCTAATAGAGCCTTATTCATAAGATCCACTTTTCGAAAACCCAACCCCCCAAAGACTTTTCTTCTGCAAACATGTTCCCAAGAAACCAGGTGGAATCTCTTCTTCTCCTTCAAGCCGGACCATAAAAATACTTTATGTAATTGTTCAATTTTTAGTTGAATCTTTTTAGGGATCCTAAAAAGAGACATGTAATAAATGGGAATGCTCTTAGTATTAAAATATATTATTTAAAATAATAAATTATAAAACCTTGAAATGTAATAACAAGTAGTTACAAATTTCCTTGCATAAGGAGAAAAGCATGAATCCTTTCTTTATAATTCATGGTTGGTAAATGGTAGTTGATGAAGATAAGATAAAATTACCACTCAATATTTATGGCATTCTCTTATTTGCTTTTGTTTTTAAAAGATAAGAAAGTTTGTACTTAAGAGAATTTTTGAAGGCATGTAAAATAATAAGTTTATCCACAGTCCTTTGCCCTTGTTACTAGAATACTAGGTAAATATTGATATTCATATCATTGTATATTTTATTATTTTATTGATTTTAGAGGTAATTTAACAAATAATGGAACACACAAGAAAAATGATATGAAAATACACTAGGTAAAAAATTGTACTTGTGATTGTGTTAGTAAATGATTTGCATCTCAAGTTAGATCGATTGATATATTTAAATGTTTTCTAATATATTAAATTAAGTATGAAATTTGATTTATTATTTACTATATAATTGTATGTAAAAATTGTATTTATGTTGTTCTCATGGGTTAGGTGAATTGATAAGTTTTGGCGCTTACCAAGAAGAGACCTAGGTTCAAACCTTTGGGGCATGTCTGTTTGTGCATAGTAATTTGACTTGAGTCTATTGATGCTCCTCCTCACACCGATCAAATAACAATGAGGTGGAATAGGTGTTATTGGGGCAACCCCAAGATTTGAACCCTGCTTGGTAGTAGAAAAGGAATGTGGATGTAACAAATTCCCATATGGATAAAAAAAAATTGTATCTATGTTGTTAATGGATATATTTATTGTTTTAAGTTTGTTTAATAAATTCTTTTGACTTACTTAGAACATAGGAAACTTTAACTAACAACTATGCATTGGTTAAGGCACTTACATGGATTAAAATTGCAATTGAAAAAAGGATGAGAATAATGCTATCACAAAAATGGATGTGGAGATTAGATAAAAATAATACTATTGACGATGTTCATAATCTATTTTTGCAAACAATTTTTGGAAACGTAAGCATAAACAATTTAGCCAATCATGATGTTGATTTTCTTTATAGTAAAACTTAAATTTTAAAAAGTAACTGGTTCAATAAGATTTAAAAATGATGTCAAGATGATTATAGAAACATAACACTTTAAAGAAGATGAAGAATATATAATATTGAAAAAGAAATATATATATATATATATATATATAATAAAAAGTCAAATTGATATAATTTAAATAACCTAATAACAAATTAACAAATGTAATATTTTGTTATTTTAATGAAAATGATCCTAATAAAAACCAACCACATTTAATTTAATTTAAATAAAAAACAAAACAAATTAAGTAAATAATATTAATTTTATTAAACTAAATTAAAGTTATAATAATAACGTGTAGATTCATCCAACTTTTTAATTATAAAATTGATAAAGAAAATAAAAAATATATAGTCACAAGGAAAACTTACCAATCACAAGCAAAACTTGTGAGAATGGTGTGATTTTCCACCCGATCCTAAAACAGTACTATTGCTTTCTTCCAGGCTTCATGTGATCTCATCGTCTTCTGTGTTTTCGTTTTTTTTTTCTTTTCCTTCCAACCATGAATGAAAATTACTTCATATCACATTAAAGCTGCCACCCAATTTCTTTTTATGAAAGATACTGTGAAACTACAACAGTGTTATCTGCCTTCCACATTATTCACCGATGGTAAGTTGGTCACGGTTGGTTATCTTTTGAATCTTGTGGCATAGAATGCATCCCTTCGAAGGTCTTATATTCAACTTAAATGTTATGATGTTTTAAACTTCGAAGAAAAATTACGGAGGTCAGTTTGCAACCTAAAACTTAACTTTATGTTTCAAAAAAGTACAGAAAGAAAAAAAAAATTCAACTTCAAAGCCAAAACAATGGCAATATGGCAATATGTCCTTGTTGGAGTTTGTTGATGTCTGTTACTTATTTTTTCTAGTGCATTGACAGACATTCAAATAATTGTCATATGCCAGATTTAGTGCATACAATCAAGTGGTTAGAAGTTTTCTCACTTTTATAGTATAAAATACGTTGGGATAGATAAATGATTCTCCTATGTCTTAAATTATAAAAAATAAGAATTTTATTATGCATGGACTGTTACTCAAAGAGGCTTACTTTTGGCCAACTCTTGAACTTCCAAGTCTTTTTCCAATCTTGGATCTAATATGATGATGAGAAGGTTTTGGAAGGATCTAATCATATTGATCCTTAGTGTGTAGACTCCAAGGCTCCCATAGCCCCAAGCTATTTCATCCTCCTTATATTTATCTATGAGAAGTTTTTCTATCAAGATTTTAGTCATGATGGGTGTTAATTGTAGAGGGATTGGAATTGGCCACTTGTCCAACTTCTTAATCTGCTTAAACCTATAACCCCCCAATTGACTAGTGTTGAAGTAACTTTCAATAATGATCCAACCCCTGCTTTCCATAGCTGTTTTTACTGATTGTAGTACTAAAATTCAATAGTGATAGGTGGGTTTGATCCCCAAAATCATGCCTTCTCCACTTTTCAAAATATTTTCTTTCACTACTTAAGATCCTAACTCTAGAGCCTGCCACACTAGGGACCCATTACCATCCAAAAGGAAATGACTCACCTCATTTGGGTTTGTCTATCCCAAATATTTACTAGTTAAAATTGTACTAAATAAGGAAGTTGGTTAGGAGACCCACCTCTAGTAAAGCTTTCTAGACGAAGATTTATGATTTAGTTCTAATCTCCTCAATCCCAAACCTCCCTTTGCTTTGGGCTAACTTACTTTCTCCCAACCTACTAATGCCCATTTGTTATCTCTTTTTACTCCTCCCCATAAATATTTTCTAGCCATCTTGTCCTACTCTTTCCATATGGTATGTGGGGCAACAAGGATATACAATTTATAAATTGGCATGGCCTTAATGATTGACTGCAAAAAAGTTAATCTACCCCCAAAGATTAACCATTTGGGAGACCAATGGTTTTTTTCTTTCTTTGATACAATCCAAAATATTCCTCCAGATAACTATATTCAGTTTTTTGAAATGCAAAGGGACCCCAAATAGACCACTATGAGAGAAGTCCTCATGAATCCCAAGATCTCTAAAATTGTGTCCTAAAGCTTTTGATCAAGATTGAAGAAGACCACTTTGAATTTATTATCATTGATGACATGGTTTGTGGCCGAGGTAAACATTAAGAGTATCTCTAATCATTCTTATTTCCTTGAGGTTGGCCACTCCTACCAATCCTGTATCATCCACAAATTGTAGGTGAGTCAAAATCTTCTCACCCTCCTTGATACCTGTTAGCAAAACCTATTGTCTTCTCCTCAATATGAGTCTACCCAAACCTTCAACCATTATGAGAAAAAGATAAGGGGAACAAGGATATCCCTGCGAAAGGTCTCAAGTTGTTCCAAATGATTGTGAGGGAAGATTGTTGATTAACAGTGAATATATCGGAGTAGAGACGCAACTCATGACCCATTCTATCCAATCTTGAGAGAAATCGAAGGCTACCATAATCCTTGACAAGAATCTCTGCTCCATCATATCATAAGCCTTTGACATATCCAATTTTATGAGCATTCCTCTATTGCTAGATTTTTGCATTGAGTGGATTACCTCTTGAACTAGAAATGCACCATCGAAGATTTGCCTACCCTTTACAAAACCCCCTTGCTTTGAGGAGATAATGTTGTCTAGGAGAGGTTTTAGCCACTCCACTATTACCTTCATGATTATTTTGTATATGACATTGCATAAGGCAATACATTTGTAATATGAAATATGCACCCCATCCCCCCTTTTGAAATTAAGGCAATGAATGTATGATTTAATGCTTTAAGCATTCTTTTATTGGTTTTGAAATCCTTTGTAAAACCATTACATATTTTTCCAACTATCCCAAAAGGTCTAAAAAAACTTGATTGGGAAGCCATCTAGACTTAACATTTTTTCTTTAATCATTTCGAAGACTACCTTCTTTAAAAATTAATTTAATTAAATTAAAGGAAGAAAAAAATCGCATTTATTAAAAGTTTAATTAAATTAATTCTTAATATTTATTTTTTGTATTTTATATGAATAATTTTTATGTCTAATCGAACTTTAAATATAACTATATATAATGCTATCTTTTTCATGGATAAATCTATACGGAAAATGTTGTTCATTCACAACCATACTCGATCATACTAGATATGGTATAAAACTATAAAAAATAAAAATGTTTGCCCATATATATTTATCGAACAATTTTTAAAATATTTAAATTAAAATGTATCACTCTACCTTATTTTTAATTTCAAACCTTAAACGAAATGTGGTCGAATGACATTATACACATGATGAAATAAAACAATTAAGAAAATAATAACAAAGTTTATTTTCAAGTCAACAATAAATATTGAAAGTTTTTTTTGGCATGCATTAGGGTTTCGAGTTCTTGGTGCCATACTGCCTCTCCACTCTGGAGTGTGTGCGGGACGCCTCTTAGGGCATTTTTTTGTTGCTTTCACCAACTTTACTCCATCGTTTGGTGGATTGAACCTCTTTTTTATGGACGAAGCTCAATCAACAACTCCAACTTCTATTGAAGCTGCAGAAGGGAGCAATGGTGCTAAAGGTGAACAAGAAACCATGAAAGTTCATTCCCAAATTTTATCACGAGGTAATATTTCTCCTCCGGATGTTGTTATCTTGTTGAGTGAGTTTAATACTACTTGTTCTTGGTTGGAAAGCCATACGCTGGTAGGGTATTTTCTAGGTCGTATCCCTGGCGAGACCCTCCTTCGAAACTAGATCCAACAAGCTTGGCATGGCGTCAAGGTTGATGGTATCCAAAACCTCACCAAAGGGTTTTTTTGTTTCATTTTTTTGACCCTACTCAGGCCAAAGCGGTCCTCAGTCATGGGCCTTGGTTTGTTCGTAGCTCCTTGTTGATTTTTTAGCCCTAGACCAAGGATTTTTTGGTCACTAATGATGTTTCCTTACAGGTTTCGATTTGGGTTGAATTCCCTGGTCTTCCTCTACTGCTCTGGCCTTACTATCAGAACCTTGTGGCCCCCATTGGTGAATTTGTCTATTGTGAAACGGATAAATTTTATGCCTCATGCCCTCAAAAGTGTTTTTGTGTCAAATTCGATCTTTCTAAAGACCTCAAGGAGACTTTTGATGTCCAAGTTGGTGACTATAGGTTCAAGCAACGTGTTGTCTACATAAACCTTCCTAACACATGTTACCATTGCCAATAAACTACCCATAAGATAAAATATTATCCTTTAATGGCGGACAAGATTAAAGTTAAGGAGACGACTATGACTCCTGTTACTACTAGCTCTGTCCCTACTTCCAAAGGGGGCAAGATGAATGGAAGGTAGTCCAGAAGAAGGGTAAGAATGGGAAAAATGTAAACCCTACAACTGCTCCCAGTAGCTCGCCTCAACCCCTTGTGTCTTATGTGCTAGTTGGGCATGGTGTGGTGACGGAGTAGCATACCACACAATCGGTAGCACCTAGTGCTAGGGCTTCATAGATGGTTGCTAATGTACCATCGACTAGTACTTCCTTTGCTAAAATTATTACTTCTACTCCTACTCAGTCTTCAAATTCTCCAGTTCTGCATATCAATGGGTAGTCTTCCTCAAGCTTCATGGAACCTGAATGGGCTTCTATCAATGGTCAAAGATCCCGTAGCCCACCACAAGGAGAATCCTTGGTTCACCAGGATAAAAGGCATCAAATGGAGTTTTGGAAAGTAGGTCAAGAGCATTTTCTTAGTAATATTTATGATTCTCTTTCAAACCTCGGAGATGCTGAATATGTAGCCGGACATATGAGTCTTGATCGATCTCCATGATTTTTTTATCATGGAATGTTAGAGGGTTGATGGACCCAATCCATAAATACTTGGTTTGAGATGAGATTGCTTCATGCTCTAGGTTTTATGGTAATCCTGACTTTCTTTGTCTTCAAGAGATTAAGATTTCTGACTTTATTCTGCAATGTACTTGCCCTTTTCTTTGGCTAGGTTGCTTTTTTTATGCCACCAGTCATTCCCTTGGTAGAGGGGGAGTTGTCATTCTTTTGGTAGCTATGTGGAAATATGGTTTTGTCTCATGGGGTATGAACCCCTCCAATAATGCAGTTTAGGTTTTACTTGAGGTTGGTGGGCTATATTTTGGCATTATTAATGTTTATGCCTCCAATGACGCTCAAGAGCATTGTAGCCTCTGGCGGTGGTGTGCTTTTTATTTACCACCTATTGTTTGGGTTATGTGCAAAGATTTTAATATGACTAAAAAGCCTGCAAATAAGATAGGACAACTTCCCATGCGGTGGGCTACTAGGGAAAGAGAGGCCTAGTACTTCATGAAAAACAAATTGGGTTTGTCAGACCCCAATTCTTGTTTTTCTCCTTAGGATTTTCCTGAAAATTTGTGGTATACATGGTCCAATTTCTAGGCTAGCCATGCAAGAATTTTGAGAAGGCTAGATAGAGCCATGCTTTCAGATCATGTGCAGTTTTTCTTTCATAGGAGAAATGCTTCAGCTCCGTTTGTGGAAACCATTCCTGGTACCACTACTTTCGACCATTCACCCATCATGTTTAATGTGCTAATGAAATCCCTACCTCAGAGACACTACAAGTCACAATTTTTTTTCAATACTTCCTTTCTTCAGCACCCTTCCATGGTCTGTCATATCCACAGAGTCTAGAATCTAGTTCCTAGACCTACTAGAGAGTTGGGTTGGATAGAATGGTGGAATGATGCCATTTTTTGTACAACTGTCTTACTCCGTACTTTGGAGAAAAAGGTGGTGTAGTTCATAAGACATTCCAATGTTGTCCTTCATGATGAGCTTGCCAAAGCTTCTCTCAGGCTTGAGGTCTATTCATTTAATCCTGAACTTTAGTCTCATGTTGCCTAGCTGAGGCATGAACTTAAACTTGCTAAAATTTATGAGGCTTGGGGAGCTTGAATTAAAGCCCATCTTCATTAGCTTAAAGTTGGTGATAGGGTCACCAAAGAATTTTTTCAAAGGCTTCGCCCTCCCAGGCAAGCTACTCAATTCAAGGCCATTCAAGACAATGGAATAAGGCTTACCTCTCTTCTTGAGATGATTGATGCTTTTGTCAAGCACTATACTAATGTTTTTGCCGCTCAAGCTTATTCCCCTAAGTGGGAGCAAGCACTAGCAGCTTGTATGGCAGTTGTACCAGTTAAGGTTTTAGAGTCTCAAAGAGCAGGGTGTGATAAACTACTCTCCCTTACATATCTAGAGGATGCATTATCTCAAATGGAAAATGACAAAGTGCTAGGTCTGGATGGCTTTCCCTATGAGTTCTACAAGGGTCTTTGGGACTTAGTTGGTCCTGATCTGCATAAATTTTATCTGGAGGCTCTTCGAGTAGGCTCTTTGGGAGAAATTATTAATAGGGGCAATATCAAATTCATACCCAAGCAAGGAGACCCAGAGTTGATTACTAATTGGAGGCCTATTACTTTATTGAATGTTAGTTACAAGATCATTGCCAAAGCTTTGGCTCTTCACCTTAGGCCTCTTCTTCCTTTGATAGTCATATCAGAGCAAACTGGCTTTATTCAAGGAAGGTACATCCTCGATAATGTTCTGGTTGTATGGGAGGGCATGGAATGGGCCCGAATGTCAAACCAGAACATGCTTTTTATTAAGATTGATTTTGAGAAATCTTATGACTACATTGAATGGATATTCATTCTTGCTATGCTCAAAGCTTTAGGATTTAGACCAGTTTTCATTCAGACTATTGCTATGCTATTTAGAGATGCTTCGACTATTCTCAATCTGAACAATTCACAGTCTGAAGTAGTGGCCTTTTAGGTCTGTTCGAAAAGGGTGTCCTATTGCTCCCTCTTTATATGTGCTTGCTACTGAAGCCTTCAACTATCTTTTAGTTGCTCAAGCTTTTGTAGGTCTTATTAAAGGAATTGCTCTTCCGAATGATCAAGGACAACTTATTAATGGTCACTTTGTTGATGACTCCTTTCTTACTATAAGGGAAGAGGAGAAATTTATTTCTAATGCTCTATTTTTTTTTGAACACCTTTTGCACAACCTCTGGTTCTAGCATACAATGGAGGAAGACCTCTTGCTTCAAACAGTCTCCCTTGCCTATGTCGCCTTGGATTCAAGGGTATCATTGGAATTGGATCCCTCCTGGAGAAGTTTTTAAGTTTCTTGGTATTCCTTTTGCCTTTCAAGGCTCCCATGCTCAACTTTGGAATTATGTGCTTCAAAGAGTTGAAAAGAAACTTGATTTTTGGCTTACTAAGAAGCTGTCATTAGCAGGTAAATTTTATATTTGCTCTAAAGTTTTAGTTGCCACTCATGTATACTATTCCTCTTGTTGGGTTCCTTCACAAGCTTGCTATAAGAATCTTGAGAAACTCCTTCAAGATTTTCTTTGGAATAATTCTTCTAAAACAAAGGGATTTCATAGAGTTGCCTGGGATATTTGTTGTCTTCCCAGAGAATCTAGTGGAATGGGTTTGCTGGACTGTAGATGGTAAGGTATTGCTCTATGTGCTAAGTGGGTGGTCAAGGCTCTGAGGGGAGCTGAAGCTTGGAAATTTCTGGTTCAACATTTCATTTCCTCTGGTCTTCCCTTAAACTGTAGAGCATGGAGAGGGTTGGATTTTCCCTCTCTCATTGTTGCTCCAATTTTTGTTAAGATTTTTGGCTCCTTTGTTATTAAAAGTATATGGAAATCTTGGCAACAACTCACTCCTTGGATATGTTGGAGAGGAGATGGCTTTCGTAAAGGCTTATCCATCAATTCTATGAATATTTTGTGGTCCCCCGTGTTTCTTCATCAAGGTTCTCCCTTAGCTCGGGTGCAATGGATTCATGCTCAATGGTTTTCAAAAAGGGTATTGTTACAATAGATGATTTTTTTTCTTGCTAGACCAAGGATTGGATCCCATGGAATGAGTTCAAATGCACCTTCAAGCTGAATGGTGCGGACAAAGATACATATGATGTTATTATTGCTCTCACCCCTTTTTCTATGTTGCACAAGATTGGTGTGCACTCGTAGCATCCTTGGTGGTCAGACTGGAGATGGCATGTTGACACTCATTTTCTTAATTATAAGGCTCATTTGGGGTATAAATGGTTATCTCCTCATCTTCCTTTGGTGCCTAAGCTCAATCAGCATTGGGACTTATTTTCTATAAGGACTAGATGGAATTCTAGATTTTAGAATGTTTGGGCTACTTATGTTGAGCCCAAGCAATATTTTTTTGCGTGGAGCTTGTTGTGTCAAGGCCTTCCCTTGGGGGAATATTTGAAGCACCTTGGAATTCCTGATCCTAAATGTCCTTTTTGTGGTGTACCCGAGTCTTGTACTCACCTCTTTTGGAATTGCAAAAGATCTAGGTAAGCTTGGGAATGGGTTCTTTCCTTTTTTTCCCCATTTACAACTGCAAGAGTTTCTTGGCCCCAAGCTCTTCTTGGGGACTCTTTTACTTTGTCTCTCCCACTTTTTGAAGTGTGGCAGGTTTTCAAGATTAGCCTACTCTTTCATATTTGGAAGGCCCATAACAAAATTATTTTTAAATAGTATACACCTTCTATCACATTTACTCATGTTGATAAATTAGAAGTTTTTAATGACATGTGGCTACAAATATGTACTCAAGCCAACAAATTTGCTATGGAGTTGGATCATCTGCAAGTTCTTCTGGCGCACTGGGCCAATGCTCTATGTATAGTCAACCGGATCCCCACAAAGCGCTCTTCTCAGGAGCATTTTTGATCCCACTCTCACCGTTGGCCTCCATCATATGCAAGAAGTGCTCTCGTAGATAGGCACTAGTCCTAGCCCTCACTAGTCAGGAAGCATCCTAATGTTGACATTGCTTGTTCGTCCCGCCAGGTTGGGGGGTGGGATGATGTTCAACTAGTTTCACCTAGGCCAGTTGTTGGTTGGAGTGATGCGGGTTTTGAAGGCCTTAATCACGATGCAGAGGGGTGGATTCCCATCCCATAATCACTAGCAGTTTATGCAGGACAACATGCCAGGGCACATTACTCCATATGATATGATTTCTTTGATGTAATGATCATCAATGATCATGATTGGTAAACTTGTGTTTTGTTGGTGGCTTTGTTTACTAACCCTTGTCAATGAGGGTTAGTTTGATTCCCCATGGGGTGTGTTAACCCACCCACTTTTTTTTTATTGTAAAGGTTTTTATCTTAATTTAATATAAATTTGCTTTTTTCATCAAAAAAAAATATTGAAACTTTTTATTTCATTTTAAAGAAAATTTAAAATTGGTCTTTTTTTTTCTTTTTAAACAATGTTAAATAAAAGTTGTATATAAATATATGTTTAAATAAAAAAATATAATTTAAATATCACTATCACAAAGGTAAAAAATATTTTGTTTTATTATTTTATTGGGTTGGAGGTAATTTGACAAATCATGCGTGACATAAAATTAATTGTATGAAAATACTCTAGGTGAAAATTGTATCTATGATTGTGTTAGAAAATAATTTACACCTCAGGAAACATTGATTGATATGATCAAATCTCTTCAAATGTACATTAGGTGAAAATAGTATTCATGTTTTTGATGGATACATTTGCATCTCAAAATAGATTTAATAAGTTTAAATACTACAAAATATATAAGACTAAATATTAAATAAAACATGATTGATAGATTTATTGTTTTATTTAATTGTTTTTCATAGATTTATTAAAATAATTAAAAACTTTAATGCATATTAATTTTATTTTATAAAAATATATATAATTAAATTAGAGTTAATAATGACCAAGAGGTGGAGGCCAAGTTATGAAGTGAATCTATGCAGCACTGTGTGACAACTAGGTTGTGAAGTAGATCTGTGTAGATGGGTGTTATGCTAGGGCTGTGGAGACCACATACCAAGTATGCGTGAATAGAAAATAAAAATAATAATGAATGATGTATTAGGGTTGTGGAGGCCAAGTTGTGAAACAAATTTGTGCAGCATTGTGCTACGACAACTAGGTTGTGAAGCAGATCTATGCAGACGGGTGTTGTGCTAAGTTGTGAAGTAGATTTGTGTAGATGGATGTTGTGCTAGGGTTATGGAGGTCACATAACAAATTTGTGTGGATGGAAAATAAAAAATCATGGGTGTTGTATTAGGGTTGTGGAGGCCAAGTTGTGAAGTGAATATGTGCAACACTATGCTACAACAACTAGGTTGTGAAGCAAATATGTGCATACGGGTGTTGTACTAGGGTTGTGGAGGTCAAATAATAGATCTGTGTGGACCAAAAAAAAAATTGTATTAGGCTTGCAAAGGCCAAGTTGTGAAGCGGATCTATGAAGCATTGTGTTACTGTAGCTAGGTTGTGAAGCAGATCGATGTAGATTTTAGGTTTCAGATAAGCATTATAGAGGAGGCATATGAGTATTACAGAGAATGTGGATACCTGGTTGGGCAACTTTGACCCCATTGCTAAAGAAGCTAAGTCCATGAAGGTAAATCTATTTGACTCACATGACCCCTCCTTTTCATTTGAATAGGAGTAGGATCCTGGTAAGCTCAAATATGGGACTAGTAGAACCTGTCGGGAGGACCCCATCCCTCCTAATGCATCTTCATATGCAAAATTGGTCGCTGGAATTAATGGAGGCTCCGCCATCCTTCGATATTTCTCTTATGTTGAACCAGATCCATATCCTCGATGACTTGATTAATAATATCCTGAAATATGTGTTATGGAATCTCATGGAAAAATTCCAAGGTAGGAGGTTGGATATTGATGCACTAAGGAGATGGGATTTGGAAGTATGGATACCTATCGGTTATCTTGAAATTGTGGCCATCCCAAGAAATTTTTTCCTTATCAGGCTCAACTATGAGGAGGATTTCAAGTGGATCTTAGAAGGGGGCCCATGGTTTTTTGGAAAATGAGGTTCATTTTTGCATAAATGGGCCCTAGATTTTAATCCCCTAACTTAGATCATTAATCTTGTCCCATTATGGGTCAAGCTACCAGACTTACCACTTCATCTCTAGCATGAGAGCATATTCTAAGCTATTTACAAGATGATTGGTGATTTGATTTCTTTCGATCAGACTACCAGTTCCAAATTTTGAATTCTCTATGCTAGAATGTGTGTGATGGCAAATATCAAGAAGGATCTACCAAGATCTGTTGAGATATTTTCTAACCTTGGCACCTAGGTTCAGAACATTGAATATAAAAATAAACCCCAAGTTTTCCAAGAGTGTGGTAAGGGTGGGCACCATAAGAGCTTATACCCCCTGCATCCTAAAGCTCTGAGTACTTCAGTGGGCCATAAGGAAAATAGTAAGAAGCTCAGTGAAAAGTGGGTGCCTAAGCAAAACCCTCAAAAATTGAAAGGAAAATATTCAATTTATATTTCTCAAGTTGGGCTTAGTGAGGAATTATAGGAGGAAGCCCTTCTTCCATCAAACATGTTTTATGGAGAGGAGTTGAATATGGTTCCTATGAAGAGAAGGGAAGTGAGCCCAATAGCGGGGGATATTGTTCAACTTCCTAAATTTGGGAAGAGTGGAGAAGAGGTAAGTCCCTCTAGTCTTATCCTCCAAAATTCCTTTGATTGTCTTGACATGGATGATCCAACTCTTCAATAGTTAATGGAAAGCTCTCTAGCCTCTCCAAAACCTGTGTTTGAGAAAGGCTCTCCAAGTTTGAAGACCAGAAGTCATTGGAAAATTTTTATTGATGTAGGGATCAAAAGGAAAGTGGGGAGATCTAACAATAGAGCTCTCAAGAAAAGGGAGATTGAATCTAAAATTTCTAATGGAGTACAACCCCTTCTAATGGATAGTTTTGAGGCTCTGCATCCCGAAGAGAATGAGGTTGTTCCAATCATGGAGACTTGGAACAAATATTTTTAGGAGTGTGGCTTGAAAAAAGATTTCTTTCTTTGGGGGTCAAAAAAGGTTGGCAGGCCTCCCAAGACCTCACTAAGAAGGGCTTCCAGCAAGTGATTTTTGGTTGTTTTTGGTTCAGTTGTTTGTCAGGCCGGATGTTGTTGTATATCTACTCTAATTTTAGGTGGGATTCTTGGCTCTCTGGTTCTCTAAGCACCCCTGGGTTCTAGTGGTGAGGCCTAGTTCCTAGATTCAAGGCCCTAGTGGTGGGTGAGATCTTCAAATTTTGAACTTTGAATTTGAATGCAGCTCTGGGTAGGATTTTCAAATTCTAATTTTAAATCTTGAATTTGAATGTTGTTTTGGGTGCCAATTTCTCCTATGTTGGCCCTTGTTGCCAGCTAGTTGTTTGACCGTGACAATCTCTTGTATTTGCTTGATAAAAATATGTAGCTTATTTGCTAGGAGGTTGCTTCATTGGATTTTTGGGTTGGATTCGTGGAATCCAGCTCAATATTTCTTGATATCTTATTGCTAGATCTAAGTTTTGGGGGTGCCTTTCAAAACCCTACTTGTAATAGGTTCGGGAACCCTTTAAAAAACCCTTCTACTATCAATAAAAAAAATAGAGTGAATAATACGAAAATAATTTCTTGTAATTATATTTATTTGAATCTTACAATTCTTTTATTAATAATAAATGCTTTTGATTTATTTTATTTGTCATTGTCGTAATTTAAAACTAAACTCTTGGGTGAATTCATTTAATAAAATTTACATAGTAATATTATTATATAGACCTTTTGACTTGCTTTTTTATTTATAGTCATAATTTGAAACTAATATTTTTTTAATGAAACTCATGCATGTTGGGATATGAGGCTATTAGGGTAGAAACTAAGTCTCCTCACTATAGAATCCCCCATATTACCACTTCATCTAGACCGAGGGTATAAACTAAATCTCCTCACTATAGAATCCCCCATATTACCACTTCATCTAGACCTTATGGTCTCGATACTAGTAACTTTATAATTATTATTTATAATATTGTTATCTTTTTGTGAATAACTATGGTTTATATGGAAACAAATGTTCTTTATAGTTGAATTTTCTCATAAGGATTTATGAAGTTCTTTTTGTTGAGGTGAAACTATGGAATTATTGTCTAATAATCTCTCTATATGTAGTTGCATATCAACTCATTCCATTACACACATGCTCATAATGTTTATCAAGGAGTTAAAAAACATATCAATGACAATTATTCTAATCACTTTCAACTCCTAACCATCCATTCTTGGAAGACCTAGATATAACCCACCAAGCTAGTAGATCAAACTATCACTTTAGCCTCTATAATAAAAGTTTGTGTACATATATGTGTGTGTCCTTCCATGTCTAATCAAAGATTTGTGACTATTGATTTTGTAAATACTAGTGACTATTCCTCTTACCATGTTGCATATTAACTCATTCCATCACACACATGATCACAATGTTCAAAGGAGTTAAACTACATATCAATAACATTGATTCTAATCACCATTAGCTTGTAATCATCTATTCTTGGAAGACGTAGATATAACCCATTGAGCTAGTAGATCATACTATCACTATAGCCTCTATAATAAAAGCTCATGTACGTATATGCGTGTGTCCTTCCATATCCAATAAAATATCTATCACTATTAATTTTGTAAGAACTAGTGATTATACCTCTTACCAAGGTAAAGTGGACCCTTTTCTATCTCAGATTTATTACTCATTAAATATTACCTTATTGCATATCTAAAATACATATACCAAATGAGTTACAGTGTTCTTTTTTTGTTTATAACAATTCATTCCTTTTAGCAGTATTCTTACCTAGGAGTGTTTTTAGATGGCATTATAACATAGTTCATCACACATCTATTTTGGGTTTGGTGCCAATAATATGGTGTAGTTTACATGTATGAAATTCTAAGTTTCTATTGGATATGTTGTACCATCAAGATCATCTTTTATTGAGACTTGCATACTCCCTCACTAGAAGCATCCAAGCTTCCACAAGGATGGAAGTAACAAATATGAATCCTACTTTGTGATACGATGGTAAAAAATCTAAGCAACAAGAAATGGCTAAGTCATTGGTTTTACTTGAAGTAATTGATTGAGGAAACTCCATCACTCCTCATACATACAAGGTTAGCTAACCATACTAACATCACAAAAAGAAATCTCTAGTGAAAACCTTCATTTTCTCAATTTATTTTGCAATCCCCTATTGGATTTATACAACCAAGTAAGAAATAAGAATTTTCCCATGCAAATAAACTATGCTATCTTGTGAAAATATAAATAATGATTGCACAGGAATTATTCCCACAACAAAAGGTTTTCTAAATATATTTCCTAAGCAATCATTTTATAACAATAGTCTAATATGAGTGCTTATTCCTTATATGAAACTAGGTTTTATAAATGACATTACTACAACATATATTTTTGCACATAGCTTTTTAAAAACCGTATTCTTCACTTAATTTATGGGTGAAATTTATGGATATTACTCTAGATAAGGTATAAGAAATATGTCTAAAAAGAGGTAAATTTCACACTATCCATATCTTCTTATACATGTTTTTATCAAATTGATCCATACCATTAGTGCTTAAAGAAAAGTTCACTACATGCAACTATATAATCCATCCATGGAGAAGATTTAGAGTGATAATAATGTTTGTAGTAATAGATCTAATCATGTTGGAATTTTAAAATCAACAATATTTGTGCAATTTAAGCATCACATAAAAACATTGCAGTCATGTATGTTTTAACCAAAATTTAGGATCTTCAAGAATCACGACACATAAATAAACGACCATCTATACACATATACTATTTGGTTTTTCAAATTAACCTATCATATTTGGAAACACTTTTTTTATTTCATCTTGTCAGTTCAAGGTAGATCACTATATATCATTTGGTTCATCAACACAAGTAAGTTATATACACTTGGAAGATCATTTCATTGAAAGAATCTTAGATAAACCTCTATGGTTGTCACACTAGTAGAGTCCATATACAATGTAAGTGAATTTCACAAGCCTATATTATTCTATATCTCTTGGGGGACTCAACCTTCCATTATACTAATAACAATTCAAAATAGTGAAGTACCATAAAGGTTTTGGTTAGGAAGGAAATCTAGTATAGTAAGTTCCAACTTTTCAATTTAGCTAAATTTACGCTTTTCAACAATCAACATTGATTCGGACCACTCCTTAATTATTTTCAACCAATATTTCTTGTAAATAGATGCAAATATTAGATATAAAATACATGAGTTATTCTATGTCATTAAATTTTATTGACCTTTACCTATTGAGTTGAGATGAGAGAGAGCATCATTGGAGTGGTTTCTTATGTGGATAGGGAATTCTCACCTAGAAATCCCTCTCGATTCTATTCCCTACCTGAGAGAAGCTCATGGATGTACTAATATACCTATATGGTAGCACATAAAGCATGCAACTTAACATAGAACTCATGGATGTACTAATATACCTATATGATATCACACAAACCATGCAACTTAACAAAAAATATGCATTCTAATAACATGAAGTGTGGACATGAAAATCCTGCAATTATCTCAATGCATCCTATCTACATAAAGTAATTAATTCATGCATACTATGAACATAATGATTACTTTAATCATATTTTGGCCAAATTTTATGTCTAAACAATCCACCTAATATGTCCCTTGGGAGGTCCGAGGTGTAGACCAATTGGTTCATCCAAACCCCATAAGGGAGGCAGAGGTCCAAGGTTCAAATCTCGGGCCTCGTCGGACTGAACACTTGTCCCTTTCCTGGTGCTTTCAACGACGTAAAAGGTTTAAAATTATTGTGGCATGGTGGTTATAGGGGCGGACTGCACGAAGATCTATGTGGTGGCTTCTGGGGCGGACATCACAGAATACTGTGGCAACCATAAAAAGCTAGATAGCCTGCTCGGATTCATGGCGGCTACCGATTCCACCATGTAAATTAAAAAAAAAAACAAAAAAACAAAAAAAAAATATGTCCCTTGGGGCATAACTTTTTATAAATTATTTAAATACTATCAACACTTGTATTTGAGCATTCCACATCTATGTTCACCATGTCAGACCTAATTTACAAATACCCTCTACAAATCATCAATATCCTTTGCCTTTATTTATCTCTCCCCTACCATCTCATCGGGTTATATGTTCCATAACTTGCTATGGATCTAAGGTTTTGGACCATTTATATTGGCAAAGCACATGCATAGGCTAGGAATATCATTCAAGAGCAACAAGTTAAGGTAGGATGATAGAGTTATTATCCCAAAATTTAGTACTTTACACTTTTTATTGTCTACTTTTCTAAAGGTTTGGTGGAATAAGATACAAATTTTAATACTTTCTAGAATGACCAACTCAAGAATATAATATTACAAAGAAAAGGGTTTCCTCCATATTTTATCACATCATCATTATAGATTCAAGGCCTTATAATAACAAGGATAATGGTTTATAAACACAAATTTTGACATCTCTATAGAAACACTCAATAAACTTTCATTCATATGTCAGGATAATTGCCCATCCTAGTTGTTCTTAATAACATGTTAGTCTAGAACTACTTAAGCTCTTTATGATACAAAGATATTTCAAGGTTGGTATTAATTTAGTAATATAATGAAAATGTATGTTGGTGTATGATACTACATGATCAACATATTTATCTATAGTAATATTTAATATGATCATTTTTACTATTTAGTCACTTAAAATGCAAGCTCTACTACTTATGTTAACAAGTCCAAAGTACAACATCTAGATTAAGGTACAACAAGATCATTAGTTCAAGTATAAATCCCTTTGAATGAGACATTGGTTCAGAGATAGTTACAATCCAAAGTATAACTAAATGTGAGAATATAGTACTCAAGTGCATGTCCTTTTGAGGCATTGAATAAGTCCAAGTACAACAACAAAACACATACCATATATCAAGTGCAAGCAAGTCAAGTACAACAAAAATAGATTTCATCACTTTTTGATTTAAGTAGATATGAGCATATAACATATCAGATGTAAGCATTATAAGGTATCTAGTCTAAGTACAACAATATGAGCATACCATATAACCAATTGAAGGTAGAAAACAAGTCAAGGTACAATAAAATGAGTTATACTATATGCAAGTACAATAAGCATGGGTATATTACAACTTAATGTGTCATGCAAAAGTAAATGCAACAAGTCTAAGTTATACCACAACTCCAAGTATCAAGCAAGACTGAGTGCAAGAGTCATACCATAATTCAATATATCATGCAAGACTAAGTGCTACAATCTTGATTTATACCACAACTCCATATATAAAGTAAAACTAAATGCATCAAGCCTAAGTTATACTATATTCAAGGTATCAAGCAAACTAGGGCAAGAACCATAACTCAAATGCAATCCTTCCAAGTAGAGCTATTGGAAATATTGAGTATTTGAGTTGTCGTTGATGTCAAATATTACATGAGGTAGATATATATAAATAGCAAAGAGAGCATAATAGTCAAGAAAAAATATTCTCCATACATGTGATAGCAAGTTTCAAAGGTAAGGCAAGGTAATCCAAGCAAAGGAATTATTTTTAAGAGACTTGAGACAAAGGATTCAAAATATAGAAGTGTAAAGGTATGGGCCACAAAGAATCTAAAATAAAAGAGTTTTAAAGATTAGATTTTATAATATTTAAATCTAAATTTTAAATATTATAAAAGTATTTGAAAAAAAATAAGGCACAATTTAATGATTAAAAGTTGGGCTGACTCTTGTGTGCCAATCAAAAAGAAAAAGGAATTGAATGTATATATAAGTCAATAGTTTATTTGGGATAAATGATTATGAGAAAAAACTACTTTGACATTGTATGCCAAAATTTGAAGTGATGGCAAAATAAGAAAATGCGGTGGTTGGATGTAAGCAAATTCGACATTCAAAGTAGAGCATTGTTTGTGTAGCAACAACGACAGGTGATAAATTTGTTGACGCACAACAACTGTGATAAAAATAAAATATTGCGTATAACTTCGTGTTGTTTCGGAGAACATGTGAGAATAAATATTCATCTTCAGAGTATGTGCCTACGTGTAAAAGAAAACTCTCACTTGTCTTCATCAACGTTCGTCTTTAGAGTATGTGCCTGCCTGTGCGAATGAGAGAGTTCTAAAAAGTATATTTTCATGTGAAAGAAGAAAGAATTGGCTCGCATAAGAGTACATCTTCATCAAAGCACATTTAGAGGTATGGTGTTTTAACTCCTTATCAAGGTGAATTTTTTGAAAGGAATATTTTAAGGTGGAGTTATAAGAATTAAATTAGTGTGCATTGTTGGAAATATTTGAGCTAGGTTTGAGAACAATATTGTGTTTCATTGTTGAATAAAATTGGAAGCACATGTGCTAGAGTTTGAGAACAAACTGTGCAGCATTGTTGAAAGAATTTGTGAAACATTTATGCATTGGATTTGAGTGAATTTGGAAGAGAACATAGTAAAATATTGAGTTTTGAGAAGGATTGTAGGTAGATTTGAGCAAGTCTAGTGAGAAAACTTGAAACAGGTTTGAGGAAAATTTGAGAAAGTCTCGTGAGAAGACTTGAAAAAGGTTTAAGGCATATTTGAGCAAGTCTTGTGAGAAGACTTGAAATAGGGTTCAGGTAGATTTGAGCAAGTCTTGTGAAAATACTTGAAACAAGTTTGAAAGTACATTTGGTGAGCAGGTTTGAGATAGATTTGTGCTAGTCTTGTGATGAGACTTGGTGCAGATTTATGCAGAGATTGTGAGCAGAGTTAAGACATATTTGTGCATGTAATGTGTGTAGATTTGGAATAGAGTTGAGACAAATTTGTGTATGTAGTGTGTGTATATTTGGAGTAGAGTTACATAAAGGTGTGTACCAGCTCTTGAGGTAGCTAGAGCAGTGGGGACAGAGGTCTCATATGGATAGAGGTCTACCAGCCAGAGCAGTGGGGACAAAGGTCTCCTATGGATAGAGGTCCACTAGCCAGAGTAGTGGAGACAAAGGTCTCCTATGGATAGAGTTCCACCAACCAAAGTTAAGGGGATAGAGTTCTCCTGTGGATAGAAGTCCATGAACTTGAGCATAGGGGATTGAGATCTCCTTTGGATAGAGGTCCATAAACATTGTAAGAGGGAATTGATTCCCAAGATATTTATTGAGAAAATTTATAAGAAATATCTTCTCCATGGATGTAGCCCACATTGGGTGAACCATGTTATAAGAAATTGCAATCGATAATATTGGAAAGAAAAGTAAAAGTTTATATTATACTGTTCACCACCCCTCTCAGTATAAGCTTATGTTATTCAAGAGCATCAAGTGTAGGGTACAATAAGCATGTATGCATGACAAATCAATGCAATTTTGTTGAGGCATCAAACAAAAGTATTAGGTATCAGGTACAACAACAAATCATGTTCCAATAGGGTGGATATATATATGCACTCTAAGGTATCAATCATAGTAACTTCTAAACTAACCTCAAATAAAGTGCAAAATTAAATATAACTTTACATGCAAAGTAAATGACAACTATCTTTACCAAGAATCATTCTCATAGTCTAATTAATCAAATTATTAGTCTCACCACTTAGTAGGAGAGTAAGGTTTGTTTTGAACACTTAGAAAACATGATTTATTCTATTTCATAACTTATCAAAAGTAATGTAAATTTATTTCATCCCATGTGTTAGAATTGTAGCCCATGGATCAAAAGTAATTATAAATTGAATAAAAGTATATTTTAAAATAGTCATTACTTGGCTAAATTTTAAAATGAGGATGAAGATAAGACAACAACATAACCTACAAGTAATTCATTGAGATAAGTGATGTTAAAAACATTGATGAGATTTATTTGAGTTATAATACCAGGAAAATCTTAGGATCCTATAGATTTAGGATGAAAATATTCACTAATTTAATAATAATTTTTTTAGATTTAGCTAGGGGATAAGGACAAAAATAATTTAGGTTGTGATTTTTAGCTATTTGCCATAACCTGTATCGACAAGTAGTAATATTTTTGTTATAAATACTTTTGAGTTGTGTTATAAGTATGATGGTGGGTTATAGGTGGTTTTTGTAATATTTGAATAGATTTATTTTGTCTTGTAAAAGGATACGGTATATTTTACAACCCTATATTTACCCTAATACAAAAATACAAGTCTTACCATATTTCAATTAGGAGATAATGTTATCTAGGTTGAAGGCATACTATCCTTACAAGATTAAAGTTGATATGGAAGCAGATCAAAAACCTAAAATTTGATTCAACAAATGAGGATCAAGCTTTACCTCAAAAATTGCCTAATTATTTGCATTAATTACAAACATATTTATAGATATTTACAAAATCGTTAATGGGAAAAACCATTGGCCCAAAACCAAGAGCGGAGTAGAGAATATCGACCTGACAACTTTAATTTAAAACTTAATTAATTAAACCTATTGTGTAATTGATTAATAATATTTAATTCCCTAAAAATCCTCCCAACCATAAAATCATTGGACTCTAATGCATACAAAAGAGGAGGAGAAAAGCTTGAAAAGCACAAAAACTAGAAGATAAACTACCCAAACTTTATTGTATCAATAGCTGAAGTAGATCTTCATAAAACTCAAAAATATTATGACCACTGGATCAACTTCAAAAAGATATTTCTAACAAGTATACATAAACCTATACTTGTAAGTAGATGACACCTCATTTTTTGAGAAAAATAGTATTATCTCACAATAAAATAAAAACATATATGGCATTTTCCCTCCAAGCATCTTGAGGGAATATTGTTTGGAATATTCCACACAATATTCTAATACATTGTGCTCTACCCTTTTTATGTGTAATTTACTAAATAAAAAGACAAAGTAATAAAGGTTCAAATAAACCAATCTGCTATGAATGTATATTATGGAACTTAAAATTCATGGTTATAATGAGCCCCTCAAGTTGCTTGATATTAGTGTATCTTGTCATGTATACCAAGATCAAAAACTAGATGGACACATGTAATATTCATATCTAATAATGAGCTTATAGGTGGATTTCTATAGTTATTTGAAGGGGTCAGGTGTCATATTTTTGATGTTGGAGTATGTGGAGGTACAACCAAGCAATAGGGCATTCACAATGAACATACGATGAGCAAATTTTAGTGGTGGGATGTTGCTATGAAATGAATGAAAGGGTGGTGTTATAGGATGAGTGAATCAACCAAAGCAATTAAGGCCCTAGGGAGTGGATACACTAACAAAATATTTTTATAGGGTCAAAGGAATAATAAGAGGCTTGCAAATTGAGAGTAACCTTAGTGTTGAAAAAGGTAAAACATTATCGAGGGTTTGATGAGGAAAAACTACTCTGCTAGGGTTTGATGAAGAAAAACTGCTCTGCGGGGATGGCAGCAGCTTTCGGAGGAGGTCTAAAAATTGGAGGAATGTCGTGATGGCATCGGGTCCGACACAGAGAGTGCATGCTCGTGATGTTTTTTCATCTAAAAATGACTGGAAGGAACAAGATTTTCCAGTGCATGTCGGGAACCGCTTGTTAAAGAACAATGGATGTTTGGAACGATGTGAAGCCAGGCTAGTTCTAGTGGTTCAACCAGACTCGATGGCGGAAGATGTGGAGTATCTAACCAAACATGCCCTTATTGGCAAATTTTTGGGCATCCAAATTTCTCTCCCCTTTGTGGAGGCTTGGGTCAGGAAGACTTGGAATCCTGAAGGCGATGTGGAGGTGATGCTGAGTGCGAACAACTATTTTATGGTGGTTTTCTCTTGTATTGCAGATCGTAACAAAGCATTTGAAGGGGGTCCTTATTTCTATAACCAAGTGGGACTCTTTCTTAAACCCTGGCATGTGGGTTTCAACCCATCAGAGGAGCGGTCATCATGGGTTCCAGTATGGGTGCGGCTTCCATGGCTCCCGTTGGAATTCTGGAGAACTGATATCTTGCATAAGATTGCCCTTCTGCTTGGGAAGCCGGTTGGACCGTCACAACAGACAATGGATAAAAAGGTAATCTTTGTTGCTCGTATTTGTGTTGAAATTGACTTAAATAATCCTATTCCAGATTCTATTGAAATACAATTTGGATCAACTACATGGGTTCAAAAACTTGACTATGAAGCTCTTCCATTTTATTGTCGGATTTACCATGAATATGGCCACCTGCAAAGAAAATGCCCTAAGTTTATCCCACCTATGGCTTCAAATCCTGGGCCCTCTCGGTCTGGACAAAGTTTGGATAAAGGAAAAGCCTCGATAAAGGAAGGGGAATGGGATAAGGAAGGTTTTGTTTTAATAAAATCCCAAAATAGAGGACGAAGGGCAAACAAAGACCTTAAGGATAGCCAACCAGATGCTCTACTCAACCATTTTGAAATATTAGATGATCTTGATCAGTGCATGGAGATACCTAAAACGTCGCTACCTGATGCAAATATAACAAGGCCGAATCAGATGTCTCTTCTTGAGGGGGAACTTAAGGAATCAGATCTAGGGGGTTTAAATGAAGAACAAAGGGCTTTGGATCTGAGTATAGGGGACATGGTTGGGTCTAGCCCTATAAGGGAAACTATTTTGGAAAGTGGTACAGATTTAGTTATGCCCTCTCCTACTCAAGCACTGATGCAGTCATCCTTGGACTGCAAAACTCCTACGGTGTTGGGATTGCAACAGAAAATAATTAAAAAAAGTTTTTCGGATAAGAATATGAAGGTGGGTCGAAAGAAGGACCAAGATAAAATTAAGTTAATGGGGGAGACTTTGGTGGAGTCAGGCTTGGTGAGAACATTGGACTCCCATTTTTATAACCCCCAAAAATGATTATCCTCTCATGGAATGTAAGGGGGTTGAACAACATCCCCAGACAAAAAGTTGTTCATGATTTGGTTCATGTGCATTCTCTGGATGTGGTGTTTATTCAAGAGACTAAATTGGCTATTGATAGTATGTTCAATATTGCTCCCAAGTTGTGGAGAAGGGGGCAATGCCAGTGTATTGGTGCATGTGGATATGTTGGTGGCGTCGCTTGTTTATGGGATCCGGTTAAGATATCCCCTCTTACTTGGATTTCCAGCAGATGGTCTATTTCGATGGTCGGGCATGATAATGAATCTGGTGAAACCATCCTACTTACAAATGTGTATGCTCCTATTGATTACAATGGTAAAGTGAATTTGTGGGAGCACATTTGCTTTGTGAGAAGTTTGGTTCCCCTGTACCCATGGATTTTGGCTGGAGACTTCAACTCTATCACTTGTCTGGAGGAGAAACATGGTGGGGTGGACCGTCTCGAGCCTTTTTCTTCTATCTTCAGTGCTCATATCTAGGCCCTAAACTTGGTTGACATCAAGCTAGATAATGGGATCTTTACTTGGCACAATAGAAGGTGTGGGGAAGCTTCCATCTCAGAGAGACTAGATAGGTTTTTGATATCCAGTTATTGGATGGGTAATAATAGAAGTGCTAGTTCTATGATTCTGGAGGGTAGGGGATCTGATCATTGGCCTATCAAACTCTCTACTTTGGAGTTAGGGCTAAAAAATAATCCCTCCTTTAAGTTTCAACTTATGTGGCTTCATGATCCTAAGCTTCATGATTTCATGCGAGGTTGGTGGACCACTGGCAAACCTCCTCATGGCACCGCTATGTATTCCTTTATGAAGTGACTACAATTTGTAAAACATAAATTGAAGAGATGGAATAGACTAAATTTTGGGAACCTTTCCTTGGCTAAGCTGGCAGCTCTTAGGAGGATGGAAGAAGCTTCAAGGAAGATTAGAGATCAAGGATTCATGAAGGAGCTTCTTGTTGAGGAATCTGAGGTTGTGAAAGACCTTGCTGAATGGGAACTGAGGGAAGAAATTTTTTGGAAACAAAAAGCTCGAGTAGATTGGCTTCAGGAAGGGGATAGGAACACAACCTTATTTTATAACTCAGTTAAGGCTCACCGTAATGGTAACCTGATTACCTCTCTTGTGAATTCTCAGGGTGCCTTGCTCTCTTCTTTCAAGGATATTTCAGAAGAGACTAAGAGGTATTTTTCCTCTCTCTTCAAGGAGGACTCCCTATCAGATGATGAGAATGAAAAGCTTATTCTAAACTGTATTCCAATGATTGTTTCTAGAGAGATGAATGAGCACTTGATGGGTCCAATTTCCCTTGAGGAGTTGGAAAATGTTGTATTCAAGATGAAAAAGGAAAAGCCCTGGGCCCAGATGGATTCTCGATTGAGTTTTATCAAGAGTTTTGGGATTTAATCAAATTTGATCTTTTGGAGGTGGTCCATGAGTCCCAAAAGAACAAACAGATGCTAAGGGCCCTAAATGCTACCTTTGTGGTGCTTATACCCAAAAAAGAGGGAGCAAATTCCTTGGATATGTTCAGGCCTATTGCTCTCTGCAATGTTGTGTATAAGATCATCACAAAAATTATTGCTTAGAGGTTGAAGATATGGTTGAGCAAAATCATCTCTGAGGAGCAAGGAGGGTTTGTTGTTGGCCGAAAAATCTTGGATGGGGTTGTTATTGCTACAGAAGCTATTCACTCGATGGAAACTTCTAAGGAGAAAACTATGTTCATTAAGTTGGACATGGCCAAAGCCTATGATCGGGTCAGATGGTCCTTTCTTCAGAAATTTCTTGCTACTTTTGGATTTGAGGAGGAATGGATTAGATGGGTGATGAGTTGTGTTTCTTCTTCCTCATTCTCTGTTCTTGTTAATAATGAGCCATCAGAGTTGTTTGAGGCCTCAAGGGGATTGAGGCAAGGAGATCCTTTATCTCCTTATTTGTTTATCATTATGGCGGAAGGGTTGGGAAGATTGCTCAAGTCTCAAGTCATGCAGGGTCTCATTCAGGGGTGGAAGTGGGATAGTAGTTTGCCACCTCTTTCCCACCTTCAATTTGTTGATGATACTACTTTGTTGGGAGTTGCCACTATCAGGGAAGCTGGCAATATTAGACAGTCTCTTGACATATATCTTGGTGCTTCTGGACAGTTGATTAATGAGGACAAGTCTTCTATTTTCTTCTTCAATACCCCTCCTCTTATTCAAGCCAGGATTGCTCGCATTCTAAGATTCCAGGTTGGGACTCCCCCTTCATTTATCTTGGTATTCCAATTTCATCTCATCCTCTACCTAGATCTTCTTGGCAGTCTATGCTTGATAAGTTTAGAAGGAAGGTGAATCACTGGACTTTCAGATGGCTATCCACTGTAGGTAGAGTGTTGCTTTTAAAATATGTTGTTCAAGCTTTACCCATTTATAGATGTTTTGTACAAATAGCTCCCTCTCACTTCATCAAGGACATGGATGCTTTGTCAAGACAATTTTTATGGTCTGGAAAACTTGATCAATCTAAATGGAGTTTGGTTAGGTGGGATTCTATATGTAGGCTGATGCAAGAGGGAGGCCTTGGGTTGCGACAGACAACTCTTTTTGGGTAGGCTTTGGCTGCAAAACTTTATTGGAGATGGTGTACCTCTCAAGATCAGATTTGGGCTAAAATATTATCTTGTAAATACTTGAGAGGTATTTCTGAGGCTGAGATCCCTAGAGTCAGCTTGGTTGGGAAAGGTTCAGTTATCCTGGGACACTCTGAAAAGAGGAGCTAATTTAATCAAGTAGGGTTTGTTCTGGATTTGCAATCAGGGATCAAATGCTCTTTTTTGGGAGGATTCTTGGGATGGTCACCCTCCTATCTTGAATCAATATCCTAGGTTACGTTCCCTAAGCATTTTTTTCTTGGAAGCAGGTTGGTCTCGTGTGGAGGACTTTAAAAAAATCTAGTCTTTTGGAAATATGGAGATGTACAGGTGGAAAGATCCGCAAGAATGGCCCCAGGGGGGACTGGCCAAGGACAGAGAGGTGCTTGCTCTTATTCTTATGGGGAGGCCTTGTTCTTCATTGAGGGGTAAAGATATTCTGGCTTGGAACCCTGATCCTAAGGGAACCTACTCGGTAGCCTATGGTTATCAGGTTCTTGATAAGCAAAAGTATGGGAGTCTTCCTGTCACTTGGTGGAAAAAGGTGTGGAACAAATTTTCCTGGCCAAAATGTAACTTCTTTCTCTGGTTGGTAGCTCGTAATAAATGCCTCACTTGGGATAATGTGAGGAAGAGGGGATTTCAGGGTCCCTCTTTTTGTGTCCTTTGCAGTAAGAATGAGGATGACTCTTCTCATTTATTTTTCCAATGCTCCTTTGCCAGAGACATTTGGCACCATTGGTGGAGCGCTTGGAACCATCCATGTTTTCATGTGCTGTCCCTGGTGGAGTTTTGGAGTAGTCTGGGCAGACCTCCGGCCAAGGCCCCCTTCCTTCGGGTGGCTTGGAATTTGGGCCCTTCTTGCATCATCTAGAAAATTTGGCTCGAACAAAACTGATGCATATTTTAGGGCAGTTATTTGGTTGTTCAATAGATATGGCAAAGGATCCTGTATATGGTTCAGGAAACCATCCATAGCAAATGTGATGTGGACCCTCTTTTGGATTCTAGGGAGGAGAAGGTACAACAAGCCCTTGGTCTCTTTGGGGATGGTGTGAACTCTTCTAGCCCTAGTAGGGTTCCTCAGCTCAGCAAGAAGGTTAGGAGAGATGGTAGGTGGAGGCCACCCCCTAGAGGAGTTTTAAAAATTAATATTGATGGATCATCCAGGGGTAATCCTGGACATGCTGGCATTGGCGGTGTTGGGAGAGATTCTACTGGTGGTGTCAGTTTTTTCTTTTCCATTTATAAAGGTGTTCACTCCAACAATTTTATGGAAGCTCTTGCAATTCTTGAGGCCTTGCGGAGGGGGTTTTCTCTTGGCTGGCATAGGATTATCTGTGAGTCTGACTCTCAAATTGTGGTTAATATTTTAAATAAGTAAAAGGGTGGAGGAAGTTAATTGGCAGTTGGCCTCTGTAGTCGTTCAGATTCTTAGAATGAGTGAAGAGTTCGAATTTATATCCTTTGTGCACATTCCAAGGGAATGGAATGTGGTTGTTGATTACCTGGCCAAAAGGGCTTCTGAGTTGTTGGATCCTTGGAGTATCGATAATTGGGAGAGTCTCCCATCTGGGGACTCTCAACGCCTGTGGGAGTTGATCCACAAGGATGTACAGACTTAATGTGGTTTGTTCTTGTTGTCTTTTTTGGGTGTCATTCTAGTCTAGTGGTTTTAGCCTGTTTGGCTATTTATTTGAGTCCTGGTTGGAAGCTCAGTTGTACTCTGTAATCCAAACTTTTTATCAATAAATTTTTACCCCTTTATTTTAAAAAATAAGAGGCTTGCAAATTGATACGGTACCTCACAAATCCGTATCCAACCATGAAAACTCTCCATACTATGCAATCTCTACGTTCTATAACCATATCACATGGTCCAAAACATGGCAAGGGGGAGGGACAATGTGGAGTTTATGAGTGGTGGTAAGTCCATATTCATCAACATAGGTGAAACACAAAGGACATAACAAAAGCAAAAATAGAATTAGTCATGTTATTGGTAGCTATGGTAGAGGTAGGATCTTGGTGAGTGGAATAATATAAAATTTTGAACAAAAGCAAAAAAAATTCGTGTTTATTTGAAATTTGTCTTTTCAAAACACATAAAAGAAAAATCAAATAAATTTGGCATAATGTATTTCCTTTTATTTTATTAGGCTTTCAGTTCAATCACATATAGTTTGCACTAGGATAAGTTATGTGTTTGCATCTCCATTGCACCATTGCCTTTCAAAAGGAAGAAATAAATATTTATTTCTAAATCATAGATAATAATCATCAAAAGCTAAATCGCATATAAGATAGCATTTGTATTTTACACTTGTATTCATATTATATTGCATTGTCATAACATACATTAGTTCCTAGGATAGACTATAATCTAGGTGTTGGCTAAATTGAGCATATCAAACCAGATTAAGAAAATCCAAAAGACCTTAGTGAACCCAAATATCTCTCCAGTAAAGATAAAAACTACACAGAAGTGCAATCCCAATGACTGATTAGCAACAATGCTCTCATGTCCAAGTGTGTATAACCCTCGATGGAACACACCAATACGCCGTGCATCTTTTGGTATCCCATACAATTAACAATATTGTTTTCAGCTACATTAACATTGGATATCCAATACAAGCAAAGCCTAACAAAATATTTAGTCAAAGATATGAATAAATGTAGTAAGCATAAGTATTACAACGTTCAACATTGTGAGCAGTCCAATAAAATAAATTCAAACAACTTCGAGCCTAACAAATAAGACTCCAATTGCTAAACATATCAAACAAATTCGATCCTAATAGAAAGACTTTGATTAAAGTATATATAGAAATGCTAAAAGTGTAAATTATCACAAAATTAAAACTCCTTTATACTTCAATTGAGGTAAGTCAAACAACTCTTTATTACATTAAAATAACATAAACATACAACCTATAACAGATAAATATTGAAACATCCAACCCTTTATAATGAGGGCTATTCCTCTATTTATAGTTTTTTGCTATGTTAAAATAAAACTAACTAATATGTACTATCATGAGCAAAATTGGATTTGCGTGATCAAAAATGAGTTGGAACCACTCAACATATTCATCATATCCCTTGTTAGGTGGTTATGATTTACATGATCATTTTTTATTCTTGGATGAAGTGGCTATTACTTTTAAGCTTTGACAACTACCATGTGACATAACTATTTTTATTCGAGAGCACACATTTTTTCTTTAAGCAATGTTGCTTTGTAAGCATTCTTGTTAGATATTTGAGATGATGACATCATTTATTGTGCTGAGAATTTTCAATCTAGGTTATTGGTTCACTTTGCCTTACTCTCTAGGCTTCTTTTTATGCTTCTTGTATGCTTTTCATTATGCCAAATTTTTTTAGAGTTCTAGGTTGAAGCCATTGGTCAGGAAGTGCTCACATGCTTATTTTCTAGCTTTCTCATGGTTTTTGCACTTGCAAAGTTATAAGGCTTTTGATTGGAACTTGGAGCTTTGAAATTATGCTAGGTTGAAAATTTTGGAAGCTTATACTAACATCTTCACAAAAACGATCTAGCCTACTAGTTTTTAGGTTCAAACACTCTCTGCCTTGTAAGCTCTGCACCTTACCATACTTTTGCAGTATATTGCTGACATCAGTGAAAAATGTTTTGGTCGCTTAGAATTTGTAAATCTGGTGAAACTTAGTGTAGAAAAAAGCTTCCAAGTTAGGAGTCTTATCAACTTTAGTAACCCAAAAAATCTCTTTTGGACTTTATAAAAATGACCTGAAAGAATAATAAATCCAGAATGCCTCTTCAAGCTTTAGAAATTTGCAATTCTAGCACTGTATATTAGGACTTGTGAATGTAGGCAATGAATTTTAAAAAATATTTAAATATTTTGGCTATAATTCCTTACTTTATTTTACTAAAAGTCCAAAGAGATTAAGCATGACATTGTTACGACCCCATCCTAATACTATTATGTAATAACCACCTTTGTAATGAGGGGACCCCATCATAATGATATTATGCAATATTTTGTAATAGGTTGTGGCACTGGAGGTGCCTAGACAAGTGGTGCCATTTATTGTAATTGTTATAATAGATATAACTATTTTGTTTGGTAGAATATTCTAGCTTGGGTAGCATTATGCATGTAGGCCAACCCTTGAGCATTAGGTTTAGGGTTATGAAGAGTCTTTGAAAATGCAAGCAACATAGATGGATGCATATTTTACATAAATGAATCAAATTTCTATTTAGGAGGTTGCCTCCTTGAAGAGGCCAATGATTTTGTATTGTGATTTATGAGATTAATATATATTTATGCATTTCTATTTTGTATTGCAATATTTTGTTATTTTATGAATTATTGCTTTTATTACAATATTTATGTGGATGTGCTTATTTTAATTAGAAGGTTTCTGATAGACATAATAAATAATTTGACTTATCATGGTCAAATTTGAATACTTGTCATTAGGCCCCTTAAGAAAACTAGACCAAATGTCACCTAGACTAAGTTTATAGCAAGGATTCTAGTGGACAATGAGAAAAGAAAAATAGAAGTTGTAGATGTGAAGGAAAAATAAGGAAGCAAAAAAAGGGATAGAATTGGCCCCTAGGAGAAAGTATCCCTTGATAGAGGCTATCAAATCTTGTAAGAGATCAACCAAACAGAACCTCAAAAATACTTTTAGATGACTAGAAAAATGGAACCCTAGACGAAGAGGACTTAGTCAATGGTTGCATCTAAATTTTAGTCCCAATCAATGGAAGCATCATCGATTATAGCATAATAATTTCTTTCCATGGAAAAACCCTCTTAGAGCAAGAATAATATGATTAGCATGTGAAAGCTATCACCTAGAAGTAAACATATAAAAAACCCAAGAATAAAATTAAATAATAAATTCCTTGTCATGGTTATTGGCTAGTGATCTGAACCAATAATTTTTGAAGATATTAATTTTAGCATAAGTCCCTTCATCTAGCCAATGATATGAGAGTATGCATATGTCTAGTATTTTTGCTATTAGGTTTTGGTCTCTCGTATTTTTGGTCCATGTATAGTTGTCTTCTTCAAAATAAAACTCCTATAGATTATTGTTCTGAATAAAAGCTGATAAATCTCTCATACCTTGGGTTAATTTCCTAATTTCTCTAGAATTTTCATCCAACTTGGTTATGGCATTAAAATTTTCTATGACCATGAATCAAGTTTCTTTGTCTCTACTTCTCATAAAGGCTTCAATCCCACTCCAAAATTCTAATATGCTTGACTGAGTTATAGGTCCATAGACATTGATAAGGATGAAATGAATATCTTCAAAGTAGTATGTGACTAAAGAGTCTTGGTCAAAAATCTGCCTAAGTGGATGAGATGCACCCTCAAGACCTCAACCAATATTGGGTGCCTCAGAATCAAGGGTCTCTAAGTCAACCTCTAGATAAGATCAACTCCTATGTCCCTAGCTAATCTAACTAAATGGGGGGGTTGTAGAATAAAGTAATAAATGAAAAGGGTTAGGAGGCTAAGCTAAAAGTGGTGCAAATTCGATAACATCAAGAGACAGTGTAGAGAGTCTTATAATTTGAAATTTAATTAAACTGCCTAACATAATAGCTTACTTTTGGTATGCTTTAAAATAATTAATCATGAAAAAATCTAAGCGTTGCTAAGTTATTCCATAACTATAAAAATAACTATAGAATACATAATAATATGTTTGTAGCTTTAACAAAAATGCTTAACTATCCAGTGAGACATACATACATGTTTAGCAAAAAACTTAAACAAGAATCTAGACAACAATTCAATTCTCATTGAAAAGGCATATAGCCTCAATCAATATAAATATGCTAGTTGTAAATGTCAAAGAGCTAATTATTAGAATGACTTACATTCTAGTATTTATAGATTTTACAATTGATTCAGTTATTGTAAGTATGATTTCTTTTAGAGCATGTTGCAGGCCTCAGAGAAGGTGTGAAGAATGGTTGTTGTACTCAGCTTAGTTGTTCCTAATTGCTTCAGGTATGCTTTGTTGATGTGTATGATGTAGATTTTATTCTGAGGCTGAATTATGTGTTGCATCGTTGGATTCTAACCATCAGGTGATTATCCACTCCTTTTTGTTATACATAGCAAACTGAGCAGGGGTAGATGTGTGATGGAGAGGGCTTCGATCATTGAGATCTTATGATAGTAATGATTCTTGGCAGTTGATCAACCTGCACGAACCTACTAAATTGGATTATTCTAGATAATTCATGCAAAGGTTGGAAACATGAATAACATGTCACTTATTGTCGAGTGATCATCTTGGTTGAGCATTACTTTCTTTTTTTTCTCTTCATGTTGAGCTTCTTTCACTTTTTCTTGTTAGGTACTAAATGTATTTTTATGATTCATTTGAATAATTTTATAGCTATATCTTATAGTACCATATATAAAATATATTTGGGTTTTGATGCTCTATTATCGAGCTACCTGACTTGGATTTATTTTGTGTTGTGTTCTATTTGACTTATCAGATATTTAATCTCCTAGTGATTATGTCATCATATTATAAGTCTGACGCCTTTGAAAGCCATGATACCGGATTCTAGAAATAATACCTTGGAATTTAATTTGTTTAGATATTGCTTTAATATTGTGTTGAAAATTTTATGACATCAACATTGTATCCCATTCAACTAGCTTTATTCATTTTTATTCAATGTTTGATTGTTGGTCATCAGGTGATGGACATCAGGTCTTATGCCTTCAATTTTCTTTTTAATAATATCAAACGCCAAATATGTTTTGTCCTATTTCTAACATCATCTTCTCAAATGTTCAACTAGATTTCTTTACTTAGCCAAATTTTATATCTCATTCTGCTTTGTAAGATGCCAGATTTAATGCCTTAGTACAAAAATAATATCTAAAAGCCTTCTCCTTGTTGCTCTATCATCTTCCTTAGCCTATTTTGCATTCAACCATATTTTTGCACCCTTTTGCAATCTTTTTGCCAACTCTATATCATCCTTTCTTATTTGCATCTGTCATAGAAATTTGATCTAGGGTTTCTTTCATTACATTCTAAGCTGCTACATGCTCATTGTTGTATCGCTACTTTAGCAAAATATATACATGGTCTAAACCATACCACATAGTAAATGAAGGTAATAAAATTTACCTACATTATTGGTGACTTTTAGGGACTTTTTCTTGTAAATTTGAGAACCTAGTATGCATTATTTATGGGATAATAGAGCTTTGAGAGGAAATGGAGCTTGAATATAAGATGGTTGATAGCAAGGATTATGAGTATGAATAAGTTCTATGACTATTATAAATAAAATAATTTCAAAATGGGGATGGGAATTGATGTAGAGAAAGAGAGAGGTGAATGCTACAAGAGGCAAGAAAGGTAATCAAAGCAAAGGATGTGAATGTTGGAGTTTTATGGAGAGACATTTAGGAAGATAGGGTAAGAATATGTCTATGGAGGTGAATGATGTGAAGGTATAGAAATAATATATAGTAAGAGGAGGGAAATTTTGGTAAGAGAAGAGAGAGGAAAGGAATAAAATATACCTGAAAGTAGGCACCTCTTGCAAAACTAAAAATTCCATGAGCATATTTTGCTACAACTGAACATTATTTTAGGTCTAGATTTTTAGATTTAGGTTAATATTCACTTATGTAGGCAACATTAGGTAAATATTCCAAGTGCTTGAAAGATTCCTTTCTCTTTCTTCTTTCTTCTTTCTTCTTTGCAAAATTGCATAGGTAGGCCCCCTCTATATCAGTTAACTCCATTTGATTCTTCATTGGCTCAAATGAATGCATGACTTTCCAAAATTATCATGGAACTATATGCATTAGGTGTCTTCATACGTCCTTTTATAGCTACTTGTTGAATCTTATGACAACTAGATCTTTAATTGAAATGGGTTTTGTTAGAGTTGGCACTAATTTCTCGGATCTCATTGCCCATGTGATCGTCTAAGTCACTTTACTTGCCCTTTTATTCAGCCAATAAAAATTCTAAGGTAGAAAATTTTTATTAACACAACATGTGTTTGCTTTCATCACTTTTCATCATAGTTTATAGGTCTCAGTTTGGCATAATGTTTACTTTTTAAAATTTACTGCCAAGCACCACATATATTTGGCTTACACATGCCAACTTGTTTTGTGACATCATTGTGAGGATACTTGGCTTTTATTTCTATCATGAGGATTTTGAGATCATTAATTCCACACATTATCATATTCATCCAAAATAACTATAGATAGCTATGAATAATGACTTGAGAAAACTTTTCCATTGGGCTACAAAGTTGAAAATGTGGAAGGAAGAAAAGGAAAAGGAATATATGGAGGAAAGGATGTAATAAGAAGGATATAGATAAGATAAAGATGAAGATGGAAGGAAGTGAATAAGAAAATGAGAGAAATGAGATTCATATCTAAAGGACAAGAGGCTTCTCCTCTTGGATTCCTTTGTGATTTTATCTTCTTACCTTCCTATTTTTTGATCCATGTCTTCGAGTTTTAATTTTCACTAAGATCGGGACGTAAAAAAAGCAAGGAAAAAACAATGTGATGCATCCTTGAGCCATTTTGATGTTAGTCTATACTTCACCCTTTTTATCTGCTAATAGATTTCCTTGGTAACGGGATAATAATATGAAGGATCTACACCTTTATATAGGCCCCTTTTTGCGAAGAAGTCATCATTTTGGCTCAAATTGTCAACACTTTTAATTCTTTAGCCTGATCATATTTAGTTCTCAAGAAGCAATATTTTTGGTGATATTCCATAATTGTTTAATCATGTGATATACCTTTTATGATTCTATAGTTCTCTCACTATCCCCTTTATTATTATTTTTTTCTATTGCAAAAATTCTATTTACTTGTTGACCTATAAACACAAAATTGTGGCATCAAAACATCATGCCAACTATTTCCAATTTTTAGCTCTTCAATTTGAATCTGCAATTATTGGATCATATGATTCCAAACTTGCATTTCTCTTTGTGATATTCATTTTGGGAGTGTGACTAGATTAGTCAAGAATTTTCCATATATTTGACTTTGAGATTGGATCTAATTTTGAGCCTTCTTGAAAATCAACACATAAAACCCGTAGTAGAAGCTATTGTTGGTCACATGAGTTAGTTGTAACCATTTTTATGCACATATTCCTATATACCATCTCATTGATAAAGCGAAAAGAGTGCTATGTGGACAAGAAGCTTCCTAATTGGTTATGTAGTGCAAAATTTTCTTCTATCCGTGCTCATTTGCTTATCTTATTTTCCAAAAATCTTAGGAGTATTTGTTGAAATCCATCCCCATATTGGAATTGTAAAGCTTCACAACTAACTATAAATTTGTACTTGCTTTTTTATCTTGATAGTTACCTGTGATCACTACTTGTAGAAGTTGGCCTATTGCAAGTTGGTATTTGTTGAGCCTTTGTTCAATCAACTATCTCCATTTTGGCCAACTTATGAATCTCTTGAGATAAATTTATCTTGTATTCTTCATATCTCTACATGTGAAAGGGTTTGATATTTTTTTATGTGAATTTGGACCAATTTCTTGATGTATGACACAACCATATATGCACCACCACACCCCATGTGACCCCCTATTTGTATCAAAAAATATTTTTGTAAATCCATTCTAAATATTGTTGGGACCTGTACTACCATAATATCCTGAATTGTTGTTAAATTTAGCATCCATTTCAGTATCACAGATACTTTCTCAGCTATCCCTATTGCTTTAACTTACATCTTATTCAATTGGATAACCCAAGGCCCTATGTTGGTATATTTTAGGCTCATAGGATCATAGATTGCCTTTGGTCCATGGTGAGGGCCACAACATCCTATGATTGATGATTTATCCTTGAAGAATTTAATTCATTGTTATATCCGTCAGGTGTCGAACCCTTGAGCCAGTCTAAATAGGAGTTTTTTTTCTATTTTTAAATTTTTTCAAGCTCCTTGGTAAGATTTTTGATGATATATTTTATATCTTGAGTTATATGAGGGTTCAATACAACATGCATATTGTCATTCGAGTATTGAAATAAAGGCATCATGTCCACTGGAGTAACCAACTGAGGCAATTATGGGCTTGCCAAAGGGATCCATAAATCTATTTGATAGGATAATGGAGCATCAAATTTATAAAGCTTGAGGGGAAGTTTTCCTACTAAAATCAACACATTTTCAGCCTTCATAGTCATCTAAAACACTTGTGGAAATATTATTTCCTAATAATGTCGAATTTGGAGGGTCAATTATGAATTTAGAGCTCGAACATTGTATATATAGGCATGTGCTTATGATGGCTTAGACTCCCAAAGTATTCTATCCTATAATATTTGAATCTAATTTTAAAATCTAGGAGAGCTTCATGAGGACCTCTTTTTATATAGAAAAATTGCATGAGCAATAAAAATAAATCTCTTAGGTCATCAAACACCAAGACCGATGGTTTAGCCAGGTCATCCCAAGTCCTAATGCTTTTGTCTTCTAAATATTTGTACCATTGTAATGCCTTACCCTATAAATATTGAGCAATAAGTCTTACCATAATATCTTCAAAGATAATGTTGTAGAATATGGCTAGGGATGAGACATCTTGATAATGCTCATAGGCAGTTTTCTTACTACCATCATAAATGGATAATGTAATCTAGGTAATTTCATATAGAACTGGTAGGTTAAGTGGCCTGATATTATTCCAGATCAGACAATTTTATCCAACCATAGCTCTAAGAATTTTATTAATGTGTTTATGGAGCCATATGATTGGTACTTGGTATGCTGTTTAGTCATTTTTACCATTTGATTCTGAGCCCTTTTTTATTATAGAGATGCTAATTCTTTTAGATTCTTACTTTCAACAAAGTTACCAGGTGAATATATAGTCTTTGCAGGTGATATCAATACTATTCATCGAAATCTTGAATCCTTTGGGTGATTGTAATAGGGTCTTTGAATCAGATAGTTTCTAAGTAATAGAAGCCGATCTATGTTCTCAAAGAAATGCTACCTAATCAGATAGTGGTGGGACTTGAGTCCCACTAGGTGTCATGAACCACCTTGGTAGGACTCATTTATGAGATGGATTATGTTTTGATATGTGATTATTTAATGTTTAATTTTTAATGCATTTGGATGGTTATATGCATTTGCTATTTTTATTATATTATATGAGGATATGGTACTGCTGATTTTATGCATGGTTGTAGGACTAGGTAATCTCATAGGTAGACGAGGAAGTTGACCACCAAGAATGAGAAATAAAAAAAAGGAAATCATGGTCGATTTAAATGATTATAGCTCCTGGGTAAAATGCTACCCACATATAGTTGCATTCACACATATGTGTGTGTTTGGATGTCATCTCTATCAATTGAAGCCTTCCATAGCAAGAAGTTGACAACCTGGAAGTTATCATAAAATATTTTGCTTAAGGATATGGGCAAATTGAAAGGGTGGTGTATTACTTATTTTTGTTTGTTTTGTGTGTGAGTAATGTTTATCTTATAGGAATGATGTTTGAATGTATAGGATAAATACTTCTTTTGATATAACTATTACAAATTAGATCATATTAAAATATTAATGTTTGATATAAATATTGACCATTGATTAAATTATTGAAAAGGTGATTTAATCAATCCTTATAAAGTAATAAGGAATTTAAAGAAAACGAATGAAGTCATGGGTTTGTTTTATTTCTAATTTTATGTGAATATTAGAAAATAAATTAATAGTGAAAGGGATTATGTATGAATTAATAAGGTTCCTTCGCATGAAGTGTTTTCTTTGAATATAAAGGGGGGTACTTTTATTTATTAATACCCTTATGTACTCTAAAAGAAAAACAAAGTGGGTAAGAAAATAAGTTAAGAAGAAACGATTTTTGGGGGGGTCTCACTTCTTGGGGAGGAAGCATGGAGAGAATTTTAGGAAAGAAAGGAAAGACAGAGGATATAAAATGGCAAGAGGGAAATGAACACTGGTAGAAAGGTTCTAGAGTAGCAAAGTTGTAGTTGATTGCAAGGAAAACCGTAAATAGGAGGAAAGCTTCCATGCTGAGTTAAAAGGGAATACTGTGCCATATATGAACATGGAAATTATATTTGGGTTTTTCCAAACTTCTTTTGCATTATTTAATATGGCATGAGTTTCAGATTGTTATCCATTTTATAATCTAGATATGGAGCTTGCATAAGATCTTTCTTTCTTGTTTATTCCATTACAAATCAATAGAAGATCAATAGTTTATTTATTTTAATACGCCCCTTTAGAATTTAGAGGTTTTTATTTTTTAAGAAAAACAAGCAAATTTTTTGGTTAATTAATACCTTATTAGCTAGTTGTGAGTAGAATGCCACCCTTAGACGTCTTTGTTGATTGTTTTTACTCAAACAACTTAAATCTGCCCATGATGCTTGCTAAAGTTTATTTGAGTCCTTTTTTATATGAATAACATCCCAAATTTAAGCTTTAAACCACTATGATATTGTACTTTGTTAGTTATAGTATTTAAACAACCATCTTTGTTGTTAAACCTTCTTCGATTCATTCTAGGTGATGTTATCATATCAACATGTTGGAAATATGTTGAGTATTTTCCATGTTATCTGGTGAGGTTAACTCTAAAAGATATCGGACACTCTCCATGTATCCTCGCCAGGGTTCAGGTGCAAAAACCCATGATAGAATTTTAGGGTTTCTTAAGCTATTTTTAGACCCATATGGGTTGTTTAGGGTAAAATATTTGAACCCATGGTTTTTCTCCATGGTATTGTAAAATTTGTTTTTGTGTTGTTATTTAATTGCACTTGCATAAGGGTTTGAAGAGAGATGTGAGATAAAATTATTGTATTAGAGATAATTAATTTTATACAATAAGGAGATATTATTGTGCTAGGTTTTTCTTGCAAGGGTTTCCTAGGTGAAATACTATGTTATATGTATATTTGTTATCTTCTTCTTATTTTTTCTTTGATTCTATATTTACTGTTTTTGTAGATTTAGTTTATTGGGACCTTTTTCTCTTCAAGAAGAACATCACCCTTATATGTCTTTGTTGACTATTTTTACTCTTTTTTCTACCTTGAAACAATTTAGATTTGCCCATGATTCTTGCTAAAGTTTTTGTGAGTCCTTAGTTATATGAATAGTGTCACAGATTTAAGCTTTAAACCACTGTGAGATTGTACCTAGTTAATTATAGTCTTTAAATAACCATATTTGTTGTTAAACCTTCTTAGATTCATTCCTAGTGATATTATCATATCAGTAGGACCGTATGTATTTTATTTAAAACCTCTTGCAACATGTTTTAATGAATTTTAATTTGATATGTTTCAAGCTTTACATGCTCTAAGATAATTTAAACCATTTTACCTAATATCCAAATAATTATCGAAGTAAAGTAATTGAATTAAGTAGAATATGAATCACATTTTTTTGAAATTTCTAAAAACATATCTATGTGATTAAGGAATGAATTGCATAGTAACTATAAGAAAGGAAATTCCCTGCTGAAATTTATTAGTTAGTATTTTTTTTTGAATGAATGCTACTTGTGGTTCAAAAAGAGAAAAAAATATGGGAACCTAGAAAATATAGAAAATTTAATGTTTTATTGAAAATAAGTGGAAGTTTTAAATTAAACAGAGAAAGTGGTATTTGTTGTAATGGTTTAGAATATACTCTTTTTGCCATAATAGTTGAGTGATATTCTTTTTTAATTAGGAAAAAGATAATTATAGATTGGATAATGAAGCTCAGTATATACATTTATTTATGGGGGCTTATAAAGATAAGGAAAATCAGTGTGGAGGGAATTATGGGGTTCCTTCGTGAATTTATAATGTTTTACCTTGAGGAAAAGAAAACAAGAAATGGTTATGTATTGCTTTTCTTGAGTAATGTATGTGGATAATAAATAATAATGTGGAAAGAAGTATGGGTTTATTTTATGCATGAATTGTTTGTTATGAAATTGCAATATTTAAAGGAATCATATATGAATGCATACATATACATATATGGAGCTGTCTTGATCCCTTTTACTAATATTTTTGCTATGAAAAGTAAAGAAGATTTCGAGGAATGTTGTCTACATATTATTATTATTTGTATTGTATAAATAGAATCCTATGAAGGGATTATGAAATGAATCTCTCTTTGAATAAGAGGATTAAAATGTAAGAAACTGATTTGAATATTTTGAATTTGGTATTTAGTTTGAGATAGTTTTAAAAAGAAAACTTTGATTTTGAAAATATTCATTATGTGAAAAGAATATATATTTGGGTGTTGTCAATATGTATTCTTCAATTAAAGAAAGAATACCATAGTTTCTAATAATTGTACATAAATGTGTATTTTCCTACTTTATTAGTTTGGACTTGATATTAATAATTGGTTTTAGTAGTTATACATGTGAGATTTATAATATTTCGGATAAAGTGTAAAACTTTTTAAAAGCTTCATGCTTTTACTAGACCAATTAGATGGGGTTTAAATGTATCTAATTCTCAAATAATAAAGTTAAGAATGATCTAATTTTATTAATAAATAGAGAGAGTTAAGGTGAATGAATTTAGATGTTTAACGCTTTTAATAATGTGGTTTAGAAATGTTTTAATTCATTTCTTTGAAATAGCAGAGTGAACATGCTTTACTTTCAGTGAAGAGAGAGAGAGAGAGATTTAGTTAAGGTAATTTGATGTTGTTATATTTGGGTTTTAGAATTTAAAAAGGTCATACTCTAAGTAACCTTGTTTAAAATCCCTATAATATGAATTCAAGCTTGAGGGAGTTGTAGGGAGGCAACACCCAAGACTTTTGCTAAGGGTACATTTGAGTGGGGATCTCGAATGTGATCCAAAGATAGAAAGTATTTGAGTAATATTCTAAGTGATGTAGCTTGAATATTATTTTCTACCATGGAGGTTAAAAACCCATATTCAATCGAGTTAGGTGATGGAACCTCAAAATGGAAGTTCATGTATCCATGTGAATTTATCATGTAGAGTGATAATCACCTTAGTTAACCAATCAGGAATATGGGATAATTGAGCACTATAGTATTAGTCATTCCACCACAGAGGTGCATTGTCTAAACTTAAAGGTATTATACCTAAAAACTAGTATAGACTAACTTATATTGGTGAGGGAATTGACATCCTCTTCTCTAAAGATTATGAAGTGATAATATCAATGTTATGGTCAATATATCTTATGTAAGGCATGTGGGGTGACCATTTGAAGCATCCTTATGGTATGGAGGTATACGAGGTAAACCCTAGAATCTATGATAATTTGGCCACTCCTGTCCACTTGAGAGATGTCTACAACATCATGGTCTCAAAATGTGGTAATGCCCTGTCAACTATAATCTATTTGGAAATATCTTTAGTGAACCTTGACTGTGATATTTACTTGATGTAAAACAAATTACTCTCCCAAGTTGGTTAGAAATGGGTTGTTACACTAGGTATGCCAAAAAACTCTTTATCCAAAATTTTTCTAAGTGGATGAGATGCACCCTCAAGACCTCGGTCAAGATTGGATGCCTTAGAAAAGGGTCTCTGAGTCAACCTTTGGAGAAGGTTGACTCCTATGTACCTAGCTAATGTAACTAAATGGGGGGTTTTAGACTATATTAAGAAATGAAAAGGGTTAGAAGGCTAAGTTGAAAGTGGTGTATATTCGACAACATCAAGAGACATAGTGTAAAGAGTTGCAATTTGAAATTTAATTAAAGTACCTAACATACGAGCTTGTTTTTGTTATGCTTTAAAACAATTAATCATGAAAAAATCTAAGCATTTCTAAGTTATTCTAGAACTATAATAGTAATTCCATAATGCAGAATTATTTGTTCTTAGTTTTAACAGAAATGGCTAACTTCCTAGTGAGACATACATACATATTTAGAAAAAAAACTTAAGAAAGAAGCTAGACAATAATTCAATCTTCATTGAAAAGGTGTATAGCTTCAATCAATACAATTATGTCGATTGTAAACACCAAAGAGTCTATGACTAGAATGACTTAAATTCTAGTATTTATAGATTTGATAATTGATTTAGTTATTGCAAGCATGATTGCTTTTAGAGCATGTTGCAGGTCTCAAAGTAGGCACAAAGAATGGCTATCAAACTCAACTCAGTTGTTTGTATCTACTTTAGGTATGCTTTGATAACGTGTATGATGTAAATTTAATTGTAAGGCTGGCTTGCATGCTGCATCATTGGATTTTGACCACCATGTAATGATCCACTCCTTTCTTCTATGCATAGTTAGTTGAGTAAGGGTAAATGTGTGATGGAGAGCACTTTAGCTATTGAGATATTCTAACAGTAAGAATTCCTAGCGGTTGATTGACCTACATGAACTTGCTAATTTGGATGATTTTGGATCATTCATGCAAAGGTTGGTAGTATGGAGAATGTGTCTCTTATTTCTAGCTGATAATCTTGGTTGACCATTGCTTCCTTGTGTTTTCTCTTCATGTTAGGCTTCTTTTACTTCTACTTGTTGGGTATCAGATGTGTTTTGATGTTTCATTTGAATTTTTTAAAGGCTATATCTTATAGTATCAAATATCAAATATGTTTGGGTTTTGATGCTCTATTATTGGGCTACTTTACTTGGATTTTTTTGCATATGATGTTCTATTTGGCTTATTGGGTATTTAAGCTCCTAGTGATGACATCATCATATTATAATTTTTATGCCTTTGAAAGCCATGTGATGAGCAAGGTGCAACCAAAGTATTGTCATTGTTGTCAACACAGTTAGGTTGATCAGTTGATGCAATGGACAGGAGTTCATTGATGAGCAAGGTGCAGCCAAAGTATAATGGACAGGAGTTCATTTTTGAGCAAGGTGCAGCCAAAGTATTGTCATTGTTGTCAACACAGACAAAGGATCGGTTGATGCAATGGATAGGAGTGCAAAGGTCATTAGATAGATCGATTGATGAAGTGAACAAGAGTTCGAAGCGATCGGAGCATGTACAGTGAATTTCCAAGAAGACAGAAGTGGTCCAGATTCAAAGGATCAAAGAAAAAGACAAGTAAGAAAACTGTCGCGATATCGCGACATGTTTGAGGAGAGAGAAAGCACAAGAAAAACTGTCATGATATCGTGACATGTTTGAGGAGAGAGAAAGCACAAGAAAAACTGTCGCAATTTTGTGACATGTTGGAAGAGAGAGAAAGTGCAAGAAAAATGTCGCAATTTCATGACAAATTGGAAGCAAAGAAGGCCAGTAGAAAAACTATCACGATTTCGCGACATGTTGGAGGCAAAGAAGCCAAGTAGAAAAACTGTCACGATTTTGCGACATGTTGGAGGCAAATAAGCCAAGTGAAAAAATTGTCACGATTTCACGACATGTTGGCAGAGAAAAAGCCAAGTGGAAAAACTGTCACGATATCGCGACATGTTGGAGGCAAAGAAGCCAAGTAGAAAAATTGTCACGATTTCGTGACATGTTGGAAGAGAGAGAAAGCGCAAGAAAAACTGTTGCGATTTCGTGACATGTTGGAAGAGAGAGAAAGTGCAAGAAAAACTATCGCGATTTTGCGACATGTTGGAAGCAAAGAAGGCAAGTAAGAAAACTGTCACGATTTCATGACATGTTCGAAGAAGAAGCGCATGCAGGAAAAACTGTCACGATTTCGCAACATGTTCAGAGAAAAGATGCAAGCAAAGAAAACTGTCACGATTTCGTGACATGTTCGGGGAGAAGGAGCTTGCAAAGAAAAGTGTCGCGATTTCACGACAATCTGCAAGAGAGGCAGTACGAACAAAAATGTGTTGCGATTTCGTGACATGTTTGAGGGAAAGAGCTTGCAAGGAAAAGTGTTGTGATTTCACGACAATTTGCAAGAAATATGGTACGGATGAAAAAAGTGTCGTGATTTCATGACAGGTTTGAGAGAAAGAGTTCACAAGGAAAAGTGTCACAATTTCGTGACAATTTGCAAGAGGAAGCACCAAGGAGAAAAAGTGTCACAATTTCGTAACATGTCAGGTTTTTGCAACCCAAAGAGGAGAGAGAGTGTACAGAGGTGAATGTGTCACGATTTCATGACATGTGTTTTTACGGGCGAAAGACAGAGAAAGGCACAAGGCAACGAATGTGTCATGATTTTGTGACATGTGTTTTTGCGGGTGAAATACAGAGAAAGGCACAAGGCAGCGAATGTGTCACGATTTTGTGACATGTGTTTTTGCGGGCGATGGACAGAGAAGAACACAAGGCAACGAATGTGTCCCGATTTTGTGACATGTCTTATTTTTGCTAGTGCAAGCCAAGAAGAGTGTACGGATGCCAAAGATGTTACGATTTCGTGACATGTCATGTTTTCGCTAGTGCTTGCAGAGAAGAGTGTACGAAAGCGAAAGATGTCACGATTTTATGACATGTCATGTTTTTGCTAGTGCATGCAAAGAAGAGTGTATGACAACAAAAAGCATCATGATTTTGCGACATGTCATGTTTTCACTGGTGCATGCAGAGAAGAGTATACGGAAGCAAAAAGTGTCGCGATTTCACGACATGTTCTGTTTTCGTGAGAAAGAGACTGAGAAGAGCTCAAGGCAACGAAAGTGTCACGATTTCGTGACATGTTCTATTTTTGCAGGTGCAAGCTGAGAAAAGGACAAGGAGGCAAAAACTGTCGTGATTTCACGACATGTTGTATTTTCACAGGTACAAGCCAAGATGAAGACAAAGAGGTAGAAGTGTCATGATTTTGCGATAGGTCATTTTGGCACAAGCTAAAAATAAAACCCAGCCGTATTAATATATGTAACCGTTAACTGAAGTTACACAGTAGTTACAAGGGACATTACAAAAGAAAATCATGCAGCTAATTTAAGAACAGTCAAAGAAGGAGAAATCTAACAGTCGTATAAATAGAATCGAATATGCATGCATGCACAGAAAAGAATACGAACAATCATGACCGAGAAGACGAACAGTCATGGTAGGGGTATATGTGTAAATTTGTAACATGCATCGTGGTTGATGAAAAGCCTACCCTATATTTATACAAAAGCGATTCCGATTAGAAGGCGTTACAACTGGCAAGTGGTGCATGAGAAATAAAAGGAGTTACAACTGGAATTACAGTTAGATAATTTGATTATAAAAGGGCAGTTGTGTGGAGAATAAAGTTGTCGTTGAATGTGTGAAAGTGCTCTTTGAAAGAGAGTGCGCAGGAGGCGAGTGAGCAGGGTGTGTGTTGGGTAAAGAGTGGGCAATGTTGAGAAAGCAATAGACCAATCAGGGTCTTGTAAAAGTGAAGGCATCTTTATGTCAATCATCTAGATTCGGAACATAAGTCCAAGTCGGTGCTTGGCATCGGGGGGTTGGTGCTCCTTGTGGTTGGTGCTAGTAAATTAGGGGTTGGTGCTCCTTTCTGTTGGTGTAGATAAATTAGGGGTTGGTGCTCCTTTCAGTTGGTGCTGATAAATTAGGGGTTGGTGCTACTTCCAGTGGGTTTTGGTAAATTGATTGTAAAGTTGGTGCTTTACAAAGGCTGGATTTGGATGGGTGTCCAAGCAGTCTATTTTTGAGGAGTAGCCAAAATTGGTGAACCTCGTTACATCTTGTGTTGTGGAATGCTCTCTTGCTATATTTGCTTTATCTGTTTTAAGTTCTCCTTGCTTAAGCTTTAAGAGTTGTAGATTTAAGTTTTTAAATAGCTACACTGATTCACCCCCCCTCTCAGTGCCATTGTAAGACTAACACCATGATGTCAAAAATAATGTCTTAGAATTTATGTTGTTTAAATATTGCTTTAATATTGTGTTAGATATTTTATGACATCTTGCTGACATCAATATTGTGGCTCGTTCGACTAGCTTTATTAATTTGTCTTCAATGTTTGACTACAAGACATCAAGTGATAGATGCCAGGTCTTATACCTTCGATTTTCTTTTAAAGAATATCAAATACCAAACTTTTGTTGTCCTACTGCTGATAGCAACTTCTCAAATGTTCGATTAGCTTTCTTTACTTAGTCAAATTTTATATCTCATTCTGCTTTGTTGGATGCTAGATTTAATACCTTAGCACATAAATACTATCTAACAGTCTTCTACTTGTTGCTTTGTCACCTACCTTGGCCAATTTTGTATTCAACCACATTTTTTTGCTCTTTGCACCCATTTACAATCTCTTGGTCTGCTCTATATCATCCTTTCCTATTTGCATCTATTATAGAAATTTGATTTGTTACTGCTCTAATTGTCTTCTGAGCTATTGAGTGCATGTTGTTGTGCCACTACTTTAGAAAAATATTTACATGGTCTGTACCATACCACATAGTGGATGTAGATAACAAAATTTACCTACAAAGAGGCTATCCAATGCCTAGTTTTATTAATGGTTACATAGGAGGTTCTAATAGGATTCCAACAAGTTAAAATCCCCCCACTCTCTCCTTCATAATCCATAGTATCCCATTCACATCTTGCCCATACTGCTTTCATAGTTTTGGAAACTTGTTCTTTTGTCATTTTAGTTTCTTGGATAAAGAATATCAGGCTTATTACTTAAAAAAATGTCCCTGATACACCTCTTCTTTGAGGGGGTATCAGCATCCATTATATTCCACGAGATGATAATATTGTCTCATTAGGGGCTATTGGTCTAGCCTGTGAATTACCAATATCATTTTGTTGTTTGGTAAAGAAAAGTTCAACCAACTTAGTTTGTGTTCCTTTATCTATTTTTGTTCTTGCTTCCCTAGATCTCACTTGATAATTTGAGAGTTTTCCTCTTTTAGCCTTGCTTTTATCAAGAGTAGGTCTTAGTATTCTACACCTCAATATTCTTTCACAACTTCATTTTTCATCATATATATCCTCTCTTGGCTATACTATAGAAGCTTTTGACTTGTCCTACTTATTTTTTGGTAATTTCCTTATTAATGGTAGAGGTATTAACATCTAACACTGCATTTTATTTATTAATTTTTTTCTCCTAAATGGTGCATGGTACTTCAAGAGAGTCTTCAAAATTTTATGAGACACATTGCTTAGGTTCATTGATAATGCTTGTCCCTGAATTAGGATCATACTGAATAGACGGTTCCTTGTTAATATGTTGAACCTAAGTAATGTCCTCTACGCTTTGATCTACTTTTTCTTCATAGGCTAAAACCTTAAAGGAGTTTGTTTTGCTTCCAATATCCTTACTTACTAGTCTTCATTGTTTGTTTACTTTCATTTGTCTAGGTCTATAATTTAGAGGTTGAGAACCATCCTCATCTATATCCATTTGTAAGTTTCTCTTGTGGTTTTCTACATATGATTTTGCTAGAATCTTATTAGGGCATGATCTCTCAATATGCCTCACCTCATGACATCTTCTACATCTGAAATATATGTTTTCATAATCTATGGTTTGGATCCACATCTTATCCCCATACTTAAAAATGATTGATTCTAGTAAAGCTTTACTTATATCAATAATGACCATTATCCCAAAATAAATAGCTAAGAATCCATCTTTTGTAGTTACTGAAATCTCAAGAAATTTTCCCAAAGTGTTGTCATTTTTCTTTAAGACATCCATTTTATAAAATTTAATGGGTAACCCATACATCCTAACCTAAATTGGTATAGAGATAGATTTACATTTTTAGGTGAAAAGCCTTCATACCAACGAGTAAGCAAGAGTCTTACTCTTCCCATAAACCACCGACCCCCTTTTAGGATTTTATTTCTTTCTTCCTTAGAATAGAAAATAGCTAGAAAGAAACCTTTAGAAAGAAAGGATAGAATCACTCCTGAAGACTTCCAACTCCTATCAATCCATTTTCTCAAGGCTGAAGCCCTTAGCCAATACCCATTAAATTTACCAAAAATCGCCCTATATTTGAGCAACAAGGATCAATCCTCTATAGTGCACTCACTAACCTCTACTACTATAGATGATCTAAAGATTTAGCTATAAATCCATCCATGGGAAGGAAACTAAAACTCAAAATCTACTAAAATTTACTAGAATATCCTATAACAAATATAATATTTGATAAAAAATTTATAATATTTTGCATGCAAAATTTCTAAGATAAACAAGGGAAAAATAAACTTAGCTAATTTTTGTATGCCTAGATAAAATGTCTTGCCTCATTGAAGCCCTAGCCTTCCATTGCTCCTCCCATCATCTAAACCTTGGTTAACTAATATTTGTAATTTTGATTTTCGTGACTTGAAATATAGTCACTACCCTTGTTCCAAATGGATGACTTCATAGGGTTGTATCTCCCTTAATATTGCTTGGATTCCTTCACATGACCACTCATTTTAAAGCTCTTCAAATTTCGTACAAATCAATTCAAAAATCAACTGAATCAAACTTCTAAAAGATAAAATATTTAAAAAAAAATACCCTAATCCTCTATGAAAATAATTTCCATAAAAACTATATTTTTTACGACACCTAAAAATAAAATTATAAAAATTTAAATTTAAATTAAAAATTATTAAATTTTAATATATAAAATTAATAAATATAGAAACCTACTCTTACTAAGATATGAATCTACAAAACATTTTGCCTTAAGATATAAAGCCCTCAAACTCAAATTTCTTTGCTAGTACGAACCCCGAGCGACTGGCAATCCCCATCTCACGTCGGGTTATCCAGAACCGAGATCTCGCTAGAGTCCTTTTATCTTTTAATTAAATAGTTTTTAATGTTATATATATATATATAATTTAAAATTATTGAGAATATTATTGGAATATTAATAAGATTGTTCACTCTAGGGCAAAGGTAGTAGTCTGACTAGAATTCGCTGAGTGTGCGCCAGCTTGATGACGGCAGTACCAACCCCGAGCCATCGAGGTCTCCCTCACTCCAAATCGCGTGTTTACCGAGGCGAGGTAGGGGTTATAGTGGTAGCTCCATGATTTGACGCTACGACCGGAGGCAATGTGATTTGACCCTGTGACCAATTATTCAAAAAGGAAAGGCACTTGCCAATTCCCCTCTATATATATATATATATATATATATATATATATATATATATATTTGAATGAATTTGATGATGAATACTTGAAAATTTGAATTAGGAAGTTTAAAGTTTAAATTATGTAAATAAAATAAAATATTATATTTTTATAATCAAAATATAGCTGAATAATTATAAATTATATTTTCTATAAAAAATTGTATTATATAACTTATAACCCTTAACCATTAAAATCTCCTTAATTTTTTTATTTTTAACCTATTATAACGTCATAAATATTAGGTTATTATTATTTTTAATTTAAGGAAAAAAAAAAATCCCTCCTTCATCACTCTAAAAAATAACTTTTCGCCTTCCTAGCTAACGTTGTCCCCACTTTCTTTCATGTCCAATCACAACCTAAACATGTATATGATGTTTGGGTTGTCCTTTTCCCCGTGAAACGTTTGTTAATGATTTCCTAGTCAAAGGAAACGCTCACACACCAATGTCTACATCCCACTATTCAGACCTTATTCTTCTCATACCAATGCTTAAGGTTGAAACTTAGTGCCTACAATGATGGCAGAGTGGAAAATGATATTAATTTTAATTATCTCTGGACTTTAGGATTGCATGAACTCACTGACATTGAGAGTTTATTATTTATTCATTTATATCTGTCCAAGACAGTAGCTATCCATTAAATAAGAACAAAAACATGCACCAATTGACTTTGGCTAACTTTTATTGCTAATATTAGCAATGTGCCTTGAAACAAGCATCAACAAATATGATATAGGAGACAAGCAGAAAATATATATTTTTGTGAGAAATCGTGATAAGATTTAGGATTGATGGCCCAAACATTCCCCAAGTTCATTTTATGATCATGGCAAGTTAATTTATGTCATAATTTCCCCAACTCATACCTAACAAAATTATTTTATCACATTATAATGTTATATAACAAATACATAATAATGAAAGTTGGAATCAAACAAAAATTAAATCATCACATATTCTAAAAGGGGAAATAAGAACTATTAGGTTCCATGGTTTTGTAAAAGTGAAGTAACTTATTTTATACCCTAGGAAAAATGATACGTAGTTGTTCTGAGAGTTAAGGGATGCTCAAGTACACTAAATTATAACATACATGCAACGAAAGACATTCACCGGATACTTTAATGTAAATTAAAAAAAGTAGTTTTTAAAGGAAAACACATTAGGATGCGGAGTAACAATGGAGAATCCCTAATCTTTTATCTTAAACATTAATTTTTAATTTTCTTTGTAGGATTATAAGCTTGTAAAATGATGAGTGGTAAAATTGTTTTTTTTTTTGTGTAGGTAGTGTGAGAAACCTTATGATCTATGTTTAAGATTGAGTATTTTTATTTTGATTATGATTTTTTGTAAGTTTGAGAGTTAAGTTTATTAATAGGGGTTAAACACATAATCATACATACACTCACGCCGTAGTTTGAATCTTGAACCTCCTCAAAAAGAGTCACAGTTTGAAACTTGAACCTCCCGAAAAAAGTCAAAGCCGAAATTGTTGTGTCGTTCCCTTTAAAACGAGTTGGTACATTTGTTATGGACAATATTTTTTATAATTTTTGGTTTTGTATATGACATTAAAAAGTTTATAACCCACGTGCTATAGGTGAGTTGGAGAGGATAGGGCAATCCTCCAAGGGAGGTTCCAGGTTCAAATATTCATCCTACCAAACACACATTGGGTACTCAAAATCTTGATAATGCTGGTGCAGTTAAGACTAGGCGCAACTCTCGGGTGATTTTGACGGTGTAGAACCCTGGTTGTGGTTTATCATACCAAAACGGCCCCAAAAGGAGTTTTTCGTTAAATTAAAAAAAAAAACATTAAAAAGTTTATAATAAATAATATAAAAACCTGAAAGTGAGTGCAACAATGCTAGGGTAGCAAAGTAAAAGGCTTTAGAGGAGGGACGTTTTTCGTAGGACTGCCCAAACTATCGAACTTGTTTCGGCCATATCTCACTCATCCGGACTCGGATTGAGCTAAAATTTTGAGGGTAGATGCCTGAAAAACCCTAGAACGTCTCCACCAATTTTCATATCATTTGGAGCAACACAGATCCTAGCGCATCCCTATGTGTGAACGAGATTTTTGGCAAGCGGCTATGCGAGGGTTTCATCTGGGTTGAGTGCAAGCAGCTCCAGAGGTTGGTTTTTAGGGCCTTCGGGCCCTAGCGGCCAATATTTTTGTGGTTTATGCTCAATATTTTAGCAGGAAATGTTGTAGGGGATCCAAGATGGGTTAGAAATTTATCTTTCAATAGATCATACTGTGAACTTGAGTGACAACGGCTTCCAATTTGCTGCACAAAAGAAAAGTGAAAACCATACCTTTCCACGACGTCTAGGGCAAGGATTAAAGAGATCACGAAACAAGTTTCAAGCAGTTGATCAAAAAATGGCTCATATCTCAAGTGAATCTGGTGCTAAGGTGCACCCACAAAATAATTCTACTATGAAAACCCCTGTCAAGGGTAAGAATTTTGAAGACTCAGCCCCAAAAATGAATTTTAGGGATGCCCTCCGTGGTGGACAGCCTCAGCCCAATGCTAATATCAATCTTAGGGCTTCCCATAAACCTCTAAGAATGCCTAAGATTGATCCCAGGAAAATGGAGTCAGGATGTCTTAAAGCAGGTGATGGAACTCCTATTGTTAAGCTTGATATGGGTAACATTCAGACTGGCATTGAAGATTTGGAAAAAAGAGGACTAATTTGTCGGTTCGTGGGTTTTCGTCCGAGCCTATCTGCTTTCAAAGTTTGGGCTGCAAAAAGCTGGAAAACTAAAGGTGAGTTACAAATCTCTATTTATCCAAATGGTTATTTTCTTGTTTTATTTGCTAATAATGAAGATAGAGAGAAAACTTTTCAAGGGGGTCCTTGGTTTTTTGGAAGGGCAGGGCTTTTCATGAAGCCCTGGCATACTAAATTTAAAGTCGAAGAAGAGATGCCTTCTATAGCTCCCGTGTGGGTTAGACTCTTTGGCCTCCCTATTGAATTTTGGAATCCTACTATTTTTTCTTCAATTGGAAACTCTTTAGGAACTTTTATGATGATTGTTGATTGTACTCAAAATTTTGAACATATTATTTATGCTCGAATTTGTGTTTTAATGGATTTTGACAAACCCCTACCTAAAAATATCACATTACAATTTGGGGAAGACACTTGGGAGCAAGTAGTGGACTATGAGAACATTCCTTTTCGTTGTAGAATTTGCCATGAATATGGTCATTTGGCCGGTGCTTGCCCAAATAAAATTCCTGATCAAAAGAAAGAAGACATAAAATCAAGGTTTCCAAATGCCTAAGAAGAACAACACTTAGAAAATACGAGTTATGAAGGATCAATCAAAGTCATCTGCTAATATGTTTGAAATCCTTTCCACAAATGATGTCCCAAGTGAGGAAGAGGAAATAATGGAAACAGAAATCTTAGAAACACAATTTAAATATGAAGGGAAGAACTCGAGAGACAAACCAACAAATCAAAGGTTTTCAACGAGAAAAAAAGGGAGAAAATTTACACAAGAAAAACAATCTTTTAAATGTCAAAACTTCAAATAATACGAGGTCCCAATATAGACTCTGTTGAACCCTCTAGTAAAATTTTGGTTGTGTACGAGCATTCTTCAAGGTTAGAAGCCATCTCAGATTCAATTGGAATAAGTCAAGAAACAGGGAAAAAAACTGAAGATGGATTCTAATCAAAAAGCAGGTCGCAAGACCAATCAATATCATATGGTAAAAGAAGGTGAAAAGCTTGTAGAGGAAGGTAAGATTAATGCCCTTCCCAAATTTTTTAGCCCTGGTATTAATGAAGATCATCACTTGGAATATTAGAGGACTCAAAGGGAGTCTTTCAAAACAAAATGAAATTAGAAGAATGATTCGGATAAATCATCCACATCTTGTTTTCCTTCAAGAAACAAAGATGTCAATGGAGGATATGGACTCAATCGCCAATAAAATTTGGCCATCTAGAAAAGTGGTTTTCCTCAGTTCCCGGGGGACTTCTGGTGGCATTGCTTGTCTTTGGGACCCAAAAGAGGTAGTTATTCACCATATGGTTGGCAGTTGGGGTCTGTTGGCTATAGCTATTCAAAGTAGACATTCCAACCAAATTATGCTCTGCATTACTGTTTATGCTTCGATTGCTTTGGAGGAAAAAAGAAGACAGTGGAAGGATATAACTCATATTATCTCTCATTTTCCTGAAGCTTGGATCTTGATCGGAGGAGATTTCAATACCATCCTCTCTCTGGATGAGAAAATGGGGGAAATAGAAATTTGGACAAAAGCAACGACCTCATGAGCGAATATATTGCAAACCTCCATCTTGTGGACATCCAACCGAGATAATGGCCTTATGACTTGGTCTAACAGAAGGCAAGGCTTAGCTTGTATAATGGAGAGATTGGATAGGTTTTTGCTCTCTAAAAATTTCTTAATCCATGGTCACATTCCTAAAGTGAAGACTCTTAACAATGCTGGTTCGGATCATTGGCCGGTCATGGTGGAAATGTGGAAAACCAATGTGAGTTTCTCTCCTTTTCATTTTCAATTAATGTGGCTTAGAGACATTTCCTTTAGACCTCGTGTGCAACAATGGTGGAAGGAAGGTAAACCTAGGCATGGGACTAAGATGTTCTATTTTGCCAAAAGACTGCAATACATTAAATCCAAAATCAAGACTTGGAACTGGAAAGAGTTTGGGGATGTTCATAAAAAAAACATGAAGTTATTGCTCATCTTGAAAATTTGAATAAGAAAATCCGTTTAGATGGCCTCACAGAGAAGAGAAGTGCGAATGAAATTAAACTCACAACTCGGTTAGAGGAATGGGAAAAAAGAGAAGAAATCTTATGGAAGCAAAAATCTAGAATTCAATGGCTCAAAGAAGGAGATCGAAACACAAATTTCTTCCACAAATCTCTTCTAGCTCGAAGATCTCACAACTTTATTTCTTCCCTGAAATCAGATTCTGGAGATGTTGTTTATACTTGGGATGGCATGAACTCTATTGTTGTTGATTACTTTTCCAATATTTTTGTTGCTACTCCTCTTGACTCAGCTTCTCAACAAAATGTTCTTCAAGCAATCCCTTCTCTTATCACTTACGAGGAGAACTCTATTTTGATTGCTCCTGTTACTATCAATGAGCTTCAACAGGTAGTTTTTAAAATGCAAAAAGGGAAAACCCCAGGTCCTGATGGTTTTCCCATTGAGTTCTACCAAGAGTTCTGGGATATCCTTCATGTTGATTTATTAGAGGTGGTGGAAGAAGCCAGGAAAGCCAAAGAAATTTTGAAGGTTATCAATAAAACTTATATTACTCTTGTTCCAAAAGCTCAAGAGGTTGATCATATCTCAGCTTTTAGACCTATTGCTTTATGTAATGTTCTTCTCAAAATCATTACTAAAATCATGGCGAGAAAGGTTGAAGCCTCTTTTGCATAAGATTATTTCCCCGGAGCAAGGGGGTTATGTGGAAGGGCGTCAAATAGTAGATGAGATAGTTCTTGCTCAGGAAGCCATCCATTCCATGGATATGCAAAAATCTCCTTCCATGTTCATTCGGTTAGACTTATCCAAAGCTTATGACAGAGTGGATTGGCACTTCCTTATCAAAGTTTTGAGGCAATTTGGTTTCTCTAAGGATTGGATGGATTGGATTATGGGATGTATCTCTTCAGTTTCCTACTTAGTTCTTATCAATGGCAGGCCTTCTCGGTCGTTCCCAGCTTCCAGAGGTATTAGGCAAGGTGACCCGCTATCCCCTTATTTATTCATCATTCTTGTTGAATGCTTGGGTAGGACTATAACCAAAAAGAGGGAAAACAAAACCCTTGAGGGAGTTACCATTGCTCATGGAGCTAGACCTATCTCTCATCTTCAATTTGTGGATGACTCTACTCTTTTAGGTAAAGCTACAGTTAAGGAAGCTTCTAATATTAAGAAAATCATTAGCTGTTTTTCTAAGGCTACTGGGCAGTTGATCAATGAAGACAAATCTAAAGTTATTTTCTTTCACTGCTCTGCTAGACAGGAATCCATGGTCTTGGATAAATTAAGATATAAGAAGACCTCCCTTCCAATCACTTATTTAGGTATTCCCATAAATATTCAAAGGCAAAAAAATAAATATTGGAATTGGTTGTTGGACAAAGTCAAGAAGAAAATTGGAAAGTGGACCAACAGGTGGCTTTCTTATGGGGGTAGAATCACCTTGGTAAAATCAGTCCTTCAAGCTATTCCTATTTATGTATCTTCCATGTTGAATATCCCAAAGGTTGTTCTTCGAGAACTGGATCAAATCAGTCATCGTTTCCTTTGGAGTGGTACTAAGGAGAAAAGAAAATGGGCCTTGGTGAAATGGGACACTTTATGTCTTCCTAAGAATGAAGGGGGGTTAGGATTTCGGTCTTCTATTAATAACAACAAAGCTTTAGCTGCTAAATTATATTGGAGGATGTTGCATAACCCCAATGCTCTTTGGGCCAATAATCTCCGTGCTAAATATGTTGAGAACAAAAGTCCTGAAGACCTTGTTCGCTATCAACTTCCTACCAAAGGTTCTCCCATTTTAGCGAGTTCTTAAGGCTGGTGAGGATTTGATAAAGAAAAATTTATTTTGGATCATTCATAATGGTCAATAGGCAAATTTTTGGATAGATTCTTGGGATGGTCACAAGCCTTTGATAACTCGGTTTCCCGATTGGAGGCCTTGGATGGAGGAGCTTCACCGAGCTAACTGGATAAAGGTGGCTAATTACTATCGGTACCATACTGGTAATTCAAAGGTTGGTAGATATTGGATCCCTATTGAGGACTGGCCTATTCAAATCCCAGAAAGGCAAAGACAAGATATCCAAGGCATCCTTCATATGAGATCTCTCTCTTGGTCCCATGAAAAAGATTGTTTTGGATGGAACAACACTACTAAGGGTGAGTATTCAGTTGCTCAAGGTTATTTGACCTTATGCCATAATAATCCCAACCATTCTTCTGACATATTTTCTCAATTGTGGGCTCAAAAGCTATGGCCTAAGGTGAGGTTCTTTAATTGGCTTTTATTGCATCGTAGGGTGCTTATTGGTGAGCAACTTATGAAGCGTGGTTTTCATGGCCCTTTTAGATGTGAAATGTGTGAAGAGAATGTAGAAACTCTCAACCATATTTTTATTGAGTGTACTTTAGCCTCTGAGCTATGGAGGAGAATGGCCACTTTACTTGGCTTACAGTGGTCCAATTTTTTTACTTTTGAACAACTTTGGAGGGATTGGCCTAATCAAGAGGGTGTTGATCATTTTATTAGGCAGTTAGTTTGGATGGGTTCTACCATTCTTCTTTGGAATATTTGGAATGAAAGGAATAGCCAAATTTTTAATCAAGATAGGAAGGATATTCACTATATTTGGCAAAAGACCATAGCCAACTTAGTTGAATCAGTCCATCAACTCCTTAATCACCCCCAAAACTCCCACCAAAGATGGGATCAAGTGATGCAAATATTGAAGATTAAATCTTCTAAGGGCAACCAACTTAAAGGGAATGTGAGTATTAGTAAGATGGATAGGACAAGAAATTGGCAACCTCCTCCTAAGGATTTTGGAAAAGTCAATACTGATGGAGCCTCTAGAGGGAACCCTGGAAAAGCCAGTGTGGGAGGAATTGGTAGACTTTCAGATGGCTCCCTGGTTTTTACTTTTGCTGAGAATTTGGGTATTCTTTCCAATAACCTTGCTGAGGGGTATGGTATCCTCGAGAGGCCTTCAGGAGGCTACTAAGGTTGGATGGGAAAAGGTGTTAGTTGAGTCTGACTCTCAACTTATGATTAATCTTTTGAAGACTCCTTCTAAGAATCATAAGGTTGATTGGAGAATAAAAAGAATTATTGAGAAGATTCAATTAATCCAGATGGGATTTTTGAAAGTTGATTACAATCATGTGGTCGAGAGATCAAAACAAGAGTGTTGATGCTTTAGCTAATTGGGCTTTGGACAAAGGTGATCTTACTTGTTATGGCCACCCTCCTAGATGGTGGGCTTCGCAAATTAGGGAAGCTCTTCTTTCTATCATTTCTTTGGATGGCTCCAGTTCTGAAGGTACCTAGTTTCTTCTTGCTTTATTTTTGCTTCTCTTTGGTTCATTCAGGTTATTTTAGTTCCCTAGCTCAAACTATTCTTTCTTTTGTTTCCTCTGTTGATTCTTGCCTTAATAGTCTTCTGGTCTAGATAGGTCATTGTTATGTTCAATTTTTTTTTTTTTTTTTTTTTTTGTTTAGTTTTTTAAGGTGTGTGTGTTCTTTTGTTTTGTTTTGTTTTTGTGTTCTTTGTGTTGTTTTTTGTTGTTCTTGTTTTTTGTGTTTTGTGTTTTTTATGTTTTTTGTTATTGTTCTTGTGTTTTTGTCGTTCTTGTTCTTGTGTTTCTCTTTGTTTGTGTTAATTCGTGTTTTTATGTGTGAGTGTTTTCTATGTTTTTTGTTTTTGTTTATTGTCTGTTGTTGGTTGTTTTTTATTTTTATTTTTATTTTATTTTTTAATATTTTAGGTTTTGGTTGTGTTTATTTTTCATGTTTTTTTTGGGTTATGTCTTTGTAGTGTTTTGTTGTTTTTGTCTTGTTTGTGTTTTGTTATGTGGTTCTTGTGTTTTTCTATGTGGTTCGTGTTGTGGTTTCTTTTATCTTTTTGTGTGTGTGTTTGGTTGTGCTTTTGTTTTTGACACACTCAAGGAGCATGTTTTTTATTTTATTTTATTATTTTTGTTGTTATTTATTTATTTATTTACTTATTTTTAAATTGGTTTTGTGTGTTTGTTTGCTCCTTGAGTATGTCAAAGGTGGTAGGCCAGGTCCGAGTCCTGGGCATTTTTGGCGGAATGGATACCCCTGCCTCCTTGGGTCTTACCCGAAAGTGGCATCCCTTTTGGGATGTTTTCCACAAATAAAAAAATAAATAAATAAATAAATATATATATATATATATATATATATATATATATATATATATATATATATAGATAGATAGATAGATAAACCTAAGCTAAATAAAAAATAATAATTCTTAGGATAAAAATTTAAATTATTATTTAATAATGTATAATTATTATAAATAATTTTTTTTTTTTTAAATATTATATATATATTATTTTTTTTGGTTTGGTTATTGTGAGAAACCCCTATGACCGACGTACAGGGTTGAGCAGTCTCCTCCCAACCATGACCCCGTAAAGCGGAGAGCTATACTTATCAATAGGGAATTTAACACAAAGCCACCACACACCCACCCCCTCACACACTCGCCCACGCCACGGTTTGAACCTTGGACCTCCCGAAGAAGAGCCAAAGCTTTGATACATAAGGGAATTGGCAACTGCCTTTCCTTTTTGAACAACTAGTCACAAGGTCAAATCACATTGCCTCCGATCGTAGTGTCAAATCATGGAGCTACCACTATAACCCCTACCTCACCTCGATAAACACGACCTAGAGTGAGGGAGACCCCCGGTGGCTCGAGGTTGGTACCGTCGTCGTCAAGTTGTCGCACACTCAGCGAATTCTAGTTAGACTACTACCTTTGTCCTAGAGTGGGCATGCTCGCAAGGTTTGAACCTAGGTCTCCTCCTCGTAAGTACCCAACATCTTACCAATCCACCTAGCTGCAGACCATATATATATATATTATTTGGTTACTTTGAGAAACCCTTATGACTAACAGGGCTAAGCAGTCTCCTCCCAACCATGACCCCTCGTAAAGCGGAGAGCTATACTTATCAATAGGGAATTTAACACAAAGCCACCACACACCCACCCCCTCACACACTCGCCCACGCCATGGTTTGAACCTTGGACCTCCCGAAGAAGAGCCAAAGCTTTGATACATAAGGGAATTGGCAACTGCCTTTCCCTTTTGAACAACTAGTCACAAGGTCAAATCACATTGCCTCCGATCGTAGTGTCAAATCATGGAGCTACCACTATAACCCCTACCTCACCTCGATAAACACGACCTAGAGTGAGGGAGACCCCCGATGGCTCGAGGTTGGTACCGTCGTCGTCAAGTTGTCGCACACTCAGCAAATTCTAGTTAGACTACTACCTTTGTCCTAGAGTGGGCATGCTCGCAAGGTTTGAACCTAGGTCTCCTCCTGGTAAGTACCCAACATCTTACCAATCCACCTAGCCGCAGACCATATATATATATATATTATTTGGTTACTTTGAGAAACCCTTATGACTAACAGGGCTAAGCAGTCTCCTCCCTACAATAACCCCTATGACCATAGGGTTGAGCAGTCTCCTCCCAACCATGACCCTCATAAAACCGAGAGCTATGCTTATCAATAGGGAATTTAACACACAGTCAACTCCTCACACACTCGCCCATGCCACGGTTTGAAACTTGGACCTCCTTGGACCTCTCGAAGAAGAGCCAAAGCCCGAAACATTGCACTGTCCCCCTAGGACAAAACCTTAATTAAGAAAAATTATTTCTCGTATCCCCTGGGCCAAGATTTCCCATTCCACGGGGCCTATCTTATCCGGGTATACCCCTCAGATTAGCCGAATTTTTTGGTATCTAGCGTAGGTCGTTAGGCTTGAACCCTGGACTTTCTTTCGAAGATTGAGGAAACTTGCCAGTAAGGTACTTGATGATGTGGATTAAACCTTAATTAAAGAAAATTGTTCCCCGTATTCCTTGGGGCCATGATTTTTCGTTCCATGGGGTCTGTCCCATCCGGGTATACCCCTCATACTAACCAGGGTTGTTTTTGGTATACGAAGCAAGCCGTCAAACTTAACCATGTATCTATAATATTTTAAACTATTTATAATTTAATATTTATAAATATTAAAATATTATTGTATTTTATACAACTTTGAAGCCATTTTGTTAAATAGAGCTTTATGTTTAATAAAACAAGTATTTAATAAATTACTATATTTTTATTTATAGTATTTAATAAATTAATACATTTTATTGTAATTTAAAAATATTTATAATAAAATATTTACAACTTTTAAAATAATTTTTATAAGAGATTTTTTTTTTAAATTAAATTACAATTTTTATTAGATTAAGTAGACAATTACCAAGCATAATTTTGAAGATTTTTTTTTTTAAAGTTTTTTTGGACAATAATTGAGCATAATTTTCATGAATCATTTTTTGGTTTCTTTAGTTTAGAAGTCATTATTTTTATATTTATTTTTTATTTATAATATATTATTGTAATTTAAAAAGCTTTATAATAAAATATTTATAACTTTTAAAATAATTTATATATGACTTTTATGAGAGTTATTTTTATTAAAAATAAAGTATTACAATTTTTATTAGATTAAGTAGAAAATTACTTATTTTTGGTTTATTAAATTTTTATATAATAATCGAGCATAATTTTCATGAATGATTTTTGGTTTATCAATTTTATTTAATTCATTTTTCTTCCTACTTCCTTTAAAGTCATTATTTTTATATTTATTTTTTGGTTACTTAGGGAAACCTCTATAATCCCTAGCCTACTGGGTAAAGACAAAGTCAATGGGACCTTGATCATCCACAGAATCAAGCCGAGGCAACCCATTGATAAGTCCTCATATGCTACCAACTGGCTTATTCTTTTCAAATAATTTATGTTAGGATGAAGCACAGGTTTGTGAAAAGGGTCCCGATCTTCTTGTACTTGGGTTTGAACTTGGATCTCTTGGATGAAAAACCCAAAGACATACCACTATGGTATCCCTTGTGAGACTCTAAAGTCATTATTTAAACATTGTAATTATTTGACATTATTTTATTGAGAGATAGAATCTTCGTTGTCTAATTACCTTCTAGTATATGAATTTCATCAACTGTAATATTGACACTATGATTGGCTAGTTTATCTACTATTTTGTTTTCTTTTATGTAGATATGTTGACGTTTGAAAGATAGCACATCCATCAATAACTTCCTAATTCCTTGCAATACCTTTCTACATTTTCCACTACTTATTTTTCTAAAATTGGTTGTATGGGATTACAACAATACCCATATTACATCATATCACATTATTATGGATTACAACAATATCTTGGTAATTATGCATAAATTATTTGGTGATATTTGGACCTTGGTCAACACCTTGAAAGATAAAGTATTTAACCAATTGATGTCCAACTATTTATAAACTATTAAGGTTCATCTATGGGATTTGAACCTTGGCTTATGGTGTGAAACATTGCTTATTACTCACCACTTGCCCTAAACCCATTGGATTTGAATGCTTGACCTCTTTATGAGCACCCCCCACTCACCACTACCATCTATACCTTAAATATTCAAAGATACCATATTTATCATCCTTGCCTATTTATATTTATATGTTTTACCCCAATGTTGGTTAGAATTTTTCATATATGTTCCTAGACTTCCCAAATCAATCTCTTGATTTTTTCTTTGATTCTTCTTTAGGAATTGTCCTCTCTACCCTTCCCAACAATGTTTTTTTATGTCTTGAGAAAAAAGGGGTTGTATTTGGGTCCCCCACCCTCGATAAATCAAAACTCTCTTTTATAAAGCTTGATAATTTACAAACATATTCAATTCTCATCTCAATTGAGATGCTATAACTAGATACCTACATATTTTTTCACAAAAAGTCTAAATTTTTTATATTCATTTTTTGGATCTTCTTCAATTTTTTTAAATACAAATATTCAACATCCTTTTTCTTGAGAATTTTCAATCTTGTTCATCCATCCATCCAAGTGAAATCTTGATTAGTGATGGTTTTTTATGATGTCAAACAACCATTGTGTCATTTGAATATTCATAACTGCTTTGTACTATTTTGCTCTAGAAACATTATATATTTTTGCCAAACATTGCCATAATTTATATTTTTCTAATTCCATAGATCTAAAATATTGATACCTTAAACCATGCCTCCAAGATTATTTTTGCTGAAGATGGTGTGGGTGTCGATATGCTACAACCTTAACGTAAAATTTTGTTCCCTTTGATTCTTCAACAATTATTTTTAAATTCCTCTTCACAATATTCTCTCTTATACCTTTCTTTTGGTGCATCCTTATGCACTTTTGACAAGGTTTTCTTGGACTTTGTTGTTGCTTCTTCCATGGAATCTATTGTTGTTGTTGCTACTATAAATTCAACTTTTGAGTTTTCTAATGGTTCTTCAACTTGTTCCTTTACCATAACTACTTCTTGCTTCTCCTTGGATCCTTGCTTCTTAAGATATTTCTTTTCAATGTGACCATGAACTTGCATGTTGTCATCGATATTTTTCCTTCTATTATATCCCCTTTATTCTTTTCTTTTAGATCTCTCTGAAGTCTTTTTATTTCTTCTTCATATCCTTTCATGGTGACCTTCAAACTAGCTGTCTTTTTATAAGGGTTCCATTGACTCAAGAATGCATGCTTCATTTCATCCCATGTCAAAATTCTTTCCTTAATAAGAATATCCCACCAATCATGAGCTTCCTCTTTTTAAATATAAAAATCTTACAATTCAAAAAAATCTCACTAGAATATAGATATCTATACTTTATCCACCATTCTCGAGCATCAATATCATCATTTCCAATAAAAATTGATAACTCCATGATCTCAACCCAAAACAATCCCAAAAGTAGCTAGGTTTTTGGAAAGAAAAAAACTAGGATTTTTCAAAAATTTCTCTTTTTTTAATTCCTATTATCCTTGTTGTCACCAATAGAACAATTTAAATGCAATATAATTGACATAAAAAGAAATGTAACCAAGCTTCTCCTCCAATGAGTATAACATTGTTGTTGCTATTGTGAAGAAGCGTGGATGGCTTTAATGGTAGTGTCGTTCTTCTTGATGGTGATGGCAATAATGCTAGATAATTAATTCATTACCAAGATTCTTCTCCAATGGGTTTAACATTGTTGTTGCTATTGTGAAGAAGCGTGGATGGCTTTGATGGCAATGCCGTTCTTCTTGATGGTGATGGCAATAATGCTAGATAATTATTGGAAACATGATATTGTAGTTGAAACTCAAATCACTTCTCTTTGCTAGTAATATTCAAATTGCTTCTCTTTGTTGGTAATCTTCTCCTTTGGTAATCTCATCTTCCATAAATCTTCCCACCAATGTTTTCATATTTTAAACTATTCTTTTTAAAATTGTTCCTACTTTAACATATCATTTTTTTGTTGATCTAAAGTGTAAGGGATAAAATCCACTATATATATATATATATATACCGCGCTCTGCCAAGCTTCCGCACTGGCTGCCATGGCACCCTTGGCAGCCTGCGGCAGCTTTGCCATGGCAGCCAGTGCATCGCACGCTGCCTTGGCAGCGAGCGCAGTGCCTTGGCAGACCACGCGGTGCCCTGGCAGCCATATATATATATATATACTTTATAATTTCATTAGGAAGTGATCTTCTATTTGTAACAACCTAGGCCCATAGGTTAGGATGAGTTAGTTTTTTGATCATTCTGAAAATTTTATATAGGAAGACATATGTGGCAATTTATTTTTTAATTGGTTGTTTAATATTAAAATGATCCCCACTCGTATTACATCATGACCACAATGATATTACAACAATTTTGCAATTATACACATATTGCTTGGCAAGATTTGAACCTCGACCTCCTCCTTAAAAGTTGAGGAATATAATTTGTTGAGTGAATCCAGTGTGATGATATGTGGTAGTTTATTATCATTCAAACAATATTTATTATATTGTCTTTGGTGTACATATGAGACTTTACCCAATTTGAGTGGGCTATGAGACTTTGCTCTCTAAGTGGCTTGTGTTTGCTTCATTATTTTGGATGAGTATTTTAATTCATCCTGGACTTGACATTAATGATACATTCCCTTTACTTCGTTGTAAAAGTATGAGAATTGCTTAAGAAATTGTTACTTTTAAAAGTTATTTTTTTACAGTGGTGCTAGAGCAATGATTTTGGCTTCTTATGCTAAGAAAAAATGAAGAGCAAAAGTCTAAAAAAATAGTATTGGATCTCTCTTGGCAAAGTAATATATGTTAATCAAGTAATTTATAATCAATTTTTCTTTTCTTTTAGTACTAATATCTTTCATAATATTATGATTTAGGCAAAGCCATTTGTGACCCTACTTGAAAAATATCAAGTGTGTTAGAATCCTTGAGGCAAGAGACCTAATCACATTTTGATAACCTTATTGAGACAAATGAAACATGATATATCTCTATTAACATTTTTTGGATTTTTTTCCAATTAATAAGATGATCTGATCATATAGTGCATGTTGGTTTTCTTTACTTCTAAAGATTGGGAATAATTTGAAGGATGTCTAATAAGGACAAGTTATATTGATGAAGAATTTATGATTCATAAAAAACATCCTTAATAACATTTAGTCAAATAGGATAATGCTTAAAAAGGTATCAATACTTTCATTCCTACCAATCTTTAGCATTGTACCATGACAAGGTCCTCATTCCTATTAGAAGATCATCTTTTAAGGATTACTTTTAGACTAGATTTACTTACTTGGGCATAGACAACAAATTAAACATGGATACTATTAATAGTCTTGCAAAAGACTTGAAATACCAAATAGTTAATATCTATGCCTTATTGTTGACAATCTATTAGATTAATTGCCTAGTGCCTATTTTTTTACTAAGTTAGCTTTGAGATCAAGTTTTCATCAAATTTGAGTTTGAGAATTAAATATTCCTAAAACCACCTTTTGGAATTATGAGGGTCATTTTGAGTTTCTAATAATATCATATGGTCTTACTAATATACCATTCACTTTTCAAAATTTATTGAATTCCCTATTCTGACCATGTTTGTGGAAGAGTTTTTGGTGTTTTTGATAACATTTTGGTTTATAGCAAGTCTTGGGAAAATAATTTACAACATATAAAATATATGCGAAAAACACTAGAGAATGAGTAGTTTTTTAAGAAGTCTAAATGCTCTTTTCATATTTTTAAGGTAAAATATTTGGAAAGTTAACCCTAATAATATTTAGGCAATGTATGATTTATGAATCCATAAATTTCTAAAGAGTTTTCATGGGTTCCCAAGTACCATAGGTTGTTATAACAATTTTGTTAAAATATTAACACATAATAAAGCTCTTTTATCTCATCAAGAAGTATGTTTTTTTATGGACAAAAGATCATTTGACCCATCCCAACCATGACCCTCTGAAAAGGGTGAGAGTTGAGCTTATCAATTGGGGTCAAACACAACCATACACACACCCACACACCTCCTCACATACTTGCCTACCCACAATTTGAACCTTGAACCTTTAAAAAAAACCAAAACCCAAACTATTACACTCTCCAAAATAACCTAGTATTATTTTTAATTTAAGAAGAAAAGTCCCTCTTTTATCACTCTAAAAAGAACTTATGGACTTCCTAAATAACGTTGTCCCTTCTCTCTTTCATGTCCAATCACAACCTAAATATGTAGACGATGTTTGGGTTGTCCTTTTCCTCGTGAAATATTTGTTAATGATTTTCAAGTCAAAGGAAACGCTCGCACACCAATGTCTACATCCTATTATTCACAACCTTCATTTTATCATACCAATGCTTAAGGTTGAAACTTAGTGCCTACAATGATGGGAGAGTGGAAAATGATATTAATTTTAATTATCTTTGAACTTGAGGATTACATGAACTCACTCCCCTTGTGACCTTGAGAGTTTATTATTTATTCATTTATATCAGTCTAAGACAATAGCTATCCATTAACTAATAAAAAAACATGCACCAATTGACTTTGGCTAACTTTTATTGGTAATATTAGCAATGTGCCTTGAAACAAACATCAACAAATATGGTATGGGAGACAAGCATAAAATATATATTTTATAACATTATAATGTTATACAGGCCCAAACATTCCCCAACTTCATTTCAGGATCATGGCAGGTTAAATCATGTCATAATTTCCCCAAGTCATACCTGACAAAAAATATTTTATCACATTAGAATGCTATATAACAAATAGATAATGCCTATAGTAGAATGAAAGTTGGAACCAAACCAAAATTAAATCATCACATACTTTAGAAGAGCTTCTAAAAGGGAAAATAAGAACCTTTAGGCTCCAAGGTTTTGTAAAAGTGAAGCAACTTAATGATAGGTAGTTGTTCTTGAGAACATAGAAGAATCAATTAGTGCAATTCTTTATTTTAAAAGCTTAAGAGTTAAGGGATTGTCAAGTACACTAAATAATAACATACATGCAACGAAAGACATTCACCGTATACTTTAATGTAAATTAAATAAAAAATAGTTGATGTGGAGTAACAATGGAGAATTCCTATCTTATCTTTTATCTTAAACATAAGAACGGTGCGAACCTCAACCATCGGCGGTTCTCCTCATCTTACGTCGGGTCAACAATTAACAAGATAGATAGGTTTGGTGGTTGCATTCCATGTGGTTTGAACCTTGCGTCGCTAGTTACTAAAAATAGTGGCTGTAGCCAACTCTCCTAACTAAATTTTCTTTGTAGGATTATAAGACTTTTTTTATATACATAGGGAGTTGGTTACATTCACATTATTTTTTAGTAACCAAGAAAAGATTTAGGTTCAAACTTCGAGGATTTGAATCCTCTGAGTGTACCTTAGATCAATGACAACTGTATGAATCTTGAGCGATCAGTGGTCCCCTTCACATTGGATTAACAATAACGAGGTGGTATAGGTTTATTGGAAGCAACCCTATGGTTTAAACCCTACAATTACTAAAAATAGTGTGGATGTAACCAACTTCCCTATGTATAATAAAAAAAAAGTTTTTTTTATTTGGTTAGTGTGAGAAACCCCTACGACCCACACTTAGGTCAAATTAAATGGATAGTGTGATAAACTCTTAGAACCTATGCATAGGGCTGAACAGTCTCCTCCCAGCCATAATCCCTTGTAAAGTCTAGAGCTATACTTATCAATAGGGAATTAACACATAACTTTGGCAATCTCATCTCAGCCATGACCCCTAGTAATGCGAGAGCTACGCTTATCAACAGGGAATTTACACACAACCAAACATCGCGGTGAGTTGGGACATTTGTTATTGACAATATTTTTTATAATTTTTGGTTTTATATATAGTGGATTGGTAAGACGTTGGACACTTACCACGAGGAGACCTAGGTTCAAACCTGAGGGGCATGCTTAATTTGGGCAAAGATAGTAGTCCGACTTGAGTCCATGAGCGCTAGCTTAATGACGGGGTTGGTCAAACCCCGAGCCATTGGGGTCTCCCTCACTTCGGATCCTGTTTATCGAAGCGAGATAAAAGTTATAATGGTAGCACATGATTTGATGCTATTATCGGAGGCAATGCGACTTAACCCTATAACCAGTTGTTCAAAACAGAAAAGTAATTGTGAATTCCTTTATTTATCAAAAAAATTATTGTAAAAATTATAAAAACCTAAACCACATTCAAAAATTTAATTCTTAATAAAAAATTAAATTACTATTTAATAATAAATATAATTATCTTAAATTAAAAATTTATTAAAATATTTATTATGTTAAATTGATACGTAGAAAAGAGTTATTATAGAAAATGATTATCTATCTATGATATTTTAAACCATTTATAATTAAATATTCGTAAATATTAAATGTTATTGTATTTTATACAACTTTGAAGCGATTTTGTTTAGTAGAACTTTATATTTAACAGATCAGAGTATTTAATAAATTAATATATTTTTATTTATAATATTTTATTGTAATTTAAAAAATAAATAATAAAATATTTACAACTTTTAAAATAATTTATATATGATTTTTATAAGAGTTATTTTTATTAAAAATAAAATATTATATTTTTTATTAGGTTAAGTAGACAATAACCAACCATAATTTCCATGAATCATTTTTGGTTTGTTAAATTTTTAGACAAATTTACTATCATTTTTTGTTTATCAATTTTCTTAAGTTCACTTTTCTTCCTACTTCTAAAGTCATTATTTTTATATTTATTTTTTTTTTGGTTAAGGAAAACCTCTATAATCCCTAGTCTATTGGATAAAGATGAAGTCAATGGGACCTTGATCATCCATGGAATCAAGCCAAGGCAACCCATCGGTAAGTCTCCTTTCAAATATATTTTTTAGAGTAAAGCACAAGTTTGTGAAAAGGGTCCTGGTCCATTTGAACATGGATCTCCTGAATGAAAACCCAAAGACACACCACTATGGTATCCCTTTCAAATATTTGTTTAGAGTGAAGCACAAGTTTGTGAAAAGGGTCCCGGTCCCCTACATGGGTTTGAACTTGGATCTTTTGAATGAAAACTATTGGTACCTTCGAGGAAATTTTGCTTGTTAAATTTTTAAACTCAGATAGTATTATCCTTGGGCTACAGAGTCCTTTTCTAATATAGTATCCTCTTATTCTACTGTAGGGTACTTTTATTTCTTTGTGCCATTTATAAGATCTTGATATTGTAGGTCTAAAAGTTGTTTGACTACATCCTATTCTTGATGTGTTGGGATCCAAAACCTTTTAACCTTCTCACAAATTTGATGCTAAGTCATAGGCTTTCTTGTATGAAGGGGTGTAATATGCTTTTCTAATTCTACTACCCTAGTGTGTAGTGTAGCCAACATATTTGAAAAATCAAAGAATTTTTCCTTATCAAAGTTCTCTGGTCAATCCAAAAATTTAGCCTGATCTTCAACTCTCTTATCATAGGAGGGTAAAGTTTTTAATGTAGCTTGTGGAATTTCATGTAGATTTACGATATTAAAGGATTTGATGTTGTTCCAACTAGAGTAGATTCATCTAACCATTGTTCTAGGCAGAGATCTAGTAGGTAGTTCTAGAGATATGGCTTGTAGAGAAGTTGGACTTTTATAGAAGTTCGAATAGGTGAAAGTTATTTTTATTTCCAACTACAGTAGATTCATCTAACCATTGTTCTAGGTAGGGATCTAGTAGGTGGTTCTAGAGATATGGCTTGTAGAGAAGTTGGAATTTTATAGAAGTTCGAATAGGTGAAAGTTATTTTTATTTTCTATCTTTTTTGAAGAATTATAGGTCAACATACTCAAGAGGTTACTTTATCTTCTTGGCTTCCAATCTTGTGATCATATGATTCTAGAGCTTTGTCTTCTAACTGAGTTGTCAATTTGTTTTTGAGTTATTGAAAGTGGAGTTGCCATGTGAAGGGATTGTTTATCCACTAATAAGACCAAGATCTTCACCCATAATGTTAATTTTTTGATTTTTTAAGATATATATATGAGTTTAAAATTTAAATTGTGTGAATATGATAATATATCGTATCTTATGGATAACTATATATTATACCTTCCATGAAGACTGTATTATATAACCTATAAACATTAATTTTTTTTTTTTTATCTTAACATGTTATGACCTCGTAAATATTATTATTTTTTTAATGAGGTTAGTGTGAGAAACCCTTACGACGAACACTCAAGGTTGGACATCCCCATCCCAACAATGACCTCTAATAAAGGTGAGAGCTGAGTTTATCAACAGGACCAAACACACAACCATACACACCCCAACAATGACCTCTGATAAAGATGAGAGCTGAGCTGAAAACTGAACTTATCAACAGGGACCAAACACACAACCATACACACCTACCCATTGCCCACGCCTTGATTTAAACTTTGAATCTTCAAAAAAAATCAAAACCGTTATACTGTCCTTCAAAACAACCTCATAAATATTATTATTATTTTTAATTTAAGAACTTGTGGCCTTCTTAACGTTGTCACCTCTTTGGTTCATGTCCAATCACAACCTAAACATGTATATGATGTTTGGGTTGTCCTTTTCCTATTTGTTAATGAATTTATAGTCAAAGGAAAGGCGCGCACACCAATGTCTACATCCCACATTCAGACCTTATTCTTGTTCTCATACCAATGCTTAACGTTGAAACTTAGTGCCTACAATGATGGCAGAGTGGAAAATGATATTAATTTTAATTATCTTTGGACTTTAGAATTACATGAACTCACTCCCCTTGTGACCTTGAGAGTTTATTATTTATTCATTTATATCAGTCTAAGACAATAGCTATCCAATAAATATTAACAATAAACATGCACCAATTGACTTTGGCTAACTTTTATTGGTAATATTAGCAATGGGCCTTGAAACAAGCATCAACAAATTTGGTATGGGAGACAAGCATAAAATATATATTTTGCGAGGAATCATGATAAGATCTAGGATTGATGATGAATACAATACACGCCCAAACATTCCCCAAGTTCATTTCATGATCATGGCAGGTTAAATTATGTCATAATTTCCCCAAGTCATACCTAACAAAATTATTTTATCACATTAGACTATTATATAACAAATATATAATACCTATAGTAGAATGAAAGTTGGAATCAAACAAAAATTAAATCATCACATACTTTAGAAGAACTTCTAGAAGGGAAATAAGAACTATTATGCTCCAAGGTTTTGTAAAAGTGGAGCAACTTATTTTATACCACAAGAAAAATGATAAAATGATAGGTAGTTGTTCTCGAGAACATAGAAGAATCAATGACTGCAAGTCTTTATCTTATGAGTTACTTTTAAGGGATGGTCAAGTACACTACATTACACAACTAAAGACATTCACCATATATACAATGGAGAATCCTTATCTTATATTTTTATCTTAAACATTATTTTTTGCCCGAAACTAAATTTTCTTTGTAGGATTATAAGGTTGTAAAATGGTGAGTTGTGATATTTGTTATAAAAAATTAAGAGTTTAAGTTAATATATTTTTTAATTAATTATATGAGATTCAATTGGGTGTTATTAGTATTACATCATCATTATATAATGGTATTATAACAAAGTTCTAATGTTATATGTATCACTTGATAAGATTTGGATAATATATATCACTTGGTAAGAGTTGAACTTTGGTTTCCTTGAATATTAAAGAATCTAATTAATTGAACTAATATTATTTGTAACCTCTTATACATAGCATAACTGCAACATGTGAGGGGAGAGATTTGAACATGGGGCCTTTCGATTTCAATTGAAGAGTTTTTTTTACACAACTCATTAACACACGCACACACACCCCCACGGTGGTTTGAACCTGGGTCTCCCGAAAGAAATTCCAAAGCCCTAACCACATGGGTGTCCCACGGGGACCAATTGAAATCGATACCAAGCTTATGCGAAGAGGTTGAAAGGAGAGACTAAAGCCTTGAAGCTACAAATTCAAGAATTAGGTGAAGTACCTTTGCCTATGCCTCATCCGCAACAAATTCAAAGCCCTTAGGAACACCGACAGTCATTGACAAGGACGTTGACCAATCTAGAGGGGAGGGAAGATGTGATGTCGTCTCAAGCACCACCTTATACTTGTACATAGAATAAGTGCATCGGAAGTCAAGTATGCACACATACAATTTTGAATGTAATAATTTTGATTTTATTGTAATGTTTTGTGAAGCAATTGGAGAGTTTTAACTACCCACTTGCTCTCCAACTCCTCTACATGAGCTGATGAACTAATGTTATTTGATTATCAATAATATTTTTTATAATCTTAATTTTTATATATAACATTAAGAAAAATACTATAAAAACTATAAAAGTTTAAGTTACATCCAATTTTTGTTAGATTAATAATTTAAATTCGTATGTAGAAAAGAGTTATTATAAAAAATAATATCTATGTATTTATAATATTTGAAACCTTTAATAATTTGATCTTTGTAAATATTAAAATCTTATTGTATTTTATACAACTTTGAAACCATTTTATTAAGTAGAAATTTATATTGTAAAGATCATATATAATTATTTAATAAATTATTAAAATATAATATTTTTTATTTATAATATTTCATTTTAATTTAAAAGACTAATAATAAAATATTTGCAACTTTTAAATTAATTTATATGTGATTTTTATAAGGGTTATTTTATTAAAAATAAAACATTACATTTCTTATTAGATCAAGTAGACAATAACCAAGCATAATTTTCATGAATTATTTTTGGTTTATCTATTTTATTCAACTTATTTTTCTTTCTACTTCTTCTAAAGTCATTATTTTTATTTTGAAATTATTTGACATTATTTTTATTGAGAGATAGAATCTTCATTGTCTAATTACCTTTTAGTATTTGAATTTCATCGGTGTAAGATTAACACTATGATTGACTAATTTATGTGTCATTTTTTTTTGTAGATATGTTAACGTTTACAAGATACCACATCCATAAATAACTTCCTAATTCCTTCCAATGCCTCCCTATATTTCATATTACCTATATTTTAAAAATTGGTTGTATGGGATTAAAACGGGTCTTACCTATATTACACATTATTATGGTATTATAAAAATATCTTGGCAATTATGCATATATCATTTGGTGAGATTTGGACCTTGGTCAACACCTTGAATGACAATGTATTTAATAAATTGAGCTCCTACTATTTGATATAAATATTAAGGTTCACTATGGAATTTGAACCTTGGCTTATAGTGTGAAATTGCTTATTCCCCACCACTTGCCCTAAAACCTATGGGATTTGAACCCTTGATCTCTTCATAGACACCCCCAGTCACCGCTGCCATTTATACCATAAATATTCAAAGATATCATCTTTATCATCATTGCCTATTTTTGTTTATATGTTTAACCCCAATATTGGTTAACATTTATTATATGTTTGTAGACTCCGCAAATCAATTTCTTGATTTTTTTCTTTGATTCTTCTTTAGGAATTTTTCTCTTTACCCTTCCTAACAATGTTTTTTTTTGCTTGAGAAAAATGGGTTGTACTCAAGTCCCCCACCCTTGATAAATCACAACTCTCTTTTGTAAAGCTTGAGAGTTTACAAACATATTCAATTCTCATCTCAATTGAGATGCTATAACTAAATACCTACATCTTTTTTCACAAAAAGTCTAAATTTTTTATATTTATTTTTTGGATCTTCATTTTTTTAAAATACAAATATTCAACATCCTTTTTCTTGAGAATTTCCAATCTTGTTCATTTATCCATCCAAGTGAAATCCTCATTAGTGATGGTTTTTGATGATGCTAAACTACCATTGTGCCTCTTAAATATTCATAACTGCTTTGTTGGTTCCATGCTTCTGCTTCTTTGCTCTAATATATTGAATGATTGGTCCTTTTATTCCCTAATACTGCTACACCTCTTTGAAATCCAGAAATATTATGTTTTTTGCTGCTTTGATCTAATATCTTGAATGATTGGTTCTCTTATTCCCTAATACTGCTACACCTCTTTGAAATCCAAAAACATTATGTTTTTTTCTTCCAAACACTACCATAATTTATGCCTTTATGAAACCATGTAGATATAAAATATTGATACCTTAAGCCATACCTCCAAGATTATTTTCGATCAGGGTGGTGCAGGTGCCGATATGCTATAACCTTAACCTGATATTTTGTTCCCTTTGATTCTTCAAAAATTAATTTTTTATTTTAAATACTTCTTCACAATCTTCTCTCTTATACCTTTCTTTTGGTGCATCCTTATGCACTTCTAACAAGGCTTCCTTGGACTTTATTTTTTCTTCCATGAACTCTATTGTTGCTGCTATTGTAAATTCAACTTTTGAGTTTTCTAATAATTCTTCAACTTGTTCCTTTACCATAACTACTCCTTGCTTCTCCTTGAATCCTTGCTTTTTAATATATATTTTTGGAATGTGACCATGAATTTACACATTATCATCTATATTTTTCCTTTATTCAATTCGTCCAGTTCCCTCTGAAGCCTTTTTATTTCTTCTTCATATCTTTTGATGGTGACCTTCAAACTAGTTATATTTTTATAAGGGTTCCATTGACTTAAGAATGCATGCTCTATTTCATCCCATGTCAAATTTTTCCTTAGTAAAAATATCCCACCAATCATGAGCTTTCTCTTTTAAAAGATAAAAAAGTTTGCAATTCCAAAAAAATCACCAAAATATAGAGATTTAAACTTCATCCACCATTCTCGAGCATCAATGTCATCATTTCCAATGAAAATTGGTAACTCCATGATCTCAACCCAAAAAATCCCAAAAGTAGCTAGGGTTTTGGAAAGAAAAAAAACTAGGGGTTTTCAAAGTTTTCCATCTTTTTAAAACTCTTCTAATCCTTGCTATCACCAAAAAAATAATTTAAATATAATATATTTGACATAAAAGGGGAATGTAGCTATCTATTACAACTTTGCTTTAATCTGTTACCAAGCTTCTCCTCCAAAGGATTCAACACTATTGCACAAATTACTACTGTTGTTGCAATGGATGGCTTTGATGGTAGTGTGGTTCTTCTTGATGGTGGTGGCAATAATGCTAGAAAATTATTTTTCGGTAAACACGATATTGCAGCTAAAACTCAAATCACTTCTCTTTTTTGACAATCTTCTCCTTTGGTAATATTCTCTTTATTGGTAATCTTCTCCTCTAGTAATCTCCTCTTTCATAAATCTTCCTACCAATGTTTTTAATCTTTTTAAACTATTCTATTTTATAAAATTGTTTCTAGTTTAACATATAATTTTTTTTGTTGATCTAAATAATCTAAAGTGTAAGGGATAAAATCCACTATATATATTATATTTGAAATTATTGGGATTAAGGTGCCATCAACCTTGTAAATCTCATGTAATTTTAATACTCCTAATATTGTTTGTAATTCACTCATAAGGGATGGAGGGGATTTACCGGCAGTAGTTACTGAGTTACTGTTACTGTACAATCATCATGGTAATTGTTAAAAGGTGGTTATTTGGAGCTTATCCCATGGGAGACAATCTAGGAGGATATGAGAGATAATTTCTATATTGAACGCCTAGTTTGTTATGCAAGATTTGGTGGATAGGAAGTTGTGGATCACCTTGCTATTGATAGGCTATAATTCGGATGCCCATATGGAGTCATTTAATATTTGTTATCTCCATAAATAATGTTGGTTAGGTAGGTGTGGGTTGTTTGCTAGTGGTTATACCCACTTTTTTTGAGATACTATGGTGGTATTCCATCCCCCTCTCATCGATAAATTAAGCTGTGGAGGTAGTGGAAGCATTGTATTAATTTGCAGGTTCACATGGTGTTGGTGAAGGATAGAGAGAAGGATATTGTTGTACAGATTCTTCAGTTCAATACTATACTTGGCCTCTCTTTTTCTATGGAGTTTTTTTTTTTTTTTCTGAAAGGGTTTTCTCCACATAAATATGGTTTTATTTGTGTTACTGATTTCTTTTATGTGATGTTATGTGCAATCACTTTAATTGTTTCAGTTTTGGATTAACTTATTTTTCAGATTTGCATACACATAACTAAGTTATTGCTGCTATCTTCACCTTGTTTTTTCAACAAAAATTTCATTAGGAGGTGATTTTTTATTTGTAACAACCATGATATAACCACAACAACTATATTTGATTGACTCGAGCCCATAGGTTAGGATGAGTTAGTTCATTGATCATTATGAAAAAATTATATAGGAAGAGATATATAGCAATTTATTTTTAATTGGTTGTATAATATTAAAATGGTCCCCACTCGTATTACATCATGACCATAGTGGTATTACAATAATTTTGTAATTATACACATATTGCTTGGCAAGATTTGAACCTGGGCCTCCTTGAAAGTTGAGGAATATAATTTGTTGAGTGAATTCCATTTGATGATATGTGGTCGTTTATTATCATTTAAACAATATTTATTATATTGTCTTTGGTGTACATATGAGACTTTACCCTCTTTGAGTGGGCTATGAAACTTCTCTCTCTAAGTGGCTTGGGTTTCCTTCATTGTTTTAGATAAGTATTTTAATTCATCTTGGACTTGACATTATCGATACATTCCCTTTATTTTGTTGTAAAAGTATGAGAATTGCTTAAGAAATTGTTGCTTTTAAAGTTATTTTTTTATAGATGGTACTGAAAGGAATGATAATCAGATCATTCCAAGCTGCAAGGATCTCAAGTGTTAACAGAAACACCACATTCAACCAAAACAAGAATCTAAAAGCAAATTGACAGCATAAGCTTACAAATAGATATGCAAACAAGAGAGCAACAATATCATATATTAGATCTGAAAATGGAGCTTCCTCTTCCCAATGAGTACAATGAAGGTGCCTTGCTTATATAGGCAAGGATGATCAACCATAGCGGTAGGATCAAGCTAAGGACAAATATCCACCGTACAAAAGGAATAAGTGATATGGTCCATAGATATGTAACCTCTATGGGGAGAAAGAATATCAACCCTCCAAATAAACCTAAAAATATCCCCATAATATCTAAGAAATAAATATGTAACATCTCATAATATCTAAATAAGATAAATGAAATATCCACACATAAGTGGGTGGGGAAAATACATGGAATAACTAAATAAAAGGAAAATAAATTACCTAGGTGAACATGAGCTAAGGTAAACAACCTACTCTAACACCCCCCTCAAGTGAAGCTAGGTGCCAAAAAGTAAAGTGGCATATCCACAATATGAGTCCCGACAACAAGGCTTGATTAGGTACTCATGTACAATGTGTATCCAAAAGGTGGAAAACCATGTGGAAAAAAAACCATCCAGCTAGAAAGAGAGAAGAAAAAGTAGGAATGGAGCCAAGGAGTGCTCCCAACACCCCCCTAGGATGACGAGCTCCATGAAGAAGTCCTATGAAGAAGTGGATGCCTCTGCGATGAACAATGTGTTCCACGAGGAAGAAAGTAGCCATGAAGCATCCATCGAATGTCTTCCCACTCCAAGTGAGTGTGAGAAAATGGGAATAAAATGTAGAATGATGACGTAGAATCCTTCAAACTGAGTTGAAGTGAATAAGATGTCACCAATGAATTATGAAATTAATCTCCAAGAATGTAGAAGCCCAAACCAACACCAAAATAGGGTAGAATATAGTCCCAATCAACATCCAAAATATCAATATGCACAAAACCATGAGTGTGCAAAAGTGGAAGAGATGTTTGAAGAGCATCCATCAAGGAAGAATCACCAATGTCTTGCTGCATAAGTGATTATGAGCCCATGGAAGCAACAAGAGAAAGAAGTGGAGGCTTAAAAGCCTCAAAAGAATCAACATGGTCTTTAGGATCTCCAAGTGAGAGTCCAATTGAAGACAAAATATTTGTATCCAACTCCTGTAGGAGTACATCATCCAATGTGAAAGAAACAGGAGAAGAAAATGGTGGACAAGGTGGCTCACTCAAAGAGGGAGGGCACACCAAAAAAGAGTCCACAAAGGAAGTACATGGAGGAGATACAATGTATACATCATCATCAAATAAATGAGTGAGGTCCTCATACATGTCAAGAAAATCACATGTGTGACTCTCAATGAAGAGAGAGGCAACACCATCCAAGAAGTCATCTATATGTAAGGATGTAACATGCCATGAAATCTATGTTGTATATGCTGCAACATCAACATGATCATCCACATAAGACAAGTGTGGAGATGTATCCTGTAAAATATCTGAAGCAGGTACTATAGCATCAACCTCATCATCCAAAACATCATGAGATAGTGACTCCAAAAACAAAGGTGCAATATCACAAATGATGTCCTCCATGCAAGCAATTGTAAGAGAAGGTGCCTTGGGAAAAAAATTTATTTTTAACATATGATAAGCAAGGTGATGTGTGTTCTTGTGAACTCCAATAAAATTTTGAAGCTCTCCACAAACTGAATAATAAAGCATGCTAGAGATCCTTAAATTGTTCATGAACCATGTCCTATACTCCTTATCCTTCACCATTGGTTTGGGTTTTGGAGTTATGAACAAAGGATCCAAACCTTCACTTTGACATAATGAACAAAGTACCTTAAACCATGCTTCAAAATTTTCAGCATTTGCCTCTATGCTAAGTGTAAAAAAAGAAGTTTCCAAGATGTCCTCAAAAGTAGAAGAGGCCCCCCCAAAATCAAATGCCATTATAATGTGAGAGGTCTAGTGTGATGTCACAAGATGATGAAAAATACCATAAAATCACACCAATGCACAAATGAATCCTCTAAACTCTGAAAAATCTCCAAAGGAATTCCCCAAAGAATCCCCTCCTTCAAACTAAGTGCCTCAATGAGGAAGATTAGCACAAGAGGATGCACCACAACAAAGCAAGGGAAGTCAAAGACAAAGGACTCCTCAAGAACAACAATGTGTAGGCTCCACCAATACTTAACACCAAGTAAGTTGATCACAAAGTTTCAAACTAAGTGGACAAACATCAAATGAAGGAAGATGGGACTTTATAACAGTAGTCCATATACCGGTTCAAGTGCAAAAACCTTTTTCACAATGCAATATTGAGAGTGCAGTCATAAAATAATTTTAAATGTCTAAATACAGATCCAAAAAATCTAAAATTTTACAGACATATCAGAAAAATGATTTTACAGGCCTAGTAAAAATTTCGCTGAGCAACTCCCAATATTTCTCCTGAAATGACGAGTTTACTAAAAATAGTAAAATCACTGTAACTATCAGAATACAACTCCAAATTCTCTAAAATTTTATGGGAGGGTCTATAATATGATTTTACACATTATGTAAAAAAATCTGCAAAAAATCATAAGTTTTGATGAAGATATACGCAGATTACTAAAAAATTGTAGGTTTTCGTAAAATCAAGATATCTTGAAGAATACTGATCCAAATGAGCTGAAATTTTGGGCACAACTCAAATAAATGCATCTACAGACCTCAAAAAAATTTCATGGAAAATGACATTTCTATCAGGAGATACATGCAAAATATAAAAATAGGCTGGGTTGGTGACCCTGCTAAAAAAGGAAATGCTCAAGAAAAAAATTCTTTGGATAGATCCAAGGGAATGAGGCTGTTGTAGTATGGGAAGAAGAGATTTTAGGAGGCTGGTGATGATCTTAAAATGGAAGGAGTGACACAAACTGGCCAAAAACTCCACCAAGGACCCGATCACAAAAATCGAAGCTTCCACACCATTCTTCGAACCTGCAAGAGAAACAACTGCACAACACTCACAAATGGATGACTGCAACACCTATCACTCTGATGCCATGAAAGGAATGATAATCATATCATTCCAAGCTGCAAGGATCTCAAGTGTTAATAGAAACACCACATTCAACCAAAACAAGAATCTGAAAGCAAATTGACAACATAAGCTTACAAATAGATATGCAAACAAGAGAGCAACAATATCATATATTAGATCTGAAAATGGAACTTCCTCTTCTAATGAGTACAATGAAGGTGCCTTGCTTATATAGGCAAGGATGATCAACCATAGCGGTAGGATCAAGCTAAGGACAAATATCCACCGTACAAAAGGAATAAGTGATATGGTCCATAGATCTGTAACCGCTATGGGGAGAAAGAATATCAACCCTCCAAATATACCAAAATATCCCCATAACCCCTAGGAATAGTCAAACCTAAAAATATCCCCATAATATCTAAGAAATAAATATGTAACATCTCATAATATCTAAATAAGATAAATGAAATATCCACACATAAGTGGGTGGGGAAAATACATGGAATAACTAAATAAAAGGAAAATAAATTACCTAGGTGAACATGAGCTAAGGTAAACAACCTACTCTAATAGGTACTAGAGCAATGATTTTGGCTTCTTATGCCAAAAAAAACTAAAGAGTAAAAGTCCTAAGAATTAGCATTGAATATATTTTGGTAAAGCAATTTCCATCGATAAGGTGAAATTGATAAAAAATTGACCCTCATTCAACCTTACCTATACATTCTATTCAACCTTGGTATAATAGGTAATTACCTCAACACCTTCATAGGAACATTAATGCATACCTTTTTTGAATGAGGGTCAATTTTCATCAACCCTCATTTACAAAAGGTATGCATTAATGTTCTTGTGAAGGTGTTGAGGTAATTCCCTATTATACCAAGGTTGAATATAATGTATAGGTAAGGGATTTTATTATATCATTAGGTACCAGGTTCAAATCATTCTCCCCAACATAGGAATAATAATGCATACCTTTTGTGAATGAGGGTCAATTTTCATCAACCCTCATTTACAAAAGGTATGCATTAATGTTCTTGTGAAGGTGTTGAGGTAATTCCCTATTATACCAAGGTTGAATAGAATGTATAGGTAAGGGATTTTATTATATCATTAGGTCCCAGGTTCAAATATCTCCCTTAAAACAAACACAACAAAGCTAATGATATAATAAAATCCCTTACCTATACATTCTGTTCAACCTTTGGTATAATAGGGAATTATCTCAACACCTTCATAGGAACATTAATACATACCTTTTGTGAATGAGGGTCAATTTCCATCGAGAAGGTGAAATTGATAAAAACTTGAACCTCATTCGACCTTACCTATATATTCTATTCAACCTTGGTATAATAGGGAATTACCTCAACACCTTCACAAAAATATTAATGCATACCTTTTGTGAATGAGGGTCAATTTCCATCGAGAAGGTGAAATTGACCCTTATTCACAAAAGGTATGCATTAATGTTCCTGTGAAGGTGTTGATGTAATTCCCTATTATACCAAGGTTGAATAGAATGTATAGGTAAGGGATTTTATTATATCATTAGGCCCCAGGTTCAAATCTCTCCCCCAAAATAAACACAACAAAGCTAATGATATAATAAAATCCCTTACCTATACATTCTATTCAACCTTGGTATAATAGGGAATTACCTCAACACCTTCATAGGAACATTAATGCATACCTTTTGTGAATGAGGGTCAATTTCCATCGAGAAGGTGAAATTGATAAAAACTTCACAATTGTATTTGATTGAGAAGAGCTAAATACTGAGATATTTGTTGTAGGTTGAGTGTTAGAAGTAGTTTCTTTGCTGATTGAAGAAAACATAAATTTTTAATATTTATATGGTGGAATCGGTAGTCGCCACGAACTCGGGTAGGCTATCCAAATTTTATGGCCACCATAGTATTCTGCAATGTCCCCCCTAGAAGCTATCACACAAATATTCACATAGTCCATCCCTATAACCACCATGCCATAATCATTTTAAACCTTTTATGCCACTGAAAGCACCAGGAAAGGGACAAGCGTTCAGTTCGATGAGGCCCAAGATTTGAACCTTGGAATTTTGCCCCCCTTACGGGGTTTGGTTGAACCAATTAGTCTACACCTCAAACCTGTAAAGTAATATATGTTAATCTAGTAATTTCTAATCAATTTTTTTTTCTTTTAGTACAAATATATATTTTGATGTAAAAAAGCATTATATTAAAGAATTAACAAAATACATTTTTACAAACAAAAAAAAGAGGTGGATAAACACGCCACGTGGCTAACGCCATCAGCCAAACAAAATTGTCCCTATCAAAATAGAGTGGGAATCCAAGAGAACAATCTACAGTTTACATAACTGATGGACAGAATAAACTGATAACAATTTACATAACTGATGGACAGAATAAACTGATAACAATTTACATAACTGATGGATAGAATAAACTGATAATTTTCAGCCACCTAAAAATGAGTCCCTCCCCTGTCTAGAAGTGTCGGGAACATAAACCCAACCATAAACTCTTAAGTTGACCCCAGGCATCAAGTCGAGGAGTTGGGGGGAGAGGAACAATCACATAGCCACGACCATCTCTATAAGCACCTTGAACTGGGATAGGAGTGCAGTTTGAGAGTGAGCGACACTATTGTGTGGACCTAGATCTGCTACGAGGAGTATCCTGAATTATTGAGCATGGTGTGTTCCCCCACTATTTAATAAGCTCTTGAAGATGAGTGAGCTCCATGGCCACCTTATTGGCCTAAACTGTAATCTAAAAATACATAGAAGAAATAATATTAGACTTCTCAAAAGCAGAGATGTGCAAAGAGGAAGTACACTTACCAAAGATACAATCATTTCTAGCTCTCCATAAACTGAACATGGTCGCCATACGAAACAAGTGCCACACTTCAAAAAAAATAGTCGGTAATGGTGGGGGATCTCCCAAAATGATATGCTTCCACTCAAACATGGCAAAGGAATAGGGTCTAAAAAAGGAAAAAAGCCACTCCCAAAGGGAATGAGCATGAGCACAAACCCAAAAAATATGGACAAAGTCTTCAGATTGAAGACAGAAAGGGCAAGAAGGGTTGGGGATGCCTAAATGTTGTAGACGCTCCCCAACAGGAAGCCCTTGGTGCAAAAGACTCCAAGCAAAACAAGAAATTTTGGGCTCCAAGAAAGGAGCCCAAGCTGTCTGGAACCTGTGCAACCAAACAGGTCGAGGGGAGGAGACCTTCCATCATTGATTGAGCTTCTCAATCATGGGGAGGCAAGGAGAGAGCCATCCATACCCCAATCGGGCCTTATAATTCCGTAATGGAGTGTCCGGATACCACTTCCAGTCCTTCCACCAAGGTCGCTGAGAAAGCACAAAAATCTTGTGTAACATGGAGTCAGGGAGAGCAACCTTGACAACCTCAAAGGTATCCTTGTCAGAGTGATTAAGCCCAAATTTAGCTCTAAAATCATCCCAAGGGAGCCAATCCCTGGTAGGACGAGAAAAGAAATCAGTGATGCATCACACACCTTTGCGAAAGAATCTCAATGCATGAACCCAAGGAACCTGTGCAAGCGGGAAACCCTGGTAGGTGATAACAGGTGACCACCAAACATTCATTTGGTTGATGGAGAGGCCATGCCAAAAGCTCTGTCCATTCCATCTAAGCCAAGGTTTAACACTCTCCCAAGATTTCCAAATGCTCCTAATGATGAAGGATCCTGACACTTTGATAGACACAGGGGCAACAAGGAGGGAAGGGAACCCCATGCCCTTCCAACTCTTACGCCCAAAAGGGGAACCTTCACTAATACAGTGTCGGATGAGAATCTTCCAGGCCTCATTACCTGTGAGGGCTCTGATGACCCACTTAACACAAAGGGCCCAACCTTGACGTTGGGTATTAATAATGCCAAGTCCACCATGGCTTCTGGGAAGACAACAATACTCCCAAGCAACACGGTGGAATCCTGAAGCATTATTGGAGGAGGACCATAAGAAGTCTCGCAGAAGCTTATCAAGCTTCTTATAACAATTTTTGGATGGGACCCAACAGGAAGAATAATAAACATGGGTGGTCGCAAGGACTTTAGTGCAAATTTGAAATTTACCAACAAGGGAGAGTTTCTTAGTGGACCAGTAGGTAAGTTTTTGTTCCACCCTATTAACAACATACTTCCATAACTCTGGCAATGACTCATTAAAGGCAAAAGGAATACCTAAAAAATGAAAAATTTCCTCCTCTTGGATGATCTTCCATTGATATTGATTAAGCCAATGGGGCATTGGGTCGAGAGACTACCTATAACATTGGGTCTTTCTCCATTGAATGGAGGATCCAGAAGCTAGACAAAAAGTGTCCAGGCAAGCAAGCGCTTGTTGAATGACACCTTCTTCCTCAATAAGAGTGAGGAAAGAGTCATCAAAAAAATGACCATTGATCAACTGAGTCTCACCTCCGAGGAGAGAAATTCCTCGAATAGAACCCTGAGCAGCGTGATGAGCTAGTAAATAGCCAAGCCCTTCAACAACAAGGACATAAAGGGAAGGAGCTAAAGGGTAACCTTGTCTAATGGATCGAAAGAGACCAATGGCTGAGGACTTGTGTCTATTAATGGATAAAATAATCGAAGCCTCAACAAACAACATTTCCATAGAACTAATGAAGTAGGGCCCAAAACCAAGAGCTTTAAGCATGGCTAGAATGAAGGACCAATCAATCCTATCATATGCTTTCTCAAAGTCAATTTTGATGAACATAGATTGTTGGTTAGAATTATGAGCCCACTCCATACCTTCCCAGACAACAATAATATTGTCAAGGATGTATCTACCCCGAATGAAGCCAGTTTGCTCTGGGTGCACGATAATAGGAAGGAGATGGCGGATGCGTAAAGCTAGGGCTTTGGCAATGATCTTATAAGAGACATTAAGGAGAGTAATAGGTCTCCAATTGGTGATGATTTTAGGATCACCAACCTTGGGGATAAATTTAATAATCCCTTGATTAATATTAGGGCCCAACGAACCCTTAGAGAAGGCCTCTTGATAGACTTTGAGAAGATCAGGCCCTACAGTGTCCCAAAGGGATTTGTAGAATTCACAAGGGAAGCCATCGAGACCAGGGGATTTATCATTGGCCATATGAGAAAGAGCTTCCTCCAGATCCTTCAAAGATAGGGCCTTATCACAGGCAACTCTTTGAGACTCAAAAAGTCATTCTGGAACCACAGAAAGGTAGGATTTAAGGGCCTCATCATGCTACGGGGAGCGGGCCTGAGCCACAAATACAGACTGGTAATGCTCTTCAAAAGTAGAGAGAATACTAGGAATATTAGAAACATGCTCTCCATTAATGTTAAGGGCTTTAATACCCAAAAATTGATTACGAGGATGCAAGCGCTGAAAGAACTCCTTGGTAACCCTATCTCCAAATTTGAGCCAATGCAACCTCACCTTGATTTGAGCTCCTTTGGCATCATAGTGCTCTGCCAGAAGAAGTTGGTGTTTAACCATAGCGAGGTGTCTCTGAAGCTCCTCATTGAAAGGATTGGACTGAAGTTGAGAAGAGGTCACTTCCAACTCTCGCTTAAGAGCAACGTTGGAGTGATGATGAAACTTAGCAATCTTACGCCCAAGCGAGCGTAGAAAGTGGGCAGTGCATAGGATAGCAACATTCCACCAATCAATCCATCCTGAGGCCCCTTTCGATCTAGGGATAAGATTCCAAATTTTGATAACATAGGCCCTCAATATGGGGTGGTGCAAAATGGAGGTATTAAGGTAAAATTGTGAATGAGAAAGAGGAGGGGGAGTAGAAGAAACCAATATGGAAAAGGAAATGGGGGAATGGTCAGACAAGCAGAGCTCGAGATGGACAGAGATAAAGGGAGAAGAAGATGAGGGCCGCTCGAAGGAGAAAATATCAGAATCTGAGAGCATGGCTCTATCCAATATTTTCAAAACATGATTCTCACCTTGTTGATTGTTAGACCATGTGAACCAAGCACTAGCTGGGAATGAAGAGGGTAAAAAGTAGCTATTGGGATCAGAGAGCCCCAAATTTTCTTTCATGAAAAGCCATGCTTCTCTTTCCCTTGCAACCCACCTCATGGGAAGAAGACCCACTTTATCATGTGGGAATTCGATCATATTGAAGTCCCCACAGAGCAACCAAACAACAGGGGGAAGAGAGAGTGTTGCCCACCACCACAATACACAATGATCATTGGCATCGTTAGGAGCATAGATGTTGAGCACACCAAGAAGATGGCCATCAATCTCCATCACAACCCAAACAACATGATTAGAAGGGTCACAACCCCAAGAGATCATTTTAGAATGATAAGATTCTGAAAGATAAATTACTGCCCCTCCTTTACCCATGTCATGCATAGTATGAAAGGTGTGGCCTCGAGGCCAGAGAAAGGAGCAAGTACTTGACAACATAAAATTAGTGACTTTGACTTCCTGAAGGTAAAGGATATCAATATTACCATTTTTTAACTTGAAGTCATCTAGACCCTGACGCACTATGTACTTGCGCACAGGATCTATCAAACCCCTGACATTCCAAGATAAGCACTTCATGAGACATGATCGAGGAGCATATTTCCTTCGAGGACCTCAGAGTCCTCAAAATATGCTAAGGATTCAAAGGTATTTGTGAGAAACCTATTATGGTTTTCATGAAAAAAATTTGTCTATCATCGCTTCTCCAAAGGGATGCCTGAGGTATCCCTAACTGGACTACGAGAGCGACGAGGGTTTCATGAGGGAACTTCACTAGGTAGATTAGGTGGAGAAACCTGGCATTCACTTGAGGGAGCGGGCACTGGCATAGCTGATGGCTTATCTGACTGGGAGGCTTGAATAATTGGGGAATTTTTTTTGTTATTACCAGAAGAGGTACCTATAGGAAGAGAAACAAAAGTTCCTTCTATAGAGGTTGCATGAGAAACCCCAGACTGAGAGCTCGGTTGAGACTCCTTTTTACCAGCTCCTACAGAAGTTTGTGGTCGATTTCCTTTGTTGTTCTTCCTGGTGACAGAAGTCCATTCCTCCCCTCCATTAGTGGGAGGGGCATATTTATTTGTGTTTGAAGGTGTCTCTACTGAAGCCCGATTTTTGAATCGACCCTCCATAAGAGGGCAATATTTTATCTTGTGGGCAGCAGATTGACACCGATAACAGGTATTGGGGAGATTGATATAAACCACCCATTGTTGAAAATAGGTCTCCCCAACCTGAATATTAATAGAATCCTTAAGATCCTTTGATAGATCAATTTCAATGCAAATGCATTTGTATGGCCGCACAACATAGAATTTATGTGGCTCCATGCACACAAAATTGCCAATGGGTGTGACAAGTTGTGGCAAGAATGGCCAAAGGGGCAAAGGGAGACCTGGGAATTCCACCCAAATGGGGACCCATAAGGAAACATCAGCAGAAACTATAAAATTACGATGCCAGGGCTGAAGAATTAAAAGGGTATTTCTAATATACCAAGGCCCTTTGCTCATAACTGTAACGACATGTTGCGGAACAACAAACTAAAAATGAAAAAAACCTTTAGTAAGGTTTTGAATATGATCAAATTTTATGCCATATGGCTGCCAGACTTGTTGAATCCATTGTCGGATTAGCGAGTCACTGGGAATCCTCCCCAGAAAGTACCCTACCAGGGTGTGACTTTCAAGCCATTTGCAAGCATTATCAACATCCTGCATGGGTAGGGTTATGTCCGACACTGAGGAACTACCTTCAGGATAAACTTCCTGGGTCATTTTACTAGTGCCATAGCTCTCAATAGCTACAACTTCACTAACCAGTGAAATAGTGGACTGAGAGGTAGCTATTGAAAGGGACGGAGCCCCCCACCCAAGGTGGAGTAGTAACTAAGAATGGCACAATGTGTGCAGATCTCAGAAGGGCACAAACGGTATGGCGGCCGATGGAAGAACAAACAAGCAGCAACAACATGCGAGCGAAACCCTAGCAGAGCCTCTTTGAAACCCTAGCCTTCCTATTCAACTAGTACAAATATATTTCATAATATTATGATTTAGGCAAAGCCATTTGCGACCCAAATTAAAAAATATCAGGTGTGTTAGAAACCTTGAAGCAAGAGATCTAATCTCATTTTGATTACTTTATTGAGACAAATGAAACATGATATATATCTATTAACATTTTTTAAATTTTTTTGTCCAATTAGGATGATGATCTCTATCAATAGTGCATGTTGGTTTTATTTACTTCCAAATATTGGGAATAATTTGAAGGATGACTAATAAGACAAGTTATATTGATGAAGAATTTATGAGTCATAAAAACATCCTTCATAATATTTAGTCAAATATAAGAATGTTTCAAAATGTATCAATACTTTCATTCTTGTCAATCTTTAGCATTGTACCATGACGAGGTCCTCAATCCTATTATAAGACCATCTTTCGAAGATTCAATTTAGACTAGATTTACCTACTTGGGCATAGACAAAAAATTAAACATGGATACCATTAATGGTTTTGCAAAAGACTTGAAATGCCAAATGGGTAAGATATATGCCTTAGATGAATTGCATGGTGCCTATTTTTTTACTAAGTTAGATTTGATATCAAGCTTTCATCAAATTTGAGTTTGAGAATTAAATATTCCTAAAACCACCTTTTGGAATTATGAGGGTTATTATGAGTTTTTGATGATGTCATATGGTCTTTACTAATATTGCATTCACTTTTTAAAGTTTATTGAATTCCCTATTATTACTATGTTTGTGGAAGATATTTTGGTATTTTTGATAACATTTTGGGTTATAGTAAGCCTTGGGAAGATCATTTACAACATATAGAATATGTGCTAAAAACACTAGAGAATGAGTAGTCTTTTAAGAAGTTTAAATGCTCTTTTCATATTATCGAAGTAAAATATTTGGGTCATACTATATCTAGTAAATGTATAAAAGTTGACCCTAATAATATTTAGGTAATGCTTATTCATGAATTCATAAATTGGTAAAGAGTTTTCATGGGTTCCCAAGTACCATAGGTTATTACAACAAGTTTGTTAAAATATTAACACATAATTAAGCTCCTTTTATCTCATCAAGAAGTATGATTTTGTATGGACAAAATATCCTTCAATACATTGCAAGGGGTTAGGTGCTTCTTGTTGGTTTTGCTCACTCCTAATTTTAGAATTTTTTTTATCAAATAATGTGATACCTTTGGAATAGGTATTAATGTTGTATTGATACACCATGACAATCTATTAGCTTATGAGAGCAAACAAATTTCTAGAAAGAATATAGGTAAATCAAATTATGAGGAGTTATTGGCCATCCTATATGTAGTAAACAAATGAAAGACTTATTTTTTGAGAGGATTTTCATAATTAAAACTGGACATTACAACCTCAATTATTTTTCTCATCAACATATATTTTGTATTGAGTAGAAAAAGTGTTTGAATAAATTATTGGGTATGATTTTGAGACTAAACATATAAAAAGGGGAAATGTGATCATTGATGCTCTCTCCTACAAGTATAAAAATATAACAACTATTTATGCTATTTCTTGATCGCTTCATCTTTGGATATATTAAAATTTTAAGGAATTAAATATGATGTTAAGGCTTCTCATCTTTTTTTTTTAAGCGAAAAACCCCTTTCAGAGCTGCATTGGTCTAAGAGACCATGAACAGGGGGTTCTACACCGTCAAAGTCACCCAGGGGTTGCACCCGACCCTGCCCGCACCAACATTATCAATTGGATTTTGGATACCCAATTTAGCTTTTTGGTAGGGTGGAGATTTGAACCTGGGACCTCCCTTGGAGGATTGTCCTCCTCTCCAACTCACCTACAACACCTGGGTTAGGCTTCTCACCTTATTTGTACTCTTCAACTAGGTATATCATATGATCAAATATTCTCTTGGTTCAATGGGATTTTACAAAAGAAGAATTGAATCTTCTTGATTAATTTCTTTAATATCAAGGACAAAGTCCTTCAAGAGTTGCATGATTCTTCTTTGGTGGGCCAATTTGGATTTCTTAAAATATATCAACATGTGAAGCAATACTTTTATTAGAAAAGGATGAAATCTGTAATGTTAAATAGATTGACATAGAATACAAAGTGTTCCAATGTAATATGGGGGAATCAATCAGGGCCCTAGGTTTATTGTAGTAATTTCCAATTCTATAATGACAATGGGAGTATATGTCTATGGATTTAATTGAAGGACTTATTAAATATGATGGTAGAATAGTATCTTTTATGTTTGGTGGAACTATTATCCAAGTATGCCTATTTTAGTGATTTGTAACATCCATTTATATCAAGTAGAGTAACCAAGATGTTTCTAGACCACATTTTCGAACTGCTTGGTATGCCTAAGACTATTGTATTTGATTATGATTCCTCTTCACAAATTATTTTTGGAAGGATATATTAATACTCAATGGTATCTACTTTAACATGATATCTTAAATCCTTAAACATATAGGAAAACATAAATTATGATTAAATGTTTGGGTACTTATTTAAGATGCTTTGCGTAGGATAAACAATATCGATGAGTTAAGCGATTCCTTTAGTAGAGTGGTGGTACAATACTTCATATCATATCTCCACTAAGATGTTCCCATTTAAGTCATTATATGATAAAAATCCTTAATATTTGATAGATTAGCTTCTTGGTTTTTCCCATGTTACTTAGGTAGATGCTTTCGTCCAAAGTTAATTTTAAGTATGACATGTAAAATAAATAGTAGAAAGGGTTGGAATTTTTCTAAAATAAATATTAAACACATAATAGAAGAATACTTAATATAGAAATATTAAGTCTCAATATACAATATAGAAAAATAGAATATATTGTATGGTAAGGTAAATGCTTAATCCAATATTGAGTTGTTTATATAATCAAGTATATACGAAGTATTTGAGAGCTTACATGTATGAAATGTAAGCTAATAACTATGAAGAGCCAAGTTTCTTCAAGTGCAATGTAAGAAAAATAATATATCACTGTGAAGAGTCTGATCCCTTCTAGCATACAAACGTCAACATGAATTTAAAGTGATCTATATATCAAAATATAATATATCTACTTTACTTAGTATTCACATGATTTCTATTGGTCTTTTTATTGTATTTTTTTTGCTAAATTCCATTTTTGAGTTGAGTCAAACATAGTGGATATTATTGTATGACATTTTAAAGGATTATAAAATTATACTTTTTTCAAAAATCATGTAATTGAAGTTGATGTAAACCATATGGTATGTTTATTAATGCAAAAAAGTTCTTAAATATGTATTCTGACTAGTGTAATAAATTTCTTAAATATGCTCGCTAGAAAACATAAAATAGTTGTGCATGCTCTTCCTTTTAGTCTCTCAACAAAGAATTACACCACATAAATTAGAAAAACCTATTCTCATATCTAGTGTAATTGTTGAACATGCAAATCTAGAAATTTGAAATAGAAAGAAGAGTTTAAAACACTATATATTCCAATTTTCATGAATATAACATCTAAAAAGATATGTCCAACTGCTTAACATTATTTTATTTTATCCTAGTAAAGCAAAGCACTCATATCTCCAAAGGGTACCTATCAAGAGTTTGTAGTTTAATATTTAGAGATGATGATATAGACCCCAATGTAATAAATTTTTTACTTGTGTCATCCTTGTATACAATTACTTCAATGAAACATAGAAAAATATTTTACCTCCTTGGGCGGTTGTAATGGTTTCAGTAATATTTTCTTCTATCTCAACCTGTATTCATGATAGAGTCCCAATCATATAAAAATAACAAGGAAAATTAATAACTTGCAAGATAAATAGTTGAGATTACATGTACCAAAGGAACAAGGATGAATCTATGTCCTAAATAAAGGTCCATAAAAAACATATTGTAGACATGGAAAATTGACCCATTAAGATGAGTCATTTTCCTTAGATCCTGAGTTTTTCTCTTAGAAAAATAGGGTTATATTTGAGCCAACTTTTCCCCTATAAAATATTCTCCATTAATTTCAAAACCTATACCATTAGATTAGGCTTGAAAAGAGATTTCCAACAGTATAATTTTTATCCCGTTCTGACTCTGTTTGGTCCCCCAAAGTGCCAACAAACTGCACATAGGTCTAGCTATCGTTAATTCATGACTGCCCAATATAGGACATGAATTTGTCATCTTGGGTTTTTCTCTCAAAATTACTTTCTAGTGTCGGCTATTTGTTATGTCAACCCTTTCTCGAGGTTAATTTTTTGTTTACCTCCTCCAAACCTTTTATAAAAATAGGATTGTATCCCATCTAATTGGATCAATCAAATCAATCCAAGGAATCATGAAATCTAAAATCCATCCAATGAATCTTCTTGAGAATCCTAATATTGACTTGCTCATTTGTTCATGCTAATAAGTGCTCTTCTACTATGGGATTGCTATTTTGCTCTTGGTGTTAGTTGCTCTTGGTGGATAAGTGTTGGATCCCTAAGGAGGAATCTACTATCTTGGAGGTCTTCATCCTTTTATTTGCTTTTTTGCTACCATCAGGTTGTTTTCTCTCATCTGCATTCATATATTGTTAAATTATGAATCTTTTGTTTATTTTTTGCATTGTTCTATTATTTTTTATTTCTATTAAAAATTCACCGTACAGGGTGTGAATGCATCACACAAGGTACAAATTCACCATACATGTCGCTAATTCACCATACATGGTGCAAATTTGTCGTACAAGGTGTAAATTCACATTCACCTGTGATAGGCTCAAGGGTAGAAGTTTACACCCACAATCCTAGATCTAAATTTCATGTTACATGTAGAGTATAATTTTACAACTTGCATTTTGTTCATCATACTATTATGTTGCATTGTATTCTATTTATTCATCTTTCAAAAAGGTAAACTTTTACTTTTGCATTCTAAAGCTCAACTAAAAGGACCTAGGGGGTTTGACTACTACACCTCCAACTATAGTCATACAACGACCTAAGCAGGCCCCCCAACACTAATCATATTGTTTTAGGGTTTTGTGAAGTTATTTTGTAGTATAGAAGCTATGGGACGTTGATGGATGCAAGATAAAGCTAGGAACAACCACCAAATAAAATAAGTGTCCTAGTAGATCTCTAGGCTATTTTTTGATAACTTTTTATTCATTTCTATTCAAATATAGATCAAAAGTAAAGAAAATAATTTGATAAAAGTTATAGGCATTTGAGAGAATAAAAGCATATAGTGTGCATCTAGGGTTTTAACCTTGTTTGTGCATTTCTCTTGGACCCTTTCTCAAAGACTTGTTTTACAATCCTAGGGCTAGTGATCATTCAAGCAAAGAATCATTCTAAGGTTAGCTCTTGTCTTCTTGCATCTTGTATCTTGCATTCTTTTCCTTTTCATAGTGTAGTTTTAGAAAGGCCAAACATAGGTGCATTCTTAATTTGACATATTTAAACACATTCCACCCCAAACTTGGAGTGAGTCCTCAAACTATTCTTGGTGAACCTTTTCCCTTTTCCCATCGAGTGTAGAGTTATAACATACCTTCGCGGTTCACCTCGACTCCCAATAGATCCATGCGAGAATCGTACGCGGTAGGGCAATTTTCCCCCTCTACATCTTTGGTGAACCCGATGTGAAAGCATTTATTAGTGGCCAAATTAGGAAGCTTTGTCCTTGTTTCTGTTTCTTTTGAAAAAAATTTAATAGGACCACTAATTTGTTTGCTTAGAATTAGAAAACCATTAATAAATATCTTAAAAATATTCTTGTGTGTTTTTTGTTAGTATTCTCTTCTATCATTTTTCTTCTTCTAACGGCTCTATTCCTTAGAAATCAGTGAAGGCAACTAGAGTCTAATCATGTTCCCTAAGAATATGATCATATTGATAGAGAGAACCCTAACCTTGATACAAAAGAGCAAGAAAATATGGAAATTAAGATAAACTATGATCCCCTTGAAGGGCCCGATGGATGCTACATCTTTAAATCATTTGATCATGTTTGGGGTTTTATGAAATGCTATAAGGTAGACTTGCTTGAAGCTATGGAGCGAGAAGCTCAACTCGAAAGAGGTGAGACTCCTCCTCCTCCAATAGTCGCTCTTAGGCATGTTCATACTAACCCTTTATTTGAATCTTTGAATCATGGTAATCCTATCCATCAACCAACTTATGTCACTACTGTAACCACCAATGTTGGAAGGAGTTCACAAGGTCTTCCAACCCATACTGGCACTCAAGATTATTTTCAATTTCCTCATTCTTCTAATCTCAAAATTTTTGCTCCTATTCCACCAACTATTAGTTATCCTCTCCAAAAAGATACCACATATCATAACCAAGTTCTCTTTGAACAATCGATCTATACCCCTCCCTTAGGGAATCTAGGGGTATTACACAACAACAATAATGAGGTACAAAGTTTAACTAATATGATGAAATAATTGGTTTCAAGAGTAGATATGATTCAACCCCCTAGTTTCACCTATAACTATAGATAAATGTGCAATCAACCCTTAGACCCTATCATAGCAGCTAAGCCCTATCCTAAGCATTTTTACCATACCAATTTTACCTATATATAAGGGAACAAAAGATCTATTTGAGCATTTAAGAATATCTAGAACAACTTGTCATGATATCATGAATGATGATATGTTGTTGCAAAAGATGTTCCTTAAGATTCTTGGTGGCATGGCATTAAAATGGTATTATTAGTTTCCCAACCATTATTTGAGGAGTTTTGAAGAAAAAACTAAATTATTTGTTTAACAGTTTGGTGCTTATGTTGAAAACAATGTGACCATGAAAGATGTTAACATGTTAAAATAAGGTAAAGAGAAAATTTTTCAAAATTTTTGTCTTGCTGGAGGATTTTAATTATGCTTGAGATATACCTTACCTCCTCGAGACATGCTTGACATATTTATTGGAAATTTCCAATAGCAATTGTCTTATGCATTGGAAACTACAACTATCACATCTTTTGATCAAGTAATTGACCTAGCGAGAAAGGTAGAGCAAGATCTTATTAGAAGAGGATAGCTTAAAGTGAAATAAGATAGGACCACTAAGAATTAGTATAAGAACAAGCATGTGGTTGGTGATGGGGTAACAAATAGTAGGCTTGTTAATAATATTGTTAACAACCTACAAAAGATGGTGCTTAACCAACCCCAAAACCCCCATGAAGAAATTTTACAAAGCTTAACACACCATGAATGTGGTCCTACAATAAATTTTGGAAGCTAATATGATTGGGTTACCTCCTATAATGCAACCAAACACCATAATTGATTGGTATAAAGCTGGTCAACATTGTGAATATCATAAAGTGGAGGGGTACTGGAAAAATTATTGTAAGAGGTTAAAACATGTGGTTTAGGACCTCATTGACAAAGGTCACCTTGTCATAAAAGGTTATTTTCCACCAAAAAATCAACCTCCTACTCAAAAAACACCCACAACTAATTAAGATATAGGAATATTCCAAGATCCTCTACCTAAGCATGGGCAACAGGAAGCTAATCAAGTGTCATATCGGAATGTGCTATCTCCCTATGATAATGTGGTTGGTATGATAGTAGTAACTACAAGGCAACAAGCTTAAGCTCAACTGGATCAACATTCTTAGTAAGATATGAACTCTTCATCCAACCCACCCTCGAAGCCCATCCTAGTTTTGAAGAATGCTCAAAGGAGGAGTATGGGAGTAAAAACCCCACCTTTAGTGTTGAAGCCACAACCTAAAGTCTTCTTTGACATTCAACAATAATTAGCTAGTACCTCAACCAAGATCTCTATCTTAGAACTCTTGCAAACTTCTATTCATAGGGAAGCTTTGTTGGAACTTCTAAGACAATAATATGTCCTTGTAGACATTTCCCCTAGTGTTGTAGCCAATGTTGTAGGTTCTCTTGGGATACATCACATCACATTTTTGGATGACGATATACCTTCCTCAGACTTACAAGGGGATTCTTCCCTTTACATTACAACATTTATTAGAAATTTTTTTGTTAAATGAATATTTATTGACAACGATTCTTCCCTTAATTTATGCGCTTATCAATTTTTCTAAAATTTTGTATTAAAAGGGGAAGATTTAACTAAATCTGTTATTATCATCAAGGCTTTCAACAATGAGTTCCAAGAGGCTTGCAACATTGTATCTCTCCCTTTGAGGATTGGACCTTAGATCTTAGATACCTTGTTCTATGTGGTACCTTGCCCAACATATTTTAATATTTTTCTCAGACGTCCTTGGATCCATACGATGAAGGTTATCCCTTCTACCTTTCATCAGTGTTTGAAATTCAAATTTAAATATCAAGTTGTCATCATTTTAGGTGACCCTTATTCATTCAAATATTGTTTGATAGTTGAGAAAGCTTAGTTTGGTCTCAAAGTTTGTCCTTTAGTATCATTGTCTACTCCTACAAGTTCCTCATCTCAAACATCTATGCAAAAGAGAGTGAGGAACCTCGAATGAAAGTTTCATCATTGGATCAAGTTAATCATTTTCTTCAGGAGCCTCTTCTAGATCTTGCCAAGCTACCACCTTCACCAAGGACTACGAGTTTACCTCATAAGAAGGGTGAAGTTGTACACATTGGCACGTGTACATTTATATTCGTAGTAACAACCTTCTAAGAAAATATCCATGGTATCAATCCTTCTCCCATGGAGCATTTTTTTTCTCAATGCTACTTATCCAATGTGTTAATGAATTTTGAGCCTCCCGCTCGAATTCTTGAATGGTTGTACCAATTAAAAATCTGGCAGCACGTGGTGGACTAGTTCATGCTGACAGATGATGGGAATTTTGTGCTGGTAGGCCTATAAATTTTTGGTAGCTTGGCCGAAGTTGTCAGTACACATAGATGGCACCTATATCCTAGTTTTAGGTGCCTATATCCCAGTTTTATGTGTCTATATCTTAGTTTTAGGAGTCTATATCCCAATTTTAGGTGTCTATCTCCTAGTTTTAGGTATCTAACTCCTAGTTTTTGGCACCTAACTCCAATCAGTAGGTGTCTAACTCCCATAAGTAGGTGCCTATATTCCAATTAGGGGCACCTATCTCATAGTTAGAGCACACAATTTTTTTTGATCGAAGATCTTTGTAGTTTTTAATGCTAGAGACTATTTTAAAATAAAATGTGTCCTGCAACTTTTATTTAAATTATTGTTTATCTTCTAATGTTGTGAGCTATATAGATTTTTGTACATGGAAAATATTACGGATTTGGATAGACGACCAAGAATATGTGTAAAGTCCAACAAGTAGGTAAGAAGTGTGAAGTCTTGCCATGTTTTTTAAAGTTTGTGTGGAAAATTACCTCTAGTAGCATGGCAATGTTATCGAGTTGATGTAATGCCAAATATATTAAAGGGGTTTGTAATGTAAAATGTAGTGCTAGCTATACAAAGACTTTAATACTACTGGCATAGAGGAAAGAACATGTAGTTTACGTGGCTAGGTGGTTAGAGACTAGAAAAATCTACACTTAGTTTTAATTGTTGTTATCTACCATTTTTAAAATTAAATTGTAAGTTGTGTGCTCTATATAATAGCACCATGTGCACATTAAAAGCTCAAATTTTGGTTGGGGCCTTTTTGGGCTTGGGATTTTGGTCTTGGTGGGTTGATTCACTACCATATTTGGTGAGCATTGTAACATGTGGATGCAATATAGAGATGGCTACTTTTGTGTATATTTAGCTTGGGAGAATCTCATGAGTTCAGACCAACATTACCTCCTAGAATTGTTGTGGCATATTTTTTATTTTCATGTGTGTTGTACTGCATGGGCAGGTTTAAGATAGAATGGCTGCATCTATTTATATTTAGTTTAGAAAGGATTTCATGGGTTCATATTAACCTTACCTCCTATAGTTATTGTGGCATCTATTTTACATCCCCCATTGTGTTTCTCATGTAGCTATGGTGGATCAATCAACCATTTTTATTTTTGGTGTCATCGCCTCTTTTTTATTTTTATTTTTTGTTTGTTTTGTTGTTGTTGTGTTTTTTTATTTCCCCTATTCCTTTTGTCCCGCAAGTTTAGTTTAGTTAGTTTTTTTTTTTTTTTTTTCCAGAGTTGGCTCTCTTTGAAGGTTTTTTCCTCTTGTATAATCCCACATGAGAGAAAAGTTTTCATGTTGATGCTATACACGGGTGTAGATAACAATTTTGGCATACCTGGTAGAACAAATCTACAATTTTACTAAAATATATGCATACATCTTGTTATGTTTTAAATTAGTCAAAATTTAGTGTGTGTTTTGACTATCATCTACTTGTTGAAGAATATTTTAAATCATCTAGCAACTCTACTGAAATAACTAACCTAGATCTACCTTATTTTCCATTCTTTCACTCTTTTTTAGAAGGCCTTTGTTGTCATGTGTTTCAATTTTTTGGGTATCTGGTAAATCTACTGGGTGAGGATATTTTTTTTGCTTTCATTGAAAATATTAAGACATTAATGAATCTGTACCCAATGGATCCTAAGACCACATGGTATTCTGGTTTTTTTTTACATTGTAAGCATGTGTTCCATGTAATTCATCAAAAATATTAATGAATTTTGAGCCTCCCACTCGAATTTATTAATGGTTGCAGCAATTAAAAAATCTGATAGTACGTGGTGGACAAGCTGTTGGAAGTTAAAAAGGGTTTTACTAGAAAATGGGGGGTAAAAATGTTTTTACAACTGTAAGCTTTGGATCTTACCTTTTACCTTCATGGACGGCAGCTGACTCGACAGGATTGGACGACATGGACGGCAGGGAGTTAGACTCCTAAGTTAATTTTTCCTTTCCTCCCTATTATTCCTCCTTCCCTAAAGTATCTAGATTATGGTTATTAATCTAGTATTTAAGCTTTGTAACCGAGGGTTTGAATAATGAATTTTGTCGCATTTTTTCATTCTGGTTAATAATCTCTAGCTCCTAACTTTGTGCCATTTCATTTCCAATATCTGGTATCAGAGCCGATGGACACGGATCCCGAGGAGCAGGCTAGACAGGTGGACACAGAGCCCGAGGCGATCGACAGGTGGACACGGATCACGAGGAGGTCCAGGAGGCCCGTAGATCGATGAGCTCGAAGGAGGCCCATAGGATAGCATGGATCTCGAGGAGATCAGAGCACACAGACCGAGGAGCTAACCAGACTGACACGTGGCAAGCAAACAGACTGACAGAGATGCGACAAGTGGCGGACACACATGGGAGACAGATGCTACACATGGCTGATAGATGTGGGAGACAGACGCGACAAGTGGCACGTGACAAGTGGCGGACGATGAAGGCAAAAGGCTCGATCAACGATCGCCCGAAGGCAATCGAAGACCTTTGTGTCTTCAAAGGGTTTTAAACCCTTACATTGGCTGCGCACAGCCAATGTGGGACTAAAGTCCCATGTTTTTTTTTTGGAACTACGTGGCCATGACAGTTCAAAGGAGGGAAGCCTCCTTTGGCTTCCATCGGGCCACGCAGCCCGACTGGCTCGAGGAGCCAGCCTAAGACGTAGCCGCCCGCTTGATCACGGGTTCGACTCCCGCCCGCTGCCTTTTTTTTATTGATTAAAGTTTTTTTTTTTTAAATTTAGTTTTAGTTTTAATTTTTTTTTTAAATTCAAATTTATTTCCATATTTAATAAATCAATTATAATTGTTTTTTTTTAATTCTTCTAAAAGAACAATTATTATTTTTATTAAATAAGTTTATAATTTTTTTTTAAAGAAAATATAATAGTAGCAATTGCCTAAGAGGCAATTTTCTTGTAAAAGGCAAAGTTTTTTGATTGATTCGGGGAATCATCAAATTGAGATTAAAAAGCCCGAGAGGCTTAATTTTGTAAAAAAAAAAATTGTAAAATTGTAACTAGGCATTGATGATAAGACCGAATGGTTGTTATCATGCCTTATGTGCAATTTTAGCAAGAGCAAATCCAGAAATATTTGATGACAGAGTAAGGAGTTACGGACTCCATGTTGTATTTAATGAACTTCAAAATGCAGTAATCGCACATCAAAGGCATCCCGACTCAAGGTACGAGGCTGATTTTGAAGACAATTCATTGAGGAGTGAATTTGAGCAATCCGAATCAATTGCAATTGAACATCAAGAAACTGAATATACTCATTATAGTAATTCAGTAGAATTTCTAGAACCAGATCCACCAGAGATCATTCTAATTAGCGACGATGAAGAAGAAATAGCAGACAATTTTGTTCCTCAAGAAGTAGCAGCACCACAACAAGAGGAACAAGCCATCAGTGATAGAGTGAGTCAAGCCATATTTGACTTAAATTTGTAATCTCTTCTTTCTTCTTTCTTCTTTCTTCCTTCTTTCAAAAAGTAGAGTACTTTTTTTTTGTAACCGAGAAATAAAAGTGTTTTAGAAACTATGGACTCAAGAAACAACATACCTATTCCAGAATTTAATGGATATGACTACGAGTATTGGTCTATCAAAATGAAGACCTTGCTCTTAGGGAAAGGTTTATGGGACATAGTAGAAGAGGGTTACACAGAACCCACAAACTGGGCAATTTTAAGTGCCGCAGATAAGAAAACACTAAAAGAAGGACAAAAGAGCAACTCTTCTGCTCTTTCTCATCTTCAATCAACATTGGAGAAGAATATATTCCCTAGAATCGCTGCTTGTACAACTGCACAAGCTGCCTGGAAAGCTTTACAAGATGGATTCCAGGGTAGTGATCAAGTGAAGCAAGTGAGGCTTCAAACACTAAAAAGAGATTTTGAAAATCTTAAAATGAAAGAAGATGAAAAAGTAGGTGATTACCGTGTCGAGTAAAAGCAATTGTTGATAAAATGGTTACACTTGGCGAGGATATTAATCCCGGGACAATTGTAACAAAAGTGTTGCAAACACTTCCAAAAATATGGAATCATGTTGCTATGATCATAGAAGAATAAAAAAATCTGTCCACTTTTTCATTTGATGCCTTAATCGGATCACTAATGTCTCATGAAGATAGATTACAGGAATCTACTTCCACCAGCTATGGAGGCGATGATAAAGCCTTCACCTCAAATGAAAATACTGGAAGAGGACATGGAAGAGGCCAAGGCAGAGGTCAGAGACAAGGTAGAGGCAGAGGCAACTCCAACAGAGGAGGCAATCAGAACAGAGGAGGCAACTCCAACAGACGAGGCAACTCCAACAGAGGAGGCAATCAAAATAGAGGTGGAAATCAAAATCGAGGAGGAAATTCAAGACGAAGTGGAAATCAAGGGCGAGGAAGTGACAAGTCCAAATCAGCTTGTTTCAACTGTGGCAAGACAGGTCACTTTGCTCGTGATTGCTGGTCAAAATCTTCTCAAGACAACATCAGTCAATATGGAACCTATGGAGAAGAAGATGAACAATCTAATATTTTTCTTTCATATGGTCAATCAGAACGTAATCTCAATGACACCTGGATTCTGGATACTGGTTGCTCAAACCATATGAGTGGCAGCAAAAATCTATTTGCTACTCTAGATTCCACTTATACATCCCAAATCAAATTAGGGGATGATAAAGCTTTGCAAGTCAAAGGCATCGAAACCATGGAAGTTCCAACAAAACGAGGACTCAAGACAGTGAATGACATCTACTACACTCCAAAGCTTCAACACAATCTGCTAAGCATTGGGAAAATGATGGAGAACAATTACAAACTTGTTTTTGATGAAGGAAAATGTCTCATTCTTGATAAAAACAATTGTAATCGAGTCATCACACAGGTTCCTATGACCAAGAATCGGTTATTCCCTCTCAATTTTGGTGAGCCAGGGGGAGCTAAACTTGCAAATCTAGCCATAGACAATCCAAGTGTACTTTGGCACTTGCGATATGGTCACCTTAATTCCGCTAGCTTGAAATTACTAACTTCTCAAGCTATGGTGACAGGACTTCCCAAAATGATAGAACAGAAGGAAGTCTGCGTAGGATGTGCTTTGGGAAAGCACTCAAGATCGAAGTTTCCGAAAGGACAAGCGTGGAGAGCCAGTTATCCACTTCAGTTAGTACATTCGGACATCTGTGGTCCAATGCAGACAAAGAGTCTAGGAAACAATTCTTACTTTCTCACTTTCATAGATGATTTTTCTCGCATGTGCTGGATTTATTTCTTGAAACATAAAGATGAAGTTTTTGATTGCTTCATAGATTTCAGAAACAATGTAGAGAAACAAAGTGGGAATTATGTAAAATGTCTTTGGACAGATCGAGGAGGTGAATACTCCTCAACAAAATTCTTGGCATATTGTAAAGCAAATGGGATCAAAAGGCAGTTCACCACTGCTTATACCCCACAATAGAATGGTGTAGCCAAAAGAAAGAATCGCACCATTGTTGAGATGGCAAGAACAATGCTTCAGACTAAGCATCTGACTAATATGTACTGGGCTGATGCTGTAAGAACCAGTGTATATATTCTAAATAGAAGTCCAACTTCTAGTTTAGATGGTGTCACTCCTTATGAGGGGTGGTACGGAAGGAAACCAAATGTAAAGCATCTCAAAGTTTTTGGTTCTTTAGCATATGCACACATTCCTGATGAGAAGAGGAAAAAGCTTGATCCCAAAAGTCAAGCTTGTATATTTATAGGGTATTGTGAGTCTACTAAAGCTTATAGACTCTACAATCCCAAGACCCACAAGATTATCCTTTCCAGGGATGTAATTTTTGATGAAGGGGGAGAATGGGGTCATCAAATTTTTTTATTGATGATGGATCCCAAGATGTAAATTCTACATAGATTCAACAGGTACAACAAATGTCTCCAAAGAAGAAAGGGACACCCCCTCCAAGCTCAAGCAAGAGTACTACAGGTACATCAGACACCAGTGCAAGTCCTTCTCCACAAAGATCTGTAAGTTCTTCACCAATGGACATTGACTCTCCATCAAGAGGTAGAAGAACTTTACAACATCATCCATCATATCAAATGCTGGATCAAAATTTCCAGCGAAGATTCACTAGAGGCCAAGCTAGTGAAATGAATTCAGTTCTGCAAAAACTTGAAAACTTGCAATTGTATGGGGATGATGACTCTCATGAACCTAGAGGAGATGAAGTCAATTATGCTTTATTGACTAGTTCACAGCTAGAGCCAGCTAGCTATGAGAAGGCATGTAATCAAAATATATGGCAAGAAGCCATGGAAGAGGAAATCACCTCTATAAAAAATAATGATACTTGGGAGCTAGTCAAGCTACCCAAAGGTAAAAAATGTGTTGGATGTAAATGGGTCTACAAGACCAAGTACAATGCTGATGGAAGCATCGAAAGGCATAAGGCGAGACTAGTAGCGAAAGGTTTTACTCAAAAATATGGCATTGACTACGAGGAAACTTTTGCTCCTGTTGCAAGACAAGAGACAGTCAGATCAGTTCTTTCCTTAGCAACACATAAAGGATGGAATGTTCAACACATGGATGTAAAAAGTGCTTTCCTAAATGGATACTTGATAGAAGAGGTGTATGTTCAACAACCTCAAGGTTTCCAGGAACAGGGAAAAGAAAACCTAGTTTGCAAATTGAAAAAAGCACTTTATGGCCTCAAGCAAGCACCAAGAGCTTGGTACTCACGCATTGACGGCTATTTCAGCAAGTTGGGATTCATAAGAAGCAAAAGTGAACCAACACTGTACTACCTAAAGCATGGAGTAGACATTCTCATAGTTTGTTTGTATGTGGATGATCTAATATTTATGGGTAGTAACACTAGAATGAATACGGAGTTCAAAAACTCCATGATGAAACAATTCGAGATGAAAGATCTTGGTCTAATGCGATACTTCCTAGGTATGGAAGTGCATCAATCAAATAGAGGGATCTTCATATGTCAACACAAGTATGCTCGAGACATGATCAAGAAATTTGCCATGGAGCAAGGTGCAAATCAGTTGCAACTCCAATTGGACATGGGATCCAATTGAGCAAGGAAGACGGAGCACCAAAGGTTGACATGACCAATTACAAAAGCATGGTCGGGAGTTTGATGTTTCTCACTAACACAAGGCCCGATATTCAATATGTTGTTTCTCTAGTTTCAAGGTTTATGGCAAGTCCATCTGAGCTGCATTTACAAGCAACTAAAAGAATCTTAAGGTATGTAAAAGGTACATTGGATTTTGGAATCCATTATCGCAAATGTAATTCTATGAAATTAGTTGGCTTCAGTGACAGTGATTGGGGCAGCAATATAGATGATAGGAAATCTACATCAGGGAACTGTTTTAGTCTAGGATCAGGACTAATAACTTGGAGTTCCAAGAAGCAAACTGTTGTAGCATTGTCATCTACTGAGGCTGAGTATATAGCCATCACTCATGCTAGTACTCAAGCCCTATGGTTGAGAAAAATCCTTGAAGAGATTGGAGAAAGTCAAAGTGGTCCAACTCGACTGTATTGTGATAATATCAGTGCCATTCAGTTGGCATACAATCCAATCCACCATAGCAGATCAAAACATTTCGATATGAAGTATCACTTCATTCGAGACATGGTGGAACAACAGATAGTTGAGCTGAAATATTGCAGCACTTTGGATAACATTGCAGATATCTTCACCAAAGGCATGGCTAAAGCTCAATATATAAAGCTGAGAGACTGTATAGTCAGTCCTCTCAACTTTAAGGGGGAGAATGTTGGAAGTTAAAAAGGGTTTTACTAGAAAAGGGGGGTAAAAATGTTTTTACAACTGTAAGCTTTGGATCTTACCTTTTACCTTCATGGACGACAGCTGACTCGACAGGATTGGACGACATGGACGGCAGGGAGTTAGACTCCTAAGTTAATTTTTCCTTTCCTCCCTATTATTCCTCCTTCCCTAAAGTATCTAGATTATGGTTATTAATCTAGTATTTAAGCTTTGTAACCGAGGGTTTGAATAATGAATTTTGTCGCATTTTTTCATTCTGGTTAATAATCTCTAGCTCCTAACTTTGTGCCATTTCATTTCCAATACAAGCTAATATTGACAGATGACATGGAGTTTGTGCTATCAAGCCTATCAAATTTTGGTAGCCTGGAAGAAGTGGTCGATACATGTAGATGGTACCTATATCCTATTTCAGGCTAATATATCCTAGTGTCAAGTATCTATCTTCCAGTTTCAAGCATCTATCTCCTAGATTTAATTGTCTATATCCCAGTTTTAGATGCCTAGCTCCCATCAATAGGTGCCTAACTCCTAGTTTTTGGTACTTATCTCCTATAAACATGTGCTTATCTTCCAATCAGTGATACCTATCTCCCAATCAGAGCACACAAAGACTTTTTGATTGAAGAACTTCGTAGTTTTCGATAGTAGAGACTATTTTTAAATAAAATATATGTTTATCACAACTTTTATTTAAATTATTGTTTATCTTCTTATTTTGTGAGGTATCCAAATTTTTGTACATGGAAAATATTACAGATTTTGATAGACGATTGAGAAGATGTGTAAATTCCAACAAGTAGGTAATAAGTGTGAATTATTACCGTGTTTTTTAAAATTCGTATGGAAAATGGGCTTTGGTAGCATGGTAGTATCAGGAAGTTGGTGTAATGCCAATTTTATTAAAGGGGTTTGTAATATAAAATGCAATGTTGGTTGTACAAAGACTTTAAGACTGCTAGCATCGAGGAAATAACGTGTTATTTATATGGTTGGGTGGTTGGAGACTGATAGAATCTACACGTAGTTTCAATTGCTGCTATCTACCATTTATAAAATTAAATTGTAATATGATTGCTCTATATAATAGTATCACATGCTCAATTGCTGCTATCTACCATTTTTAAAATTAAATTGTAATATGCTTGGTTGGGACCTTTTTGGGATCAGGCTTTTAACCTTGGTGGGATGATCCACTACCATCTTTGGTGAGCATTGTAACATCGTAAATGCAATATAGATATGAATGCTTATGTGTATATTTATCTTGGTAAAATTTTATGATTTCAGACCAATATTACATCCTATAGTTGTTGTGGCATCTATTTTGTTTTCATGTGTGTTGCATTGCATGGGTGGATTTAAGATAGAAATGGTTGCATATGTGTATATTTAGTTTGGGAAGGATTTCAAGGATTCAGACCAACCTTACCTCCTATAGTTGTTGTGGTATCTATTTTATATCCCCCATCATGTTTCTCATGCAATTGTGGTGGATGAATAAACCATTTTTATTTTTGGCATCATCGCCTATTTTTTCTTTTTATTTTTTGTTTGTTTTGTTGTTGCTATATTTTTTATTTTCCCTCTCCCTTTTCTCCCACAAGTTTAGCTTAGTTAGTTTTTTTTATTTTTATTTACGAGAACCAACTCTCTTCGAAGGTTTTTTCCTCTTGCATAGTCCCACATGAGATGAAAATTCCCATGTTTATGTTGTGCGTAGGTGCAGATGTAGGCGTACATTTTTAACCATCAATACAATGATTATCGACTCCCAAAACAGATCCTATATAGCATGGGATATGTTGGTAAAGGTTTGGGATCCCAATAGAAAGAAATTCAAGAGCCTTTGGATGTTGAAATCTAGCCTAGGAGGTGTGGCGTAGGCTACATTTCCAATAAAAACCAACCTTTACCATTTGATAATGATGATCACCTTAAAACTTATGTTGAATATTTAGATCATCAAATATTAGAGTGGAGTGATGAGGATGAAGGACCCCCTTATCCTTCTAACATTTTTTTGTAATATGATAAATTTTGTGCATTTTTATGGTAAATCCTCTGCTTCTCAAGAAAATATTGCTTTGCTATCTTATAGAGATCTTGCAAAATTAGGGATCACTCCTCTTTTTGTTAAGAAAAATGGTTCAGTAAGGGTTTATGAAGATTTTTGTGCAAAGGTTGCCAGAGAAAAACTATGAAGGGAATTCCTTGTGATTCTAATCATCAACATGATCCCTATTCTAGATTTTTTTTTGATGGATCAATCCCTTGTATGATTGTTCTTTTTGTTAAGATAGGAGGCACACTCAAAATATGTATAGACTATAATGCTACTCACTTGCATTAAATAAAAAATTAAATAAATAAATAAATAAACAAATAATAAACCACTAATTAGGCATACCTTGCATTTTCATTTGCTGCATTCATTTGTTTGTTCATACTACATGCTTGCCTACCATATTTTTCATGATTTCCCTGAAATTTCATTGTATTTGCGTCTTTGTTTATCATAATCGCATTGTTGCTTGCTCATGACTGCTTGATCATATATATTTTTAGGGATTTCATGATAATGGCACATGATGATACATAGTTAGGTCGTAGCTCACAAGCATTGCACTCTCACTAGGGCTCTGATGCCTAGCGAATTCTCAACCTAGGGTCCACCTTTTTGCATTTCCATAATTTCATCCAACCATCTCATCTCTTCCTTATTCCTTAACCTTAAAAGTTTTTATTGCTTATATCTCTCTAAGTCAAGGGATATGGTTCTCATTTTGCTCCATTGGCCATGTCCATACACTTTATTGCACATACCACACCGCTATTAGGTATTACTCGTTGTGTTCATCATATTTTTGCATACAACACATTCCATAGTAGATAGCATCATGGTCACAAGCGAGAGGCAGCCTCCATTCAACCATTTGTAAGCATACATCCTAGCGGGTACATCTCTTTTTATCTGACCATATTAGTGAGCACTACACTCATAGTGGGTTCATATCCACCTTGTCCATATTTAAAAAATTACAAACCTCACAATATAGCTTCATGGCCACACGCAAGAGTCAGCCTCCATCTTGGTCATTTATGAGCATACATCCTAATAGGGCTTTTCATTTTCTTTTAACTTTTTGAGATTTATTTTTATCCGCCCATGCATTTCATTTAGATTTTTACTTTAGCTACATTACACATAGTTAGATTCATACCATTTCATCTCATTCATTTAGGATTCATTCATTGCATCCATTATGTCTGTGTTCACCATGCATATAAAAAAAGATCAAAGAGCACATGATAGAGCTTAAGAGCCAGCCCACTTTCGTCTTTTCTTATTCATCCTTTTTTCTTCTTTGTTTGTTTTTCTCTCTTATTCTAGGTCTATCCTTTTCGAGTTTCCATAAGAATTTTATATTCCTCTCAAAACTCGAGGGAAACCCCTAGTTTAGAGGTATTAATGGTAGTAATGCCTCATTTTACATGTAAATTTGTGATGTTCAAGCTAACACCCTTTTTTGCATTGCCTCTTCATCCAAACCCAACCACCCCTTTTTGCGTTTGTCATTTTTTGCCTATAGGTGTCTACATATTTCTTTGACACATTTACTAGGCCATAAATGCATCAAAGAGGGGGCAAAATGTAGACATGGAAAATTGACCCATTAAGATGAGTCATTTTCCTTAGATCCTTAGTTTTCCTCTCAAAAAATTAAGATCATCTTTGAGCTAAATTTTCCCCCATAAAATCTTATCCATTCCTTTCAATATTTATACCATTGGATTAGGCTCAAAAATAGATTTACAATGGTATAAGTTTTATCCTATTATGACTTTTTTGGTTCCCTAAAGTACCAAACAACTGCACATGAATCTAGCTATCGTGAATTCATGACTGCCTAGTATAGGGCATGAATTTTCCATCTTGGATTTATTTCTCTCAAAAATCCTTTCTAGTGTCGACTCTTTATGATGTTGGCCCTTGCTTGAGGTTAAGTTTTTGTTTACCTCCTCCAAAATTTTTATAAAAAGAGGTTTGGATCCCCTCTAATTGGATTAATCAAATCAATCCAAGGAATCAAGAAATCTAAAATCCATCCAATGAATCTTCTTGAGAATCCTAATCTTGACTTGCTCATTATTCATGCTAATAAATGCTCTTCTATTGTGGAATTGCTATTTTGCTCTTAGTGTTAGTCGCTCTTGGTGGATCAGTATTGGAGATCTAAGGAGGAGTCTACTATCTTGGAGGTCTTCATCATTTTTTTTGCTTTTTTGCTACCACTAGGTTGTTTTTGCTCATCTGCATTCATATATTGTTAAATTACACACATTTTATTTATTTTTGCATCATTCTGCTCCTTTTTATTTCTATTTTAAATTCATCATATAGGGTACAAATTCATCGTACAAGGCACACATTCATTGTACTAGGTGGAAATTCACCATACATGGCATAAATTCACCTATGATAGGCTTGGGGATAGACGTTCACCTCAAAAACCCTAGATCTATATTTCATGTTATATCTAGAGAATAATTGTACAACCTACATTCTGCTCATCATACTATTCTACTGCATTGTATTTTTGTTTATTCATATTCCAAAAAGGTCAACTTTCACCTTTGCATTCTAAAGGTTAGCTAAAATGACCTAGGGGGCTTGGTTGTTGTGTCTCCAAGTACAATTATACAATGGCCTAAGTAGACCCCCCAACACTGATCATATTTTTTAAGGGTTTTGTGAAATAATTTTGCAGGATTGAAGTTGTAGGACAATGTTGGATGTAAGATAAAGCTTAGAACAACCACTGAATTAGATAAGTGCTCTAGTAGATCTCTAGGTTTTTTGATGATTACTTTCTATTCATTTTTGTTCAAATATAGATCAAAAGTAAAGAAAAGCATTTGATCAAAGTTCTAGGCATTTAAAAGAATAAAAGCATATAGTGTGCATCTAGGGTTTTAACCTTGTTTGTGCATTTCTATTGGACCCTTGCTTAAAGACTTTTGTTTTGCAATCCTAGGGTTAGTGATCATTCTAGAAAAGAATTATTCTAAAGTTAGCTCGTCTTATTCCATCTTGTATCTTGCATTGTTATTTCTCTTTTATATTGTAGTTTTAGAATGGCCAAACATAGGTGCATGCTTAATTTAACACATTCAAACAAATTCCACCCCAGACTTGGAGTGAGTCCTAAAACTATTCCTGGTGAACCCTTCCCCTTTGCCCACTGAGTGTAGAGTTATAAAATACCCCCGTGGTTCATCTCATATCCCAACGGATCCAACCAAGAATCATACATGGTAGGGTAGTTTTTCCCCTCTACATATATCTAATGATAAAAAATTCATAAATTGTGGATTTAACAAATTAATGGCTTAAAATAATTATGTGACGTATAAGAATCCTTAAACAAGAAGTTCAAGCTTATCCACAAATAGAATATTAAATATATCCATGAAGAAAAAAATAACCTTTTTAACCTTCTTATCGTACAAATAGTAAGGGTGAGGAGAATAATGGATTAAAAAAGGTATTAGATAAAGTATATTTTTTATTAAATAAATGATATAATGAAGTAAAATTTAGACCTAAATTATGACTGCATTAAAGTATGTATGGGCAAGGTTATGCATAGCAGCGAATCATTGTTAATTTACGAATATTAGGTTTTTAAAATTTAAAATTGATGAATATTGGGACCATTGACGAGGGTCCATTCACAAAAAATTTTGGGTCAATTTTTTTTGTGGGTCAGGTCACCCATGTTGATAATAATTTCACTATTTTTATTTTAAATAGCGAACACTCCTACGTAAATCGTGGACCTTTTTTGCCTTGAAATAATAAAAAATTAATCTCGCCAAATTCACCTCTTATACCACCAATATATATACCTAATGTGGTGATGATACTCATACATATAAAACATTTAAACTCCTCAAAAGATGATCCTTAGTAGTAAAAAATAATACGCAAAAACCTGATACGATCGGTTGTAGAGAGAAGAATATATGATCGATTTTAGAGGATCAGTTTATTGATAGAGAGCAAGGACTATTAGTTAAGGAAAATAATGATCAATTATAGAGAAGTAGTGGATTATCAGAAGAGTTAATCAATTATAGAGGAGCAACCAATTCAAATAAGAGCCAATCAGTTACAAAGGAGTAGTCGATCTACATAAGAGTTGATTGGTTATAGAGGTGTAATTGATTGACACTTTGTCAATTGGTTGCACCTCTACAATAGATCAAAAATTCTATCGATTAGTTACAAAGGTGAAACTCATCGATAAAAGTGTTGATCAATTACAGAGGTGCAACTGATCGTTAAAAGTATCGATCAATTGCAGAGGTGCAACTGACCGATAAATGTATCGATCAATTACAGAGGTGCAATCAACCGATAAAAGTATTGATCGATAGCAAAGGTGAAATCGATCAATAAAAGTGTTGATAGATTATAGAGGTACAATTGATCTACTCTTATGTAAATCAGCTACTCTACAACTGATCCACTCTTATGTAAATCAGCTACTCTACAATTGATCGAGTATCTCACTTTATCAACTTAATAGCTCATTTGAAGGTATTTCAAGGGTTTTTGAGGATTTTAAAGTGTAGATATCATCGAGCTAGGTGGTTTAAAAAAAAGGAGCTCTAGATCAAAAGTTATACCTCCTAGAAGGTTCTTTGAAAAAAGAGCACCTCTACAATCGATCACCAATTTGGTAATCAGTTGCAGAGGTGCAATCGACCAACAAAAGTGTTGTACCTTTGCAACAAATTATTAATTTTGATGATCGGTTGCAGAGGTGCAACACTTTTATTGATTGGTTGTACCTCTGCAACCAATTGTCAAAATTGACGATCGGTTGCAACGGTGCTATTTTTGTAGATAAACTTCTAGGAGGCATAAATTTTGATCCAGAGCTCCATTTCAATTTTTTTGAAACCTATAAGGTTCTTTACAAAAAGAGCACCTTTGCAACTAATCACCAATTTTGACAATTAGTTGCAAAGGTGCAATTGATCGACAAAAGTGTTACACCTCTACAACTGATCAAAAAAATTGATAATCAGTTGCAGAGGTGCAATACTTTTATTTATTAGTTACACCTCTACAACCAATCATCAAAATTGATGATCGATTACAGAGATGCTCTTTTTGTAGAGAACCTTCCAGAAGGCATTACGTTTGATCTAAAGTTCTATTTTATTTTTTTTGAAACCACCTATGTCAATGAGATCTATGATTTTAAATCCTTAAAAAAACCTCATAAGACCTCCAAAATGGGCTTTGAAGTTTCTAAAGTGTGATACCTAAGAAAAAGTAAGTAGAGATCCAGTAAGGGTAATGTACAAAAATCCTTAAAGGATGCTAGATCTAGGTAACCTAAAATGACGGATTTGGTAAATATTATTGTCTTATCACAAGAATGTATAAAAAATGAGTGGTAGCAAGATTTGCAATTGATTCACCTCATTTTTATAAATTTTTCTAGAAAAAATGCAATTTGCCATGTCTTCTACATGAGTTTGAACACTATTTGCCTCAATTTCAAAACTGATTCACCTCATTTTTATAAATATATTTTGGGCTTGACTCCTTATGCATAACCCTGTATATGGATGCTTTCATTGCATATGGTAACTCCTTCAAGAAAGAAATGGTAAACTTGGAGAAGGTGCTGAGATGATATCAAGAAACTAACATTTTAATTAGCCATGAAAGAGACTTCGTGGTTTGGTGCAGAACTGAGAATGGTGAATTCAACATAAAGATATTTTATGATATTTTGGATCCTGCTATAGATAATGGTTTCCCTTGGAATAGAATTTGGGGTAAGATAACTATTCCTAAACTAAATATTTTTCTTTAAAAAACCGTCCAGAATAAAATCCTAATGGTGGATAATATTAAGAAGATAGGTTTTTTAGTTACCTAATAGATGTAGTTTATGTGAAAATGCAGAAGAATCAGTGGAACACATCTTCTTGGAATGTCCCTACGCTCTAAATATTTTCCAGATCCTCATCAATAGGATGGACATATCTTGGGTGATGCCTTATAATATGGTTTTGTGGTTACACTAGTGGAAGAACCCCTTTTTTTAGTCCTTGTCTTAATGTTATTTGGAACCTGATTCCATTTCATTTTTTGTGGGGAGTATGGTTAGATAAGAACAAGATAAATTTTAGAGGGAAAAAAGGTCAGCAGTAAGAAGTTTTGGAAGTATCAACCATTTTTAAGAGGATAATGTTAAATCTATCAAGTACTATTTCAAGCTAGAGAATATTGAAGAGACTATGATAGCTAAGGTATGGAATTTGGAATCCATTAGTGGTGGAGAGGTAAATGCTTATGTTAGAACTAATGTAAAATGGTAACCACCTTGATATGAATGGTTGAAGTTAAATTTTTATGGGGCATCCAAAGGTAACCCAAGTAAGGCTAGAGCAAGAGTAATTTTGAGGGACAATCAGAGCAGATTGGTGGGGGCAGGCTGTAAGGTTTTGGAAATTACTACTAATCATAAAGTTGAAGTTAATATTTTACATATGGGTGTAAAGATAGTTAAGGATATAAGTGCTAATTATCTTTGAAGGAGAATCCTTGAATATTATAAATATTTTGAAAAGGAGGGAGAAGCTAATTGGAAAATTGATTACATTATGCAAGATATTAGAGAGATTTTAAAGCATTTTGAAGAAGTTAACTTTGTTCATGTATTTAGAGAAGGTAACAATCCAACAGATTGGCTGGTGAAATTTGGTGCCATTAAAGAAGAGGACAGGAGATGGATCCCCCAAGTTTTGTCCATGAAGACTTGAAAAGTTCATGAGGGAGGATTGCAACTAATTGGGGTCCATGATGGATAATGTTTGTCTTGCATCCAGGGGATTTTTGGCTACTTGCACTTGGAAGTTGTACAGTTGATGGGCCAACTTTGTGTTGTAAAAGGGTTTGGACCCTTTCAAAATCCTATTTTTACCCTAATAAAAAATATATTTAATATTAATGAATAAGGGGTTCAACTTAGGTCATTATGTTTCATTTAAAGGTATTAAAATAGATTGGGCTAAGATTGAGGTCATTAGAAATATTAAAAACCCCTAAGATTTCAAATATGTAAGAAGATTTTTATGTCATGCAAGGTATTATAGGTGGGTTATTAAGAATACTAGTGTGATTTATTCTCCACCATTTCCCCTCTTAATTAAATATAGTAAATTTGAATGGACCCTTACATGCCAAGAATCCTTCAATACTCTAAAGGCTAGGTTAGCCTCCATACTAGTTTTGTGAGGACTAGATTGAACCCTTCTATTCCACATCTACAATAATACCTATGACATAAATTAAGGAGTGGTACTTAGCCATAAGGATGGAACCTAATCATATATGATTTATCTTACTAGTAAGAACCTTGTTGGGGCTAAACTAAATTATACAGTCACTGATAAGGAACTTTTGGTAGTAGTATATTCTATCAACAAGTTTCGATATTATATACAAGTTTCGATATTATATCATGGTTGATTAGGTTTTTGTTTATATTTATCACTTAGCTATCAAATACCTCATGAAAAACCAATAACTAATGGTAGACTCATTATTGTAGGAATTTAATTTGACCATAGTAGATAAACTTGGTAAAATATAGAGTCAGGGATTTTCTTTCTAGACTAACCACATATAAATTTACTCCAATAGAGGATAATTTTGTAGATAAACATTTATTTTCTCTCTATTAACTCCATGTGGTTTTTAGATGTATCCAACTATGTAGTTATATGAAATTTTCTAGCATAGTACTCAAAGAAGGGATGAGCACAACTTGTTAGGAGCATCCCTTACACATGGATTAATGGGTACATTTATTATTTGGGTAATGATAATGTATTTTTAGGTGTATCCAAGAAGATGACACCTATGAAATACTATGACTTTTCATGATGAGCCATGTGTAGGACACTTCACAATAAAAAATATAACATTGAAAATACTACATGTTGGGTCCTATTGATCTAAGAGCCACAAGGATGCTAAGGGGTATGTTGCATAGTGTTATTATTGCTAGCATATGGGGAACCATACCCAATTATATGAGATGCCTCTTATATCATAGCTAGTGGTAACCATGGATTTGATGACAAGAAATACATTTTATTTTGTACTAACTAAGTCATAAAGTGGTTTAAGTGAAGGTCCTTAAGGTTGAGAGGAAGGAGAAAGTTGTTGGGTTATTTTATGAATACTTTTTTATGCAATATGCAATATTCAAAGAACTAGTTATAAATAAATACCTTTAGTTTACATTATATTTAATTATAGCACTCGTGAAGAAGTATGATATGAGTTATAGGAAATCCATACCATACCACCCCAAGAAAATAGATAGGTGAAATACACCAACTAGAAGTTGGATGATATTATTATTAAGACTATAGATATATAGACATGATTGGGTTAACCATTTTTCCAATGTAGTGTGGGAATAAAGAGATAAATGGAATACTAAAACATGATTCACCCCTTATATTTAATATATGATAACAATATGGTCCTCTTTGTTAAGTTTAAAGTAAGAACCTTGCAAATACTGCTACAATTAGGCATGTACATATTATATGTGCATAAGTAGTGCATAGACCAAATCAATATCTTGGACAAAATGATACAGGAGACCATGTTTCACTTTAAGATAGAGCAACTAAAAAGAAGTAAGTGGTATGATCACTTGATTAAGGACAAGAAAATATAACCAAGACAATGAGATATCCTATATAACTCTAGGTACAAGGACTTCAATGAAATTTTTTAGACTAGATAACTTGGGCATTATGTAATTAAAATAATGTACAATAATAGGGTTATGAATATATAAATGATTGATTCATCATAAACCCCATTTATGGCTAATGGACATTGCCTAAAGCCTTATACTAAGCAAAAGACAAGGGAATATTTCATTACTTTGATTTGAAATTAATAAAAAAATTAATCTTATAGAGGAAGATTTAGAATCATCCACTTCAATAGATTCATAGAGATCTAACTTTCAAAAACTATTTTGATGGTGACAATAAATTTTTTGATACCATCAAATAGGCTTGTATCTAAAAAACTAGTTTATTGGTGTGCCTACCTATTAAAAAAACCTTCTTTACAACATTTTGTTGATTAGTGCTATTTTGCTATAGTAGTTTCCTTCATATTGAACACCACATAGTTGTGGTCTCACTTCAACAATCAGGTCAACTAGGTAATATGTTCACTTTTTTTTTTTCTATTTTGATGTTTGATTGCTAAAAATGAGTAAAGTGAGTACTTGTATCATCTAGACATTTGTTGTATATAATACTACAACATTGTAAGAGGAAAAACTCAACTTATAATGACTAAAAAACTCAAATAAGATTTAATCCACTCTAACTATAGCTCACTATTGCACATGTGAGGCTACCTTGCTATACCTAATATCATAGCCATATTTGCCAATAAATATTCAGATGTACTAGTTATATTCTACTATAGTGGGTGCAATTCTAGTGGGGTAAGCATATATTTTTCCCTTATAGCTACTTGTAGTTACATACTATATTCATTTGGCCTTATCTAACACATATGATCCCTCACATAAAGTAGGGTATACCCACTTGTATTTTCAACCATCCCTTTCAATTACCGACATACTTAAGGTATGGCAAATTTCTCAATATTCCTCTTGATTGCTCCATTTACCTAGGTATGGAATGTGCACCCTATACCAAGGTCAATATTGGATGAATCAGAGTTTATTTTGAATAAACCTTCGAAGAAGAATGGTTTCTTTTCTAAATCCTACTATGTTAAAAATAAAAGAAAGAAAAATAGAGGATAAGGTCGAGAAAGATTGAATGTAGTTGAGGCTTTAACTAACAATTTTGCTTTCAACTACATGAACATCGACTATCCAATACAAGCAAAGTCTAATAGACTATTCAATCAAAGTTATAGAGAGATATAGTAAGCACAAGTATTACAAAATTTAATATCATAAGCACTCCAATCAAAGAATTACAAACAAATTCAAGCCTAATAGATAACACTTTAAATATTGAAGCATACCAAATAGCTTTGAGACTAATAGAAAGAGTTTGATTAAACCATAAACATAAATGTTGAAATCATAAGTTATCACATAAATTAACACTCCTTCATACTTCAATTGAGGTAAGTCCAAAAGCTCTTGATTGCATTAAAATAACATAAACATATAGCCTATGATAGACAAATTCTAAAACATCTTACCATTTATAATGAAAGGTATTCCTCTATTTACAATTTTTTTCTATTCTAAAATAAAACTAACTACTATGTACCATCATGAGCAAAATTGGCTCTACATGATCAAGGATGAGATGGCACCACTTGGCATCTTCAACACATCCTTTTGTCAGATTGTTATGATTTTTAGGATCATATGTTATGCTTATAAAAAGTGGCTATTGATTCCAAGCTCTAACAACTATCATCTTCAACAATATTACATTAAAATCACGTGTTCTAGATATTTGAAATGTGGACCTCATCCATTGTGTTGAGAATCTTTGGTTTGGATTACTGGTTCACTTTGCCTTGCTCTCTAAGATTCCTCTTGTACTTCTTGTATGTTTTTTACTATGCCAAAAGTTTTTAGAGCTCTAGGTTGAAGTTATAAATCAAGAAGTTTTGGCATGCTTATTTCTAGCTTTCTCATGGTTTCCACACTTACAAATATAGAAGTATTTTGATCAGAATTTGAGGCTTTGACTTTATGCCAAGTCAAAACTTTTGGAAACTTATGCTGATGTCATCACAAAAAATCTTTGGCTTGCTACTTTTCAGGCTTAAAAAATATTTGATTTACAAGATCTTCACGTTGCCAAACTTTTGGAGCATGTTGTTGATGTTAGTGCAAAAAAAATTTGATCGCTTAGACTTTGTAAATCTAGTGAAACTTAGCAGTTAGCACAAGCAAAAGCTTCCAACTTAGGAGTCTTAAGGAATTGAGTAGGTTGAACATGCTTCTTTGGACTCTAGAAAAAGGACTTGAAATAATGATAAATCCAAAATTACTCTTAAAGCTTTAGAAGTAAAGAACTCACAAATTTGGCATTATTTATTAGGACTTGTGAATGTAGAAAAAGCATTTTGCAAGGAATTCAAAGAATTTGGCTACACTACTGGTACATTTAGGGGAATTGTGCTTGTTAAAATTTTGAACCAGGATAGTATTATCCTTGGAATACAAATTATTTTGCCAATATAGTATCCTCGTATTCTATTATAAGGCCCTTTCCCTTCTTTGTGTCATGTAGGATATTGATCTTGTAGGTCTAAAAGTTGTTTGACTACATCCTATTCTTGCTATGTTGGGATCCAAAATCTTTTAGCCTTCTCACAAATTGATGCTAAGTCATAGGATTTCTTGTATGAAAGGGTGTAGTATGTTTTTCTAACTATACTAACTTGATGTATAGTGCAACCAAATTATTTGAAAAATCAAAGGAATTTTTCCTTATCAAAATTCTTTGGCCAATTAAAAAATTTAGCTTGATCTTCAACTATCTTATCATAAGAGGGTGAAGCTTTTAATGCAACTTGTAGAATGTCATGCAGATTTGTGAGATTGAAGATTTGATGTTATTCCAGCTAAAGCATATTCATCTAACCATTGTTCTAGGTGGGGATATAGTAGTTAGTTATAGAGATATGGTTTGTAGAGAAGTTGGGATTTGGACAAAGGAACTTTGAATAGGTGAAAGTGATTTACCTTTTCTAGATTTTTGAAGAATGATATCTCAATAAACTAAAGGTGTTATTTTAGCTTCTTGGCTTCCAATAGTGTGATAATATGATTCTAGGGCTTTGTATTCCCACAAAGTTATCAATTTTCTCTTGGGTTCTTGAAAGTAGAGTTTCTAGGTGAAGGGATTGCTTATCCACTAATGAGATCAAGATCTTCACTGTAATGTTGATTTTTTAAAAATGTGGGTGTACCAACATTCTTGAGCACACAATGGATTTGAAATCCTAACTTCTAATTAGGTGATTATTATCCTCAATATCATTTATGTTTCTTTGTGGGACCAACTAGATTGGTTTGGTCCAACTAGAAATTCCAAAACTCTTAATTGCTCAATCCACCTAGGTATAGAATGTGCACCATAGAAAGAGATAAATATTGGATGAATCATAATTGCTTTTAAATCAACCTCTGAAGAAGGATGGTTCATTTTCTAAATTCTACTATGTGCAAAATAAAAGAAAGAGAAATAGGAGATAGGATTGAGAGATATTGAATGTGATAAGGGCTTCAACTTATAGCATTGTTTTCATTTGCATAAAAATTGGTTATCCAATACAAGTAAAGCCTAATAGACTATTTAATCAAAGTTATGGATAAATGCAATAAGCACAAGCATTACGACATTTAACATTATGAGCACTCCAATCAAATAAATCCAAACAACGTCGAGCCTAACAGATAACACTTCAATTATTGAAGCATACCAAATAGCTTCAATCCTAACAAAAGAACTTCTATTAAAGCATAAAAAAACATTTTAAAGCATATATTATTAGAGAAATTAACACTCCTTCATACTATAATTGAGGTAAGTCAAATAGCTTTTGAATACATTATTATAGCATAAATATGCACCCTATGATAGGAAAACACTGAAACATCCAACCCTGTACAATAAGGGGTATTCTCTTATTTATAGTTTTTTGCTATGCTAAAATAAAATTAACTAATATGTACCATCATGAGAAAAAATAGATATGCATGATCAAGGGTGAGGTGGCACCACCCTCCATATTCAACACATATTTTGTCAAGCAATTATGATTTGAATGATCATTTGTTATACTTAGATGGAGTGGCTATCACTTTCAGGTTCCAACAACTACCATGTGGCATAATTATTCTAGGAACACACCTTTTTTCTTTAAGCAATGTTGCTTTGTAAGCATGTGTGTTGGATAATTGAGATGTTGGCATCATCTGTTGTGTTGAGAATCTCTAGTCTAGGTTATCAGTTTGCTTTACCTTGCTCTTTGAGCTTCCTTTTGTACTAATTGTATGATTTTTATTATACTAGAAGTTTTTAGAGGTGTAGGATAAAGTCATCACTTAGGAAGTTTTGACATGCTTCTTTTCTAGATTTCTCATGGTTTTTGCACTTGCAAAGGTAGAAATATTTTGACCAAAACCTGAGGCTTTGACTTTATGAGAGGTAAATTTTTTTAGAATTTTATGTTGACATCATCACAAAAAAGCTTTGGTGGTACTACATTTTAGGTTCAAACACTCTCCACCTTGCAAGCTCTTTGCCTTACCATATTTTTGGAGCACACTGTTAACATCAACGCAAAAAAAATTTGGTCACTTAGACTTTGTAAATATAGTGAAACTTACTATAGATAAAATTTTATAGCTTAGGAATTTAGTAGCCTAAAAATGCTTCTTTGGACTTCAAAAAAGGCACCTAAAAGAATGATAAATTTGAAATGGCTCTTCAAGCTTTAGAAGTAAATAATTTACAAGTCAAGCACTTTACGTTAGGACTTGTGAATGCAAACCAAGAATGTTGCAAAGAATTTGGCTACCTTATTGGTGCCTATGGGGGGGATTTTTCTTGTCACAATTTTGAACCCAATAGCATTATCCTTGGGCTATAAAGTTTTTTTCCAATCTAGTATCCTCTCCTACTATAGGTTCCTTTTCCTTCTCTATATCATTTGTATGATCTTAATATTGTAGGTCTAAAATTTGTTTGACTACATCCCATTCTTACTATGTTGGGACCCAAAACCTTTTAACCTTCTCACAAAATAATGCTAAATCATAGGATTTCTTATATGAAGAGATTTGATTATGCTTTTCTAATTCTACTACCCTCATGTGTAGTAAAACCAACTTATTTGAAAAATCAAAGAAATTTTCCTTATGAAATTTCTTAGGCCAATTCAAAAATTTAGCTTGATCCTCAACTATCTTATCATAGGAGGGTAAATATTTCAATGCAATTTGTAGAATATTATGTATATCTGGGATATTGAGGGCTCTAACACTATTCCATCTAGGGTAGATTCATCCAACCACTTTTTTAGGCAGGGATCTAGTAGATGGTTTTGAAGATATGGCTTGTAGAGAAGTTAGGATTTAGGAGGAAGTTTGGATAGGTGAAAGTGATTTACCTTTTCTAAGTTTTTTGAAGGTTGATATCTCAAAAAACCATAGGCATTATTTAGATTTTTGGTTTTTAATCTTGTGATCATACAATTTTGGGGCTTTATCTTCTAAAAAAGTTATAGATTTTCTCTTGGGTTCTTGAAAGTGGAGTTGTTAGGTGGAGGGATTACTTATCTGCTAATGACACAAAGAACTCCATTGTAATATTGATTGTTCATAAATATAGGGTTTTAAAGCTCTTGAGCACATGATGAAGTTGAAATACAAACTTCTAATCAAATAATTATTATCCTCAATCTTATCGATGTTTCTTTGTGGGGATAGCTAGACTGGTTTGTTCTCACTAGGCATGCCAAAACTCTTAATTGCTCAATATTCCTAGGTATGGAATGTGTGCCTTGGATCGAGGTCAAGATTGGATGACTCATAATTGCTTCTAAATGAACCTTCGAAGAAGGCTGATTTCTTTTCTAATTCATATCATGTGCAAAATAAAAGAAATAAAAATAGGTGATAAGGTTGAGAGAGAGATTGAATGTGATCAAGGCTTTAGCTAACAACATTGCTTTCAATTGCATGAGCATTGGCTATCCAATACAAGAAAATCCTAATAGACTATTCAATCAAAGCTATGGAGAAATGTAGTAAGCACAAGTATTACAACATTCAACATTTTGAGCACTCCAATCAAAGAAAGCCAAAAATATTAAGGCCTAATAGATAACACCAATTACTAAAGCATACCAAAAAAATTTGAACCTAACAAAAAGAATTTCATTAAATTAAAACAAAAATGTTGAAAGTGTAAATTATCACAAAAATAAACACTACTTCATACTTCAATTGAGGTAAGTCAAACAACTCTTGATTGCATTAGAATAGCATAAACATACAACCTATGACATGTAAACACTAAAACATCCAACCCTTTATGATGAGGGGTATTCCCCTATTTATAGTTTTTTGCTATGCAAAAATAAAACTAACTACTATGTGCCATTATGAGAAAAATTGGCTTTGCATGATCAAGGATGAGCTATCACCACTCGACATCTTCATCATATCCTTTGTTAGGTAGTTATGATTGGTAGGATCATCTATTATGCTTAGATAGAGTGGTTATTGCTTTTAGGCTTTGGCAACTGCCACATGGCATGACTATTTTTAGCTAAGAACACATCTTTTTTATTCAAGCAATATTGCCTTGTGAGCATGTGTGTTGGATATTTGAGATACTAGCATCATGGTTGCATTGAGAATATTCAATTTGGTTACCGATTCATATTTCCTTGCTCTTTGGGATTCCTTTTGTACTTCTTGTATGCATTTCATAATTTTAAAAGATTTTAGAGGTTTGGGATAAATCCACCACTCAGAAAGTCTTGAAACACTTTTTTTCTAGCTTTGTCATGGTTTCTACACTTACAAACGTAGAAGGATTTTTATTAGAATGTGGGGCTTTAAATTCATGTTATGTCAAATTTTTTGGAAGCTTATGCTGATATCGTCACAAAAATATTTGGCCTACTACTTTATGGGCTTAAACACTCTTTGCCTTGTAAGTTATTTACCTTTCCAAAATCTTGGAGTTCATTGCTGATGCTAGTTCAAAAACATTTTGGTCACTTAGACTTTGTAAATCTAGTGAAACTTAGTGTAGACATAAGCTTCAAACATAGGAGTCTTAAGGATTTTAGTAGCTCAAAAATGCTCCTTTAGAATTTGGAAAAGGAACCTAAAAGAATGATAAATTCATAATCGCTCTTCAAGTTTTAGAATTAAACATGTTGTGGTACTAGAGGTTCCTAGACAAGTGCACCATTTACTATAACTGTTATAAAGAATGTAATTGTTTTGTTTTGTAGAAGATTATAGCTTAGGTGGCATTCTACATGTAATCCAACCCTTGAGTGTTAATTATAGGGTTATGAAGAGCCTTTAAAAATATTATGGGCATAGATGGATGTATCTTTTTGCATAATTGAATCAATGTTCTATTAGGAGGTTACCCCTTGAAGAGACCAACAATTATGTATTGTAATTTGTGAGATAAATATATATTTTTGCATTTTTGTTTTGTATTGCAATATTTTATTCTTTCATGAATTACTGATTTTATTGTAATATTTATGTGGATGTGCTTATTTTAATTAGAAGGTTCCTAACAAGTGGTATCAAATCACTTTCCAAGGTTGTGTTCCACTACAATTACGACTATTCCTTGCTATTTCGACTGGTAAGTACAAATTTTTGGTGTTTTCATTTTTTTGCTTATTATCCTCTTAAAAAATATTGAGCCATTTTTCCATTTTTTTTAGTTTAATAGGTTAGGAACCTTATGCCAAGGGTTTAAAATATCTCGAAGGAGTTGTCATTATTGGCTAAGATAGATTTCTTGTAAAGCATCTAGTGAAGTAAAGGGTGATTAGGCTCCAATACAGTTAGGATCCCATCCTAACCCTTAATGTAATAAATTTCATGATGTAATAATTACTAAAGAACGTGGGTAGTATCCATTATTAATATTTTGTAATGTTCTAAGTTTTAGCTTATATAGTGCCTATGACAAATGACACCCTTTTTATGTAACACATAGTAGATATGTTATGTAAGGTGGCCTTGTGCATGTAATTCGAGTGACATTGTGCATGTAATTCGAGTGGCAAAATGCATGTAATTCGGGTGGCATTATGCATGTAATCCAGGTGGCATTTTGCATGTAAGCCAACCATAGAAGGGAACTCTTTAAATACCTAAGAAGGCACCCATGTATTCATATTTTTGTAAGTTAATGAAGTGTTGAAGGAGGTTGCCCCCTCAAAGAGGCCTGTGATTCTATCTTATTGTGAAATTGTTCAGTTATGCAAATTTCTGTTATAATGTGTATATTGTTCTGAATATTAATATGATGTTTATGTGAGTTTATTTCCAAGCAATTGTGTGAGAGTGTGTTTATTTGAATTTATTTTATAGTAGGATCCTAAAAAGTGGTATTAGAGCGCTTTCCAAGGCCAAGTTCTATTGCAACAGTAATTATTCTTGCCTATTAGGTACAATCCCCTATTATTTTCATGTAAATGTTTTTTTACTATTATAAAAAAAAAAAAGATAGAGACCAGTAAAAAAAAAATAGTCTTTCTAGTTGAGTAGGTAGAAACCCTGTGTCAAGGGTTTTAAAATATCACGAAGGATCTATCGTTATTGGCTCAGATAGATAGCCCATACAATGTCTAGTGAAGTGAGAGGCGATCAGACTCCAATACCCAGGCCTCAGACAAAACTCGCGCACGAAATTGAGCTCCCACGCATCTTCGGGTGTATCGGGAGACCATTCTAGGGTTAAAAAAAAATCATCCAGTAGGAAGATTATTAGCCTTGTATCACCCATAGTCCATGGGACACAACATCCTAGACGATTACCCTCCCATAGCATTAGAGAGGCAGATAGTGTGCTCAAGGGTATGTGTGGAATCCTCCTTGGGTAGTGGCCTGAAATATTGGTCCGAGCACTATTGTTCGTCACTATAGTATAACAGAGAGCCTATGGGTGTTACATACTCCTTTACCTAGCATACCCTAGTTCTGTTAAAACTTCAACATGCAACAAAATCACAAACCAAAACTCTATGTTCGTAAACCTGCATTCCAAATTCCCAAAAGTGAGCATATGAGAAAGGAATCCTCTACCAAAAAAATAGTACAAATTGCATGAATTCGGGATAGAATATGAGGGTGACAGTTAAGTTGATAGTCTAGAGAATAATAGTCAAATTTACAGTGGTAGTAATAGTCAAGTCAGTCAGGTCAGTACAGTTAGGTCAAAAATTACAGTTTTTAGTGTCAGAACAAAATTGTCATAACAGTAACCTACACAATATAGAGAATCTTCAGACTAGTGAGGTAAGCAGTGTCAGAGAAACTATCAAGGCTAAGAAAAACATTGAGTGAGTGACCAGAGACAAATTATAAATAGTGCTCCAGTACCCAACTTTTGCATTGTAGCTCAGAATCCAAAACTATAAACACCGTTAGACTTGGCAAAACAGGAGAAAAAAAAAGTTTGGGGTGCCAAAAAGTAGTGTTGTGGGATATAGCTCATTGTGACCAAATATTTGAGCTGATCGTTTTGATATATAGCACCCAAGCACTTTTTTGGAAATTTACTAAAAATAGTAAGTCCTGAAACCCAATTCTATTTTTAGTAACTGGTCACAAAAGGTTCCAAAATGGCCCAGGGTACCCATGGACATAAAAAGAGCTAGAACAGATGGAATCCTTAACAAAATCCAGTGAGAATTTGAACTTGGTAGTTTTATCCATAAGGGAAGAGGTCCAAGGTCTTCGTCTAGATCATGAGGCCACTAGCGCTCACTTAGAACAAACACTGATAAAAGTGGGTAGCAAGTTACAGAAGGGACCACTCAAAACAGAACACCAGGCTAAAAACTCTACAAGGAATGACCATGATCCATCCTTTAAAATGCCAAAATTGGACTTCCCTCGATTTAATGGGAAGGATTTTGATGGGTGGTTATGTAGGGTTGATAAATTCTTTAGACTTCATAATGTTCCCATATATCATCGAGTTCAGATGGCTTCCTTTAATTTGGAATCTGAGGCTCTACACTGGTTCTAGTGGTTATGTAATTACAACCCAAATCTCTCTTGGGAGGACTTTGAGTCCCAACTACTGACCTGATTTGGGTCTAGTGAGTATGAGAACTTTACAGAGGCCTTGAAAAAAATGCAACAAACATCCTCAGTCCATGACTACCAAACTCAATTTGAAAAATTGGCCAATAAGACAAGAGGATTGACAGAAGGGTTCTTCATGAGTTATTTTATCAGTGGGTTAAAAATGGATCTCCAAGCTGAAGTAAAGATGTTGAAACCATAGTCCATGATGGAAGCTATCAGTTTGGCTCCTCTGGATGAATCTAAACTCTCAAACCAAAGGCGCCCACCATGGTTTCCTCAAAATAGACCTTCATTTCCTTCTTGAACCCAAAATTCAGTGGATAGTAAACCTACTACATCCAAGCGATTGACTACAGAGGAGATGGATGCACATCATGCCCAAGGATTATGTTATAATTGTGATGTAAAATTTTTTTAAAAGACATAAGTGTGCAAACAAAATACTGTTCTTGATAGATGTTGAGGAACCTACTAACACTGACTAGAGTGATGAGGATGAGGACCCTCCTGAAACACCTTCTCCATAGAAAGAAGATACATAGGGATCTGAGGCAGAGATTTCAGTCCATGCTCTTGCAGGCATTACTACTCCACAAACCATGAAAGTTGTGGGATTTTTCAAGGGCCAACGTCTTACCATCCTTATTTATTTAGGCAACACACACAACTTCATTGATCCTCGAGTTGCTAAGTGGGCAAATTGATATATCCACACTTGTAATTCATTCGAGGTCATGGTAGCCGATAGGGGAACATTACCTTGTAAAGGAAAATACTGCAATGTCAAGATAAGGATAGGGTACTATGAACTCAAGCAGGACATGTTTACCCTCCAGTTGAGAGGATGTGATATGGTTTTGGGACCTCAATGGTTGAGTACGTTGGTCACTATCAGTTGGAACTTTGTAGAACTCTAGATGCAATTCTCCAAAAATGGACAGACACACTTACTCAAGGGATCTCCTACAGTAACACCTCACCTCATTAGTTCCAATCATATGGAGAAAGTGCTCAAGAAATCAAAACATGGGGTCATTGCATAAATCTTCTCCATCCAACCAACCACTTCACTAATGGTTGAAATTCCATCAGACCTACAACTAGTTCTACAAAAACATGATGTTGTCTTTGCAGAACCAACTACACTACCACCGCATTGCTCTCATGACCATGCTATCCCATTGCTCTTAGGTAGCGCACCACCAAATATCAGGACATATTGGTACCCTCATGCCATGAAATCAGAACTGGAAAAATTGGTACAGTAATTACTCAAGGCTAGTGTCATCCGGCCTAGTACTAGCTCCTACTCCTCACCTGTCCTACTTGTTCCCAAGAAATATGGCTCATGGCACCTATGTGTTAACTACCAAGAACTTAGAAAGACTACGATCAAGGATAAATTTCTTATTCCAGTGGTTGATGAATTACTCGATGAACTACATGAGACCATGTATTTCACTAAGCTTGATCTCCACTCTGAGTACCATCAGATCCGGCTCAAGGATGAGGACATCCCCAAAATTACCTTTTGCACTCATGAAGTTCACTATGAATTCTTGGTAATGCCCTTTGGTCTCACAAATGCTCCTTCTACATTCCAAAATCTTATGAACAACATCTTCCAACCCATTCTGTGGAATTTCATCCTTGTGTTCTTCGATGACATCTTGATTTACAACCGCACATGGGAAGAGCACCTCAATCATGTGGATCAAACTTTATAGCTGTTGGTAACCGATCACCTTTTTGCCAAAATGTCCAAGTGTTCCTTTGGTCTGACTGAAGTAGAGTATCTAGGACACATTGTCTCATAGGATGGCATCAAGGTTGACCCTAAGAAGATTCAAGCAGTTCAAGAGTGGCTGAAACCTTGCACCCTCAAGGAACTTTGAGGATTTTTAGGGCTTACGAGCTATTATCGCAAATTTATCTGCAATTATGGGAAGATAGCTGCCCCATCACCTCCATGTTGAAAAAATATTCCTTCACTTGGATGGGGCTTGCTGACCAAGCCTTCATTGAACTCAAGCATGCTATGACCACCACTCCCATTTTAGCCATGCCAGATTTCTCTAAACCATTTATCATTGAAAGTGATGCTTCTGGTTGTGGTATTGGGGTAGTATTGATGCAAGAAGGATGACCTATGGATTTTACTAGCAAGGCACTCTCTGATAGTAATCTGGGGAAATCCACATATGCTAAGGAAATGTTAGCCATATTGCATGCAGTCACACATTGGCGATCTTACCTCATTGGGCGTCATTTCTCCATCAAAACCGACCATCAAAGTCTCAAATATTTTCTAGAACAAAGAGTTTCCATGCCTAACCAACAAAAGTGGGTGTCTAAACTCATGGGTTATGATTATGATATCACCTACAAAAAGGGAAAGGAGAATATTGTGGTTGATGCTCTTTCTCGCCAAATGGATACCGTAAGTATGTTGTGTGCCATCTCAACACCACTTTCCCAATGGATTGATTCCTTGCATCAAGAAGCATGTTAGGATGCTGATTTGCAAGCTTCGATAGCCTCACTAATGGATGATCCAGATTCTGCACTAGGGTATAGTTGAAATGGTCATGATCTACGCTACCATCAATGCTTGGTTCTGCCTCATAAGTCCCCACTTCGAGAGCTCCTCATGAAGGAATTGCATGCCACTCCCTCTATAGGCCATTCAGGGTTCCTTAAAACATATGAGCGACTCAAGCGCACCTTATTTTGGAAAGGTATGAAACATGACATCCACTCTTTTGTTGCTTCCTGTGATACATATCAAAGGATGAAAGGTGAAACAATACGCTCTCGAGGCACTCTTCAGGCATTGCCTATCCCAGATCAGGTTTGGACTGATATTTCCATGGACTTTATAGAAGGGCTCCCTAAATCTGGAGGTAAGTCAATTATTTTTGTGGTAGTGGACCGCATTTCAAAGTATGATCATTTTTGTGCCCTTGTCCATCATTATACAACATCCACTGTTGCAAAAATTTTTCTTGACTCCATATTTCATCTTCATGGCATGCCCACCTCCATTGTATCTGATTGTGATCCCACCTTAACTAGTCATTTCTTGCAAGAGTTGTTTAAGTTGCAGGGGACTCAGCTCAAAATGAGTTTAGCCTACCATATGCAAACAAATGGTCAAACAGAAGTTGTTAATAAATGCTTGGAAATCTACCTTCGCTGCTTTGTCTTAGATCATCCCACTCAATAGGTAAAATGGCTATCCTTGGCCGAATGGTGGTACAACACTTAATATCATACTGCAACCAAACTCACACTATTTGAAGTAGTCTACGGGTGCCTTCCACCTACGTCTTCCTCTTACATTACTGGCAGCTCCAAGGTCGAGGCCGTCGACAACACTCTGAGTCAACACACCGAGGTCCTTCACCAACTTAAGCAAAATTTGAACATGGCCTAGAATCGGATGCACCAACAAGATGATCAACATCATTCTGAGTGTAGTTTTGATGTAGGTGATATTGTCTTCCTTCGCTTGCAGTCATACAAACATCCCTACAACTTCGCAGGTGCCAGAATCTTGCTGTAAAATACTATGGTCCTTACTAGGTTCTATAAAGGATTGGCCCCATAGCTTATAAATTGGCACTTCCACCTACTTCCAAGCTTCATCATATTTTTCATGTTTTTGCTCTCAAGAAAGTTGTGGGCACACAGGTACAGGTTCAATCCACACTTCCTGAATTGGATGAAGAAGGCTCCATCTTACTTGAACCTAAGCAGTTGTTGGATCGTCGAACTCGCACTCTTCGCAATCGTACAATTACAAAGATCCTAGTTCAGTAGCATGGGCTTCAACCTGAAGATGCTACATGGGAGTCTCTCCACCAAATCCAGCAATAGTTTCCTCATTTCAGCTTTGAGGACAAAGCTTCTTCAAGGGGAAGGACATGTTAGGATCCCATCCTAACCCTTAATGTAATAAATTCCATGATGTAATAATTCCTAAAGAACGTGGGTAGTACCCATGATTAATATTTTGTAATGTTCTAAGTTTTAGCTTATGTAGTGCCTATGAAAAATGACACCCTTTTTATGTAACACATGGTATATAGGTTATGTAAGGTGGCCTTGTGCATATAATTCGAGTGGCATTGTGCATGTAATTCGAGTGGCACTATGCATGTAATTTGGGTGGCATTATGCATGTAATCCAGGTGGCATTTTGCATGTAAGCCAACCATAGAAGGGAACTCTTTAAATAGCTAAGAAGGCACCAATATATTCATATTTTTGCAAGTTAATGAAGTGTTGAAGGAGGTTGCCCCCTCGAAGAGGCATGCGATTCTATCTTATTGTGAGATTGTTCCTTTATGTAAATTTTTGTTATAATTTGTATGTTGTTCTGAATATTAATATGATGTTTATGTGAGTTTATTTCCAAGCAATTGTGTGAGAGTGTGTTTATTTGAGTTTATTTTATAGTAGGATCCTAACAAATACCTAGGCCTTAGACAACACCCGTATATAGATTTGAGCTCCCACATATTTTTGGGTATATCAAATTAGGAGAAGTCTTTAGCCATAGGAAACTTCTCAACTATTTATCTATCCATATTTCATCGAGCACAACACTCAAGAAGATCATCCTCCCATATTGTCAAATAGGCAGGTAGTATTCTAAAGGGTATGCATGGAATCCTCTCCTTGAGTAGTGGCCTAAAATACTGGTCCAAGCATTAATGTTCATCATTGCGGTATAACAAAGGGATATGTATAATTCACACACCTTGTCCAAGAGTACCCTATTTTTTTTTAATGTTTAACCTAAATGCCAAAAAAATTACCATAGAAATTGAGCATACTAAAGAGACTACACTATCTTAGAATTGACTAAACTCAAATAGACAAAAAAATATGTGGAAAGTAACATTCAAGATAGGGTTTGTTAGTAACAATCATATATACTTTTATCTAGGGCCATAGTCAATAACAATCAAGACAAATTTTTGTTGTGTAGTTGCTAGTTATAGTTGGGAATTATAGTAGTTAGGGTGATTATCCATAATAGAGTTTGCCAAGACAATTGTTAGAAATAGTGAGTTACATAGTCAGACGAAATAGTTGTCAGTAATGAACATTGTAGGGCTTACAAAAGAGGTTGTCGAACAAAAGTTATTTTTTTGAATGAACCAAGAATATAGGAGAAAATAGACACTTGACTAGAAAAAATAGCACCCAAACACTTTTTTGGGATAATTACTAAAAATAGTAACTATTAAAATAGTATTCCTGTTTTTAGTAAGTATCCTTAAAAGGTCAAAATTCATAGAGTATGGCTATAGGCACAAGGGAACAATATAAGGCACAAGAAATGAATAAAAAATTGTCATTCAAGTAACTTCATGGGAGAAGCATTTGGGAGGTTAGTTAATGGATGGTTTAAATCAATTAGGGGATGAAGTCAAATCTTTAAATGAGTCCCTAGCCTATGTGATAAGGGAACATAAGGACATGAAGGAGGAATTAAATGGAAAACTATAAAATTGAAAGGTTATTTTATTAGTAACACCGATACATATGGTCAATTTGGTTCTTATGACCATAAGGGTGAAAGACCCAACCATCAAGAGCAGGAAACCCACAATAATAATAAATTTAAACTACCTAAATTAGATTTTTTAAAGTTTGATGGAAAAGATCTGAAGGGATGGTTATGTCAAGTAGAATAATATTTCAGTATTCATAATGGTCCTCAGTATATGCATCTTACAATTGCCTCTTCAACCTTGAATCTGATGTCCTACAAAGGTTTTAGCAGATTAGAAAAGCAAAAACCAAGCTTTATTGGCTTGAATTTGAGCAACTACTCACTCGATTTGGTCCTAGTGAGTTTGAATATTTTGTAGGAGCCCTTTCTAAACTCAAATAAAGTCCAACTATTCGAGACTATCAAGCTCAGTTTGAAAAATTGACCAATAATACCATTGGCTTCAGTCCCAAGTTATTCCAAAGTAATTTTGGGAGTGCTTTGAAGGATGACATTAAAGCTGAAGTTAAATGTTCAGGCCATAAAAATTACAAGAAGAAATAGCATTGGCTATATTGGTTGAAGGAAAATTTAAGGATCAAGGATTTACCTCCAAATTCTCTCCATCCCAACCACCATTTTTGTCTAAGTCAACATTCAATTCACCCAACAAATCTCCTACCATCAAAAAGTTGACACAAGAAGAGATGGATGCCAGAAGAGCCCAAGGGCTATTTTATAACTTTGATGAGATGTACTCTCCAGGACATAAATATGTGTACCAAAAATTATATTTTCTTGATGTGGATGAGAAACCAACAATAAAATATTTAGAGGTGGAAAAGGATCATCAAGAAGTGGAACACCCAAAACAATAAGAAGCCCTAAAATAATTCCAATAAAAAAATTTAATGCATGCCCTAGCAGACATGTCAACCACCTAAACCATGAAGGTTATAGGAAAATTCAAAGAAAAATGGGTAATAATTATTATTGAATATGGGAGCACACAACTTTATTGACCCAAGGGTGGTAAAATAGAGGAATTGTTATATTAATACTTGTAGTTCCTTTGAAGTCATGATTACCAATGGAGGAATTTTACCTTGTAAAGGGAAGTGTTAAAATATCAAGATATAAATAGGGGAATATAATACTAAGGTATATATGTTTGCCTTACCCCTAGGGGGTGTGATGTTTTTTTAGAAGCACAATGGTTTAGTATGTCGAGTCTAGTATTATGGGATTTTTTTAGCTCTAGATGAAATTCAGATAGTAGGGAACCAAATACACCTTAAGGGGTGTGTAGGTTGATCCTAATCAACTTGTTTCCTCTCATAAAATGGAGAAAATGTTGAAAAATTTATCTCATGGAGTTGTGGCCCCACTATTTTCTATACAAGCTCTATAGATGATGGGAACAAGGACCATACAAAAAATTTAATTGCAAAAACATGCCATAGTATTTGAGAAACCCAAGGGACTACCCTCTCATCATACTCACTACCATGCAATTAAGATTATTCCAAAAAATATTTCTAAATGTCCTCCCTTACAGGTATCCATATGTACAAAAATTAGAAATTTATAAAATGGTGTAGGAACTTTGTGTTGTAAGGGTTATTCACCCTAGTGTTAGTCCCTATTCTTCACCATTGTTGGTGGTATATAAAAATGATGGGTCTTGGTGTTTGTGTATGGATTTCAAAAAACTCAATAAAATAACTATTAAAGACAAATTTCCTATTCCATTATTTGATGATCTATTAGATAAGTTACATGGTGCTCGATATTTCTCAAAATTGAATTTATGGTCAAGATACCATCAGTTTGAAATCAAGGATAAGGACATTCCTAAAATTGATGTCATGAAAGGCAATATGAATTCTTAGTTATGCCATTTGGTTTGACCAATACACCTTCCACTTTTTAGAGTTTAATGAACCCTATTTGTTGGCCCTTCCTTTGCAAATATATTCTAGTTTTCTTTGATGACATTCTAATTTATAGTTGTACTTGAGAGGAGCATTTCTAGCATTTGAAATAGACCCTAAAACTTTTGTTTGAGAATCAAATTTATGTAAAGATATCAAAGTATTCTTTTTGTTTGCAAGAAGTAGAATATTTTGGTCACATTTTCACCAAAGGAGTTAAAGTAGATTCTAAAAATATTTAGGTTGTTCAATAATGGCCAAAGCCTCAAACCCTAAAGAGACTTCAAGGATTTTTGGGACTTATTGGATATTACAATAATTTTATGCAAAATTATGGAAATATTGCAACTCCCTTTGTTGGACTTTGATAGTTTGGTTAGCATCTTTGTATTTCCTACGTAGCTAATATTGGTTAGCATATTTCTTGTTCTAGGTTGAGAGCATATAGGAAATCAGTTAGAATTTGTCTTGTTAGGATTTGATACGAGAATAAAGTGTAAGCCAACTGTGTATGTTCAAAAGAAGTTTTTCTCAAACCTATAAAATGTAATCTTGTGCAAGTTTCTATAATCTAATGAGTTTTATGCCTCATTGTGGTATCAGAGCAATAGGGAAATTATCCACGATTTTGGATTGCCCATCACACTAGATGTGCGTTCAGTCTACCAGGAGTCTTTTGTAGTGTGGAGAGATTTGGTTCATGGTGTGAAGCTAAAACGAAGGCCTAGAAATGTGATTTGTTTGCATGTTGGAGAACGCTATGATTTGAGAACTGAATATCTTGACAGGTGCGGTAAAACCATGTGAGACAAATCTTTCTGCATGTAATTCGATCTGTGTGTAAGAAAGCCATGTTGTGGCGAGAGAAGACCGGTGTGAGGAGACCGGCTTGTTTGGTTGCATGAAATTACTATTTGTAGGTGTATTGCATTTCAAAAACTAGCAAAAGGACGTTGCAAGAAGGTCTACGCTATTCTAGAAGTGGAAGCTATTCATATCTGTGTTGTGAGGAGCTGTGAGGATATCTGCATCTATCGCAGGTATAGGCACACATAACTAGCATGAGAGAAGACCATATTTGGAGATTGTGCTGATTGAATCTATGATGGAGGAATACTAAATTGTAGAGGAGTACTACCTCTGGGCCGATCTGTATATTTAGGCCGCACGTAAGGAGGAGTCATGAAGTATGCGAGTTCATGTGATGATAGATGTCAGAGGCATCAAAATAAATAAAAAACATTTGGTCGTCACGATAATGTGCATTGTGATGCTACGATCTGATTTGCTTGGCTGTACTGTACCGTGATGTTTGAAAATGATAATGCTAAAAAAATGGTGTATAAATGAGGGTCAAACGTCCTATGAAGACAACAAGTGATTTGGAGAGTAGTTGTTGCATTGGAGATTTTTTTTTCCCGCGTGTTGAATCTACATGAGACTACCAACAATAAATGTATGAGGTAATTGAAGCTGCGAAGCTGTGTTGATTTATATGACAAGTTGATTGTGAGCTTTGTGAAGCATGAAGAACATGCTAATTTGGAGTGCAATTTGCTGTTGAGAGCTACTGCAATGTGAGTGAGAGCGTATCGTCCAGCGTATAAAGTCCTGCAAAGTGGTCATAGATGATAATAGTCATATGAAGACGATGAGGTAAACTCTCCCCAGTGCTTGATTTGCTACTTAATCTACGTGTATGATTTTCCCGGTGGCATTGCGCTTGTGAGGTTGTTTTATTTTTAGAGATTGTATTGAAATTGTGTTGAAGAATCGATCTGTAGGCCAGTAGAAAAAGTGGAGCATTAGAGAGAGTAGACGAAGGTCCAAGACGGAGACCATGTTTTTACATCTTTTGCTTTAACAAGTTTTGTGTGACTGGGTTGTACACGTTGTAACCTGCACAATTTTATTTGAAAGTATTTGTGTTCTTTTTTTTTTTAAAAAGGAACCCATGCTTGTTCTACTTTGTAGTATTTATTTTGGTTATCATAGAGCGTCGCTTGTTGCAGCCAAGTAAAAGGTTTACCTATAGCCAAATGTATTTGCTGTAAGAGAATTATTGAGAGGAGTCTAGACTAATGCAAGATAAAGAATTGGTTGTTTTTGTTCTTGTCAGTAAGACTTCTGTTTGCTTAGTCACATTTTTGGTTGGAGAAGGAGACGTTGCCTGGTGTGTTGCAGGTCTATTGAAGCATAACAAGCAAAGAGGTATTGCTCATATATTTTTTATAGTTTTTTCTCATAAGCACTAATGGCTGCCAATAACAACCTGCTTATTCTTGAATTTAATGGTCTAGATTATGAGTATTTGTCTATCAATATGAAGACCTTACTCATTGGAAAAGGGCTATGGGATATAGTGGAGGAAGGATACATTGAACCAGTAGATTGTATTGTATTAAGTGCAACTGATAAAACTAGCAAGAAGGATGCCCAAAAGAAAAATTATTTTGCCCTCTACCATCTCCAAGCAGCCTTGGAAAAAAGCATATTTCCAAGGATTGCTTCTTGTTCAACAACCCTAGAAGCATGGACATACTTGAGAGATAGTTATCAAGGGAGAAATCAAGTGAATTAAGTGAGGATTCAAACCTTGAAGAGAGATTTTGAGAATCTAAAAATGCAAGATGATTAAAATGTAGGTGATAGTGTGAGAGGGAAAGCAATTGTCAACAAAATGCAAACCCTTGGAGAAGACATAAAAACTGAAGTAGTTGTGAAGAAAGTATTGAGAAAACTTCTTCATAAGTGGAATTATATTACAATCATTATTGAGGAATCTAAATATTTATCTACTCTAACTTTTGATGCAATAATTGGTTCTTTGATGTCTCGTGAAGAGAGACTACAGGTTTCTACTTCATCAAGCTTTGGAGGTGATGGAAAAGCATTCTCATCCAAGGAAGGTGAGGCTTATGGAAGAGGACAAGGAAGAGGAAAAGGAAGAGGACAAGAAAGAGGCCAAAGGAGAGGCAAAGGAAGAGGAAGAGATAGATCAAGATGTGGCAACCAAGGAAGAGGAAGAGGATGTGATAAATACAAGAAATATTGTTACAATTATGGTAAGCTTAGTCACTTTGCTAAATATTGTTGGTCCAAGACTTCTTAATAAGGGATAGGTCAATATGAAAACTATGGAGAAGAGGAAGGAACTTCAAATTTGTTTCTCAACTATGGAAAATCATATCAAAATCTCAATGAAACTTGAATTTTGGATACTGGTTGCTCAAATCATATGAGTGGCAAAGAAAAGCTATTTGCTACAATGGATTCTATATACAAGTCAAAGATCAAATTGGGAGATGACAAGACACTACAAGTTGAAGGCATGGGAGCCATGGAGGTTCCAACAAAAGAAGGCACAAAGAAGGTAAACAATATCTATTACACCCCCAAAATCCAACATAATCTGCTTAGTTTTGGACAAATAATGGAAAAGAGCTATAGGCTTGTTTTTGAAGATGAAAAATGTGTAATTTTTGACAAAAATAATTGTGATAGAGTTTTTACACAAGTACCTATGACAAAGAATAGGTTATTTCCTCTTAATTTTGGGGAACAAGGAGGTGCTCAACTTGCTAGTGTGGCCATAGAAAATCCAAGTGTGCTTTGGCACTTAAGATATGTTCATATTAATTTTGTAAGCTTGAAGTTGTTGACTTCTCAAGCTATGGTGTGTGGATTACCAAAAGTTGTAGAGAACAAGGAGGTGTGTGAAGGATGTGTTTTGGGAAAGCACTAAAGAATAATTTTTCCAAGAGGACAAGCATGGAGAGCAATCCATCCACTACAATTGGTACATTCAGACAATTGTGGTCCAATGCATACTAAAAACTTGGGTAACAATTATTACTTTCTCACTTTCATTGATGATTTCTCTAGAATGTGTTGGATTTATTTTTTGAAAACTAAATATGAAGCTTTTGAATGTTTCAAGGATTTCAAAAATAATGTAGAGAATCAAAGTGAGTATGTTGTAAAGATATTAAGGACTAATAGAGGAGGGGAGTTTTGTTCAAATATATTTCTCAAATATTGTAAATATTGTGGGATCAAAAGGCAATTAACTGCTGCCTACACCCCACAAGAAATGGCTAGATCAATGCTTCAAACAAATAAACTCAGTAATATGTATTGGGTAGATGCTATTCGGACAAGTATTTACATTTTGAATAGGATTCCCACTCCTAGTTTAGATGGGATAACTCCATATGAGTGATGGTATAGAAAAAAGCCAAATGTAAAGCACTTTAAAGTTTTTGGTTGTCTTGCATATGCACCAATTCCTGATGAGACAAGAAAGAAACTTGATCCCAAAATTCAAGCATATATTTTTATTGGGTATTGTGAGTCTTCAAAGGCATATAGACTCTACAATCCAAAAATACACAAAGTTGTAAATTCCAGAGATGTGATTTTTTATGAAGGGTGAGTATGGGGTCATCAATTTTTTTTTATTGATGATGGATCTCAGGATGCAATCTCCTCTCAAGTGCAAACCATTAATAAAATCAGCACTGGAAATCCTCGTCCAAGTCCAAAGAAGAGTTCTACTCCAAGTACAACAAGTGCTACTTAATTTTTTTCTCCACAAAGATCAGCAAGTTCTTCTCCAATACCAATGGAAGCAGATCCACCATAAAGAGGTAAGATAACACTTCAGTACCATCCCTCCTACCAAATGATGGATAAGAATTTTCAAAGAAGATATCCTAGAAGCCAAGCTAGTGAAATGAATGAAGTCTTGAAAAGACTTGAAAATTTACACATGTATGGTGATGAAGACTCTCAAGAGCCTAAGGGAGAACTATGCTTTAATGACTAGTGTAGAGCTGGAGCCATCTAGTTATGAAAAAGCATGTACTCATGATGTATGGCAACATGCAATGAAAGAGAAAATGACCTCTATAAAAAAGAATGATACATGGGAGCTAGTGGAGATTCCTAAGGTCAAGAAATATGTTGGTTGTAAATGGGTCTATAATACCAAGTTCAATGCTTATGGGAGCATTGAAATACACAAGGCAAGACTAGTAGCAAAAGGGTTTACTCAAAAGTATGGGATTGACTATGAGGAGACCTTTGCTCCTGTTGCTATATAGGAGATCATCAAACTAGTACTTTCCTTGGCTGCTCACAAAGGGTGGAACATTCAACACATGGATGTTAAGAGTACCTTCCTTAATGGATACTTGAATGAAGAGGTTTTTGTGCAACAACCTCAAGTATTTGAAGAACAAGGTAAGGATAACCTGGTCTAAAAATTGAAGAAAGCATTGTATGGCCTAAATAAAGCACCAAGGGCATGGTACTCACACATTGATGACTACTTTCAAAGGTATGGATTCACTAGGAGCAAAATTGAACCTACTATCTACTACATGAAACAAGGTAAAGATATTATCATTGTGTAATTATATGTGGATGATCTAATATTCATGGGTAGTAGTGCTAAGATGAATAAGGAGTTCAAAAACTCCATGATGAAATAATTTGAAATGAAAGATCTAGGCTTGATGCATTACTTCCTAGGCATGGAGGTACATCAAACAGGAAAAAGGATATTCATATGTCAACACAAATATGCTCAAGATATGATAAAGAAATTTTCTATGGAGCAATGCAAGTATGTTGCAACTTCAACAGGTCATGGGATCCAATTAAGCAAAGAATATGGAGCACCACAAGTTGACATGACCACTTATAGGAGCATGGTTGGGAGTCTATTGTTCCTCACCAACACAAGGTTGTATATTCAATATGCTATTTCTCTAGTTTCAAGGTATATGGCTGATCCATCTGAACTTCATCTACAAGAAACTAAAAGAATTTTGAGATATGTAAAGGGTACATTGGATTATGGGATCCATTACCACAAATGTAATGTTGTAAAATTAGTTGGATTTAGTGATAGTGATTGGGACATAAATATAGATGATAGAAAATCTACTTTAGGGAATTGTTTTAGTATTGGGTCAAGGCTAATTACATGGAGTTCCAAAAAGTAAACTATTGTAGCATTATCATCTACTGAATCTGAGTACATAGCAATCACAAATGCTAGTACCCAAGATTTATGGTTGAGAAAAGTTCTTGAAGAAATAGGAGAGAGACAAAGTGGTCCTACCATATTGTATTGTGATAATATGAGTGCCATACAATTGGAAAATAATCCTATCCACCATAGCAGGTCAAAGCACTTTGACATGAAGTATCACTTCATTCGTGACATGGTGGATAAATAGGTGATTGAGCTACAACATTGCAACACTTTGGACAACATGGAAGACATATTTATCAAAGGAGTTTCTAAAGCTCAGTATATAAAGCTAAGAGACTATCTTGTCAACCCTCTCAACTTTAAGGGGGAGAATGTTGGACTTTTATAGTTTGGTTAGCATCTTTGTATTTTCTATGTATCTAAGATTGGTTAGCATATTTCTTGTTCTAGGTTGAGAGCATATAGGAAATCAGTTAGCATTTGTCTTGTTAGGATTTGATACGAGAATAAAGTGTAAGCCAACTGTGTATGTCCAAAATAGGTTTTTCTAAAACCTATAAAATGTAATCTTGTGCAAGTTTCTATAATCTAATGAGTTTTATGTCTCACCCTTGATAGCCATGTTGAGAAAAAATCCTTTATTTGGTCAAAAAAAAGGGAGAAATATTTCAATGAATCAAAGAAAGCTATAACAACCACCCTAGTGTTAGCAATGCCTAGTTTTTCTAGACCATTTGTAATTGAAAGTGATAATTATAGCAATGGAATTGGGGTAGTTTTGATGTAAGGAAGACCATAATTAGCCTTCATTAGTAGGAAAATTTCAGGTCATAATTTGGGAAAATATACTTATGAAAAGAATATGTTATCCATTTTACATATTTTCAATCATTGGAGGTCATATCTCATTGGGTGTTACTTTTTAATCAAAAATGACCATCAAAGTCTTAAGTACTTGTTGGAACAAAGGGGCTACACTTGAAAAATAGAGATGGGTATCTAAGTTGTTGGGATATGATTATGAAATCACCTATAAAAAGGAAAGGATAATGTAGTGATCAATGCATTATCCCAATAGTATGAATATTAGGGAATGTTAAATGCTATATCTACACCACTTCCTCAATGGATCAATCATCTTAGAGAAGAAATAACCAAGGATTCTAGTTTGTAAACTTTGATAAAAAAATCAAAGCAGAGCCCAACTCATGCCCTAGATACATTTGGGATGGTCAAGACTTGAGATATCATGACCAACTTATCATTCTCCAAAAGTCATAAATGTGAAAGCCCATATTGCAAGAAATGAATGCATCTCCAATGAATGGATATTCCAGGTTTCTAAAAACGTATAAAAGGACCAAGCATACTTTCTTTTAGAAGGAAATTAAAATGGGTATTTATACTTTTATGGCAGAACGTGATAGTGCCAACATATGAAAGATGAAATTGTGTGTTCCCCTAGAACCCTTCAACCCTTGCCAATTCTATACTAAGTGTGGGAAGATATTTCTATGGATTTCATTGAAGGGTTACCCAAATCAAGAGAAAAATTAGTTATTCTAGTGGTAGTGGATTGTCTCACAAAGTATGTTCATTTATGTTCCTTAGCCCATACCTACATAGCTTTTGTAGTTTCCCAATATTTTTGTATTCCATATTTCACCTTGATGGAATACTTAAATCTATTGTATCATATCGGGACCCTATATTTACTAGTTACTTTTGGTAGGAACTGTTTAAGTTGTAGGGCACTCAACTCAAAATGATTTTGGCCTATCACCCTTAAACTGATGTCTAAACTAAAATTATCAACAAGTGCTTGGAAACATAATTTCATTGTTGCATCAAAGCTTCCTATACAATGGGATGCATGACTCCATTTGGCCAAATTGTGGTATAATACTATATATAATACTGCTACCAAGGTTTTTCCATTTAAAGTAGTATATTATCTTCCTCTACCAACACCCTCCTACTACATTCGAATAAGCTCTAGGTTTCAAGCTATCAATTCCACTCTTAGCGAACATGTTGCCATCCTCCAACAACTTAAGGTAAACCTTGAATTGGCCTAGAACCTTATGTATCAACAAGTTGATAAATGTTGTTTTAAATGCAACTTTGAAGTGGGGGACATGATTTTTATTTGTCTACATCCCTACAAATATTTGTCCCTCTAGCTTTATGGATGATAGAAGTTTTTTGCAAAATACTATGATCCCTACCAAGTGTTACAATGGATCCCCTAAAGTGCCTATAAATTGGCCCTTCCAACCAGTTCTAGGATTCATCTAGATTTTAATGTATCCTCATTGAAGAAGGTTGTTGGTAATAAGGTACATGTATAATCCATGTTACCAAATCAAAATGAAGAAGGATCCATCATTCTTGAGCCTGAATAAATTTTGGATAGAATATCACACACCCTCCACCACCGTGTCATCATTAATGTTCTTGTTCAATGGAATGGATTGCAATATGAAGATGCCACATGGAAGTCTCTCCACCAGCTCTAGTAGTAATTTTCTCATTTTCAGCTTTTAGGACAAATATTCTTGAAGGGGAAGAGTATGCTAGGACCCCATCATAACACTATTATGTAATAATCTTCTTTCTAATATGGGGACCCCATACTAATGATATTATATAATATTTTATAATAGTTTGTGACACTAGAGACACCTAGACAAGTGACACCATTTAATGTAACTATTATAAAGAATGTAACTATTTTGTTTGGTAGAATATTCTAGCTTGGGTGGCATTATGCATGTAAGCCAACCCTTGAGCATTAGGTTTAGGGTTATGAAGATTCTTTAAAAATATTGGGGGCATATATATATATATATATGTATATTTTTATATAATTGAATCAAAGATATGTTTAGGAGGTTACCCCCTTGAAGAGGCCAACAATTATGTATTGTGATTTGTGAGATTAATATATATTTGTGTATATTTATTTCGTATTGCAATATTTTGTTATTTCATGAATTACTACTTTTATTGCAATACTTATGTGGATGTGATTATTTTAATTAGGTGGTGCCTAATAGATATAATAAATAATTTGATTCATCGTGGTATAATTTGACTACTAGTCATTGGGACCCTTGAGGAAACTAGACAAGGTATCACCTAGACTAAGTTTATAGCAAGGATTATAGAGGACAATGAGAAAAGGAAAATAGAAGTTGTAGATGTGAAGGCAAAAGAAGGGAAAAAATAAAATGGGAGAGAATTTATCCCTAGGAGGAAGTATCCCCTGATAGAGGCTATCAAGTCTTCTAAGAGGACAACCAAATTGAACCTTGTAAAGAGTTAGAAGTAAATAAACCATAATGGTTGATGACTAGAACAATAGGACCCTAGAGGAAGAGGACTTAGTCAATGGTTGCATCCAAAATGTAGTCTCAATCAATGGAAACATCATCAACTATAGCACAATATTTGATTGCCATAAAAAATCCTCTTAGAGCAAGAAGAATAGGATTAGCAAGTAAAAGCTATCACCTAGAAGCAAATAAATAAAGAAACTAAGAAGAAAATTAAAGAACAAAGGTGGAGGATTAAGGCCCTTAAAACTATTATGATGGAATTACATGATAGAGGAAGAAGCCAATTAGGTTCATTGGCTTAGGCAACTAAATAAATATCTGCTATAGGAGAAATGGGGGCATTAGGGTAACTAGAAGCAAGGAAAATCCTATCTCCCCTTACACTTAGTAGTATTACATAGGGAGGTGAAGGAAGATATGGTCTTAGAGATATTTATGATGGACTTGGAATTTTGTGGAGGAAGGATAGGATCCTCAAGTGGATACTAGTGAAGCACCTACGACTATTACAATGGGTAATCCATTAGACCTATCAATAAATAGATTAGTTAGAATAGGTATCACCTCATTAGTCAAGGCCACTACAACAATAAACAACAACTAAGGATATAAGATTTGAGAATTCAAGGTTAATGGAAGAGCTATTAAATTAGAAAATCTTAACCCATGGAGTTTTGGGAGAACACACCTTTTTAGATGACCAGATGAATGACCTTAAAGTAAGACATTTTTTCTTCTTGTAGAAGTCAGAGGAGAAGTACAAAAAGGATAAACAATAGTTGTATATGACTATTAAGTAAGAATAACTTGTCAACAAAAAATCTAGGTTGGAAGTTGTGATTGAATTGGTGAACAAACTTCTTACTTGTAGGCCACCTTCTAGTATCTATGCCTTGTATCTATAGGAGTAGCGGGTTCTATTTTAGTTATCATGGATTTATTTTAGAGACCAAAATATGTGAGCAAACCTAGTCCCTTATATTAGTCATATTATAGAAATCATTTAATGTTCAAAATTTATGTGAATTTTATAATCATAATATTTGTGTTCCATACCATTCAAATTGGGACCCTTAGTCCTTTGTTGGGGATGTAAAACTTAGAGCCCTTTTGTTCATACGTTAAAAATAAAGTAAACAAAGCCAAGCAACCTAGGGGTAATTAAGAAGAAGAGATGAGGACGAATATTGTTATTCATGGGACCCATGAAAAACCACACATAATGATGAAGAACCATAATCAAATGGATTATTTCCAAGTTATAGGAGTTAGAGAGAGGATGGAAATTCATCAAAGGGATTCCATTATAAATTTTAAAAGGCTATGTGCTTAGTTATCTAGATTTTCCTAGAGGGTAGAAAAGTAATGTTGGAGGTATGTCCTTAATGAAGTAAAAAGGAGAAAGATATACCTACCAAAAATTTGGTTTGACCTTAAAGAGAATAAAGTATTATCTTGACTTGGTAAAACACGCATCAATCACATGGATTGTCTACCCTTTAAATCTCATATCTTCTAGTGTCCATTGTATAAGCCAAGCAATAATGAAGCATAAGATGCTATCTAAATGGCCAAGTTGGTAGAAAATAGGGAATATTACGATAAGGATAAAAATTTATCTTGCATCCCCTATGATTTCATTATTAAATATGAGGACAAAATTTTTGGAGAATATTACATTATTTGGTACATGCTAATGTACCCCCATGGCACCTTCATGGTACACCTTGTAAATATTAGATGAGGGTCAAGTCTTAGATTAGAGTGTGAGTAAATAGTTTATATAATGTAATAATATGCAAGAAATGCACAAGTGTTATGTGTGCAAGTGTAATGTGAGTATATATGCACAAGTATCTTATGTGTGAGTGTGCAAAAGTGTATTTATATTAGAGTGTGCTAAGTGAATAGTCATATCTAGGTGTGCCTACAAGATAGAGTCATATGTATGCAAGTGTTAAATAGAGAAGCCAAGAGTCATGAGACTTGGCATAAGGAAAGGAAGAGTCAAGTAACCAAAGAGTCATTCTACAATGGCTATATATTACTCCATGGAGGAACATCTCATATATCTCATACATAGTGAACAAGGTGAGTAAAGTGAGCATAGTGAGTATTGTTATCCTTATTGTAATAGAGTTTATGATACATTTGTAAGAGAAAGAGGAGTAATAAAGAGTGCATACATTTGAGCAACTAATATTGTAAGTTGTGCTACATGCTTTGTACATGTATGATTTAGGCTATTACATTCATATATTTTTGCTTATTAATGAATGTTAGTTGATATATTATAAGCCTTGATTTACATATTAGTTGGCTCATATTATTCCATTTACATTATTATATTGATCTTACTATATTGCGGCTATTTTTTTTTTAATCCTATGAATTTTATCTTGTGAGTTTACATTAATATTATGGCTTTAAAATCCATCAAAAATATGGGTTACATGAAGACATGCAGTGTATTTAGTTGGGGGAGATGATAGGTGCCTTTTTTTATCCCCTTTTTATATAATTTTGTCATTAACAATGGTTTGTTGCCATAACATATGGATTGCAATGCTAATATAATGTTTTTCATTTAACATTCTAATGCCTAAACTTGCATGACTTTCATTTATTGTATTTTGGTATAGTTAAATAGGATATTTGGGTACTCTTTGTGTTTTTTGGTTAACTATGTTGATTGCAGTGATATCAAGATAATCTTGTGGGAAACATAGTTTTACCATGTATTATTTTATAGGGTTCAAGGGATTTTTATTATAGTTAGGCTATGTTATTTAAATAAGGTAGGCTACTATAGTAGCAATAGCCACATTTCAACCCTTTTTATAGACATATATCATAGTAGGATCTCATGCTACATTTAGGTGCAATTTATTGTAGCCAATGCTTGGAATATAATAGTTTGGGTCTTATATGATGGGTATTCAAGTTTTAATTGATAGGAGGTAGAAGGGCTCAAACTGTAGTGGACTATACACTATAGCAACACATACATAAGTAATAGTTATACCGAATTTGTATGATACCACCAACATTTGAATACATAAAGGTATTGATGTCCTTATTGCATTTTGGACCATGTGGTAATAAAATGAGCTAGGAGACCATATTGAATTTTTAAATATATATCTTGTGGTTGGCCTAATAGACACCTATCATAATTAGTTTGGGTGCTAATAAGAGATGATTGTAAATATTGAAATATAAATATGTTGCTAGTTGGAAAAGATTCTTCACTCCATTTTGGTGATGCCACGATAACACTAACTATAACTCATCCAATTTGATCCCCTATTATATTATATATAGTCATTTTTATGATTCAACCATAATGTGGCTATGACAAGAGTCTAAAGGATTAATAACGTGTCTCTATGATAAACTCGGTGATGCAACACTTATTTACTAAACTATAATTGTTGTCATTTTATGAATATTATAATTTTAAATTTAATGAGGGCATCAAAAGAATCTAGGAATCCTATATATTTAGAATTTTTGTTCAAACTATAATGTAAAATAATATTATAAAATATTTTTATAATGATCTAAAGGGCTAGCTACAAAATATATTATAGTTTGTATTGAAGGTTTGTAGAGTGTTTTGAGTGGAATTTTGAGTTAGACTTAGAGAATGTAAATTTTTTGTTTCTTTTGTAGTAAAAGTGAAATATGTTTTCCAATTGAGTATAATTTTATGATATCATTTGGGAACTCAACCATGGGAAGTACACCAATGTAGTTGTTTCCTCCTTTATAAATTAGGCAATTGTATATTTCATTAAGCTTCCTTCTATTTATACGTTAGATATTAAATGATTGTTATTGCAACATTTACTTTGACTAATTTTGATTTAATAAGACTTCTTAAATATCTCGGTTTTTTATATTTGTTGTTCCAAGAATTAGTTTTGGAGGATTTAGAGTTATGGTTTGGAAAAAATGGTCTATTAAGGAGATAACTATTGATATCATGATAAATTGTCTTGGTATGTTATTTTCTAATTGATGAAGAAATACTCAAGTTGCACAATTTTCTATAGAAAATATAGGACTAGGATGGGAATTTATATTCCCTTATGCATGAAGAAAACTGTAGAACTTATCTCCAAGAGGAATGTCAACTGCTCTTATATATAGTAATTGTGAAGTATGGAGTGGGTTCTTGAGTGTGTTTCAAGTTTTGTAGGTTTGCATCATAAATTTTAGGTCATGTTAGTTCTACTATAGCATGCTACTCACACATATAGTGTAGGTAACTTTGAAGCTCAAAACACTATATTTGATAAATGTATAAATTTATTGACACTTGTCCTCTAATTTATATTTTCTCAATCCTCCTATTTAACATCATAGGGTTTTTTTATTATTATGATAGCAATACTAAGATATTTAGCATGTAACATATATTTCATATTTAACATTCAACTACTAGAGTTTTACCTTGTTAACTTTTTAGTATCTCTCCTATAATGCAAGGAAGTCATTATTTCATAATCTCAAGCTTTATTGTTTGTCTTCATAGTCTCGGATTTATCCTATAAAGACAAAACATCCAAATAAAATTTTATAAATTGAATAAAAGAGAACACTACTTGTTTAGTCACTTTCTTCAACAACAACTCTCAGTCCTCCCATACTTTGAGGGTATCATACCAAATTATATATATTCTTATGTCAAAACATCTAACCATATCCCACAACGCACAACACAAGATGCCACTAAACAAAAAATCTCTCTATATTACATTCTCATACTACATACTAGATCTAAGATCTAAACATAAGAACATAAACAATTAAAAGTAATTATAAAATAAATTTACAGAAGGAAAAATCATACCTTTTTTCGTTAGACTCAATTATATGATAAATGGATTTTTATTTTCTTTTTTCTCATTTGTTTTCGTTGGATAATAAAGGGTTGTACTCGGGTCCCCCACCCTTGACAAATTACAACTCTCTTCTTTAGAGCTTAAGAGTTTACAAATAGATACACTTCTCATCTCAATTGAGATGCTATAGCTAGAAACCTACATTATTTTACATAAAATGTATGAATTCTTGATTTTTATTTTTTGGATCTTTTCAATTTTCTATATGAATACAAATATTCCAGAATTCAACATCCTTCTTGAAATTTTTCTATAGCAACCTTCACAATACCAAAACTTCACCTCTACTATCTATGCATTACATATTAGTAGAGTAATATTTCCAAAACATCACTATCATATTCTGCTTTACCAAATATGGATTGCTAGTTTCCTTCCTGAAACACAAGTACAACCACAAAAATTATAATTTATATGAAAACACATTAATGTTATAAAATAAAGTAGATATTACTAATGGAAAATATTAAAGTAAATATTAATAATTATTTGATTTAGGTAGTCAACATTTTCTTGTTAGCTTTATCTAAACTTACTACTTCCTTTAACCATGGAAAAGAGAATTTAACTTCACAATCCTTAATTAAAACCCCTCTATTGGCTAGTCTATATGCACATTTGTTTCCTTCCCTTAATGTATGTGTAAACCTAATTTCTTCAAACTCTTTAGCAAGATCTTGAATTTCCACAATTATCTCTTGTATGTTCTATGGAGCCTTTGCCTTCCTTAAAATTGCATTTATTACTATGAGATAATCACCTTCCATCCATACTATGTTCCATTTTATTTGTTTGCATATTTTTAACCCTTATAAAGCTGCCCAAGATTCAGCTTCATTATTCGTCTTAAATCCACTATTCAAAGCGTAATGAAACACAATATTTCCTCTATTATTTCTAATTACTCTTCCTCCTTCTACTAGTCCTAGATTTATTTTGAATGCTCCATCAAAATTTAATTAAACCAACTCCACATCTGGTGGTTTTCACTTTACATTCTTGGTCTTTTTTTGCTTCTCTTGTACCCAACATCATAATTTAATTTAATGTCTTGACTTCATCTATCAAGGCTCTTTGGTTCTATATTAGGGACTGGGTGAGTTGATAAGGTTGGTTTAGACTCCTCTATGGCTAAACATATATTCCTTTTCATTACCTCTAAATAAATTTCTTTTGCTTTAAATATTCTTCTATTCCTTTCTAGCCATACAATATAAAGTATTGCATCTTTTGATATATCCCATATTGTCTATAAAGTCTTACTTTTATAAGTGCTTTACCATTGCTTTAACCATTATTCAATTTTGCTATTTATCACCATGCATTTACCAAATATATTAAGAACCTATTGCCATAGTCTCTAGACTATTGAGCAATGTGCCAAGAGATGGTCTATACTCTCCTTCTCCTTTTTACAAAGAACACATTAGGAGGGGCCATGAAAATCCATTTTCATAAGGTTATCCCAGGATAAAATTCTTCTATAACCTACTAGCCAAACAAACATTTTTACTTTAGGAATTGTTGTGACGTCCTTCACAACGACCCCAAAATTGGGGACCCACTTGAAATTTGAAATTTTTTGTCTTCGCTTTTCGCTTTCATCATCTAGTGTCTAGAAGTTGATCTTCAGGTGTTTTGTCTTATAATGGTTTCAATGTTAAATTTTGTATCACAATCCAAGGGTTCCTTCCTGTTCCTGTATGGTCATGTTCGTATGTTATGTTTAGTTATGTCTTGTTTTAAATTAATTAAATTATAAAGTTTTATAACTTTATAATTTAATATATTTAAAATTGTTCATTGTTTTAAATTAATTAAATTATAAAGTTTTATAACTTTATAATTTAATATAGTTAGAATGATTATGTTTTAAATTAATTAAATTATAAAGTTTTATAACTTTATAATTTAATTATATTTAAGAAGGTTATTTTATAAATGTTTTATATTCTAATTAATCTTTGTTTTGTGGGCAGGATTATTAAAGGTTAATATTTGAAAAGGCTTTATTGATATTAGGGTTTCAAGAGGAGAAATATTAAATCCGTTGAAAAGGCTTTATTGATATTAGGGTTTCAAGAATTCATTTTTAAAACTGACGGAATGGAGCAAATTAATCAAGAGGAACGAATTTCTCAAGTTATAAATGGAGAATTAGAAACCAAAGAGAGGGTCGGATAGGTTGGAGAAAAAGAGGAAAGATTGAAAGGAGCCAAATAGAAGACCAAGTTGTAGAGGAAGCTACATTTGCACATGAATACAGAGACTTTGTTGGATTCATTGTAAGATCTAATATTTTATATCAAATTCAATTTTTATTGAAAGCAAGCACTATTGTGGTGTTTTTAATTTATAAGTTGATTGATATAATTTTTTTAATTAAAATTTCCATAGAAGATAGCACCAAATTTGTGGTAGGATTGTGTAAAATCTGGTCTGCCTGAGTTTGGTTTTCAAAGTTGTGTTTTTGTGCTGTAGCAAGTTTGTCCGAACGTTTTATTCAAATTTGTTTCTTTACCCTAAGACCTTTTTAATTTATTTGAGACATGAAGATTTAAGATAAAACCTAGTTTATTTTATAAAAGATTTAAATTTTACAACTAGGTTAAAGTTTGAATTTATCACTCAAATATTTAATTCTATAAATATTTCGGGTGAATAAATTTCAGAGAGGAGGGAATCAATGAACTTTTGATTTTAAATTTCATAAATTTTATAAAGTTCATTGAATTTGTTTTATTAAAACCCTAAGTTGAATTTCAAAGATTCAGATTTATAGAAAGGGTTGTAAAATTTATTTAGGTCAAATATTTAAGTTAATAAATATTTGACAAATAAATTTCAAGAGAAAAAGAAGGATTATATGGATTATTGATTTTAATATCATAAAATTTTAAAATCCATAATTTGAGATTTATTTATGTTTCTGGAAGTTTGATTTATTAAAATTTTCAATCTCAAATCATAAAGTCCAAAGTACTATTGAAAGGATTAAATTTATTTACTTCAAATATTTAGTTTAATGAATATTTGAAAATAAATAAACATCACATTAAGGAAGATTACGTGAATTCTAATTTTCATATTATAAAGTACAAAAATTTATAATTAGAATTCATACATATTAATTATTTATATTTATTTATTTCAAATATTTGAATTAATAAATATTTGGTTTAAAAGGTTATATGAATTCTAATTTTTATATTATAAAGTACAAAACTTTATAATTAGAATTCATACACATTAATTATTCATATTCTATGAAAAGAAGCAAGGATTATAAAGCTTAGAATATTCTAAAGACCCAAACATAGGGATTATAAAGTGTTTCACATTTTATAATTAGGGTTTTTATTTTATTCATCATTTATTAGATCTGATTTTAAGCTTCATTCATGAAATAAATGCAAGTTTTGAATTAAAATGCTTTAAAACATTCATGCAAGTTTAATATAAGGTTAAAAGCATTTTTAATCAAAGTTCATATTTTAAAATAGATTTGCATTCTCAAATATTAGCTTTAAAAGGTAAGTTTATTCATTTTGAGAAAGTAAATTATACTGATGAAAATGCAAGTAATGATTTCAAGATCAAAATATTTATTATACTAGGCCCCTTGTTAACAGTTGATTGTTAATCCCTGAGATGTTCTGTGCACTTAATTGACATAAATTCATAACATGTTACATAAAAGAACCTTGGAGAAACATATTTTCTTTGCAAGAGAGGATTACAATCCTAATTGTCGGGTGATATTTGTAATCGGATAAAATCATACCTCAACAAATTGGTGCTAGAAGGAGGGCCTGAAAGGTAAATATTTGATTTTCATTTGAAATCATTCAAATCTTAGATTTAAAAAAATTACAAATTGAAGGGTGTTATTTAATGCCAAGGTTTAATTGATGCATATCTTTTTATCAATTGATTAGTCATTTCATGCTTAGTTGCAAGATATATTTCTTTGACTAATAATATTGGCATTAAATTTTGTGTTCTTTAAATTTCACTAATGGCATCACCTACTTCAGTAAAGGAAATGATGGCTTCTTGGATAGGTGATTATTATAGCAGTTTAAACATGCCTATTCATCAAATTCTTGAAGGTGTAGAAGTTTGTTTACCTAGATTTAGGCATGATGTGGATCAAGCCAAAGACCATATTCAGAGATACAAGAGTGCGTTAAGTCATTTGCAGCTCATGTAGGGAGATGTTCCTTGTAGATTATTTTCATACCCATTGGATGAGGTTGCGCTTAAGTGGTACATACAATTACCTGTAAGGTATGCTACTTCTTGGGTTAAACTAGAGAAAGCATTTCTCAAACATTTTGGAAGGTTGGATGATTCAATTATGATGCTAAATCAATTTGTTTCTATTCGAAAAATATTTAATGAACCCATGAGATCATTTAATGATAAATTCCATAGGTTGTATACCGAGGTGGGAACACATTATATCATTTCAGAAGAAAGAGCTACTCAAATATACATGGGAGCCTTAGATCATGTTACTGCTATGTTTTTGAAAGGTATTAACATTACATCATTACCTAGAGCTTATAATGAGGTAGTAACATTTGAACAACAATTGATATCTCAAGGTGTTAATATGGAACAATTATACAGACTTAGACCTAAAACTCATAATCAAAGATCACAAATGAGTCAGGTGGAAATTGATAGTTTAGATGTCACAACCACCTTAGATGTTGAGAATGAGGTGCAGGTTTCAGAGTCAATACCCATCAATGAACATTGTGATGATCAAGTTGATCAAAATGTAGAAACTGACTTAGAGCCATTATTCACAAAAGAGGATTGGGATGATCTTATAAAACAAAATACAGAAATTGATCCCATTGAAGAAACCCTTGTCTTACCAAAAGATGAATCTGAGGAAGATGAATTCTTTGAAATTGAGGAGGATGAATCTGAGAAAGATGAATTTTTTGAAATTAAAGAAAATGAATCTAAAGAATATATAGAAGAAATGATAGATTTTCATCATTTGTTTCAGGAGGATAATGAGTGTGATGTTCAAACAGGTAAATTTAAAGAATTGAATGATCATAGATGTGATTTCATTGAATATTGCAAGGGATTACAAAAAAATAATACCTCAATGATGATTGTTCAAATGACTGATCCTAAAATCTTATTGCTTGAGGAAGATGAATTGTTTGAAGTTGAAGATGAATTATTTATTGAAGAAGGTGAATCTGAAAATGAATTCAAAGATGGTATGAAAGAAAATATGGAATGTCACCAAGTGCTTCAGAAAGATAATGATTTTGTTATTTCAGATCATGAAGAAGAATTATTCACTTTATTCACAATTTCCAAAGAAGTTCTTATCTCAGATGATGTGCAGGAAATTGAAAGCCTTGTGTCACTTAAGGATCCTACAATGCTCATACAACAAGAAATCAATAGGTCTTCATCTCAGGTGATTGATATAGGTGAATTTGAAAAGGAAATTATAGACCTATCCAAAGTTTGCACAAAATATATGGTTGAACCTCACCTTTTAACTATAGAAGATAATTTTTATAATGGTTGGGGAAGATATGATGAATGTTTTTATTTTATGCTTATTGATAAGAATTTTTCTTCATCTGAAATGCAGGATGCTAAAATTGATATCTTACATGAAGAGTCTACAACTCCTGTACAATCAAAGAATCACATGTTTTCTAAAGCCATGATAAAATCTCATCCCTTAGCTTTAGAAGATAATTATTATAATGGATGGGGTATGTATGGTGAATCATTGTTTTCTCATACTTCTACTGATAAAATTTATGTTTCACTTGATATGCAGGATGTTGAAACTTCTATTTCAAAAGAAGATTTCACAATTCCTACTCAATCAGAAAATGGCATGCCTATTGCAGAAATAGAGAAGGTTCCAAAATTGAATCACTTTGAAGATGAATTTATTGAACACCTTGCTAAAATTGAAAATGAAGATATGGTAAATGTTTCTTATGACTCATTTTTTAGTAATGAGGAAGAGGTAAAGTCATCTCTTTTACCCGTGACTAATAAAAATTTGAGTACAAATTCACATGAATGGTTTGGATTTAATGTTGGTGATAACCTAAAGGAAAATGTTGATCTATCTGAAGTAACTCAGGTGGTTGATCAAGAAAATTTATTATTTAACACATCTTGTGATCAATCAGATTTATGGTTTAAAAAGGATGGGCATACATTTAATTGGGTGCCTAATTTTGGTGTTTTTAACAAACAGGTATTTGACGAAGATGAAGAACTACAAGGTGATCATGATGGAGACCATGAAGAAAAGGAAAAAATGACAAATGCTCATGAAATATTGGTAAAAGCTAATAATGATGTGTTGAGTATAGATGACGAGGTAAAATCTTCACCTTTCTCATTGGTTACAAAATTTTTAGGTAATGATTTGCATGATAAGTTTTTTGATGCTAATGCTATCAATGATGAAATGTCAAATGTTGCTAACAAGAAATTGGAGATAACTCTTAAAATTTTTGCTATAAATGAAATGAAGGAAAATATTTTTGAAATGCTTAATCAAATTCATGAGCAATCAACTAGTGAATCTAGGGCACAAATTTTTAATGATCTTCTTATACCAAATGTCCTAGATGCTTGTCAATTCTTGCATGAATATGATTGGCATAAAAACATAGATGATGATCTTGCGCTAAAATTTTTAGAAATAGCTTCTTATTTGAAAGAAATTTTATATGCTTATGAAAAGTTAAGTCAGAGTGATGAATTAAGGTTTGAAATTCACACTGCATTGAATAAACAAAAGATAATTGAAAATCATGTTTTCAATTTTAAGTTTAATGAATCAAATATTAAACATGGAATTGCTTATAATTTTGAATCAAATCAATGGGATGAGATAGGCACAATGAGAATTTCTATTTTTGGCCTAATATTATTTTTATTGGACTCTTACAAAACTTGCCAGGTATATAATCATATATGTCTTTTAAGGTGTGCCTATCATGTTTGGGATCCAGGGAAATGATGGTAGAAATTTTGCAGTGTCTTGTACATAATGTATATTTTTGTAAATAGTCTTTTGGATTTTGTTTTCTTATTTTTGTGTTTTGTATAGTTTGTTGTTTTGTGAGTTTGTTAGTTAGTTATTTTGTTGATGTGTTAATTTGTGATGTTGTTGATGTTTTGTTGTTTTGTTGTTAAGTGTTGTCACATTTTGTTGTGTTTTGTTGAGTACAATGATAAATTGACTTTGCCAGTTTTGGAGCTTCATGATTTTGATGTGTGATTCAAGTTGATATAATTTCGAAGTGGGTTTTTCAAAAGTAAGGTAGTTATGATTGAGACGATGGTCACTTGTTGGTTCTGTTTATGTTTGATCCTGGATTGTATAGGATGAAATTACCTATTTTGAAAACCTGTGAAACCTAGAGAATAAGAAAAATGAGATGTTAGTTTATGTCCTCATGAATGTGAACTAAGATAAGGCAAATATGAAAAATTGGAATTATATTGCAAAAAATCCACAAGTATCACAAATACACTTGCATACACTCGCATTTCATAACATTGCATACATCACCCTTGCATTCCACATTTCACATCCCATAGAAAGATCATTTATCAAATTCAAAAGTTCTAATTGGTTTTAGCAAAAGTCATGTTGCTTTAATCAGGGGCACTTTCACAAAGGCATTTTGTACAAAACTGTAAAAGACAAGGCTTCATGTTTACACACCATAGTTTTCAAATCCCTAAATATTTTTGGTCACTCAACCATTTCTAGTGTGGTAGGAAACTACCAAAAAGCGTGTCATATTTTCTTAGGATCATTGCACAATATACATTAAAAATATCTTGAGATCGAGAACTGATGTTGAAATTATCTGGAACCAAGCACAACTTACACATATTAAAAATATTTTGGGTAAAATGGTCAAAACCATCCTTGGAAGAAAATGTGAGGTGAAAAGGGGCATCCTTGTTGGTCCCATCATGCAACATAGTCCATGAAATTCATTATTACCATAAATACTTGAAATTCTAAAATCAGAGTAGTAAGGATAGGGTCAAATTCTCATCATACTTTGGTTGAGAATCTGATTCCCCAAAGCTTTGAGTCTACTTGCATCATGCACCACTGACTATTGGGTCATAAGGATTCATACTACTTGTCCCTCAGACGGATGGGTAGTCATCCCCAAGATTCAAGCAATATAAAGCCAAAATCATGGACTATGGGGTTAACCTCCACCGGGGCTATAGACGCTTGACTGGCAATGGAGTACGCTCATGTGTGGTGACATGTCTCGTTGAAAAGTGAGACCTATGATCATTCAAATGGGCAGGCTAGCCTTGTGATTCATTCATAATAGGTTTAACCATTTTGGTCAAAATGAGGTAATGAACTCACTTGCACACACACTAGTTCTAGATGATAGTAGGATCATAATTGAGCTCTTGATCTGGTAAAGGAATTCATGGCACACACATTTGGTCCTAAGAGGATTAGACAAGTTTTAGTGTGTTTGTTTATTGTACTAGAATGTTTGAGTCTCTGTAAGACAGGTTGTTCATTTCAATACATTCTTTTAGCTCATATCATATTATTTTCCATATCATCCTATCGGTCATGAAAGGTCAGTTTTAGGGCCCCTGATTAAAGTACGATGACAAGCATGGCCAAAACAAATATTTATATTGAAAATGATCATTAATACATATCACCTGATCCCCACCAACAATACATCATATCCTGCATAAATCATCTCTGATTCCGGTAATTCATATTTGTATTGGTCTATTCTCATTCTCTGGACACTTACTGATGCTTGTAATTCTAATATTTGGATTTTGTGTGTTTTCAGAGTTTGGTTTTTGAGTCCAAAATGTCCAGGTACATTTACCAGCAGAGTCGCCAATGTTGTGACGTCCTTCACAACGACCCCAAAATTGGGGACCCACTTGAAATTTGAAATTTTTTGTCTTCGCTTTTCGCTTTCATCATCTAGTGTCTAGAAGTTGATCTTCAGGTGTTTTGTCTTATAATGGTTTCAATGTTAAATTTTGTATCACAATCCAAGGGTTCCTTCCTGTTCCTGTATGGTCATGTTCGTATGTTATGTTTAGTTATGTCTTGTTTTAAATTAATTAAATTATAAAGTTTTATAACTTTATAATTTAATATATTTAAAATTGTTCATTGTTTTAAATTAATTAAATTATAAAGTTTTATAACTTTATAATTTAATATAGTTAGAATGGTTATGTTTTAAATAAATAAATTAAATTATAAAGTTTTATAACTTTATAATTTAATAATTATTATTTTTTATTTTTTATATTTAAGAAGGTTATTTTATAAATGTTTTATATTCTAATTAATATTTGTTTTGTGGGCAGGATTATTAAAGGTTAATATTTGAAAAGGCTTTATTGATATTAGGGTTTCAAGAATTCATTTTTAAAACTGACGAAACGGAGCAAATTAATCAAGAGGAACAAATTTCTCAAGTTATAAATGGAGAATTAGAAACCAAAGAGAGGGTCAGATAGGTTGGAGAAAAAGAGGAAATATTGAAAGGAGCCAAATAGAAGACCAAGTTGTAGAGGAAGCTACATTTGCACACGAATACAGAGACTTTGTTGGATTCATTGTAAGATCTAATATTTTATATCAAATTCAATTTTTATTGAAAGCAAGCACTATTGTGGTGTTTTTAATTTATAAGTTGATTGATATAATTTTTTTAATTAAAATTTCCATAGAAGATAGCACCAAATTTGTGGTAGGATTGTGTAAAATCTGGTCTACCTGAGTTTGGTTTTCAAAGTTGTGTTTTTCTATGTTGTAGCAAGTTTGTCCGAACGTTTTATTCAAATTTGTTTCTTTACCCTAAGACCTTTTTAATTTATTTGAGACATGAAGATTTAAGATAAAACCTAGTTTATTTTATAAAAGATTTAAATTTTACAACTAGGTTAAAGTTTGAATTTATCACTCAAATATTTAATTCTATAAATATTTTGGGTGAATAAATTTCACAGAGGAGGGAATCAATGAACTTTTGATTTTAAATTTCATAAAGTTTATAAAGTTCATTGAATTTGTTTTATTAAAACCCTAAGTTGAATTTCAAAGATTCAGATTTATAGAAAGGGTTGTAAAATTTATTTAGGTCAAATATTTAAGTTAATAAATATTTGACAAATAAATTTCAGAGACAGAGAAGGATTATATGGATTATTGATTTTAATATCATAAAATTTTAAAATCCATAATTTGAGATTTATTTATGTTTCTGGAAGTTTGATTTATTAAAATTTTCAATCTCAAATCATAAAGTCCAAAGTACTATTGAAAGGATTAAATTTATTTACTTCAAATATTTAGTTTAATGAATATTTGAAAATAAATAAACATCACATTAAGGAAGATTACGTGAATTCTAATTTTCATATTATAAAGTACAAAACTTTATAATTAGAATTCATACATATTAATTATTTATATTTATTTATTTCAAATATTTGAATTAATAAATATTTGTTTTAAAAGGTTATATGAATTCTAATTTTTATATTATAAAGTACAAAAATTTATAATTAGAATTCATACACATTAATTATTCATATTCTATGAAAAGAAGCAAGGATTATAAAGCTTAGAATATTCTAAAGACCCAAACATAGGGATTATAAAGTGTTTCACATTTTATAATTAGGGTTTTTATTTTATTCATCATTTATTAGATCTGATTTTAAGCTTCATTCATGAAATAAATGCAAGTTTTGAATTAAAATGCTTTAAAACATTCATGCAAGTTTAATATAAGGTTAAAAGCATTTTTAATCAAAGTTCATATTTTAAAATAGATTTGCATTCTCAAATATTAGCTTTAAAAGGTAAGTTTATTCATTTTGAGAAAGTAAATTATACTGATGAAAATGCAAGTAATGATTTCAAGATCAAAATATTTATTATACTAGGCCCCTTGTTAACAGTTGATTGTTAATCCCTGAGATGTTCTATGCACTTAATTGACATAAATTCATAACGTGTTACGTAAAAGAACCTTGGAGAAACATATTTTCTTTGCAAGAGAGGATTACGATCCTAATTGTCGGGTGATATTTGTAATCGGACAAAATCACACCTCAACAGAATGCTTGGGCTATCCCAAATATCTCTATGTATTCTAGTGATATTACCATTTTTTTGGTGCAATACATTATATCCACTTCTTGTTGTGTATTCTCCTTAACTATTCAACTCCCAAATCAATTTATCCTTGGCTCCCCTCAAAATAATCACAATTTTTATCTTTCTACTCAATTTCCTCCTAGAATTAATGTCTTGTATACTTGTAAATTTTTTTTTTTCCATTTGTATCTTCCTTCCCTATCATTGTATAGAATGTTTGAAATCCTACCACCATATTTGTCTTGAAGAAATCTAATCCAAGGTTTCCAGATTGGATCTAAATTGAGTGGTTTTTTATCACACCAAGTATCCATCCAAATAGAAAATTTTCTCCAATTTTCACCACCCATATTAAACCTTTAATCATTAGATCAATAGATTTTTTTAAATCATTCCAAATACCAGAACCTTTTGGTAGAGAGAATGCAATAAATATTAAACTTGGGTCATTGGGCTCAACATACTTAAAATAATTCTTGCCCATTGTCTTTGACTCTATTTATACAATCTCCATATTATTTTCCCCCTAAGAGCTAAGTTTACATCTGTAAGAACTCTTAAACCAAAACCTCCCCTAGTTTTGTCATCACACACCTTGATCCATTTCACCAAAATAAATTTCCTTTTATCATGTAAACCTAACCATAAAATCATTGCATAATATAGATTAATTTTTTTCAACTGATTTTGGTATAGTATACAATGGCATATAATATGTTGGAATGGCCTGTAAGATTGACTTAATTAACTACACTCTTCATGTTAATGATTAATATCTACCTTTCCAAGTTGGTAGTTTATTTTGAACTTTACTAATAACTAGATTCCATAATTCTATTCTCATTCTCCCCTCAAATAAAGGCATCCCTAGATAAATTGTTAGCAAGTTTGCCTCTTCCATTTAAAGTAACCTGTAAATTCTTGCTTTGATATTAGCTGGAGTGTTAAGGAAGTAAATTTTGGATTTTGTTCTATTAAATTTTTGCCATGATGCTCTTTTATATTCCTTTAAAAATTTATTCAAAGCTTTGGCCTAGGGTTATGCATAAGGGGTTGGACTCAAAATGTACTTGTAAAAAAATATCGAATCCTAATCAAAATCAAGATGAATCATGGCGAATCCTATGAAAATCAAATAAATCATATTCACACCAAAATTTGGAGCATTTGAAGCCCTAAAAAGTAAGGTCATATTTGGGATAAATTTTGACCTATTAAATTACCTTATAACTTCATAAAAATACCACCATTAGATTAGGCTTGAAAAGAGCTTTCCAACGAGTACAAATATACCTATATTTGGATATATATTGTGGTAAATTGACCCTAAGAAAAAATTAGTCCTAAAAATTTTAGGCGAATGGACCGACATTGAGGGTCCTCATATTCACCAATTTCTAATTTTGGAAATCCTAATATTCATCCAAATTACAAATACTCGCCACTATGCATAATATTGCTTTGGCCTCATTTATCCTTTCCCTTCCAAAAAGGTTTGTATCATCTAAAAATTGTTGATGGGTGGTGTTTTTATGTTATTACTAACCTTAAGTCCACTTATAAGCCCATATTTGTTAGCCTTCTTTAAGTTCCTACTAAAAACCTTTGCCATGATAATGAACAAATAAGAAGATAGAGAATATCCTTGTCTAAGGCCTCTCTTGGCTTTCAAAGATTTTTTTACTAACCCATTGACCAAAACTGAATAAGAAACTATAGAGAAACAAGCTTTATCCATCTAACCCATTTCTTTCCAAATCCAAACTTTTCTAGAATTACATAAAGAAAATCCCATTTAACCCTATATTAGGCTTTACTCAAATCAAGTTTTAAGATCATTGCTTTCTCTTTTCTTGAAGTTGCTGCATGTATAACTTCATAAGATACTATGATCCCATCCATAATTTTTCTCCCTTTCACAAATCCTCCTTACTCTTCTAAAATAATTTTGTCTAACAATGGCCTTAATTGATTCACCATCACTTTGGAGATAATCTTATATGCCATATTACATAGGCTTATGGATCTAAAAGAATCAAATAATTTAGCATCCTTCTATTTTGGAATTAGGGTAATATATGTTGCATTTATTTTATAAGGTATGTATTTTTTTACCCTAGACTGTTCCACTACCACCATTAAAGACTCCTTCACTATATCCTAATTATGTTGGTAAAAATCTATAAAGAGACCATTTGGACCTGAGGATTTATCCTTATTAAAATAGAAAAGAGATAAATGAACTTCTTCTAGAGTAATAGGCTCCATTAGTTTCCTATTGTATTCATTTATTATAATAGAAGGTACATCTTGAAGAAGTTTATCATTAAGAACTCCAGCCTCCTCTGGTCCTAGAATATTTTGATAAAAATAATTTACCTCTTTTCTAATTTCACTCTGATCTTCAATCCAAACCCCTTCTATTGATTTAATTCTACTAATTCTAAGTGTAGACACAAAAAATTGACCCACTTTAGTGGGAAATCTTCCTAGAGCCCTTTGGGAGGCCCCTTAGACTTGCCTAAGGCAAGGGTAAGGCTTCTTCCCCCCTGTTTTACCTATTTTCTCTCTCTATGCGAAATCACGCTCGCCCTTGATGGGGTGCGACTTTGCATAGGAAAAATCGTGATCGACCTTATCGGGGCATGATTTTGCATTTTTAGGGTTTCTTCCAAGGAAACCCTAATTTTTGGGTTTGGCATGTTTTACATCGGTCCTCCTTGGTTTTCCCACCTTTCTCACCTTCAAATCTGCTATATAAGGAGGGTTTGAATTCACTTTTCACACATGACACACAATTTACATTACACGGATTATTGATGATTTATTTCTCGCTAACATTTGATTTCTTGTAAAGTGTTCTTATTCAGTCTACATCCTTCTTTTTCATTCGCAAGCTAATTAACTTTGGAGTGTGAAGTCTGATTGGTTTTCTGCTGCATTGGATTTTTGATTGCTTCTGCTCACTCTTGGTGGATTGGTGTTGAAGCCCTAAGGAGAGATCAACCATTCGGGAGGTCTCAAACCTTTTGCTTACTTCCTTACACTCTACCAGGTGAAAGTGCTCTGTTGCATACTTGTTTTCATTCATTGCATCTTAGGTTTATTGTTTCACTTTAGTCTGAGATGTTTCATCTCACTTTGGTGAAATCATGCCCGCGTATAGGGTACGGTTCTACCTGTGCGTTATCGCACTTACCTATTATGGGGTGTGACTTCACCTGAGTAAAATCTAGGGGTAATCTACTATCCCAAATTTCACCATTGCATTCTAGGCTGCATTTAGAGCTTGATGCTACATTCTATTTTGTGGTTCCATCATTCTATTATGTTGTGTTGTATTATGTTTGTTTTCTTCCAAAGGTCAATTTTTACTTTTATTTATCAAAGGTCAGCTAAAAGGACCTAGGGGGCTTGACTTCTACACCTCCAAGCACTGTTATATAATGGCCTAAGTAGGCCCCCTAACACTAATCATATTTTTCAAGTGTTTATCAAGTTGTCTTGCAGGAACAAGAATTATTGATAGCTTTGGACAAAGGGATAAAAGCAAGGATAAATCATCGGATAAGCTAAGTATTCTGATTAGTCTTTAGGTTGTTTGTTGAGTGCTTTATATTTCTATTGTAAACCCTAGATCTGATTTTATAGAAATATATTTAATTAAGTTCTAGGCATTTGAAAGATAAACAACATATAGTGTGCACTTAGGGTTAATTCTGTTTGTGCATCTCTTCTTGAGCCCTTGCTTAAAGGTTGTTTGTTTAGAAACCCTAGGGTTAGAAAAGCATTCAAAGGAAAGAATCATTCTAGGGTTTAGCTCTTGTATTCTTGCATTATGTATTTCTGCATTGTCCTTTATATTTTATAGCATAGATCTAGAAAGGCCAAATCTAGGTGTTTATCTTGAATCTCATACATCAAACATTCTTGAAAACCAGAGGACTTGGAGTGAGTCCTTAAACCATTCCTGGTGAACCCTTCCCCCCTAGCACCAAGTGTAGAGAACAACATACCCCCATGGTTCACCCCAAAGGCTTCTCTCTTATGGATCCAACTTTTAGGAATTGTACATGGTAGGGCAGTTTTCCCCCTCTACATATTTGGTGAACCCGATGTGAACACCTCCTTTCTTTTAAAATTTTTTAAACAAGATCATTAAATTTTTTTGTGTGGTTGAAAACCTTAATAATAATTTTAAAAATATTTTTGTTTCTATTGTTAGCATTCTCTTCTATCCTTTCACTTTTCTAATGGCTCCTTTCCTTAGAAGTCAGTGAAAGCAACTTGGATCTGATTATGTTCCTCCTGAAGATGATCATATTGATAGAGAGGATCCTAACATAGATCTAGAAGAACAAGATAATATGGAAATTGAAATGAATTTTGATCCTTATGAAGGCCCTAATGGTGGGTTTGTCTTTTCATCATTTGAGCACATTTGGGGTTTTATGAAAGCTAATAGGGATAAGATATTGGAGGGTATGGAGCGAGAAGCTCATCTCGAAAGAGGTGAAACTCCTCCACCTCCTCCTCCAATAAGCTCCCCTATGCTTGACCAAAATAACCCCTTGCCTAAATCAATGCATCCTAACAATTTGAACCAAGTTGTTGACACTACTACAACCACCAACATTGGAAGGAATCTGCAAGCTCCTCCAATTAGTAGTGTTACTCAAAAGTGTTTTCAATTTCTTCCTCAATCTTCTAATATCAACACTTTTGCTTCTATTCTACCAAATGTTAGTTGTCCATTTTCACAAGGTGCCACATATAACAATAGTATCCATACCTCCAACCTGAATCAAGCATTGGTTCCTCAACACACATATGGGAATCTGGGAACAATGCATAACAATAATCCAAAAGTGCAAAATTTGGAAAATATGGTAAAGCAATTGGTTTCAAAAGTTGAGATGATTCAACCTTCAAGTTTTACTTACAATTATAAGGAAATGTGTAATCAGCCATTGGATCCTATTGTTGTTGCTAGGCCTTATCCTAAGCATTTTCCTATGCTAGTTTTACCTATTTATAAGGGTACAAAAGATCCAATAGAGCACCTAAGAAGATTTAGAACAACTTGCCATGATCTCATTTATGATGACATGTTGTTACTTAAAACATTTCCTAAGAGCCTTGGTGGCATGGCATTAGAGTGGTATTATCGATTACCCAATTATTCCTTGAAGAACTTTGAAGAAACAACAAAATTATTTGTTCAACAATTTGGTGCTTACATTGAAAAGGAAATAACAATGAAAGATGTGTATAGTTTAAAATAAAGTAAAGAGGAAATATTTTTAGAATTCTTGGCTCATTGGAGAAGTTTAGTTGGACGTTTGAGATATACTTTACCTCCAAAGGATATGCTTGAGATATTTATTGGTAATTTACAAGAACAATTATCTTATGCATTAGAGACTACTACTATTACATATTTTGATCAAGCAATTGATTTAGAAAGAAAAGTAGAATATACCCTTATCAGAAGAGGCCAACTCAAAGTCAGAGAAGAGAAACCTACTAAGTCTCAACATAAGAACAAGCACATAGGAGGTGATAGTGGAATGGATAGTAGGCATGTTAATAATGTTACTAACAACCTACAAAATATAGTACTTCAAAAACCTCCACAAAGAAATTTTACAAGGCTTAATATGTCTATGGAAGCAAATTTGAAATAACTTTTAGAAGCCAAAGCAATTGAGTTACCTCCCATAAGACAACCAGATACTACAACTCATTGGTATAAGGTAGGTCAACATTATGCATATCATAGAGTGGAAGGTCATTGGACAAATTCTTGTAAGAAGTTGAAACATGTGGTTCAAGATTTGATTGATGTAGGACGTATTGACTTAGGTAATTCTCAGACAATGAATAATCAAGTACCTACCCAACAAACTATGACTACCAATCAAGATATGGGAATATTTAAAGATCCATTGCCAAAACATAATCAACAAGTAGAAAATTAGGTAGCTCATCAGAATGAGCCTCCTCCCTATGGTAATATGGTTGGCATGGTTGGGGTAACTACAAGAAGATAAGCTCAGACTCAACATCCTCAACAAGGATAGAATTTTGTATTACAATCCTGGTTCAATTTTAAAGAATAATCAGAGAAAAGTTTTAGATACAGGGACTCCACCTATTGTATTGAGACCACAACCTAAGGTTTCATTTGATCTCCAAAAGTAGTTAGCTAGTACTCCAGCAAAGATATCAGTTTTAGAAATCCTACAAACTTCTCCCAACCATAGAGATGCTTTGATGGAATTTCTAAAGCAACAATTGGTTCCCTCAGATATTTCTCCCAATGCTATAGTTGATGTCGTAGGTTCTCTTGGGATACATCAAATCTCATTCTTGGATGATGATAAACCTTCCTCAAACTTACAAGAATATTCTTCACTTTACATCACTGCACTTATTGGGGATACCTTTATTAAGAGAATTTTGATTGATAATGGTTCTTCCCTCAATTTGTGTACATATCAATTCTTTCAAAAATTTGGATTAAAAGAGGAAGATTTAACAAAATATGATATCATTATAAAAGCTTTCAACAATGAGTCCCAAGAAGCCTATGGTGTCATATCTCTTCCCCTTAAGGTTGGGCCTAAAATATTAGATACTTTATTTTATGTGGTACATTGTCTTGCATATTTTAATCTTCTTCTTGGATGACCTTGGATTCATGCAATGAAGGTTATCCCTTCTACTCTTCATCAATACCTTAAGTTTGAATTCAAAAACCAAGTTATCACCATTTTGAGTGACCCTCGACCATTTGAGTTTTGTTCAAATGTAGAGCAAGCTCGATCTGAGTTTAACTTGTGTCCTATTTCTTCAATGGTTTCTCCATGTTCCTCATCTCATATATCAGAACAATTTCAAAATTTAAAAATGAGTGAGGAACACATCTCGAATCTCTCATCTCAGGATCATGATAATCAGTTTCTTCAAGAACCTCTTCTAGATCTAGCCAAGCTACCACCATCACCAAGAACCATGGGTTTACCCCATAAGAAAGGTGATGTTGTACACATTGGCATGTGTACCTTTGTCTTCGTAGGAACTACCTTCAAAGAAAAGATATGTGGTAGCAACCCCTCTCCCATTGAGCATTCTTTTGCTCATTGTTACCTTTCCAATGATTACCCACTTCCTAAATAGATCCTATCTAGTATGGGATATGTAGGTAAAGGTTTGGGGCCACAACAGAAGGGCATTCAAGAGCCTTTGGATGTCGAGATCTAGCTTGGGAGATGTGGCATAGGTTTTATACCTAGTAAAGACCAACCTTTACCATTTGACAATGATGATCATCTTATGACTTATGCTGAATATATGGATTATCAAAAGTCAGGAGTGGGTGATGAGGATGATGGTCCCCCTTATTCTTATGATATCTTGTTTTGCAATATGATTGATTTTGTATGTTCTAAAAGTAAGCCTTCTATTCTAGAGATAGATCCTGCTTGGTTGTCTCATAATGATATTTATATTAAAAAGAATGGTTTTGTTCACAAGTGTATTGATTATCGTGCCATGGCTATCAGAGAAAGAGCCATGAAGGAGGTTCTCCATGATTTTCATCATCGATATGACTTACTTTTTGGGGATTTATTTGAGAAAATAGTTCATGGTACACTTGTGTCTTATCCTAAGAAAGGTGACACACTTAGATTTTGTGTTAACTTTCATTCTGCTTGCTTAAACTAATCAATTAAATTAATTAATAATAAATAATAAAAAAAAATAAAAATTGCATCAAATCAATTAATTATCATTTAGCTATGCATTTGCATTTTTATTGCATCCATCTGCTTGTTCATACTACATTGTTGCTTGTCATCCTTTTGCATTGCTTTCCTGACATTTAACACAACTTGCATGCTTGAATGTCATATTTTGCATGATTGCTTGTTCATGATTGCTTGATCATATAGATTTTTTGGGATCTTGTGACAATGGCATGTGATGATACCTAGTTAGGTCATAGCTCACATGCATTGCACTCTCTCTAGGGTTCTGATGCCTAGTAAGATCCCCACCTAGGGTTTTCTTCTTCAGTCTTCTTTCTTGCTTTTATCTACTTCTTCAAGTTCTATCTTCCTTGGTCTTGGAAGTAGTGAGAGTATCTCTTAGATCAAGGATGATAGTTTGTTAATATTTCCTTATCACTTTTTCATTGCCTTCCTTTTTCTTCTTTGTCTTCCTTTGCTTTTGACAAGGAGATATGTATGCTTTATTTCTTTATCTTTTTCAAAGTTGTCTTCTCTGCACATTTGCACACACTCACTATATTGTGCTCAACTTTAAACTCCTATCGGGGGTAGCACTCACCTAATATATTTTATCCTTATATATTACACCCCACATGGGATAATTATACATCCTAGTGGGTATCTTATCGGATATGATCTTCTATCGGGTTATACTCCCTTTTGACTCAGCGGGCTCAACACCCCATTACAGGATAAGCTCCTTGGCCATTTTTAGTAGGCCTCAACATACATCCTAGTGGGTAATCACCCCATAATAGTCAATTAGTGAGCAACCATCCATAGTGGGTCAGACTCCAACACCTCATCCTTTACGATGAGTACTATACCCATAGTGGGTTTAGCTCCCTCTTTTTTGGTATGATTCATAGTATTTAATCACATTGGTCCCTTGTGACCTATGTTGATTTCAATACTATGTTTCACCTATCCTTATCTATTTTAGATGGTTGACCTTTGGATATTCTTCTTCTTCTTTGTCTTCTTATTTCTTCTTCTTCTCTTCTCTTCTTCTTCTTCTTCTATTTGTTGGTTTTCTTTCTTGTTTTGTCTTGTGTTTTATTTTCTTCCTTCCATCCATTCCATCCATGCATTTCATATAGTCTTGCATTAAGATAGATTGCATGCATAAAATATTAAAATTAAAGAACATCTAAATTAAATCAAATCACATGCACACAATCACACAAAAATATATAAAAAGTAACTATGTATTACTCGATGAGAAAAGAGAGATACATTAGTGTCTAGTTGGTGTACCATAGTCTAGTCCTAGTACACTCAACCAATCCCAAGGATGCATACCACAATCAAAACTAGCATGTCATCCCGATCCCTAGCCCTAGCTCTGAGAGCCTATCTCCTCTACTCTACCCAGAGGAGGAGGTGGTCCAGGCAACCGCATACCCATGGACGGTGAAGCCGAGAATATCCATGATCGAGACCGTGACCTACTAGTTGATTGGAGGGATGGAGGGAGTGCTACTCTCTACCCCTCTAGTACTACCTGGTAGTACATAGTCTCGTAAAACATAGCCCATTGAATGGCCACCTCCAGCCTCTCCCCTACCCTCTATAGCTCTACCTATAGAAGGTGGACTCCATCGCTAGCCTAGCTACTCCCGATGATAGCCATCCCCTCTACTCAAGCCCTCTAGCACTCTATATCTAGATGACTCACCTCCCCTCAGAGATGATCAACCTCTGCTCGAGCCACATCCCTCTCCATCTATATGGTACTCAATAAGCCCCATAATCCCTCAATCCTCTTGGACCTATCCTCCTAGAGTAGGTCCACCTATCTCTATAGAGTCACCACCTAAGCTCATAGCACCTCTACCTCCTCCCTCAGATCCCCTCATCCCAAGGCCTAGCCTCAATCAACTACTACTAATGTGGAGGTCTCTCTCGATCCTCCACCTGGTAGTACCCTAACCTCTATGGGGGTAACTCTAGATGCCCCTACCTCCATGGTCCCTATAGCATTGGTGTCCTCCATCACCAGCTCAATCTAAACCTGAGCCTACCTTTGACTCAAAGTTGTTAGGCCCTACTATGCCCTCTCTATGGCTCTATGAGCTACCTCCTAAAAATCTCACTACAGGCCTAGGCCCATCACCTAGAACCTCTATATCAAAATAGGTAAGGAGACCCTCTAAGGCATAACTCCTCTATACCACCACCTATAGCCGAAGGCCACTCCTATGTCATCCACCCTCGGATCCATGTAAGGAGGATCATCCAAGTCCTCCTCTACCCACCTAGCCAAGTTAGGTCTACCTCCCACCCCTAATAGGTCTCAATAGACTCTTTAGTACCAATAATCCCCCAGGTCCAAGATTCCCTACAAGATCCCAAACTACCTCAGGACTCGATCAAACAGAAAGACCTTTAGCTCCCCTCTCTCCATAGTCAGCCACCTGATCCTCCTAATCCTAGCTAACTCTATCCTATCCTTAGCCCAACTTAGGTGTAGATGCTAGGGTCACCATATAATCTTGGCCTCCCTCAGCTCATATACTACCCACCTCACTAGTGGTAGGTGCCCGATGTAGGTCCTCACAACCCTCTCTAGGGATCTAGACCATCTATATGTTATTGGTCACTCCGAGGTGGGCAATGGTCCTAGTAGTGCATCCGATCTCTACATCGCTATGTGCTCCCAACTCCATACCTAGAGCAAAATCATGCACACTAATCATGTATATCACTTGTACATGATATTGTACAATATCCTATACAAGCGGGCCAACACATATGGACCCCATGCAAACCAAACTCCCTGGTGTCGCATGTCTACCACTACACCTACCATCATCCATGGAAGATGTCACCTAGTATGGCACATCAACTATCCCACCACCACCCCATAGAGCATGGTCATCAATGGGTCCACCCCATATCGCCCCACCAAGTCATCTACGACAATGGTGCTCTCTCGCACCTAGTGGGTCCAACCTCCTAAAAATTATTGTAAGGTCATTGGCCTCCCTCGTACTCTATAAACTATTATCCCTCTGATAGGGATATGCAAGATGTACCACACATCCTCTAGTGTGATGGTCATCTCTCCTATGGGTAACCGAAAGGTGGATGACTCCGGGTACCATCTCTCCACCAATGCTATCAGTAGAGCCCTGTCTACCTCTACTCAAGGCAACCTCACCAGGTGGTCTAGCCCCACCACCTCTAGTGTGTCCCTCTCCACTTGTTCGAGTGCCTCTAGCTCCACCTCTAGGGATGGCTCTCCACTCATGGCTCTCAAGTACCCTAAGCTACAATAACAACAAAAATAAAAATATTCCATTAGTTAAATTAATCAAAAAAATTAATCTAATAAATAAATCAATTAATTAAAATTAATTGCATTAAAATAAATTTTTTCTAAGTTTGTTTGCTAAGGTCACATTTTGCATCTTCAAATTTAGCTTGCTTGCTTGCATATTTCCTTCTTTTTCTTCCTTCTCTTTCTTTCTTTCTTTCTTATTTTTTCTTTCTTTTTGCCTTTTCGATGAAATCGTGCCTAGTTTTCTAGGGTCATAATTTTATTGAAGCGAGATCATACCCCACTTTCATGAGGTATGATCTCATGAAATTGTACCTGGTCCTATTCTCTAGGTATGATTTCACCACTGCCACCCAAGGTAAAATCATGATCTAGGCCATGAAATCACACCTGGGTTGTACATGGTAAAACCATCAATTTTGGTGGAAAACCACTTAAAAATGCAAAAAAAATTGAACAAAATTGAAATGCAAGTGTGGTTTTTGATCCTACCTATGCTCGCTCCACTTTCATGTTGGCCTCACCCCTCACGATCATTGAATGGTGCATCGGTAGTACCATATCCCCTTTTTCTCCAGAGCTCTTTTCTTCTCTCTTGCACGGTAAAAATGAATTAGGGTTTTACCCCCTTTTTCACTTTTATCCCTATTTTTGCATGTTTTTTTCTCTCTTTTATTTATTTTTTTCACTTCTTCTGAGTCTATCTTTTCGAGTTTTCATGAGGGATTTGTTCCTCATAAAACTCGAGGGGGCACCCTGGCCTTAGAGGTATTAATGTCCCTAATGCCTCGATTTGCGTGTAAAACATGAAAGTGTTTGGAATAACACCATTTTTGCACCATCCCTTTCTTCTAAACCAGCCACCCTATTTTTGCTTTTTGCCCTTTTGTTTGTGAGTGTTTACATATTTTCTTTGACACATTTATTAGGCCATAAATGCGTCAAAGAGGGGGAAAAATGTAGACACAGAAAATTGACCCACTTTAGTGGGCAATCTTCCTAGAGCCTTCTGGGAGACCCCTTGGACTTGCCTAGGGCAAGGGTAAGGCTTCTTCCCCCTTGTTTTACCTTTTTCTCCTCTCTATGCGAAATCGTGCTCGCCCTTGATGGGGCACGACTTCGCATAGGTGAAATCGCGGTCGGCCTTGATGGGGCATGATTTTGCATTTTTAGGGTTTCTTCCAAGGAAACCCTAATTTTTTGGGTTTGGCATATTTTACATTGGCCCTCCTTGGTTTTCCTACCTTTCTCACCTTCAAATCCGCTATATAAGGAGGGTTTGAATTCAATTTTCACACATCACACAATTACATTACATGGATTATTCATGATTTATTGCTCGCTAACATTTGATTTCTCGCAAAGTGTTCTTATTTGGTTTGCATCCTTCTTTTATTTGCAAGCTAATTAACTTTGGAGTGTGAAGTCTGATTGGTTTTCTGCTACATTGGATTGTTGATTTCTTATGCTCACTCTTGGTGGATTGGTGTTGAAGCCCTAAGGAGAGATCAACCATTCGAGAGGTCTCAAACCTTTCTTCCTACTTCCTTGCACTCTGCCAGGTGAAAGCGCTCTATTGCATACTTGTTTTTATTCACTACATCTTAGGTTTATTATTTCACTTTAGTCTGAGATGTTTCGTCTCACTTCGATGAAATCACGCCCGATCTGCTATGGGTGTGATTCCACCTATGCATTATTGCGCTCACCTATTATGGGGTGTGATTTCACCTGAGTAAAATCTGGGGGTAATATGCTATCCCAAATTTCACCATTGCATTCTAGGCTGCATTTAGAGCTTGATGCTATATTCTATTCTGTGGTTCCATCATTCTATTATGTTGTATTGTATTATGTTTATTTTCTTCCAAAGGTCAATTTCTGCTTTTATTTATCAAATGTCAGCTAAAAGGACCTAGGGGGCTTGACTATTGCACCTCCAAGCACTTTTGTACAGTGGCCTAAGTAGGCCCCCTAATGCTAATCATATTTTTCAAGTGTTTATCAAGTTGTCTTGCAGGAACAAGAATTATTGATAGCTTTGGATAAAGGGATAAAAGCAAGGATAAATCATCGGATAAGCTAAGTGTTCTGATTAGTCTTTAGGCTATTTGTTGAGTGCTTTATATTTTTGTTATAAACCCTAGATCTGATTTTATAGAAATATATTTAATTAAGTTCTAGGTATTTGAAAGATAAACAACATATAGTGTGCACTTAGGGTTAATTTTGTTTGTGCATCTCTTCTTGAGCCCTTGCTTAAAGGTTATCTATTTAGAACCCTAGGTTAGAAAAGCATTCAAAGGAAAGAATCATTCTAGGGTTTAGCTCTTGTATTCCTGCATTCTGTATTTCTGCATTGTCCTTTATCTTTTATAGCATAGATCTAGAAAGGCCAAATCTAGGTGTTTGTCTTGAATCTCATACATCAAACATTCTTGAAAACCAAAGGACTTGGAGTGAGTCCTTAAACCATTCCTGGTGAACCCTTCCCCCTAGCATCGAGTGTAGAGAACAACATACCCCCATGGTTCACCCCAAAGGCTTCTCTCTTGTGGATCCAACTTTTGGGAATTGTATGCGGTAGGGCATTTTTCTCCCTCTACATCTAGATGTTTATCTTTGTACAATAGCCATACTATGAAAAAAAAATGTATTTTTATCTCCTTTTAACCAAGTATGTATTGATTTTAATCTCCAAAATTTCTCTTCCTTACTCAAAATACTATGATATTCACTAAGCAATTCCCTTTACTCCGAGATTGGATTATTATGATCACATTTTTAGAATTTTAAAAATTTATCTTTTAGTTCTTCTTTCTTCTCAAACATATTTCCAAAAGTGTTCTTGTTCCATTCTTTTAATCTAGATGTCATATATTTAATTTTTTTTGGAAGAGCATACAACCCACCATTTCTTGAAGAATTCCACATTTGTGCTATCATATCAACAAATTGAGGATGATCTTCCCACATCTGCTCATATTTAAAATATGAACTTTTTTTGAATTCACTTACCACCATTTTAACTCTTATTGACTAATGATATGAACCAATCCTTGTTAAGGTATTAATTTTAGCACAAGTATAAAACAAATATCTGCAAAGTAGCAAGTGACTAAAGAGGCTATCCAATACCTAGTTTTATGAATGGTTACATAGGAGGTTCTAGAAGGATTCCAACAAGTTAGAATTCTCCTTGCCAGACCTTCAGAATCCATAGCATCCCATTCAAATCTTGCCCATATTATTTTCATAGTTTTTGAAACTTGTTCCTTTGTCATTTTAGTTTCTTAGATACAAAGAATATCAAACTTATTACTTAAACAAAGGTCCTTGATACACCTCTGCTTTGAGGGGGCATTAGCATCCCTTATATTCTATGAGATAATAATCATGTCTCTTTAGGGCTATTGGCCCTGCCTACAAATTACCAATATTATTTTATTGTTTGGTAAAGAGAAGTTCAACCAACTTAGTTTGTGTTCCTTTCTTTATGTGTTCTCTTGCTTCCTTGGATCTTATTTGATAATTTAAGGGTTTTCCTCTTTTTGTCTTGCCTATATCAGGAGTATGTCTTATGATTCTATTCCTCAATATTCTTTTACAATTTTTTTTTTCATTTATCCTCTCTTGGCTCTGCTACATAATATTTTGACTTGTCCTACTCATTTTCTAGTATTTCCTTATTAACAGAAGAGGCATTAATTTCTAAAACTGCATTTTTTTATCAAAATTTTCTTCTAAATGGTGCATGGTACTTCAAGAGAGTCTTTAAAATTTTATGAGACACATTCCTTAGGTTCATCGAGAATGTTCTTCCCTAAATCAGGATCATTATGAATAGACAATTCCTTGCTAATATGTTGAACCTATTGTACTGTGTCCTCTAAGTTTTGATCTACTTTTTCTTCATAGGCTAAAGCGTCAAAAGAGTTGGTATTTCTTCTAATATCCTTTCTTACTAGTCTCCACTATTTGTTTTCTTTCATTTTTTTAGATATATTTTTTGGAAGTTGAAAACCATCTTCATCCATATCCATTTGCAAGTTTCTCTTGTAGTTTTCTACATATGATTATACTAGGCTCTTCTTAGGGCATGATATCTCAATATGTCCCACTTCATGACACCTTATACATCTAAAATATATGTTTTCATAATCTATGGTTTGGGTCCACATCTTATCCTCATATTTAATTTTTTTTTTTTTTTTTGTGGAAAACATCCCAAAAGGGATGCCACTTTCGGGTAAGACCCAAGGAGGCAGGGGTATCCATTCCGCCAAAAACACCCAGGACTCGGACCTGGCCTACCACCTTTGACATACTCAAGGAGCAAACAAACACACAAAACCAAATTAAAAAAAGAAAATAACAACAAAAATAATAAAATAAAATAAAAAACATGCTCCTTGAGTGTGTCAAAACCAAAAGCACAACCAAACACGCACAATAAGATAAAAGAAACCACAACACAAACCACATAGAAAAACACAAGAACCACATAACAAAACACAAACAAGACAAAAACAACAGAACACTACAAAGACATAACCCAAAAAAAACATGAAAAATAAACACAACCAAAACCTAAAAAATAAAATAAATAAAATAAAAATAAAAACAACCAACAACAGACAATAAACAAAAACAAAAAACATAGAAAACACTCACACATAAAAAAATGAAATAACACAAACAAAGAGAAACCCAAGAACAAGAACGAAAAAAACACAAGAACAATAACAAAAAACATAAAAAAAAAAAAAAACAACAAAAACACAAGAACAACAAAAAACAACACAAAGAACACAAAAACAAAACAAAACAAAAGAACCCACCCACCTTAAAAAACTAAAAAAAAAACAAAGAAGACAAAAGAAAAAAAATGAACAAAACAATGACCTATCTAGACCGAAGACTATTAATGCAAGAATCAACAGAGGAAACAAAATAAAGAATAGAATGAGCTAGGGAACTAAAAAAACTGAATGAACCAAAGAGAAACAAAAAAAAAAACAAGAAGAAACTAGGTACCTTCAGAACTCGGAGCCATCCAAAGAAATGATAGAAAGAAGAGCTTCCCTAATTTGAGAAGCCCACCATATAGGAGGGTGGCCATAACAAGTAAGATCACCTTTGTCCAAAGCCCAATTAGCTAAAGCATAAGCACTCTTGTTTTGATCTCTGACCACATGATTGTAATCAACTTTCAAAAATCCCATCTGGATTAACCGAATCTTCTCAATAATTCTTTTTATTCTCCAATCCACCTTATGATTCTTAGAAGGAGTCTTCAAGAGATTAATCATAAGTTGAGAGTCAGACTCAACTAACACCTTTTCCCATCCAACCTTAGTAGCCTCCTGAAGGCCTCTAAGGATACCATACCCCTCAACAAGGTTATTGGAAAGAATACCCAAATTCTCAGCAAAAGTAAAAACCAGGGAGCCATCTGAAAGTCTACCAATTCCTCCCACACTGGCTTTTCCAGGGTTCCCTCTAGAGGCTCCATCGATATTGACTTTTCCAAAATCCTTAGGAGGAGGTTGCCAATTTCTAGTCCTATCCATCTTACTAATACTCACATTCCCTTTAAGTTGGTTGCCCTTAGAAGGTTTAATCTTCAATCTTTGCATCACTTGATCCCATATTTGGTGGGAGTTTTGGGGGTGATTAAGGAGTTGATGGACTGATTCAACTAAGTTGGCTATGGTCTTTTGCCAAATATAGTGAATATCCTTCCTATCTTGATTAAAAATTTGGTTGTTCCTTTCATTCCAAATATTCCAAAGAAGAATGGTAGAACCCATCCAAACTAACTGCCTAATAAAATGATCAACACCCTCTTGATTAGGCCAATCCCTCCAAAGTCTGTTCAAAAGTGAAAAAATTGGACCACTGTAAGCCAAGTAAAGTTGCCATTCTCCTCCATAGCTCAGAGGCTAAAGTACACTCAATAAAAATATGGTTGATATTTTCTACATTCTCTTCACACATTTCACATCTAAAAGGGCCATGAAAACCATGCTTCATAAGTTGCTCACCAATAAGCACCCTACGATGCAATAAAAGCCAATTAAAGAACCTCACCTTAGGCCGAAGCTTTTGAGCCCACAATAGAGAAAAGATGTCAGAAGAATGGTTAGAATTATTATGGCATAAGGTCAAATAACCTTGAGCAACTCGAATACTCACCCTTAGTAGTGTTGTTCCATCCAAAACAATATTTTTCATGGGACCAAGAGAGGGATCTCATATGAAGGATGCCTTGGATATCTTGTCTTTGCCTTTCTGGGATTTGAATAGGCCAGTCCTCAATAGGGATCCAATATCTACCAACCTTTGAATTACCAAGTATGGTACCGATAGTAATTAGCCACCTTTATCCAATTAGCTCGGTGAAGCTCCTCCATCCAAGGCCTCCAATCGGGAAACTGAGTTATCAAAGGCTTGTGACCATCCCAAGAATCTGTCCAAAAATTTGCATGTTGACCATTATGAATGATCCAAAATAATTTTTTCTTTATCAAATCCTCACCAGTCTTAAGAACTGCTAAAATGGGAGAACCTTTGGTAGGAAGTTGATAGCGAACAAGGTCTTCAGGACTTTTGTTCTCAACATATTTAGCACGGAGATTATTGGCCCAAAGAGCATTGGGGTTATGCAACATCCTCCAATATAATTTAGCAGCTAAAGCTTTGTTGTTATTAATTGAAGACCGAAATCCTAACCCCCCTTCACTCTTAGGAAGACATAAAGTATCCCATTTCACCAAGGCCCATTTTCTTTTCTCCTTAGTACCACTCCAAAGGAAACGATGACTGATTTGATCCAATTCTCGAAGAACAACCTTTGGGATATTCAAAATGGAAGAAACATAAATAGGAATAGCTTGAAGGACTGATTTTACCAAGGTGATTCTACCCCCGGAAGAAAGCCACTTGTTGGTCCACTTTCCAATTTTCTTCTTGACTTTGTCCAACAACCAATTCCAATCTTTATTTTTCTGCCTTTGAATATTTATGGGAATACCTAAATAAGTGATTGGAAGAGAGGTCTTCTTATATCTTAATTTATCCAAGACCATGGATTCCTCGTCTAGTAGAGCAGTGAAAGAAAATAACTTTAGATTTGTCTTCATTGATCAACCGCCCAAGTAGCCTTAGAAAAATAGCTAATGATTTGCTTAATATTAGAATCTTCCTTAACTGTAGCTTTACCTAAAAGGGTAGAGTCATCCACAAATTGAAGATGAGAGATAGGTCTAGCTCCATGAGCAATGGTAACTCCCTCAAGGGTTTTGTTTTTCCTCTTTTTGGTTATAGTCCTACCCAAGCATTCAACAAGAATGATGAATAAATAAGGGGATAGCGGGTCACCTTGCCTAATACCTCTGGAAGCTGGGAAAGACTGAGAAGGCCTGCCATTGATAAGAACTAAGTAGGAAACTAAAGAGATACATCCCATAATCCAATCCATCCAATCCTTAGAGAAACCAAATTGCCTCAAAACTTTGATAAGGAAGTGCCAATCCACTCTGTCATAAGCTTTGGATAAGTCTAACCGGATGAACATAGAAGGAGAATTTTGCATATCCATGGAATGGATGGCTTCCTGAGCAAGAACTATCTCATCTACTATTTGACGTCCTTCCACATATCCCCCTTGCTCTGGGGAAATAATCTTATGCAAAAGAGGCTTCAACCTTTCTGCCATGATTTTAGTAATAATTTTGAGAAGAACATTACATAAAGCAATAGGTCTAAAAGCTGAGATATGATCAACCTCTTGAGCTTTTGGAACAAGAGTAATATAAGTTTTATTGATAACCTTCAAAATTTCTTTGGATTTCCTGGCTTCTTCCACCACCTCTAATAAATCAACATGAAGGATATCCCGAACTCTTGGTAGAACTCAATAGGAAAACCATCAAGACCTGGGGTTTTCCATTTTTGCATTTTAAAAACTACTTGTTGAAGCTCATTGATAGTAACAGAGTAGTCAAAATAGAGTTCTCCTCGAAGTGATAAGAGAAGGGATTGCTTGAAGAACATTTTGTTGAGAAGCCGAGTCAAGAGGAGTAGCAACAAAAAGATTGGAAAAGTAATCAACAACAATAGAGTTCATGCCATCCCAAGTATAAACAACATCTCCAGAATCTGATTTTAAGGAAGAAATAAAGTTGTGAGATCTTCGAGCTAGAAGAGATTTGTGGAAGAAATTTGTGTTTCGATCTCCTTCTTTGAGCCATTGAATTCTAGATTTTTGCTTCCATAAGATTTCTTCTCTTTTTTCCCATTCCTCTAACCGAGTTGTGAGTTTAATTTCATCTCGCACTTCTCTTCTCTCGTGAGGCCATCTAAACGGATTTTCTTATTCAAATTTTCAAGATGAGCAATAACTTCGGATGTATTTTTTTATGAATCATTCCCCAAACTCTTTCCAGTTCCAAGTCTTGAAATCCTTTGGAGTCCTTTAACGTATTGCAAGTGATGCTTTTGGCATTAATAGAACAGCTTAGAAAATGTTTGGAAGGGCATTAATATTACCTTCCTCTACAAGCTTTTCACCTTCTTTTACCATATGATATTGATTGGTCTTGCGACCTACTTTTTGATTAGAATCCATCTTCAATTTTTTTTCCCTGTTTCTTGACTTATTCCAATTGAATCTGAGATGGCTTCTAACCTTGAAGAATGCTCATACACAACCAAAATTTTACTAGATGGTTCAATGGAGTCTATATTGGGACTTGCATTATTTGAAGTTTTGACATTTGAAATATTGTTTTTCTTGTGTAAATTTTCTCCTTTTTTTCTCGTTGAAAACCTTTGATTTGTTGGTTTGTCTCTCGAGTTCTTTCCTTCATATTTAAATTGTGTTTCTAAGATTTTAGTTTCCATTATTTCCTCTTCCTCACTTGGGACATCATTTGTGGAAAGGATTTCAAACATATTAGCAAATGACTTTGATTGATCCTTCATAACTGGTTTTTTCTGAGTGTTCTTCTTCTTAGGTATTTGGAAACCTGTTGAGTTTATATCTTCTTTCTTTTGATCAAGAATTTTATTTGGGCAAGCACTGGCCAAATGACCATATTCATGGCAAATTCTACAATGAAAAGGAATGTTCTCATAGTCCACTACTTGCTCCCAAGTGTCTTCCCCAAATTGTAATGTGATCTTTTTAGGTAGGGGTTTGTCAAAATCCATTAAAACACAAATTCGAGCATAAATAATATGTTCAAAATTTTGAGTACAATCAGCAATCATCATAAAAGTTCCTAAAGAGTTTCCAATTGAAGAAAAAATAGTAGGATTCCAAAATTCAATAGGGAGGCCAAAGAGTCTAACCCACACGGGAGCTATAGAAGGCATCTCTTCTTTGGCTTTAAATTTAGTATGCCAGGGCTTCATGAAAAGCCCCGCCCTTCCAAAAAACCAAGGACCCCCTTGAAAAGTTTTCTCTCTATCTTCATTATTAGCAAATAAAACAAGAAAATAACCATTTGGATAAATAGAGATTTGTAACTCACCTTTAGTTTTCCAGCTTTTTGCAGCCCAGACTTTGAAAGCAGATAGACTCGGACTGAAAACCCACGAACCGACAAATTAGTCCTCTTTTTTCCAAATCTTCAATGCCAGTCCGAATGTTACCCATATCAAGCTTAACAATAGGAGTTCCATCACCGCTTTAAGACATCCCGACTCCATTTTCCTGGGATCAATCTTAGGCATTCTTAGAGGTTTATGAGAAGCCCTAATATTGATATTAGCATTGGGATGAGGCTGTCCACCACGAAGGGCATCCCTAAAATTCATTTTTGGGACTGAGTCTTCAAAATTCTTACCCTTGACAGGGGTTTTCATAGTAGAATTATTTTGTGGGTGCACCTTAGCACCGGATTCACTTGAGATATGAGCCATTTTTTGATCAACTACTTGAAACTTATTTCGTGGTCTCTTTAATCCTTGCCCTAGACATCGTGGAAAGGTATGGTTTTCACTTTTCTTTTGTGCAGCAAATTGGAAGCCGTTGTCACTCAAGTTCACAGTATGATCTGTTGAAAGACAAATTTCTAACCCATCTTGTATCCCCTGCAACATTTCTTGCTAAAATATTGAGCATAAACCACAAAAATATTGGCCGCTAGGGCCCGAAGGCCCTAAAAACCAACCTCTGGAGCTGCTTGCACTCAACCCAGATGAAACCCTCGCATAGCCGCTTGCCAAATATATCGTTCACACATAGGGATGCGCTAGGATCTGTGTTGCTCCAAATGATATGAAAATTGGTGGAGATGTTCTAGGGTTTTTCAGGCATCTACCCTCAAAATTTTAGCTCAATCCGAGTTCGAATGAGTGAGATATGGCCGAAACGAGTTCGGTAGTTTGGGCAGTCCTACGAAAAGCATCTCTACCATTCCTGGAAGTGATAATTTTAGCTCATCCATATTTAAAAATTATTGATTATAGTAACGTTTTACTTATATTAATCATGACCAATATCCGAGCATAAATAGCCAAGAATCTATCTTTCATAGTATCTGAAATATCAAGGAATTCTCCTAGAGTGTTGCCTATTGCCTTGAAGGTATCTATTTCCTAAAATTCAATGGGTAACCTAAACATCCTAACCTAGAATGGTACTAGGGATAGATTTACATTTTCAGGTGAAAAGCCTTCATACCAACGGGTAAGGAAGAGTCCTCTTCCCTTAAACTAAAGATCTCTTTTTAGGATTTTTTTTTTCTTCCCTAGAACAAAAAAGGGCTAGAAAAAACCCTTTGGTAAGAAAGGATAGAATCACTCTTAGATATTTCTAACTCTTATCAATCCATTTTTTCAAGGTTGAAGCCCAGGTCAATACCCATTAAATTTACCAAAAACTGCCCTATATTAGAGCAATGAGGATCTCTCTGAGGTGTGCTCACTAAATTGTACCACTAGATATGATTCTAAGGATTTTACTATAAATCGATCCATGGAAAGGACATTAAAACTCAAAATATATTAAAATTTCTCAAAATATCCTATATCAAATATAATATTTGATAAAAAAATAATAATAATTTGCATGTAAATTTTCTAAGATAAAGAAGTAAAAAAATACTTAGCTGAAAATTTCTGTGTCCATATAGAATGTCTTGCCTCATGAAGTCCTAGCTCTTTGTTGCTTTTCCCATCATCCAAACTCTAGCTAAAAAATATATGCAATTTCATTTTTCGTGACTTGAAAAATCGTCACTATCCTTGTTTTAGATGGTTGACTTCATAGGGTTGTATCTCCCTCAATATTGTTTGAATTCCTTAATACAACCACTCATTTTAAAGCTATTCAAATTCTGCACAAATTGGTCCAAGAATCAACTGAATTGGATAACCCTTTGCAAAACAATGGCTCCTAAAAACTGAGTTGTTATTTTTAAAAAATGCCCTTCTCTTTTCTCTCTTACATACAAATCCACAAAATTATGTATTACCATGTTTCAAAATAATTTGTATATTATAAATATACTACAAATCCTAGAGATTACATGTCAACATGTTCCAAATCAATGTTCTAAAGCCATGTTTGAATCTAGGTGCTAAAGCCACAATATGAAAAACAAATTAACATACTTTTTCAAGGTAAACATATCAAGGAAAATTTGTAATAATCTTATTTTTTTATCAAATTTATAAAAAAATATTATTTGATTTCACAATATATTTCATTATTAGTTACCAAAATCTATTTTATTTCTTATCTACCTATTTTAACACTTCAAAGTAAATGTTGTATCTTGTCCATGATAATACACTATACTCTCCATGGTAGTTATTGCATCTTACACACCTAAATGATATTGTCACGATATAATTTTTTATTTAAAAATTACAAATAACATTTTTTCCCGTAGGATATATAATATAATGTACCACTCCAAAAATTAATGATAATTTTTAAAATTAAATTCATTAATAACATTACAATCATACTAACTTTAATATTACAATGTTGTAAGATAAATTTTTTTATAATTAAATTTAATAGTATAATTTTTTTTCATATATTAGAGGGATTGGTAATTCATTATATTTTTTTATTACGTAAATTCGAATCTTATAAAAAAATATAAATTAATATATTTTAATTAACCTAATAATAAATTAACCAATATTTTGATTTTTTAAAATGATACTAATAAAAACCATATATAACTTATTTAAAAAACAAAAACAAATTAAAAATAAAAAATAAAAAATATGTATATTTAAAGTTTAACCTACAATCCTCATTTATACTTGTATATAAATTTTTAGTTAGTTGCTTTAGGCCCCTCAATTATTAAATCCAAGAGTGACGAGAAATCATACTGGTGCTGAAAATGTGTTTAGACATGTAATTTATTTTAATAGAGGAAGATAATTTCCAAATCTGCTGGTTACAGTCACAAGGAAAACATGTGATGAATGATGTGATTTTCCACTCGATCCTAAAACAGTCCTATTGCTTTCCTCCGGGCTCCATGTGATCTCATCATCTTCTGTGTGAAAATCAATCTTTTCATTTTTTTCTTTTCCTTCCAACCATAAATGAAAATTACGCTCTATCACATCAAAGCTGTCGCCATATTTCTTTTTCTGACAACAATGTTATCTGCCATTCACAATATTCATTTGATGTCACCTAAGGACCGGTGGCAAGTTGGTCACGGTTCGTTATCTTTTGAATCTTGTGGCATAGAATGCATCCCTTCAAAAAGTACAGAAAAGAAAAATTTTCAACTTTAAAGCCAAAACAACGGTAATATGTCTTGTTGGAGTCTGCTGCTGTCCATTTTTATTTTTATTTTCTTAAAAACAAGATTTGTATTTGGTTTTTTTTTTTTCTAAATTATTATTATTTTTTTTTTCTAGAGTTAGAGTAACCAAATTTTGTTATAGCTAAAAAAGATGAGAAGTTAATTCTTCTTGTTCCCCGCAAAGCTTACTTTTAAAGGTTCATTGAAACCTCTTTTCATCAATTGTTTTCTTGTAAGAATTTTCTTATGAATTAATAACTAAATAAAAAATCTGATTTTAGGTCATAAATTTTCTTTTCATCAATTGTTCCCTTGTAAGAACTTTCTTATGAATCAATAACTAAATAAAAACCTGATTTTAGGTCATAAATTAAAAACCTGATTTTAGGTCATAAATTCTGATTCCACTTTTTGTTTTGTTGTGTATTCTCTTAAGCTATTCAACTACTAAAGTATCCTTACTCCCTTAAAATAATCATTATTGTTATCTTTTTATTTAGCTACTTTTTTATATTTATAAAAAAATCTTCTTATATTTTTTAATCCTTATACATAATATTTAAAATCTTACTACTATATTTAGCTTAAATTAATATCATCTATGTACATATTATTTAAAACCTATTACCATATTTATTTTAAATAATATCTATCCATAATTTTAAAATTGGATCACTGTCACTTATTCCTTACAATTGTCATACATTATGCACAGGTGCACATAACTTTGACAAACTTATATTATTTTATATCGTTGCTTTTATTTTCAAAATAAGTCCGTAAATTTTCAAGGTGGCATGTCTTTAGAGGGTGGAAATTAAAGTGGTGCGTTACTTTTCCTTCCAAGGCTTCTTACGCTACACCAGTGCAAGAGCAATAATGGATTCTTTAATATAAGGTAGCATGTTGTTAAAGGGGGATTTATAGTGTTTATGAAATTATAGGTTATATAAATAATTTTATATTATATAAGTTTGCTGTTTTTATAAAATAATTTATGAAAATATTGTTTATTTTAAATTATTTTAGATCACAATTGGATATAGTATAAAATTATTATAATATAGTATAAAATTAAAATATGGTATAAAAAATAAAATAAAATAAATGTTTTTTTAATTTGAAAGAAGTTTTAAAAGGATATCAAAACTTTTTACAAAGCTAATTAAAAATAAAATAAGTAATTCATTTGTGATTACCTTCAATAACTATTAAACTGAAACAACAACACCACCTGCAACAAAGAAGAAAGAATAACACAACTGAAGTACCAAATGAAAAGAAAAAAAAAAAAACAAAGCAGAACAGCAAGAACTCGGGAAGACACTCAACATACAGGGCACTAAACACATAATACCAAGATCTGCTGCCAACACATTTAATGGCACCACAATGGTATCGTTTGCATCAATTGAAAAGTCTGTCATGTTTTTGGTGACCTCAATGCCATAAATGGATTGCCATCTGCACTTCAATAACACCACCGCACAAAGGAAAATAACTAACCTCCACAATCACATCCAACCATCAAGTTTTCCATCAATTTATATGAACACTAAGGTTAAAGGAAAATTATTATAACAAATACACAGATTCTCTTCCAACATCTCTAAAATTGTGGGGATATCTGCAACCTCATTGCCTTCTATGTAAACATGTTGAACAATATTATTGAATTTGGTCATGTATCTTTTATGCCCACTAATGATGTTGCTTACACTTCATGCCAGTATTGATCGATAACTTGTTCATCAAGTCCTGTCCCTTTCAATGATTAAATTGTCAAGGTTTTCAAGGACGAAAAGTCTCATATACAAAACTCTTGCTTTAGCAACATTATTGGATTGAATACCCATTTTTTTGGCATAAGCTAATATTATTTAACTATGCCTTCACCTCCACTTTTTTGTAAATATATGGTGGAATGACATTATAGAGACGATGGGTGAAAAAAATTAAGAAAATAAAAAATAATAAATAAATTTATTTTCAAGTCCCAAATAAATATTTAAAATTTTTATTTTGTTTAAAAAAAATAAAATTAGTTTTTTTTTTTATAACAAAGTTAAATAAAAGTTGTATATAAATATATTTTTTTTAATTTAAAAAAAAAAAATTAAATACCACTATTGCAAGGGTAATTATTATTATATTTTCTTATTTTATTGGTTTGGAGGTAATTTGACAAATCATGTAGGACATAAAAAGAATGATATGAAAATACACTAAGTGAAAATTGTATCTATGATTATGCTAGTAAATAATTTGCATCTCAAGATAGATTGGTTGATATGTTCAAATATCTTCTAATATGTCCCAGGGAGAGAGTGCATCTGTTTGGGCTTTGGCTCTTCTTCGGGAGCTCCAAGGTTCAAACCGTGGCGTGGGTGAGTGTGTGAGGGGGTGGGTGCGTGTTCATAAAAAAAAAATCTCTTCTAATATACAATATTAAATTAAGTATGAAACTTTCAAGGGAGACAATTATCTTTTTATCAAGTTTGGCAAAGAATTTTGAGAATGCTCCAGAAAACTGTCTACCAAATGTCAGATTAGTATTCCTGTGGACATAGTGGAGGTCTATATTATGCATGGTTTGGGTTTGACGGTGTTTGGTCCATGTGCTACTATTTCTTTTAGCATGAGGGGATTCAATAATAGAGTGCAGAGAGAGGGTAGATGGCACCCGCCTCCTAGGGGGTTCTTAAGATTAATACTGATGGGTCTTCAAGAGGTAATCTTGGAAATGCTGGTATTGGTGGAGTGGGATGTGATTGCAGTGGCACGATATGTTTCTTTTTCTCATGTTTTAAAGGAAGACATACCAATAATTATATGGAAGCCCTTGTTATTATTTTTTTCATGTTCTTAAGGTTAGTAGTGATGGGTCTTCAAGAGGTAATCTTGGAAATGCTGGTATTGGTGGAGTGGGATGTGATTGTAGTGGTGCGATATGTTTCTTTTTCTCATGTTTTAAAGGAATACATACCAATAATTATATGGAAGCCCTTGCTATTCTTTATGCATTGGAACAAGGATATGGTTTGGGTTGGCGCAGGATAATTTGTGAATCGGATTCTCAAATTCTCATTAATTTGTTGAATACCTATAATCTTACCAATGTTAATTGGAGGTTGGCTGGGGTGGTTAGGCAGATTCTTCGTTTTCGTTGTCATATGAAGTTCATTGCTTTTACTCATATTCCAATGGAGTGGAATGGTATTGCTGATTGTTTGTCTAAATTGGCCTCTGAAATTCAAGAAGGTTGGGATGTTAGGAAGTGGCATCAGCTTCCTTCAACGTGCTCTCAAACTCTTATAGTTTGCTGAAAGATGATATGCCTCGATGAGATAATTTTGTTGTAATCTGATTCTTGGGTCTTGTATGCTTTTCTGATTTCAATAAAAAATTTATCTTTAAAAAAAATAAAATTAAGTATGAAACTTGATGTGTCATTTAGTACATAGGTATAATGGTATAAATGGACAATAGATGAAAATTGTATTCATATTGTTGATGGATCTATTTACATATCAAAATAGATTTAATAGGAATAGGTTTAGATATTACAAAAATGTACAAGACTAAAGATTAAATTAAACATGGTTGATAAATTTATTATTTTAAGTTTATTTGATAAATTTTCATGTCTTGCTTAAAATATATGGAATTTCAACTAACAACCATGGAGAGGTTAGGGCATTTACATGGATTAAAATTGCAATTGAAAAAGTATGGGAATAAAGCTATCACAAAGAATGGATGTGGAGATTGGATAAAAATACTATTATTGATGATCTTCATTATCTATTATTACAAGCAATCTTTTGGACATGTGAGAATAAATAATTTAGCCAATCATAGTGTTGATATTTGTATTAGTAAAAGTTATATTTTAAAAGTTAATTGGCTCAATGATATTTAAAAAATAGTGTTGAGAAGATTGAAGGAACATGACACGTTGAAGAAGATGAATATATAATATAAAAAAGAAATATATATATATATATATATATATATATATATATATATATATATATATATATATATATATATATATATATATATTCCATGAAACCTTAGATCTAGTAATAAGACATCAAGAAATACTAAAATGGATTCCATGAATCAAAACCCGAAAATCCAATGAAACAACCTCTTAACAAATAAGCCATAGATTTGTATCAAGAAAATACAAGATATTGTATTACCAAGAAGTGGCATCGCATCCATTCTAGGATGTTTTCCACACAAAAAAAAACCACCTAGTGCTTTGAATCTAAAGCAACGGAGAAAAACAACAAAATAATGAAAATGCTACCGGTTAAAAATAAATTTACAAATAAAAATTGTCCAAACTGAAGCATTTGTTGCCTAACATGAAAGGAGAACAAAGGAATCCTGTCATCACAATCAAAAAATCTATCCAAAAAAGCACATAACAGGAGAACCCCTCATGAGAATAATCTGTTTAAGAAAACAACACTATAAATACCGAACAACAAAATCCACAACATAAAAACCATCCATCTGCACAAGAAATTTCATGAAACTCACAAATCCTGCTGGAGCCAACCAAAAACGTTTTAAGAACAATTGCTCTCAAGTACAAGAAAAATGAGATAGCAACATTCTGCACCGCTTCTGAGAGGGATAATGGTAAGATCCCAAAAATATAAGCCTTAGAACCTTGGGATCAAACACACCACCACTGCTGGAACTGGATAAAGAGATCTCTGCAGACCATTGAAGCTAGAAAACCCACCAGAAATGGGGTCAAAAGCCAAAAACCACCATAATATAACAACCCACTTTCACCCCAACTAGTTTGGGTCGGTATTTGGCCCTACCTCCTTGAAACAACTAGATACAACAAGAAATTACGAAATTACCGAACCCAAAAAAAAGCAGTACAAACCAGCCACGAACCCACTATTGGTAGAGAACCCTAGCAAACAGTCATCCAAGCACCATCCAACCAGAGCAGTCAAGCCATAAGAGCTGAAGCCAGCCAAGGGAACACTGTAAGACATCTGCAACCAAACACCATATCAAGCTCACCCCAAAGGGTTTGGGTCGATAGGTGGCCATTTCCTTTCTCTCGAAAGCCAAAAAAAGCATGAAACTACCAAACCCATAAGAAATGCTGCACAATCCAACCAAGTCCCCGAAACTAGCAAACAACCCAAGAAACATAGCCACCCAACACACCCACCAACCAAAGCAAGAGCCATCCAAGGGGTCAAAAACTAGAATTTTTCACTACATTATAACGATCCCAAGATCACCCCTATAATTTTGGGTTAGCATTCAACCCTCTACCCCAGATAAGAGTGATAATGTCAAACCCATAAGAGAGTTGAACATACCAACAACCCTGGTCCTGAACCACAACAGAGAAACTAAGCATGACTAGCCACCAGATCTAGAATAGAAGAAAGGAGGCCTCCCGCTCAAAGCGTGGAATCCGACGTCGGAGTGAAACCCTCAAGGGCCCTTTCTACCAATATTTTGATATTTTGATGAGAATGACCCTAATAAAAACCATATGTAATTTATTAAAAAAAACAATTTGAAAATAAAAAATATAATTTTTCTTACCTCTAATATAAGCAAAAATCAATTGGATCATCCAAACCCCATAAGGGAGATGGAGGTCCAAGGTTCAAATCTCAGGCCTCGCTAGACTGAACGCTTGTCCCTTTCCTGGTGCTTTCAGCGGCATAAAAGGTTTAAAATGATTGTGGCATGATGGTTATAGGGGCGGACTGCACGAAGATCTGTGTGGCGGTTTCTGGGGTGGACAACGCAGAATACTGTGGCGGCCATAAAAAGCTAGACAACCTGCCCGAATTTGTGGTGGCTACCGATTCCACCATGTAAATTCAAAAAAAAAAATACAAGCAAAAATCATATTATTAAGAATTTTCTTTTATATATATAATATTTTATAAATTAAATTAAAATAATAATAATAAAGTGAAGATTCATCTAACCTGCTTAATTATAAAATTAATAAAAAAGCCATCATAATCTCTTATTATATTATTTTGATTAATAGTAGAAGGGGTTTTTAAAAGGTCCCCGAACCTATTACAAGTAGGGTTTTGAAAGGCTCCCAACCTTGGATATAACAAAAGCACCTAGAAGGATTGGGCTAGATTCCATGAACAAGCCCAAAAGACCACGTAGACCATGCCAACTTTACTTGGAGGAAAAAATCTAGGACATAATGAAACAACCTCCCTCCTAGCAAAGGTCGTAAAAATTGAAAACAGATAGTTGGCAACAAAGGATAAATGGGCACCCATAAATACATTTAAATACAAGATTTAAATTTTAAATTTGAAAATCCCACCCATAATACATTTAAATACAAGATTTAAAATTCAAATTTGAAAATCTTGCCCAAAACTACAAACACTTTCAACGAACACAAATTTGAAATTCCTCTCACCGTTGGGGCCATGAATCCTGAATTAGGCCTCCATTACTGAAACCATGAAAGGCCTCAACATTAGAAACCTATGACAAAGACCAAACTATAGATCTGAAATCACCCCCAAATGCTCAAAAAACCATCTCAACCTGACAAAACTGTACCAAAAATACTGAAATAACTTGTTGGAAGTCTTTCTAAACAAGGTCTTTGGAGGCATGCCACCTTTTTTATATCTCAACAAGAAATCCTTTTTTCAGACTATCCCAGGCCTTCTCAATTGGATCTTCCTCCTCTTCAGTATGCAAAAACTCCAAGCAATCTGTTAGAAGGGGTTGAACTCCGTTAGCAATATCAGAGTCAATCTTCCTTTTCCTGCATACTCTATTGCTGAGTCTTCCCACTTTCCTTTGGATCCCTACATCAATACAAGTTTCTTGTGACTTCTGGTCTTCTGACTTGGAAAGCCTATCTCTAGCATGTTCACTGGAATAAGGGTTTCCTCCTAAGATTCGACACTAAGCCCAACTTGAGCATTTTCTTCCTCCTATGGTTCGACACTAAGCCCAACTTGAGCATTTGCATCCCCACTAGCCTCATGGGAGGCATCTTGAGCTGAATAAAGAGGGGAAAACACTTTCTTTTTCATTTTTGTATCCCCTTTTTTGGCACCCACTTGCTCTCCCTGGTCCTCTTGAGGTTCATTGGAGAATCTTGTCTTCAAGGACAAACAGTTTATGATGGCCAACCTTTGCCTTGGAGCTACTCTCGTAAACAATAGACTGGGTCCAAAAACCATGACTGGAAATAAACTCTACTGAGCTTGGGAGACCTTTGTCAATATCAACCATAACACATATTCTAGCAAACATCAAACAAGACTTAAATATCTTATTTTATTAAAATATAATAATTAAAAAATAAATTATTTAAAATTTAAAATATAATATAAATTTTTAATTAGTTGTGTTAGACCCCACAATTATTAAATCCAAGAGTGATAAACAATGATAATGGTCCTGAAAATGTGTTTACAGATGTAATTTATTTTAGTAGAGGAATATTATTTCCAAATCTGCTGGTTACAGTCACAGGGAAAACTTGGAATGAATGATGTGATTTTCCACCCGATCCTACAACGGTCTTATTGCTTTACTGGAGGCTCCATGTGATCTCATCATCTTCTGTGTGAAAATCAATTCTTTCGTTTTTTTTTTTAACTTTTCCTTCCAACCATGAATGAAAATTACTTCATATCACATTAAAGCTGCCACCCAATTTCTTTTTATGAAAGATACTGTGAAACTACAACAGTCTTATCTGCCTTCCACAGTATTCATTTGATGTCAGGTCAGGACCGGTGGCAAGTTGGTCACGGTTGGTCATCTTTTGAATCTTGTGGCAGAACGCATCCCTTCGAAGGTCTCATATTCAGTTTAATTGTCATGATGTTTTAAACTTCGAAGTAAAAATACGGAGCTCAGTTTGCAACTTAAAACTTACTTTCTATGCCTATATATATATATATATATATATATATGAAAAAATTTCAACTTCAAGGAAATATTTTATTATTATTATTTTTATTTTTATTTTTTTTAGTTTTTGGAAAATAAGGGGTTTTACAAACAATTCAATTTAGTTGTTAATACCTACATCAGTTTTTATAAAATGTCTGAATTTTTAATTTCAATTTTGTGTGTGAATACAAATATTTCATAATTCAATATCTTTTTTCTTGATATTTCTCCACCTTTATTATCTATGCATTGATCTTAGTAGAGTGAAGCATATTTGCAACCACACAAATTATAATAAGTAGTTTATACGAGAACATGTTATAAAATTAAACAAAAACATTAAAGTAAATCTTAATTATTATTTGATTGAGGCAGTCAACATTTTCTTGTGAGCTTCACCTAAATTTACTATTTCCTCTAACCTTGGAAAAGATAATTTAATTTCGCTATCCTCAATTAAAACCCCTCTATTGGCCAACCTATCTACACATTTGTTTCCTTCTCTTAACATATATGTAAACTTTATTTTATCCAAAGTCAAACTCTAGAGCAAGGTCTCTTATTTCCACAATTATCTCTTGTATGTTCCATGAGCCTTTGCTTTCCTCAAAATTGCATTTATTACTATCAGAGAATCACCTAAAATCTCTCCACTATTAATTGACCAACTCCACATCTGGTCGTTTCCACTTTATATTATTTACATTCTTTTTGTTTCTTCTGTATACAACATCATAATTCTATTTGATGATTTGACTCCATCCATCAAGGCTCTTTCCTTCCAAAGATTGGGTGAGTTGATAGGGTTGGTTTAGAGTCCTCTATGGCTAAAAAAATCTTTCTTTCATTACCTCTCAACAGCTTTTCTTTCCTTCAAATTTTTTTCTATTTCTTTCTAGCCAAACAATCCAAAGTATTGTATCTTTTGATATATCCCAAATTTTCTGGAAGCCACACTTTTAAAAGTGTTTTGTCGTTACTTTAACCATTCTTCAATTTTGCCATTCATCACCATGCATTTACCAAACATAATAACATATTAAACATCTCTTGCCATAGTTTACAGAATATTGAGCAATGTCCCGAGAGATGGTCTAAACTCTCATCCTTTTTACAAAGAACACATTTTTTTTTATTAGGTAGAAAAAGAGGTTTTGAAAGGGGTTCCAAACCTTTTACAAAGTCCGACAAGAAAAAAGGTCAAGAGTTCATTGCAAAACAACAAAAAGACCAACAGAAGAAATAACCTATTCTTAAAAAATCAACTCAAAATGGATCAAGAAGAAAACAAAGATCAACCACTTTTTGTTTTTGTTTTGAGTAATACTTATTATAAACATCCACCATGGGGATTGAACCCGGGTCACATCATCAATAATGCAAGTGGCGTCCTTGCTCGTAAACCACACTCACGAGGATCAACCACCTTCTTGCAAGCCCTAGGACATTGCTTACAAAAAAACCTCTGTTATAGGAAAAAAAACACATTATGAGGGGTCATGAAACCCCTTTACAAAGAACACATTATGAGAGGCCATGAAAACCCTTTTTCATAATATTATCCCACAATAAAAATTTTCTATAACCTGCTAGTCAAACAAACATTTTGACCTTAGGAATGCATAGGCTATCCCAAATATCTCCACATATTTTTTGGAATATTTCTATTTTATTGGTGCTTTACTTATATCCACTTCTTGTTGTTGTGTATTCTCATAAGCTATTCAACTCCTAAATTTTAAATAATCATTGTTGGTATCTATATGCTCAAATGCCTCCTAGCGTAATGTCTTGAATACTTATAAAAGAATCTTCTTTCCATTTGAATCTTTCTTCCCAATTTTTGTATATTATATTTGAAACTTTATGACCATGCTTGAGGCTGGGGTGATGAGCACTTTGATGGGTGGCGAACCACCTATTTCAAATGGATAAGGTTATGTTTGCGACGGGTCATCTTCTTTAAATCCTTTCTAGTTGTAGAATGTTTATAGTTTGTTGTTGATGGTCATGGTGCCCGTGTGATGCAATTTGTTTTTCTTTATCCACTATTAAGATAAGTTAATGACATTCGAAATATGATTTTTTTCCACCCATCTTTTAACTGTAAAAAACTTTTACTTTTATAATTAAAATCGCCTTTCATTTAAAAAAAACATCCATAATTTCAAAATTAAATCATCATTATGCACATCTCCACAAAACTTTGGACGAACTTTTATTATTTTATATCATTGCTTTTATTTCAAGGTAAGTCCGTAAATATGCAAGGGTGGTTAGAGGGTAGAAATTACAGTGGTGCTTTACTTTTCCTTCAAGGCTTCTTATGCTGTGCACGAGTGCAAGAATATTAATGGATTCCTAAATAAGAGACGGTAGCATGCTTTTAAAGGAGGGCAGAAATCACATTTGTTGAAAGTTAAAGTAAATTAATTTCTAAATATTATAAGTTATACTTTATATGAATAATTTTTATGTTAAGTTTAAATTATTTAATGCTATTGTTTTTATAAATTTTTTTTTATAAAATAGTGTTAATTCAAAATCATACTTTTAAGACATATAAAAGGAGTCCAACTGAGCTCTTAGCCGGAAGCTCTCGTGCAGCTACTAATACAGCTACTACAAAGGGAGTTCTTAGTCAGGAACTTTAGCATCATTTATTGTTTTCAATTAAGCTTTTAACAAGAGTCCAATACCTTTTTTATATTTAAAAAAATAAAATAAAAGATATTTAATTATAATAAAATATAATATAATATTATAATGCTGTTTACTTAAAATTATAATTATAGTAAAATTTTTGAAGAGGATAATTTAATGTTTTGGGTTTTGACTCTCCTTTAAAAGAACATAAGTAAAGGATGAATGTGTATTCATAAAAAATAATCATAACAAAATATAATATAAAACTATAATATTTTTTTAGTTAAAACCATATTAAATTTATAATATAAAATTATAATATTGTTTACTCAACACCATACTCCAGCATATTAAAATATAATATAAAACTATAAAATTAAAATTGTTTGTCATATATAATTATCTAATTATTTTCTAAATATTTAAATTACTCTACCACCTTTTTAATTTCAACCTTAATCCTCGTTTTAAAGATGTGGTGGAATGATGTTATACAAATGACAAGACAAAAAAACTAAAAATAAATAAATAATTAAAAGTAGTCTTTTTATTTCTAAAATTAGTCCATCGACAATAATTAAGTTTTTATTTTTATTTTTAAATAATAATTAACATTAGTACTTCTTAACAATGTTAAATAAAAGTTGTATATAAATATACTTTCTTAATTAAAAAATTATATTTAATTTAATTCATTTCAGGTATTTTATTGGCAAGTTTTCTCAATTTTTGAAAAGAAGGACAGGGTTCAAAGAAAAAATAATATTTAATTTAATCCACATTAGGTACCTTGCTAGCAAGTTCTCTTAATCCTTGAAAGGAGGTCCAGGGTTTAAGCTTGGCAGCATGCGTCGGAGACAAAAAAACCCCAGCTAACCTGAGTGGTATACCCGAATAGAACAGGCCCGTGGAATGGAAAGTCTTGCCCCCAGGGGATATGAGGAACGATTTTCCTTAACATAAGGTTTAATCCACACCAAGAACCTTAATGGCAAGTTCGCGCAATATTTGGAAGGAGGTTCGGGGTTCAAGCCTGGCGGCCTACATCGGATACACAAAAAATCCTCCTCGGCTAGCTTGAAGGGTATATTCGAATGGGAAAGGCCTCGTGAAACGGAAAGTTCAGAGGATATGGGGAACAGTTTTCCTTAACATAAGATAAGGTTTAATGTTAAATAAAAACTGTATTTAATTAAAAAAATTAAATTAAATATATTATCACAAGAGTTAATATTATTATATATTTTATTATTTTATTGATTTGGAAGTAATTTGACAAATCATGCAGGACACAAAAAGAATATATGAAAATAGGTCAAGTTTTGAAGCGAATCTGTGCAGGCCTTGTGAAACGGAAAGTTCAGAGGATATGGGGAATGATTTTCCTTAACATAAGATAAGGTTTAATGTTAAATAAAAGTTGTATTTAATTAAAAAAATTAAATTAAATATATTATCACAAGAGTAAATATTATTATATATTTTATTATTTTATTTATTTGGAAGTAATTTGACAAATCATGCAGGACACAAAAAGAATATATGAAAAGAGGTCAAGTTGTGAAGCGAATCTGTGCAACATTGTGCTACGACGACTAGGTTGTGAAGCATATCTATGCAGACGGGTGTTGTGCTAGGGTTATGGAGGTCACATAACAAATTTGTGTGGATGAACAATAAAAAATTATGGGTGCTATATTAGGGTTGTGGAGGTCAAGTTGTGAAGCGAATCTGTGCAACACTATGCTACGACAACTAGGTTGTGAAGCAGATCTGTGCAGACAGGTGTTGTGCTATGTTGTGAGACAGATTTATGCAGAAGGGTGTTGTGCTATGGTTATGGAGGCCACATAACGGATCTATGTGGACAAAAAATAAAAAATCATGGGTGATGTATTAGGATTGTGGAGGTCAAGTTGTGAAGCGAATTTGTGTAGCACTATTCTACGACAGCTAGGTTGTGAAGCAAATTTGTGTAGACGGGTGTTGTGCTAGGGTTTGGAGGCCACATAACAGATCTGTGTGGATGAACAATAAAAAATTATTAGTGTTGTATTAGATTTGTGGAGGCCAAGTTGTGAAGTGGATCTATGAAGCACTATTCTACAGTAGCTAGGTTGTGAAGCAGATCAATGTAGATTTTTGGGTTTTACAAGAGTGTTGTAGAGGAGGCATATGAGCGTTGCAGAGAAGGTGGATGCTTGATTGGGCAACTTTGATCCCATTGTTGAAGAAGCTAAGTCCGTGAAGGTGGATCTATTTGACTCCCGTGACCCCTCCTTTTTGTTTGAATGGGAGAAGTGGGATCCTGGTAAAATTAGAGGTGGGACTAGTAGAACCTGCAGGTAAGACCCCATCCCCCTAGTGGGCGTTAATGGGGGACCCGAAATCCTCTTTGACATTTCTCCTGTGTTGAACCAGATCCATATCCCCGATAGATTGATTGATAATATCCTAAAATATGGGTTATGGAATCTCGTGGAAACATTCCAAGGTAGGAGGCAAGATATTGATGCTCTAAGGAGATGGGCTTTGGCAAGATGGAGACCTATCGGTTCTCTTGAAATTGTGGCCATCCCAAGAAATTTCTTCCTTATTAGGCTCAACTGTGAGGAGGATTCCAAGCGGATCTTAGAAGGGGGCCCATGGTTTTTTGGTAAATGAGGTTTATTTTTGTGTAAATGGGCCCTAGATTTTAATCCCCTAACATAGAGCATTAATCTTGTCCCACTATGGGTAAAGCTACTAGACTTCCCACTTCATCTCTGGCATGAGAGCATCTTCCAAGCTATTGCTAAGATGATAAGGGATTTGATTTCCTTTAATTAGACTACTAGTTCCAAATCTTGAATGCTCTATGCTAGAATGTGTGTGATGACAGACATCGAGAAGGATCTACCAAGCATTGTTGAGCTATTTTCTAACCTTGGTGTCTAGGTTTAGAACATTGAATATGAAAATAAATCCCAAGTTTACCAAGAATGTGGTAAGGGTCGACACCACAAGAGCTTATACCTCCTGCATCTTAAAGATTTTAGTACTTCAGTGGACCATAAGAAAAATAGTAAGAAGCTCAATGAAAAGTGGGTGCCTAAGTGAAATTCTATTTCTCAAGTTGGGCTCAGTGAGGAATTACAAGAGGAAGCCCTTCTTCCATAAAATATGTTTGATGGAGAGGAGTTGAACAGGGTTCCTATGAAGATAAGGGAAGTGAGCCTAGTAGCAGCGGGGGATATTGTTCAAATTCCTAAATTTGGGGAGAGTGGAGAAGAGGTAAGTCCCTCTAGTCTTATCCTCCAAAATTCCTTTGATTGTATTGACATGGATGATCCAACTCTTCAACAGTTAATGGAAAGCTCTCTAGCCTCTCCAAAACCTGTGTTTGAGAAAGGCTATCTAGGTTTGAAGAACATAAGTCACAAGAAAGCTCGTAATAATGTAGGGGTCGAAAGGAAAGTGAGGAGACCTAGCAAAAAAGCACTCAAGAAAAGGGAGAATGACTCTAAAATTGTAAATGGAGTACAACCCCTTCTAACGAATAGTTTTGAGACTTTGCATCCCAAAGAGAATGAGGTTCTAATCATGGAGACTTGAAACAAATGTGTTCAGGAGTGTGGCATGAAAAAGGATTTATTTCTTTGGGGGTCAAAAAAGGTTTGTAGGCATCCCAATACCTCACTGAGAAGGGCTTCCAACAAGTGATTTTTGGTTGTTTTTGGTTCAGTTGTTTGTTAGGCCAAATGTTGTTGATGTAGATTTGCTCCAGTTTTAGATAGAATTCTTGGCTCTCTAGTTCTCTGAGCACCCCTGGGTTCTAGTGGTGAGGCTTGGTTCCCAGATTCAAGGCTCTAGTGGTGGGCGAGATCTTCAAATTTTGAACTTTGAATTTGAATGCAGCTTTGGATGGGATTTTCAAATTCTAATTTTAAATCTTGAATTTGAATGTTGTTTTGGGTGCCAGTTTCTCCTATGTTGGCCCTTGTTTCAACTGGCTGTTTAACTCTGTCAATCTCTTGTATTTGCTTGATAAAAATCTGTAGCTTATTTTATAGAAGGTTGATTCATTGGATTTTTGGGTTGGATTCGTGGAATCCAGCTCAGTATTTCTTGATATCTTATTATTAAATCTAAGGTTTGGGGGTGCCTTTCAAAATCCTACTTGTAATAGGTTTGGGGACCCTTTAAAAACCCGTATTACTATCAATAAAAAAAGAATATATGAAAATACATTAAGTGAAAATTGCATATTGTTGGTAACTAATTTTCATATCAAGATAGATTGATTGATATGTTGAAATCTCTCCTAACATACAATATTAAATTAAGTATAAAAAATGATGTTCCATTTAGTACATAAGTATAATGGTATAAATTTATATTAGGTAAAAATTGTATCCAATCATGTCACCCCAATCCATATCCACCATTAGCAACTATTCACCTATTGTTTCATAGTTAATCCTTGCATACCTTTAGGTGTTGTAGGGAAATGTGCATTGATGCACCTTCATAGCACCCATCCATCACCCATTTCCTTCATCCTAGGATTCTCAAAAACATAAAAACACACCTAAATATTAAAAAATCTAACAACTTACAAAACAACACAAGACACATTCACCAACTACACATCTAGTTGACATCACAACCACAACACTCACAAAAATGCTAAAACACTTGCATGTTTTTTGCGATACTTTTGGTCTTCTTGGTTAAATTAGTATTACAAAGCTAATGTAAAATCCAAAAATAAACCCAACTATCCCAACAAATACCTTGTACCTATTTTTATTATTTTTTGCCTAATTTCTTATCTTTCACAGATTCATATACATAGATGTGAATCTATGATTCATAGGGATAGGTACAAACCAAATTTCTATAACAAAAAATAGATCCAGTAACACAAAAAACTTTTAGACAGGTACTTTTATTGACCAAAACTTGGATACAACCTAGTTTTACCTCTCCTCCTTCCATCACAGTCCTTAACCAAGGTTAAATCACATAAAAAAGTATACCTAATTATGGATGCTTCCCCTATGATCACTTCTTATTCAACCAATTCATAAAGACATTTGAAGGAAACCACCTCTATCCATTCTCTAAACCCATTTGCTTCTCATACTTCAAGCCTACCTCACATATCACATAGGATGATTTCATCATATGATCATGACCTCAGGTCTTAGGATAATCATGTCACCCCCCATGAGTCCTTATGAGAGTACCACTCTCTCCTTCTTGCATCAATCCATTCCCTATTATTCCTTTACCCTTAAAGGTCCATCTCCCTCACCTCTTCTTCCATCACCCCATTTCCATCTCAAAGAGACTAGTTGGTTGGTATGCTATAATCCCCTTGCCCCTCATTTCCACCTTATGCACCTTACCCATCCTCAAATCCACATCCATATCAATCAGCACATACTCACACTATCATTTATCTCAGTCCCATCCCCATAGCTCCAACCACCCATTCAAAAAATATGCAATAAATATTAGAACTCCTAAACCATATTGAATCGTAATTGCACAACTATTGGTGTCAACCATCCATCTCTAATACATCCATGTAGAGTCCTCTTATGACTCCACATCCACATATACCTACCCTCAATTATGGGGTTATCCACAACATAGAAAAACAATCACCCCCTCACCACCTAGTCAACCTCTCACTCACTAGCAACATTCTTTGTGCCCAACTAGTAATCAAACTCCTCTCTCTAAGCTTGTGTCTCATATTTTTTAATGATTGTATGATGCAGGACACATAGCTCTACTTGAGTTCAAATTGACTGATCCAAATTGACCAAAACTAAGAGGGTACAATGAGCATCAATTTTGCATCTATCATCACTAGTAAGGGCATGACATTAACAACTTTCACATTTTCAAACAACTAGTCCACCATATGATTGATGAGAAGGAAAGACAATAGAATGAACATGTTTGATCTTTCAAAAAAATCTTGATACATCTCTGACTCAATTTATTCAACCGACGCTACCACAACCATAAGCAAACACCTTGGCATCTTCCCCTATACCACAATAAAATTGCCATGTCAATAACCTAACTTCTTACCAAGATGTTAGTTGTACCAATATTGTGACTAGCAATCCATAACCTCTAAGATGATATCCTATAACAACATAGTATTTCTTTTACTTAATTGTAGTGATGATCCATTCTTTCCATGAATCTACTTTTTGGTGCAAAAACAGACACTAGATGAGCGAGGGTGCGCTTAGTGATCCTTGACCAATATTGAATAGCTGCCTAGACTGGGAGAGGTAGGGGTGGTCGATCTTCAGAGAAGGTCGATTCATTTGGTTCTAGCTACCTATGCTGCAAAGAGAAAAAGAGGAAAAGGGAATGAGAAAGAAATCAAAGGGAGGTCATAGCCAGAACTAACAAGGACAAGGTATGGCTACATCAAGACACATGCATTCGACTTCATCAACATAGATAACAATAGACCACCTAACAGATCAGCTTGTCTCATACTCACTTCTTATTTGGTGCAGTTGGCAAGGGCAAATTCCAAAACCAATGGGAGGATGCGTGAAATCTAGATAGCAGTAGAGCGCTCCCACTCGAATGCCTTTAATAAAAATAAAACCCCAATGCCTAGGGATGAATGCAAAATCTAGAACCACCCAACCAGACCCATGAAATCTAGATAGCAAAATTAAGTGAACAAGATCAGATGGCCATCACTAAAATAAACATCCATACTTAAGCAAAAATAGAAGCGAAGATAGATTGAGAGACCAAACAATGATATACTATTATTTACAAGGCGAAGAAGAATTACATATGAATTGTAAAGGCCATAGAGCCACCCTTTGGAATGGCAAGCATTCCACTATTTATAAAATATTTTACAATAAATTCAAATTATAGCATTAATGGTATTAAGTGGGAGAATCTTGATGGAACGATCGAAAGATATGCTATGGCTCTGTTCTAGGAGGAATGGAATTTTTTCGAAGGGATTGGGTGCTTCTATGTCAATCTAGGCCTTTGATTATTCTAACATTCTTTTTGGGTCATAGTTTTACCCTATCCCTTCATGTTATAGGAAAGCTCATAATTGATTACCTTTGAAGTCATGCATTTCAAATTATTTCCTTCATGCCCACCTGTCAAACGTACAGGGTAGCCAAGATCATTAATGCCTTTGGGAATTTCTAGTGCTTCCCTGTTGGTAAATGATGACCTCATTCTTGATGGATATTTGAGTAGAATTCTACATTCAAACTCCTTCCAAATTATTTGCCCTATAGACGGGTAACCTAGTCTAGAATTTTACTGCTACCTTCCAAAAGTTTTTCCTGTTCTTGGGATAGGAGTTTGGGAACAAAGGTTCCCATGCTACTTTCCTATTTTTCCATCTATCTTGGGTGGTGTTTGGGATCCAAGTCTTCCATCCAGAATCCAAGAAGGGATTTGAGGTTTGACTCCAATGCTTTCCCACCTACCTATTTGTTCGTTCTTCTTAATGCTTCAAAATTGGGCACTCTGACTTGTCAACATCTTGTTAAAAAATGAGTGGGTTAAGGGGTGCCAAAATTCACCTAAACTCTTGATGACTCATAGAGGATTTCCATTTGATGGAATAGAAATATTCCAGATATCATTCTTCCTTAATAATTACAAGAAAATAGGAGGACGAATATTAGGATAGAAAGAATAAATTGGGAACAAAGGTAGCGAAGGTATAGCTACTAGATGAAGAGAGGGGAAGAGGGAAGGTACAACAAGGGATTATACAATGGATAATAGGAGCAAAAATAATGCACAATAGGAGAAGAAGAAGCATAGGGAAAGAAAAGTTGAGGAAATAGAAACAAGAACTAGGAGAGAAGAAGGAACTACTACCTAGGATGGCTAGTAGTGACCACCACACAGGAAGAAATGGGGAGAGAGAGAGAAATAGGGCAAAAGGGAAACAAAAGAGAAAGTAGCCCTGGAGATAACCTCTCAAAATAGGCCTCCATTGATATACTCCTTTATGGCTTGAGGTATTTTCAAGAATAGAAAAAATACCAGAGACATTTGTCTATGCTGATATAGCCCTTCTTTCTTACACAATTTAGCAAGAATTTCTTAGCTCATCATAACACATCTTGGAACCTTTTATCACGCTCTTGGAATGTTTGGTTAGTGAATTATCAGAGTTGTCCACAAGGATTTTTATAGAGTGATTTTTTGGGGGTTTTACATTTACTTTGAAAGATTTAGCCTGATGCGTATCTTTACCATACGAGCCAAGGTGTACCTGCTACATCATCTTGCAAGCTTTAAGGAGGGTTGTCCATTTGGCTACGAAGTCACGAGATAAGGAAGTGGAGGAGGATTAAGAATATTTAAGGAAAATATGGTGTCTAGAAATTACCATATTTATTATTAGAAGTAGATCCCCTACAATCCTAGCCTAAGATGATGTCAGCAACTATGCAGCCTTATATGATCCGTACCCTTTATTTATTTGCCAAATTATTTACACAAAATTGTAGTGCTGCTAGCACGCTGCATCATGAGACTTCTCTACCACTTATCTGGTAAACATGCAATGTCCAGATCAAATGACATAAAATTTGAGCTGCTCCTCATGCTCAATTTGACCTTGTCGAGCAGATGTTGTACTTGACTTTAGCAACTCCATATTTTGAAGGCAGACTACTCATGTAGAGGCTACCTTTACTCATTTATCCCATGCTTGGGTTGTCATATTTTTTGGAAGTGGGTACCAGAATCGTACTCCATATGGGTCAACTTGTAATGTTATCCATACTTCATCCTTTTTGGGGTGGGTATCAACCCTTTCGTATTTTGACTACTCTAAGATCTAGGGGCTATTATAAATACTGCAATAGGGGTCATTGTGGTACCACTCATTTGATGTTATCTTACTTAATTTCAATCTAGATTTACTTCTGGGTTTCTTGATAGACTGCATCCCTTGTTGGCTAAGGGATACTTCTTGTTGGAGGACTGGTGTTGTTGTGTCATTACACTATTGCTCTTCAAGAGGAACCTGTTGCTCAGCTTTCCTCTCCTGCAAGGAATAACAAGCCAGGATATTTCCCAACTCAAGAAATGAATAGTTGCTCCTATTGCATGACTTAGGGTAATGATTAACTTCTTGTTGCTGATTGTAAGGGTGTTGCACTTTAGGATATGTAGGGAAGGTATGGGCCATAAGACCCAAATTTTGAACAAAGAATGTCATAGGTAGAAGAGGCTGAAGGAACTCCTATCGGGGAGACTTCATGTTTGAACCAACATACTTTGTGCATGGATTGATTCCTTAAAAACCTAAGGAAAACTCCTCTCTCCTTATTGTTGCATTAGAAGGCCTATATCAGGCTTGAAGGAACAAACATAATATATGTATGCTTGGGCATAAAACGATCTAGATTCATAAGGGATCATCCTACAAGTCTTGGTAAAGCAAAAATTGAAGTCAACCATGGCTTCATTATAGGCCCACTTGATGAATGTAAGTTGTGTGAGTAGGAGGAAGGGATCTGCAGAAGTGTCGAATGCATCAATGAGTGCTTCTACAAGATCATCCCATTTGTTGATGCTTCCATGCTCCAAATTTTTGAACCATAATAGTGCTCTTCCTTTAAGAGAAAAATTAAGGAGCCTAAGCATCACATTTTCAAAAGTGCTACCGTAAATTAAGGAGAGAGAGGCTACATCCTAACAATGTTCATATGCAACACCTTCAATACCATCATAACTAGGGAGTGTTTTGAGTGTAACCTTAGGAATATCTTGTAGTCTTGAGATATTTAAGGGGCATGCATCGTTCTAGCTGGGATATTTTAGGTACATCATTAAAGCATCAGTCCTTCAGAGCCTATGGTTTACTTCACCAGGTTGGAGTCACTAGATAAGCATACTTTCACCACTAGCAAGGTTAGGGTTGTTTATCAAACCATGAATTCTTTGGGAAATAAAAATATTTCAGCACAAATAGGCAACTTATCTCATGACCTGGAGATGCAGCTCAATCGGATTCGCTAGGTGATTTACAAATATGTGGGCAAACTAGAGTATCACCAAATTGTAATTTCCTCAAACACAGAAACTCAATGAGTTTCCCAGTAGATTCTTTAAAAATTATTGGTGCAAAAATAGGTATTGAACGAGTTAGAGCATACCTAGCAGTCCTCGACCAGCATTGAATGGTCACCTGGCCTAGGAGAGGCAGGGGCAGTCGATCTCAGAGGAGGTCAACTCATTTGATTCCATCTACCTACACTGCAAAGAGGAAAAGGAGAAAAGAGAATGAGAAAGAAAGTAAAAGAAGTTCATAGCCAAAATTAACAAGGATGGGGTATGGCTGCATCAAGACACATGCTTTTGACATCGTCGATGTAGATAACAACAGACCACCTAACATATTAGCTCATCCTATCCTCACTTCTCATTCGATACAATGGGTAAGGTTGAATACTACAAGTAGTGGGAGGGTGCATGAAATCTAGATAGAATAATTAGAGTGCTCCCACCCAACCAACTTTAATAGAAATAAAAGTCCAATACCCAAGGATGGATGCAAATTCCATAACTTCCCAACTAGACCCATAAAATATAGATAACATAATTAAGTGAATAAGCTCAGATGACCATCACAGAAATAAACATCCATACTTAAGCAAAAATAGAAGTGAAGACAGATTGAGAGACCAAACATTGATATACTATTATTTACAAGGCAAAGAAGAATTACATATGAATTTTAAAGGCCACAGAGTCACCCTTTGGAATGGTGGGCATTCTCATATTCATAAAATATTTTACAATAAATTTAAATTATAGCATTAATGGTATCAAGTCAGAGAATCTTGCTGGAACGGTCGGAATATCTGCTATGGCTCTGTTCCAAGAGGAATGGCAATTTTCCAAAGGGAGTTAGGTGCTTCTACATAAATCCAAGCCTTCGATTATTTTGATGTTCTTGTTGGGTTATAATTTTACCCTACCTCTTTGTTCAGGTGTTGTAGGTGAGTTGGAGAGGAGAGGGAAATCCTCCAAGAGAGGTCCCAGGTTCAAATCTCCACCCTACCAAAAAGTTGAATTGGGTATCCAAAACCAATTGATAATGTTGGTGCAGGCAGGGTTGGGTGCGACTATCGGGTGACTTTGACATTGTAGAACCCCCTGTTCATGGTCTCTCAGACCAAGGCGGCCCCACAAGGGGTTTTTTGCTTTAAAAAAAAAAAATTATCTCCTTCGTGCCTGCCTATAAGACATACAGGATAGCTAAGATCATTAATGACTTTGGGAATCTCCAACGCTTCCCCCTTGGTAAATGACCACCTCATTCTTGATGGATATTTGGGTAGAATTTCCTATTCAAACACCTTCCAAATTATCTACCCTATAGATGGGTAACCTAGTTTAAAATTTTATTATTGCCTTTCCAAAGTTTTTATTGTTCTTGGGATGAGAGTTTGGGAAAAAAGGTTCCCATGCTACTTTTCCATAATTCCATCTATCTTGGGAGGGGTATGGGATCTAGGTCTTCCATCCAGAATCCGGACGAGGATTTGAGGTTCGAATCCAATTCTTACCCGCCTACCTATCCATTCATCCTTCTTAATGCTTCAAAATTGGGCACTATGACTTGCCAACATCTTGTCCAAAAGGAAGAGTGGGTGAAAGGGCACCAAAATTCACCCACACTATAACTATTCCTTCTTCCCAACTTCTCCAATTTTATTTTCTTCTCTTTTTTAAAATTTTTATCATTGTTGTATGATCATGCATGAGTGGTTACATGCCTCTGATTAGTCATTTTTATTCTCTCCTTCCATATCTTCTTTCTCCCCCTTCTCTTCCACAACCTCCTTCTTCCCATCTCTTCCTTATTTTCTCCATTCACTTTCTTTTCATTATAAATTCTCCATCTTCTTCACCTCAATTTAGCAACTGGGGGAGTTCCTCTCCTTCCAACCCATTTCTCACACTTGGGGGAGTTTCTCTCCTTCCAACCCATCTCTCACACCTGGGGGAGTTTCTCTCCTTCCAACCCATTTTTCACAACTGAGGGGATTCCTCTCCTTCCAACCCATTTTTCACAACTACTTCTATGATTGGGGGATTTCACCTTCTTTCCAACCACATTTTTATTTGGGGGAGTTAATCCTCCTTCTATATTCAATTCCATCAGCTCTCATCCTACTCATGCTAGCGTAGCCCAACACCTCAATAAAAAATTAATCACCGAACATTTCACAACACAATCAATTGTTAGGTTCAAAAGTTTGCACCATTTGTCTTGCTTTCACAACACAATCAATCACTAGATTTAAAATATTGCATATTTTTGTCAAAGGTTGTTACCTTTACCTTTATTTTATAAACCAATTAATTCTAGGTTCAAAATGTTGTGTCCTTTTATCAAATATTGTGTCTTTTGCCTTACTTTCACAACACAATGAATTACTAGGTTCAAAAGGTTGTGTTCTTTTTTCAAAGGTTTCACCCTTTACCTCACATTCACATCTAAAAAAAATCAACTTATAGGTTCAAAAGGCTACGTCCTTTGCCTTGCCATCATAATAAAAAAGTTCACCAACTAAGTTTGGTCACCATAGTAAACACCTTTTATTATAGACATTGCTCCCTTTAAGAAGCAATTTACTTTTCTTTCTACTTAGCATTGATATTATGCCTACCAAGAAGTAATCATTCCAATTATTAAATCGATCAAGTTTTAGCAATTAAAAATCTCTTAGCAAAGACACCATTCATTTGGCCAGGTTTTACAAAATCAACAAAAGCAATTAAAATATCTTAGCAAAGGCACCATTCATTTTATTGGGTTTTTCAAAACCAACATATCCAATTAAAATCTCTTAGCAAAGGCTCCATTTATTTGGCTAGGTTTCCCATGTTCCTAGCATAGACATTTACTTTCCATGCCTAGCATAGATATTTCATTTCTATGCCTAGCATATAAATTTACTTTCCATGCCTAGCATAAAGTTTTACATTCCCATGATCTTAGTATAGACATTTACTTTCCATGCCTAGCATAGATATTTCATTTCAATGCCTAGCATATATATTTACTTTCTATGCATAGCATAGATATTTAATTTCCCTGCTTGACATAGACATTTACATTCCCATGCTCTTAGCATAGAAATTTACTTTCCATGCCTAGCATAGATATTTCATTTCCATGCCTAGCATATATATTTCATTTCCATGCCTAGCATCGAAATTTACTTTCCATTCCTAGCATAGACATTTACAACCTCATGCTCTTAGAGTAGACATTCCATTTCACATACTCCTAGCATAGACATTTCCTTTCACATGCTCCTAGCATAGACATTTACTTTCCTCATGCTCCTAGAATAGGCATTTCCCTTCACATGCTCCTAGCATAGACATTTACTTTTCCATGCTCTTAGCATAATTACTTACTTCCCAATATCTTAGCATAGACATTTTATTTCCATGCCTAGCATAGATATTTTCTTCCCATGCTCTTAGCATAGACATTGCATAGCATGAACATTTACTTCCCATGTTGTTAGCATAGATATTTATATTCCATGCCTAGCATAGACATTTACTTCCCATGCTCCCATAATAGACATTCCATTTCACATGCTCCTAGCATAGACATCTCCTTTCACATGCTCCTAGAATAGATATTTACTTTCCTATGCTCTTAGCATAGACATTTACTTCCCATGCTACTAAAATAGACATTTTCTTTTACATGCTTAGTATAGGTATTTACATTCCCATGCTCTTAGCATAGACATTACCTTTCACATGCTCCTAGAATAGATATTTATATTCCCATACTCCTAACATAAATATTAACTTTTCCATGCTCTTAGCATAGATATTATACTTTCCATGCCTTAGCATAGACATTTTGTAGAGCGGAAAAATCGGTGCACCTAGAAAAGGAAATTGAACTGCATCTATTGTTCTATTCTAAGCATTCAAAGAGACATTCAAGTAAGAAAATAAGTGACAAATAGCTGAAATAAATGTGGGGTTATATTTATATTCATTAATTTTTCAAATACAAGGTTATAAAACATCCCCTTGAGGGCTCTCAATTGATACAATCCAAGTTAGGAAGTTGAAGGATCCAGTTATTTCATAAATCTATGGTGTGCTTTCAATGTTCTTCTCGTACTCACAATTGAAGAGCAAGCTTTCACTGCTACTTCTTTGAGATATCCATATTCAAATCTTTAGCTCCTTCCTCATGCATTGGAATACTTGTACCTACACACAAGCAATTAAAATGGGTTAATAGCATGTGCGGATTAGGATAATATCGAAGGAATGCATGCAATATTGAATGTAAAAAGTGTAATCGATAGGGATAAACTAATCCACATGATACCAAAACTTAGAATGATGTATATTATCTATATTTGTAATTATCTATGCAAAAATTGAAGAGATATTGTTAGCATAGTTTGTGGCCATCCCTCTGTGGAACAATTAGGACTATTATCACAAAAACCCTAATTGATAATTCAAAACTGCTCCAAAATTCACCAAAATAAAGTATGACGTATATATATTACTATAGAAATGATATATACTAAAATTGATTCAAAATTGTGGGCCAATTCATGGCCATACCTAGGTGTTCCAATTGGTACTGTTAACCGTCCCAGGTGGGGACGACCACAAAACATGGTGGTTTTTGCCACCAATTCCATTTGGATCTAGTCTAGAATCCTCCTACGGGTGTTATCATTAAATTTGGTGATTAAAATCATAGGAATGGATGGGTTTTGTAAAGGATATGCATATTTTGGGATGCCTTGGAAATGCCTTCGATTGATGAAGAATCCAAGGGCAAATATGAGGGTAAAATGTGAGAGGTAATCTCGATAGCACCTCATGGTGAATTCTTGCAAAGGTCTCTCTCTAAAATTGAGTGGAATCACTCCAGTTTATAGACCAAGAGGGAAAAAGAGGAAAAGAGGCAATTTGGGGCATGCAAGGCAGGTGTCACCACTTGTCAAAGCCCTTGCCATGCGTTGGGTGGAGGAGGCCTCCAATTTGTAGTTTGTGATGGTCTAGATAGTCTCCCAATATATCATAAGTCATTGGGTGGGATAAATAGCAGAAATTGATTATCATTTGTCTCACCCTTGACTTTTTAAGGGGTCTAGACCATGGCCATCCCACCCAGGGATGGTTGCTTGTGGTCATCCCTGGGTGGGACGACCATGAACTATGGTCATCTTGGGGTGGGACGGCCATGGCTACATGGTCCAAAACTTTCTAAAAGTGGGGTAAACCTTCCCAAAAGTGGTTAGGACCGCTAATTAACCCCTAAATGTTTCCCAATGGGGCCATATGATATCTATAAGAGTGGAGTCATTGTAGTCTTATCTGATTTACACGATTTTAGTATCTACAAATGTCCCTTTTTGAGATGCGTTGTGTGATACAGAATGCGAAGAAAAAATAGATGACTAAATAGTAAAATGATTAAGGTTATTTAGTAACCTAAACAACTTTAGATGTCTCCATTGTAGAAAGATTTCACATTCTTGGAATCCTTGCTTTTCATATATTTGAAGGATTGATTTTGGTATACCTTTCAGCCACCCTGTAACGTCGGGCTTGGGGCTTAAGGTATACTTGGTCTTGGTTCCTTATTTTACCTATTTTGGAATACATGTCCCAAGGCTTCAAGTATACCAAGACTTTATTTTAAATTTATGCTTAATTATTTTTCCCAATGTGGGCTTGAAATTTATCTTTGACAATGATTCTTTTGAATATATGCAAGTTGCACTTTTGAGTGTTTAAGTGTTGATTTTGATTATGAATTATTTATTATGACTACCCCCTCAAGTGATGAGTCAATGATGGCATGACCAATGATTAAAATGATGAGTCTCTTTATCAAAATGACTGGGTTGGAATTACCTTCAATTTTACCTATTGTAGAATTTATCAATTTTGCTAGAATTTTGGTAGTTTTGTTGATATTTCATGGCAGAATAGAATTGAATACCTCATTCCCATAGAGCTGTTAGACCACAATGACCTTATTTGAAATTGAGGTAGAGACTTTTCAATTCATCCATGAGCAATGTGTGTTCAATATTAATCCTTTGTGAATTTTATCAATTTTGACATGTTCTTGGTGGTTTTTAGGCCATTGTTAGTATATAATAAAGTTCTATTTATTAGATTATTAAATTAAAGGGCAAAATAGCGCATAGCGCTCTCCAAGTTAGGTTGGTTGGTTATGGAACCAACCAGGCGGTTCATCAACCACCTATTCAATGTATTTAATCACATGCATATCAATTGAAATTTTGCTTCGCATCACATTTCATTCCAAATCTCTTCATGGTACCAGAGCGTTCAATCAGGAAGCGGAGAATATGAATGTGCTGAGCACATTTTCCAATGCCACCTGAGGATGTAGAACCTAAGGACACAGGCAAAGGGGAGAATACCGAACGTGCCACCAAATGACGTAGGCGGGCAAACAGTGAAGCCTCAATCAGCTTGCTTCTCGAAGTGCTATTTTTGGATTATTTGCAAGTGATAGGTGGTGACCAGAAACCAGACGTAGACCAAACCGAACGTGGATAGACACATAGACCAAGATTATGATGTGGACAGACCAAGATACATGGATTGATGTGGTTTGAGACTTGAAGTGAACTGACACGTGGCCTTACAGGATTGGATGCAGGTTCGTGCAAAGTTGCAGGTGACAAAAGGCTGGGAAGGGTGATCGCCCGAAGGCAGTCACCTTCCACTACGAGTCTGTCTCCTTTTATAGACTCGTATATGCATCTGCCTGATGCATGTGGGATTAATCCCACTAATTTTTTTTTTTAAATCACTTAGCACCTTTGCTATAAGGGGAAGGTTGTCTTTCCCTTGTTCCAGCACCTCCCCTAGAGCGACTAGTTAGTGGCCTTCATTACTACGGACAAGGTCCGTTGGTCGAATCCCACCGAGGGGTTCCAAAGAAGTCCAATTTTTTTTTTCTTGACGCCCGAACATTATTTTGATGCCTGCCTACGGACATTGATGCATGTTGTAGTATTTTGATGCTAGACGCATCGTTTGATGCCAAAAAGAGTTGTTTTGACGGCCGAAAAAGGTATTTTGATGCCCTAAAAGGGTATTTGACACCCTCAAGGCATTTTTTGATGCCCTAAAAGGAGTTTTGATGGCCAAAGGAGTTTTTTTTTTCTCTCCTTGTTTTATTTTGCAAATTGACGGGGGAGAGCACAGTCTTCTCTCTTTTGCAAAATTCTAAAGATCTAGGGGGGAAAATATAAGGAACCACCTTCAAAATGGCTACTATTCATAAATATCTCTTGGACTCCCAGTTGTTGAAAGGTTCTAACTTTGTTCCTTGGAAGACAAAGATGAGAGCCATTCTTTAGGTGGAAGATTTGTGGGATGTAGTAACCGATATTTCACAACGCCCTCAAACAACAAGAACATATCAAGAAGCTTGGGATAAGAAGGACAAAAGAGGTCTCATGTTTCTCCTACTTGCTATGACATATGAGGTTCAACCTCATATCTGTGATGCCAAAACCAGTAAGGTAGCTTGGGATTCTTTGATCACTGTTTATGAAGGAAAGAATCAGTCCACCATTCTACATCTTCAAACTCAATTGCACACCCTCAGTATGAATTCTGGAGAGACAGTTGATCTATTCCTATGTAGAGTGGCCGATCTGAAAGCTAAGTTGAATGCAATGGGAAAACTAGTGGATGATGATATCTTGAACTCTGTCATCTTGCAAGCATTTCCAGACTCCTATAAGATGTTGGTCACTTCCCTCAATGTTTTTGGTAGACAAGTATCATTTGTGGAATTGGTAAATTTGCTCCAGACTGAGGAGGCAAATCAAGTTCAGAGAGATGAGTTTCTAGATAATGCCCTTTCCACCCAACAAAGGAGCAAGAACCCAGGGAAATTTCAAAAAGGGGGTTCTTCTTCCAAGGGAAAAGGGAAACAAAATCAAAATCAGCAAAAGGATAAATATTGCAAGATTTGTGATATGAATAACCATGACACCAACAGGTGTTGGTTCAAGAACAAGCAACAAAATGATCAATCTCATAAGAAGAAAGGGAAAGAGAAACAACAATATACAAAGAAACATAAGCAACCTAAGGGACATGTTGCTTATGCTAATTCCAACTCAGACTCAGATCAGTCTGGTCCCGATTTAGATTCTGACTCTGAAAGAGCACACAAGGTGCTCATGACTCATACTTCATCTTCTCAGATAGATGCGGTATGGTATATTGATTCAGGTGCTAGTAAGCATATGACTGGAGATAAATCTTGGTTTGAAACATTTGAGGAGAAAGAGGGGAAGCCAGTTACCATTGCTGATGATCAAGTCTATCAAGTAAAGGGTGAAGGTAATGTTTCTGTCACTCTTCCATATGGAAGATGTCAGATTGAGAAGGTTCTCTATGTCCCCGGACTAGCCAATAATTTGTTGTCTGTTCCTCAAATGTTGGATAGGAAAATGGATGTTGTGTTCCAAGTTGTAAAAGGCAAGAAAAAATATTTTATAACCCACAGTGGTAAACATATTGCAACAGGTTCCTACAAGCATGGCTTGTTCATTCTAGATGCTCTTTCAACACCTCATGTTGCTCTAGCTGCAACTACAAAGGTGGCCACTTCTCTCTGGCATAGAAGATATGGGTATCTCAGTTCAGGATATTTTCTCGAATTGAGAAAATATGAAATGGTGAGAGGCCTCCCTCCTCTCTCCTCCATCCTACCAGTTTGCTCGGATTGCTTAGTAGGGAAGCAACATCGGGTACCTTTTGAATCCAGTTCTTCCAGAGCTAAGGACCTTTTGGAGTTGGTGCACACCGATATGTGTGGTCCTATGCCAACTAGTTATGGTGGAAAGAAGTACTTTCAATTGTTCATGGATGATCACTCCCAAAAAATGTGGGTCTTCTTCCTTCAATTGAAATCAGAGGTATTTTCATACTTTTGACAGTTCAAGAAACTTGTTGAAAAAGAGTCTGGCTGCCTCATCAAATCCCTTCGCTCAGATCAAGGGGGGAATATACTTCCAAGGAATTTTCAACATATCTGAAAGAACATGGGATAAAGCAACAACTAACAATAGCTTATACACCACAGCAAAATGGTGTTGTTGAGAGAAGAAATCGCTCCATTATGGAAATGGTTCGATGTATGATAAAAGGAGCACATATTGAAGATCAATTTTGGGTAGAAGTAGTAAGTACAACTTCATACCTCTTAAATAGAGCACCCACAAGAGCTCTACAAGGCAAAACCCCACAAGAAGCATGGAGTGGAAAGAAACCCTCCATATCTCATCTACGAGTATTTGGTTGTAAAGCCTTCATGCATATTCCAAAATAGAAAAGAAAGAAGTTAGATGAGAAAACCCTGAAATGTATCTTTCTTGGTTACGATGAGCATTCAAAAGGATATCGCCTGATTGATCCTATAACCAAGAAAACACATATAAGTAGAGATGTCGTATTTGATGAAGCTTTCACATCAAATAATACCTCTACAATAGTATATCATGAAGATGAAGATGATGAGCCTAAGCAAGAGGTTTCACCCCCTCAGAAAAATATTCCCAAATGGTATACCAACACTTTGAGAGATTCTAAATTGAGCTCATTTCTAGATATGACTCTAGATCGACCATGTACGCGTAGTATCACTCAACAAAAAAGGGCAGAAGCACCATCTTCAGAAGTTGATGAACTTTGTCACCAATTTGATGAACTATCCGTAGATGCAACAAAAGATAGAGAAATGGATATAGAGTATGAAAGGGTTTATCTGACAGTGTTGGATGAAAATGAACCCACAACTGCTCAAGAAGCCCTCAGTAAGCCGCAATGGAAGACTGCTATGGAGGCAGAGCATACATCTCTCATGCAAAATCACACTTGGAAACTAGTAAATCTGCCTTCAGGAAAGAAACCCATTGGTTGTAAGTGGGTATTCAAAGTGAAGTATAAAGCAGATGGTACAATTGATAAGCACAAAGCCCGCCTTGTGGCAAAGGGCTATGCTCAGAAAGAAGGCATAGATTATGAAGAGACATTTGCTCCTACTACAAAAATGACTACCATCCAAATATTGTGTGCTATGGTAGCTCAGTTTGGGTGGAAGTTACATCAGATGGATGTAAAAAGTGCTTTTTTGAATGGTGATCTACAAGAAGAAGTATACATGACTCAACCTGAAGGATTTGTTGTGACAGGACAAGAACATAAAGTTTGTAGGTTAATCAAATCCTTGTATGGGCTAAAACAAGCTCCCCAAGCTTGGTACATCAAAATTGATAGTCACCTATTACAACATGGATTCCAACGAAGTCCGTCAGATGCAAATATCTATATAAAGAACAATGGTTCTGACATAGTGATTTTGGTGCTATATGTAGATGATTTGATCATAACAAGTAGTTCAGAAAGTATGGTTGATACAGTGAAAAGTGATCTCAAATCATCCTTTGAAATGAAATATCTGGGACTTCTCCACTACTATCTTGGTTTAGAAGTAACTCAAAATAAGCATCACATCAGAGTTACATAGAAGAAATATGCCAAGAATTTGATTGAGAAATATCGCATGGATGACTGTAAGTCCAAGGCCACTCCCATGGAAGCAGGACTTAAGTTGTCAAGATATGATCAATCTCCACAGGTAGATGGCACTCTCTATCGTCAACTGATCGAGAGTCTATTATACCTAACCAATACCAGGCCTGATCTCAGTTTTGTTGTGGGTTATCTTTCACGGTTCATGCAGGAACCCAAAGTAAGTCATTGGAAAGCAGCAAAAAGAGTTCTACATTACGTCCATGGTACATCAGATTATGGCTTGGAATACAAAAAGAATAACAAGTTCTATTTACAAGGATACACGAACTCAGACTATGCTAGATCTATTGATGATAGGAAATCAACGTCTGGATACATCTTTCATCTTGGATCTGGTCCTGTCTCTTGGCACAACAAAAAGCAACAAGTGGTTGCTATTTCTTCTACAGAGGTAGAATATCACGCAGCTAGTGGAGCAGTCTACGAGATAATGTGGCTACGTCACATCCTTACAAATATGGGTCTTCCAAAAAATCTTCCACTACATTTGTTTTGCAACAATCAAGGAGTTTTGAACCTTGTCAAGAATCCAAATTTTCATGATCGTACCAAACATATTGACACCCATTGTCATTTCATTTGAGATGAAGTTCCAAAGAACAATATACAGCTCCAATTCATTCCCACTGATGTGCAAGTTGCGGATATCTTCACCAAGGCACTTGCACGGGTCAAATTTGAAATGTTTCGCAATACTCTTGGTATTTTCCAATAATGTAATAAGGGGGGATGTTAGCATATAATAAAGTTGTATTTATTACATTATTAAATTAAAGGGCAAAATAGCGCATAGCGCTCTCCAAGTTAGGTTGGTTGGTTATGGAACCAACCAGGCGGTTCATCAACCACCTATTCAATGTATTTAATCACATGCATATCAATTGAATTTTTTTTTAGCATCGCATTTCATTCCAAATCTCTTCACCATTTTCTTTGCTATTTTTTAGCTGTTTTTGTGGTGTTTTAATTGTTTTTGATTTTTTTATTTTTGATGAGATTTCATAGAAGAAATGAAATGAATACCTCGTCAATGCTAGATGCCCCAATCATGGAAAGGGTGTGCATCTCAGAATCATTGCCTTCGACAAGTTAAGGAACTTGATTTTGGTAATCTTTGGGATATTGGCAAACAAGCTTAAGTCTAATCCTAGCCTTGGCGGCAATTAGGAGATAAGCTTAAGAAGATAGATTAAGTCAAATCCTAGCCTTGAAGAATTAGGAGATAAGTTAAGGGGGGGGGAGCTTAAGGAATTAGCTTGAGGTGATTAGAGATAAGCTTAAGTCAAATCCTAGCCTTGATGGTAATTAGGATACAAGCTTAAGTCAAATCCTAGCCTTGATGGTGATTAGGAGACAAGCTTAAGTCAAATCCTAGCCTTGATGGTGATTAGGAGATAAGGCTTAAGTCAAATCCTAGCCTTGATGGCAATTAGGAGACAAGCTTAAGTCAAATCCTAGCCTTGATGGTGATTAGGAGACAAGCTTAAGTCAAATCCTAGCCTTGGTAATTAGGAGATAAGCTTAAGTCAAATCCTAGCCTTGATGGTGATTAGGAGATAAGGCTTAAGTCAAATCCTAGCCTTGATGGCAATTAGGAGATAAGCTTAAGTCAAATCCTAGCCTTGATGGTGATTAGAAGATAAGCTTAAGTCAAATCCTAGCCTTGATGGCAATTAGAAGATAAGCTTAAGTCAAATCCTAGCCTTGATGGTAATTAGGAGACAAGCTTAAGTCAAATCCTAGCCTTGATGGTAATTAGGAGACAAGCTTACTAGTTTGCTTGAATTTGCTTTTGATATTTTGCTTATTTTCCCCAAGCAAGGAGGGTGCATGATTATCTTTGATAATGATTCGTAAGACAAACACGATTAACATGATTAAGTTATCAATTATTGATTTGGATTATACATGTTGTTATTATGACCAATGGGCTTAGTGGATACCATTGGGGCATTTTGGGTGACCAAAGGGTTTATGGATACCTTTGGGGTTTTTTAGGGGACTATTTGGGTTTGTGGGTTTATGGATACCTTTGGAGATTTTTGGGTGACCAAAGGGTTTATGGATACCTTTGGGGTTTTTGGGTGACCAAAGGGTTTATGGATACCTTTGGGGCTTTTTGAGGTTGATTTCTTAACTGTTTGATTGCTGATTAGGGGAGGTATGATACCAATAATGCCCCAATTGATGTTTAAAAATGTTTGTGTGATTTGCAATTGTGCGATTTTGGACCATTAGATGCATTATGTGTTATGATTTATGGATGCATTAATGGATGTAATGCCTATTGATGATGTGAATATGCTATATGTATGCGATGTACTGATGACATGCACTAGCTAGATGATAAATGTATGATTAGATGTTGTGATCTAGATGTGTAGATGCTCTACTATGTATGCATATATGGATGCAATGGTGAATGTTAAATGCATGTTTAATTTGTTTCAATTGTTTATGCACTTAAGTTATGTTGATATGATATGGTGAATGCAATGTATGTAATGCATTATTTACATGATGATGATCTAATGTAAATGAACCTGTATGCTTTAATCACTTAAAACATAAGGAATGCAATTAATATGTGTTTTGACAAACTGATGGATGACACCATAGAATGTATGAAAATCATGAATGAAAATGATAACTCTTATCATAAGAATTAATCATTTAAGCATCCATATGTGAAATGAGATGATTGTGAGATGTGTAGGCTTTCTCTATAAGCTTCTATAAATTAAAATATATGCATAAAATAGTTAGTGGCCATCTAAATATCATTGTTGATATTTATCTAGTATCTATCCTATTTCATGAACACCACTTAATAAATAAAAGTTCATAAAGAAAAATGTGTATGATTGATGTAATGATTTGTTGCTATTAGGGAATTTTTGAGGTTTTCCATGAGACTCAAACACCCTAGTTGATTAATCAAAAGTTGTATAATGACTATACAAGACTCCTGAAAGATAAAAGCTTTTGTTATGAAGACCAAGATATTCATTATCCCTGTGTGTGCAAATGAATATATTAGATGAGACATAAGACTACCTCATTGCCAGGAGGGATTCATTCAGCCCATTGTTGTAATGAGGATCACCATATGTTCATCATGATCCTAAGTTTGGACTTAGTTGGATTAGACCACTAGGCGATACAAGCCACCTAAAGCTAGCTCACTTTGTAAATTGCTTAGAACTACCCCAATGCCAGGCGAGATTCATTCAGCCCATTGTTGTATTGGGGATCACTCGATGGTTTCGGAATACTGACCATTCCAGGGATTCAAGCTCTTCACCCCCTTCTTTTCTTCACATTGATGTGGGATACTTGCTCATGCTTAGTGATGAAAATCACTATTTATTTTGTATTTTGTTTTCTTTGAGCAAGGGATTTGTTTAGTGATGAAAATCACTATTTATTTTGCTTTTGATTTTTGCTTTTTGGGATTTTGCTTATTTTTATGAAAGCAAGGGATTTCTTTGGGTAGGGGGGAGCTTGTCCTTTTGTCAATGACCAACACCCTAGACCATGCACATCACAAGGTGAGCAAGTAAAAACCTTTCGCTTAAGGTGACCAGGACCACTTTGTAGTGTTCATCTTTCCCTTGTTCAAACTAGGATTATTAATGTTTAAATTGTGATGGGATTTTGAAAGATACAAGGTACTATCAAAACTAGACCTCATCTCTAAAAGTGAAGATAGCTTTCTACAAAATCTGAGAAGATCACTAGGTATGGCTGAATGACCGAAAAACCCTAGTATATACCTCATAGCAATAGGAAGGGTTGTGTTGAAAAACACAATTACTCACAAGGGTGATGGATGATGATGATGAATAAATGCATGATTGAGATACAAACATGGTGTCATTTGTAAGATTGTAAACACAACCTATCCTAATGCAAGTGCAATGGATGAAAATACCTAAATGTAATGCAATTAAATGAATGCATATGATGCAATACAAAATGTAAATGTTTTTGTATTTTTGATGTTTTAATTTTTTAATTTTTTTTCAATTTTTTGAATTTTTTTTAATTTTTTAAATTTTATTTTTCAATTGTTTTTGAAATTTTGATTATTTTGAATGTTTTTGAATTTTGATATTTTATGATTTTTGTTTTTTTTATGTTTTTAAGGGGAAGGTATGCTACCTTAGGTACCCCTAGTGTGTGTGCCAGTCAATGAAAGTGAGGGAGGTGCGATACCTTTGGAGGTCTCACTTTGCTTCATTGATCATGATGTGGATGATGGGGAAGTTGTGACACCTTGAAGACCCCCAATGTGCATTGTGTTTGATGCACTATGATTGGATTGGCTAGGGGGAGTAGTAGAAACTGACCCCCTATTATGATGTGTAATTTTATGTAATGCCAATGTCCCATTGAGATGAGATGAGTGAAGGTGAAACATTGGATGATGCCACAAGTTGCGTAGATCGATTTTGATATTCCTATTTCTCTATTACAACACTGATCATTCCCACAAACTCTTGGGGAGGTAGATTAATGTGCACCTAATTAGGTTGTTCGACTTGATTGATAGGTGTTATGTTTGCTTCATGTGTAAGCAAGGGGTCTTGGAAGACTCCTATCTGAAGTTCTTGCCTCTCGATCATATCCTATACTAAATATCTAAAGGGATGACATGTATGGATGTCATGACCCCTTTGTCAATGGTAAACACAATATAGGTTTTCCTTGTGCACCTTTGATCTATGCTTATTAGGTTTCAATGGATGGATCTTGAGAAGCATGATTGCTTGTGCCTCATACAATCGATTGAAGATCGATGCTAAGGGCTCTAAAAAATGAGTATATTGTCATGGTGGCCGATGTGGTTGGCCTTGTCTTTGCTTTTGTTGCATATGATTTTTGGCCAATGGAGGTTGAGCCTAGTAATTAGGTTGCACTAGTAATTACGATGGTGGAGCCCGATTTGAGGGTTCAGGGATACTCAAAACCACTTGATTGATTGGGGCCACATTTTATTGTATGTTACCACATTTAATATTCTTGTTTGGCCATTCCCCTTTGTGGAGTTGAACATCACCCTCCTAGACCTTGATGTCCTCAATGATCTTGGCCTATGCTAAGGCCTCCTCGAATGTTTGATACTATTGTAATTGTAAGAGAAGTGAAAATATGCTTTGAACAACTTCTAGTAAACATTTGGGTGAGTTCCATTATGGGTAGGGTGAAAGGTAGTTTTGACATCACCTTCCTCCATCTATTGCCATACTCCATAACTAGCTCATCATCAAGTTGATGAAGGCTAGACAAGTCAGTCAAGTTTATCATTTCCTTAGCGCTAGAGGCAAAACATCCTAGAAATGCATCGACCAATTGCTCAAAGGTGTTTATGCTATGATGTGGTAGATGATTATACCATTCCAAAGCATCCCTAACTAAAGTTGTAAGGAATATTCTCAACATCAAGGGGTCATTGTCTTGAAAACTAAAGCACATATGGATGAAGCTTGTCACGTGCTCTCGTGCATCGTCATCATCTTTGAACTTTTCAAGTTTAGGCATCTTGAAATTCGATGGGTATGTTAGTGATGACACTGATGGATGCAAAGGCTGATTGCTAAGCTACTTTAGTGTAGGTTTTTGATAAACCAAACTTTGATCTTGTTTTTTGAATGAATTTATCCGATCAGCTAGCGCTTTGTATGGCCCTAATGAAATGATATGATCATCCTATTGTCACCCTTGATTAGACAAAGGAGGTCAATTTTGATGTTGAGGTGGATGATAAGTATAATCATTAGGTACCTCATCATAACTAGATTCAGGGTAAGCATATATTTGATCCTGATGTTCCCATTGGGACTCTTCATATGATTCTTCCTCATATTGATCTTGGTATTGTTGAGGAGTATGAGGCTTTTGATGATAACCAGATAATGGCCTTTGATGTTGAACATGATTTTGGCATGGTCGAGGGGGAATATTTTGAGATTGTATTGGGTGCCTTGCATGTTGTTGCATCCTATAGGTGCTAGGTGTAAGCACCACTTCATGTAATGCATTTTGCAATTGCTCTTGTTGTATATTTTGTTGTTCTTGTATCTTTCATTGATACAACCTTTGTAGGTGTGCTCATTGTGAGTCCACCCATTATTGATTTAATTGTTGTTGATCCAACTAGAGTTGATCCGTATGTTGTTGCCTATTAATATTTGGCCTAAGTGCCTGATGAGTATGATCTTGTTGCTCAATTGCATGGGGTTTGTGTGCCCTCATATTTGAAATATGGATGGATTTATCATGTCTTTCCCCTCTAGTAGGATCTATTGCTTGTTTTCCATGCTCCCTAAAGGTTGCATTGACCTGATACTCTAGTTTATGAATCAGCTTTGTATAGTCCGATGATGTAGAGCCACAATGTGGTCGCACCAAGTACTCTTCATGAGGAGTAGGAGGATGACTTGGGTCTTCTTCCTCATCTATAAGGAAAGACTCATATTCAGGTTTAGATGTAAGCTTTGTATATGTAGGTTGCATAGAAGCATGATGTGTGCACATTGAGTGCTCTCTATGAGGAGTATGGGGGTGACTTACTCGATCAAATGGGGTGGTTTGCTCATCTAGGCTAGGCCATGGTGTACTCTCATGTTCATATTCTGATTGATGTATAGAGCAAGTTGGGGTGTGAATCCATGATATTGACCTACTAGACCCCTTAATGGGTAGATTATTCGCTATATAGAATTCCATCAGGGTATCCAAGTCAGGAAGGTTTCCTAGAGGACCTATGGGTGCTTCCCTAGTAGGGATATCTCGAAGGTTTACCCCCTTAGGGATGGTATTATTGTTATGATAAAACTTGGGATGCCATTCAGGGATGGGCATGTCCTCTAGACTTATTTGGAGATATTCACTAGTTATGGAGCTTGATTCTCTCTCTGAATTGGAGGTCTTGTTTTCAACCGTATTTGGACCAAATCCATAAAAGGGGGTCCCTCGGCCATAGTAGAAAATTTTGACTTCCAAAAAGGTTATGGGTGTTATATATCAAAATGATCAGCATGATGAGCTGATCACAATGGGCTAGGGCTCCAAAAAATGACTTCCTAGTCAAAATTTGTATTTTTGGAATATTTGGCCAACCGAGGCTCGTGGAGAAATGCCCAATTTTAGGAATTTTGGGAAAATGTGGAGCTAGGCCTCAAAAATTTTATGAGAGGTGCACAAGGGGCTAACTAAGACAACAAAATAAATTTGGTAATTTTTGGGGTTGTCTAGGGCTTTTTATGACTATTTTAGTGTAGTTTTTCCCTATTTTTGGCTTTAAAATCACTCAAAAATAGAGTAATCATAAAACCAACATAACATTTTTTATTAGGGTTTGGTCCTAGATGGTAGGATCTTATGTTGATTACCAATAATAAAGAAACACACAAAGTAGACAACATGATTATCTCTTTTAAATTTTAGAAACACACAATCAAATGATCAAAGAAGCACACAAGCAAACAATGTGATTATCTCCTTTAAGTTTTAGATGTGAATCCCTAAGTTATTTGGTGTGTTTAGATTTGTTGTTTCAATACAATTTGAATCCTTATCATGTTTTTCATTGTTGGATGTAATACTCAAATTGTTAAAAGGATTTCACCTATATACTTATTCAAAGTATGATATAAGCCCAAATCCCACCCAACATACAAAAGGGTTCGATCAAGGATGTGAGCCAATGGATGGAGATGAAGCCCATCGTTGTTGATCACTATTAGTGGTTGGGGATGAAGTCCAACTCACTAAATGTTAAAATGTAACATGGTGTGTGTGGTTCCTTTTATACTTAAAGAAAGTAAAACAAGATAGCACTCAATGAACCTTCACTAAATGCATAAAGAACATTTCACTTTTAAAAATATTGCATGAATAATGGAACCTACAAAATGTATATCCTATATGGCAACCTAACCATTAGGTAGGTTACAAGCAAGCAAACCATACAAATGCATTTCTACTTAGTTATTTTTTCTATTTTTCTTCTATTTGTTATTCTTGAAATTAAAGAAAAGTGAAATCTACCTTTCAAGCAACAAGGAGAAGAAAGAAAAACCAAATTTAACCTTTTTTGAATAGTAAAAATGCAAAGTAAAGGTTTAGGTACTTACCTTGAAAGCCTAAGAAGTTGTTATTTCTAGAAATTTGTGTTGAAAACCCTCTATTTTGTGGCCATCCTAGGGTGGGATGACTACAAATTTGAGGGCCATCCCTAGGTGGGATAATTACTGTGGCCATCCCTAGGTGTTCCAATTAGGAAATCAAGGGTCATTTTAGGCTAGAATGACCAAAACCTGCAACATTTCAAAAGGCAAAAACAAGGTCAAAAATTACAAAAATGAAAAGGGACAAGGGTCCCACCATGATCGCCACTATAGAGCAGAAAAAATGGTGCACCTAGCAAAGGTAAATGAGATGCATCTATTATTCTACTTGATCTAAGCACTACAAAGTGACATTCAAAGTAAGCATACAAATGATAAATATTTGAAAGAAATGGGGGGTTCTCCTTATATTAATATAAATTGTCAAATACAAGGTTACAAAATGTCCCCTTGAGGGCTCTCAATTGATACAATCCAATTACAATAGTCAAAGGATCAAATCCTTTCAGAAATCCAAGGCACGCTTGCAATGTCTTCCTCGCACTCATGATTGAAGAGTGGGCTTTCGATGTCGCCATGATGTGAGCTATCAATGTTCTAATATTTAGCTCCTTCCTCATGCACTATGATACTTGGATCTACACACAAGAAATTAAAATTGATTAATAGCATGTGCGTATTAAGATGAAATCGTGAAGGTGAATGCATGCAATAGTTGAAAGAGGAAAAGTGCAATAGATTATTCAAAATTGCTCCAAATGCTACCAAAACTTAGAATCATGCATATTATGTGCTTTTGTAATGATCTATGTAGAAATTGAAGTGAAATTATGAGTAGAATTTGTGGCCATCCCTGGGTGGGCCAATTAGGACTATAATCACAAAAACCCTAATTGATAATTCAAAACTACTCCAAACTTCACCAAAATCAAGTATGATGTATATATATTGCTATAGAAATGATCTATACTAAAATTGATTCAAAATTGTGGGCCAATTCATGGCCATCCCTGGGTGTTCCAATTGGGATTGTTAACCATCCCAGGTGGGGATGACCACAAAATAGGGTGGTTTTTACCACCAATTCCACTGGGATCTGGTCTAGAATACTCCTAGGGGTGTTGTCATCAAATTTGGTGATTTAACTCACAGGAATGGATAGGTTTTGGAAAGGATGTGCGTATTTGGGAATGCCTTGAAAATGCCTTCGATTGATGAAGTTTCCAAGGGAAAATACGAGGGCAAAAGGTGAGAGGAAAATCTCGATAGCACTTCATGGTGAATACTTGCAAAGGTCTCTCTTTGAAATTGGGTGGAATCAATCCAATTTATAGCCCAAGAGGGCCAAAGGGGCAAAGGGGCAAGTTGGGCCATGCAAGGCAGGTGTCGCCACTTGTCAAAGCCCTTGCCATGCATTGGGTGGAAGAGGCCTCCAATTTGGGCCTCCAATTTGTAGTTCCTAATGGCCTAGATAGTATCCCAATCTGTCATAAGTGATTGGGTGGGATAAATGGTAGAATTTGATTGCCATTTGTCCCACCCTTGAATTTTTGAGGGGTCTAGACCATGGTCATCCCACCCAGGGATGGTTGCTGGTGGTCGTCCCTGGGTGGGATGACCATGAACTGTGGTCATCCTGGGGTGGGATGACCATGCCTACATGGCCCAAAACTTCCCAAAAGTGGGGTAAACCTTCCCAAAAGTGGTTAGGACCACTAATTAACCCTTGAGGGTTGCCCAATGGGGCCATATGATGTCGATAAGAGTGGCATCATTGCAGTCTTATCCGATTTACATGATTTTAGTGTCTACATATTTACTTCCCATGAAATTAGCATAAGCATTTGCTTTCCACGCCTAGAATAGACATTTATTTTCCATGCTTGTAGCATAGACATTTTATTTCACATGCTTAGCATAGAAATTTACATTCCCATGCTCCTGGCATAGACATTTGCATTCCCATGCTCATAGCATAGATATTTACTTTTCCATGCTCTTAGCATATATATTTACTGTGGATGCAAAGATGTGACACTTGAAAATAAAATGGTAGAATCAAAATAAAGCAATGAGACAAAACAGATTGCACAAAATAAATATGTATTCAATGGGGGGGTCCAATAGACTCCTTTGTTACAATCAGTATCCAATGTGGATATTTGATACAATAATTTACAGTGGAACTAGGGTTCTGCGAAACCGTAGTTAGATATAACAAAAGTGTCTTCAGATCTGAGTGTGTCCTTAATCCTAACAGGTTGAGTGGGCTTTGAATATCCAATTTAGGGCCACTCCAACTTCAATAGCCATCAAAGAATATATTGAATTCATAGATCTACATGCAAAACAAAACACAAGAGCATCAATAATACTTGTGAGGGCTCCACAGTGTGAGACCCTCAGACATTAACAAAAACCTAGCTGAAGAATCAATTTAAAATGCATGCCAAACCAAAAAATAAATGAAATAAAACAATACTAAATATACCTTGCTTTGTTGTTATAGATTTTGTGGTGTAGCAGATTCAGATCTTCGTTTCAGTCTCACAGCAAGCTCTGACGTGAGCTTCGCAAGATCTGGTTCACACCTGGGACTGTTGCAAGCTTTGGAAGGTGCTAGGCAGGCTCTACAACAAGCTTGGCAAGCTTTGGTGTGCACTTGTAGACATGGTAAGCTCTGGTGGGTGCTTGGAAAGCTCTGCAGTGAGCTTCGCAAGCTCGATACGGTGCTCACAGGGTAGGTTAGATATGTAGAAACAAATCAGGAAGGATGGCGACGGAGGTGGCGGATGGAATATGACTATGGCGGCGAGTGAGGATGGATGGACGATGGTTGGAATGGTAGAAGTATTGTTGGCTTAGCTAGGGCATCAGATCTTGAATTCTCTCTATCTCCACTTCACTAGGGCATCAACAAATGCTTCTCCAAGTATATCTCTTAATCTCTAAGTTTTAGGGTTTGGGAATTTGCAAAATACCCTATTTATAATCCAACCTAGGGTTTTCTTAGGGTTTTAGCATTGCACTTTTGATCATGTGGCTAAGATTAAGTCATATCCTAGGGTTGAGATTACTTTTTGAATGTGACATGGATTAATGAAAATGGATGGTGGAGATTAAATGAAATCGGACGACTAAGGTTAATTGAGTTTATTTATATATTTTATAATAAATATATTAAAATATAATAAAATATTATATAAAATATAAAATATTATAAAATAATATTAAAATAACCTCAATTAGGCTAGGAAATGGCGAGAATATGGATTTGGGCCAAATAATTTGCGGGAAGGTGGAATGGAAGACAAGTGGGTGGTGGGATGGCTAGGATGGAGGTTTAGTGGCTGCGATTTAGTGTCTACAGATGCCCCTTTTTGTACCATGTTGTGTGAAACATAATGTGGTACAAAATACGAGACACCTGATTGGGCTATGGGCACAAAAGTAGCTTCTCTCTATTATTGGATTTGTGCACTGATGTTGAAGACAAAAGAATAAAGAATTTTTTCGAAGTTTTTGTAGCTTACCCCCTCAATTGGCGAATGAGTTACGGATGTATCTCACAAGCCAATTGAAAATGAATGATGTAGTGAATTTGTGCAATTGATGTATGAATGATGTGAAATGCAGATGATTGTGGATGATATGAATGATGTAAAATGTGATACTATTTTTGACCCAATGGTGGGAAGGGGGTTGGTGTATGATACCATGTGAATGTAGACGATATGGATGATGTAAAATGTGATACCATTTTTGCCCCAATGGTTGAGAGGGGCATTTGTCTAGTGTAGATGTTATGATCATGTGATATGTATCCCATCATGGGAAAATCATAATGTAACGTGGTTGCCCCAAATTTTGGGATGATTCAATGCTTGTTGAATAAACTGCCACAATGGTGTCATTGAGTATGCAATGTATGAAAGATGCATGATGACTAAGTCAATCGTAGGGGTGGGGTAGTGACTGTAGAAATTTCTTCATCAATTCCATCATGGAACCAATCAACCTACCGACATGTCCTATACTTTGACTGTTGTAGAATGATGAGTGTTTGAGATTTTGATTTATCTATGTTTTCTTGCCCCATAGATAAGGACATCAATGACTGATTGTGAGCAAATTGTTCTTAGCAAGGTTGCATTCAAAATGTGAGATGCCAAATGTGATTGTGATTTTTGATGATGAGATAATTGATTATGATCATGAGCAAGTGTCCTTATTGTACATTATTCATCTTACCAAATTGCATGGATTATCATCGCTGCAATCACCAAGTTTATAGAATAACATACTAGATACGAGGTTCGCTTGGATGGCATAGAAAAAATAAAAATGATGAATGATATATGCATAATGATGATGGAAGAATGTGATGACATAGATGATGAAGAATTATGGGATGTTGATTTTGCAAAAATGTGACCTTGGTTGGCATGTTTTTGCAATGCAATATGTATTTGTGAATAATTTTGTTTTTTCTCAAATAATATGCATGCAAAACTATTTGTAATTTCACAAAATCAACTTTTATGATGTACATGATGTATGGATGAATTTTGGTTCATATTTGATGATGGGAGTTACCATTTTAGGAGTTTTTGTCCTCATTCTCTTTTGCTGCCAGGTGCGTGCCTGCGCTTGGCATGTTTTGTAGGTGCCCCTCCTATTCGGCCATCTCCTCCTACTAGATAGATTCTTTGGATAGATTCATATCTTAAGAGCACAACCCGACAAATCTCCAGATATATTTGATAGAGGGAAAGGCCAACCCAAGAAATAGATTCATTTATTAGCTAGCCCTATCCTCCATATAGATTTCTTTGGTTAAAGGCCACCTCCCATGAAGTTTCAGCCATTCAAGGGATAAATATGTTTATTTAAAGGAAAGGCCATTGGATATATCTATTCAGAAGCACATCTCCCCCTATTAGATAGATTTCTTCATTAGCTAGCCCTATCCAATCTAATGGAATACTTTTTATTAAATGCCTAATCATATCTAATGGATTAGTGTCTGTCAAAGGAAGGGCCAATCTAATAGAATACTATTTATTGAATTGCTAATCGTGAGGGATCAGTATGGCCAATCTCCCCTATCCAATAGATTACTTCTTATTAAACGACCATATCCAATCCAATATAATACTTTTCATTAAAGGCCGAAGTCTCTATCTAAAGGAATAGTATCTATCTACAGGAATAGTGTTTTATTAAAGGCCAACCCATCTAGATCATTTGTTGGAAGGCCATCCCCCATATGGATATATTTATTAGCTAGTTACCCAATCATAGAATATTTTGTTAAAGGAAAGGCCATCTATCTAGTGTTTCATTAAAGACTCTTTATTGAAAGGGCCAACCTCCTCCTATTGAGATACATTTACCTGCTAGCTAGAGCGATGGATCTCTTAAATAGAAGGCCAACCTCCAAATGATGGGATGCAATGGATCTATCCATTAGCTAGCCCCATCCATATTATTTATTATTCGGTTGTTACATCCAATCATACAATTTATTACTCCTCCTATCGGATGGATGGAAAGCCGGGAATTGGTTTCATTAAAGGCCAATCAATCTCCCCTATCCATTGACAGATATGGGCAAATACGCAACCGATACTACCATGTGGCCGAATCGAGTGTTGGATATGGGCAATTCCGCTGCAAACCCCAACCCCAAGAATCGATTCTCTTATAGCGGGGGAGCGAATCGGTTGGGAAATATCGACACGACGAGTCCGAATCCAACCGATTCCTCCATATGGACATTTTGGTTGGTAACCAGCTCTTTTAACGATACTTATAGAAAGGAAGTTTTCTCTAAAGGATATCCTCAGGCTCTACGGCTTATTAATTGGGCATTATTCTTATAAAATCCCACCTCCAAATGAAGTAGGCAAGGGTCATCAACCACGATACCAAAGCAACCGAATGCCAACAATCGATGATGCCATAGTTATCCCAACAACCGATAGGTGGTCATAATGGACATTTCGGTTGCATGAAGGATAGATGCTTTTCATCAAGGGCCAATCCGGTAGGCAGGGGTCATCAACAACCGATGAGGAATGGTTTATTTAGGGGCCAATCTCCCCAAGGCTCGGTGGGCAAGAGTCACCTTTGAGGGGGAGATTCTCTTACTTCAAAGATCCTGTTAGATACCTATCAACAAACACCTCGAGTAACAGATTCTCTTGCATCGAGGGATAGCAACTTTTATATAGGATTCGGGGGCTGGAATGAATAGTAGTAGGGGGAAGCGCCAGAATGACGGATGGGTTCTCCTTCTCCATCTAATAAATAAATATGAGTTTAAGATCTAACGAGGTAGGCGCGAGGGAATCATATACGTATTAACAACTCAAACCTTTCTAATCCATCCCGCGTCCTTTCAATGAATGAAAAGATTATCCCTCACCCCAATAGTAGGATCTGTCAATAAGAGTAGGTATGGGTAGGACATAGCCTATTGTGCGAGGGGGCATTTCATAATAATAATCGGAGGCTAAACGACCTGATCAATCATACCGCATCCGCCAAGGTTAATCCCTTCACTTCATGCCTCATGCTCGATTGAATGGAACCTCCAGTTTATGCATGACCCGATAACGATGAGGAGCGCCCGATCCTCCAGTTTACTAGATCGATCCGAAAGCACCTAGCCAACCTTAAATAATAATAATAATAAGGGGGAAGTGCCGGTTATTATATAGTGGGCAATTCATAATATACGGGGATCGACCGTACGTTAACGCTGTTCCCACCCATTCCTTATAAAGCTAATGACTATTATCCGGGAATAGCTCGAATAGCCAGGTTCTGCGCCAATAATCCCTGAAGCTAATGACCCCTACTAATGATCCAATGATGTAAATCCTAATGATCGACTATATAAAGGCGTTCGTTATTACATAGAAAGGGCTCTTCACTACGGTTAATGACTCCTCCTAATGGTCGCCCTTACGAGTCATCATATACGTGACCACGGATAGCCGTAAGATTTATATTGAAATAGGAGTCGAGAAATGAGGATCATCATATACGCGACCGCAACTTCCTAAATTGGAGGCTAAACAAGACACTTCCCTCCCGTTCGGAACATGCGATCCAGTGGATCGTGCGGAGCCTCTTCGTTCGGTCGGTCCAGTAAACCCATCTTTCTCTAACGGGGCCTCACACAAGGGGGTTGGGTTCGCGAGCCAAGCCGGCGGCTCTACTATATTCCTCGCTACCCGTGGCGCCGCCTACTATTACTAATTGCTCGGGAGAGGGAATTCGACCAACCCCTCTCGATCGTTATTTGAGGTTCGCCCTTTAACAATAGGAAGGGGGGGGGGAATGGAGGTCTACGAGCGACGGGAGGAAATACAAGGGTGATTCGATCCAGCCCTATTATAGTGGGCTACCTCTCTGGGTAATAGATGATCCGATCCAGCGACTGGCCGGTTGCTACTAGTTTATGGAGGGATGGCAAAAAGATGCGAAGATGTCTATGCCCTTATCCACGTGATAAGAGGAGTCGAGTTACCATGCAAATGGATGATCGAGAACTCCTCGATAGGGAGGCATGGAAGAAACGACACATAAATCCCTATCCCACCTCAAGAGATAGAGCATGAATTTTCGTATTAGATACGGGATCGAACAAGAGAGGCACGATTCGTAATAGTAGGCAATTCGTAATATACGGGGGAATCGCTCTACTATTATGGATTGGCAGCTCCTTAAACAATGAGAAATTATAAGGTTGAGGTGAGAGAAGTAGGCAGCGGGTTGGAAGGAGAAGCATGCGCTTCGAAGCCAACTGACTAACTATGGACGAATCCAAGCAACCCAACGCTACTATCTATAGATGAATCGGGGAAAGAATATGGTACAGGAATGGTAGCTAGCGACATGAGAATAATAGTAGTAGGTCCTACCCATACCTAATCATAATAGTAAGGGGGAGGGCGAGTAGACAGATTCGAGAAAGCACATTCTGTAGTAGCAGGTTATTACATAGTTAGACCCGGGGTCATCTACAAATGTCTAGCCCTACTCATAATAAACCCCCAGTGAGGGAGGTGGGAAATAAATAAGAGAATTCCCCCCAGCAGCCAACCCTCGATTCAAGTGGTATGCGGGTTGGGTTTAGAACCCGTGTATTATTATTTAAGGTGACAGTTCGGAAACGGGTTGAGACGGTGGGGTAGCTCGAGCCTTAGAAAAGCCTTCCTCTATTTCAATGGGCTTGAGACAGTAAGGTTGGTTCGTTCGCTCAGAGGTACTATCTACACTTTAAGCGTGAACTGGCAATTCCTATCGCCCCTCTCTCTCCATAGTAACGCTAGCAATTCCAACTTCATGCTTGCGATTCCCGAAATCTATTCATCGATTGGGCAAAATCTCATATTTATCAATCAGGGGTTGGGGACTTCATGTTAGCGATTCCGGGGATGAGACGGGAGAGAACTGTGAGGAGCCAACCAACTGATACGTATATGAGACTCCTGCCGAAAAGAGGTTGGAAATTAGTAAATTCATTAGGTTAAGGGACCCGTATATCATTATAAGCCAAGCTTTTCTATCGGAAACGAATTCACGTTGGCCCTTTATGCTTGAAAAGCTTCATGCCATTCATTCCGCTCCATGCCATAATTATTATACAAAGGGTGTGCCCCCATTTCCTAATTTCTAATAAAAGGCCCGCCCGGGGCACCTATATCTGGATACGCATCGTATCCGCAGATCGGGCTTTCTAGGTCCTACCCACACCTAGTAGGCTTATTAATTGGGGGCGAAGGTAGGGTTGGTCTACTGGAGTAGAGTTGGCCAACTTCGCCATGCCATGAATAAAGGTATTCTTACGAGGATAAATTGAAAGATCCAATTCCCGCAGGTTCTAGTCCCGCTTGAGGTGCAGCTAGCGGTGTTGCAATAGAGGTACGGAGAACGATCATCCCCTGTAGATTACTCTATAGTCCTGGCAATCCTATCATTCAAGGTGAACCTTTTTCAAGTGACTCAATTGAGCCACGTCATACACTCGATCCATTTAGTATTTAGTGGCTTACCCCTCACACATTATGAGGGAAATCGTGGCCTAAATATTGAATAACTCGAGTGAACCATTTTAAGTAACTCGATCCAGAACCGTTCTTGTAGCGGCTCCAGCACCAACTCGATTATTTCGGAACCGGACCCCTACTTATAAGAAATCCGTTGATTAAGCAGTGCACCCATGCACATACTAGGCACTAGCCCTCTCGATCATTCAAGAGTTCAAGCAGTGCCCCTACTATTACTATTCAAGGGTCAGCTGGCCGGTCCTCATAATCTGGAATGCGACGTGGCCTACAGGTCTAACGCCAACCATATCTAGCATTTATACATAGATGAGAAAGCAGTTCCCCCCTATTATTATTCCCACCACTCATAAAATGTATCATCTATTGACCTTTCTCTATGTCCAGCACTCACCGATCAGTTGTCTCGTCTATTGACCCATCTCTTCGCCTCCCACTATAATTTGAGGGGGTAGTTGTCTCATCTGTGGACTATACCCAGTGGTTTCGACAAAGCTTAGTCGTTTGGGGTAGAAAGGCAATTTGTTCCTAGTTCCCGTATCTCCCCCACTATTACCAATTCCTCCCCCCTTATCATAATAGTAGGGTCTCGCTCGTCCATAGGTATTGATCTGCCGGTGTCTCATCCAGTCATGCCGTTATCTCGATCTCCTATGGTATCGACTAGTCAGTTCAGATAGGCACATCCATCCTCAAGCAGTGAGTAATATCTCTCTAGAAACAATGGACCAACTAAAATGGTATGGAAATGAGAACGTTTTCGAATAATGGCATTCCATTGCATCACCATGAATAGCATGATGAGCATTTCATAGGGGGGGTGTTGATGAGGAAGTTGGTTATTAGGTTATATGAACCATCATATCATCACGTTTGCTTGTTGCTCCAATAAATCTTCATCTGTCGTCCATGGAATGGGGGGAGGGAAATAGAATCATTTCATTTCGACGAAAAGGAAAAACCCCACCCACACCCAGGGGGTGAGGAGCGAATACCGACACTTTACCTTTCCATGCCAACCGCTTCAACCCGGGAGACAACCTTACCCAAGCCTTTTGGAATAGAGAGGGCTCTTGGGTTTTCTCTCTCTCCTTGAAGGCAAAACCAAGAAAGGTTGGATCTCTCTCCTTTTCTCTTTTCTCTCGTTTCTAGATTTCTCTCCGGAAGATTTTGATTTCTTATTTTATTCTCGCCTAGTAATAGATCGAAGGGGAGAGCTAAAAGGCAGAGATCTCACTAGCAATAAAAACAAGAGCCAAGACTTACCACTGGATCAAAGTTTACCACTAATCGATCCACCAAGTTCTATTGGATGGATAGATAGATAGATGGATAGGGGGAATTGACTGGCATCAAATTATTTGACCATTCAAGGGAAACATCCATCCATAGTATCGAGTTCAAAGGCCAACCTTACCAATACCGCCACTGGAACTACTGGTTGAAAGGGAAGGGATGAACTAGTTTTTAAGCCCAGGCCTATAGTAGGGAATACCCTCCAAAATACTCTGTTTATAATTGTTTTCATGGGCATCGGTACAACGCACTGCTATGGCAAACATCATGTGGGAGGGTGATTGCGGGTGGTCCTGTTTAGGGATTCTCTTCACGAGGATGGACCTGCAATGAAAAATAGCTTTAAGTCTCTCGATGAAGTCGGAGCATGGTATAGTATGGTTGGCATAACGAAGAATGAGAAACATGGGTCTAATATGACTTGGTTCAGAATGCATGTGGAAATATTTCATAGAAACAACCAAGAATCAAGGGTGACCTTGCTTTCAATCATACCGAATCGTTGTTAGGTTTCGCAACCCCTCATCGGAATGGGGCAATAATCATTCGAAAATCAGACGGTTGTCCAAAATCAGACGAGAGTGAAGGAGTTGGAGGCAGGAATGAATAATATACGGGTGAGCGAGGTGGGCCCCTGAATAATGATCCTGGACATGGTGATTCTCCATCAATTGTTGCTGTGGTTTCTCCAAGGGAATGGCCCTTGATTTCGAGGTATAGAGCCTCAGTGAGAACTCAATCACGAAAAGTTGGGATGATTGAGGCTCTGCACAAACCACTGCCTAATGGTCAGGATGATGGCATGATTAGAGAGTCATTGCTAGATTTTCATAAAACCTGCCTGGCTGCACAAGGAGAGGGAAATCCGAGACACATAATCATCTTCAGAGATGGAGTCAGCGAATCTCAATTTGACCAGGTCCTGAATGTTGAGATAGAGGCTATATTAAATTCAGAGATGGAGTCAGTGAATCTCAATCTGACCAGGTCCTGAATGTTGAGATAGAGGCTATATTAAAGGCATGTGATTATCTTGGGGAGGGCTATAAACCCAAAATTACCTTGATTATTGCTCAGAAGAATCATCACACAAAGCTCTCCCAGAGTAATCCAAATGGTAACGTCCAGCCAGGCAATGTCCAGCCAGGAACAATTGTGGATACACAAATATGTCATCCAAGAAATTACAATTCTTTTCTCTGTCCTCAGAATGGGCCAATAGGAACATCTAGGCCTACTCATTACCATGCGTTACTTGATGGAAACGGGTTCTCTGTAGATGACCTACAACTTCTCGTCCATGCACTTTCTCGTGTGTATCGAAGAAGCACCACAACAATATCTGTTGTTGCTCCTACAAACTATGCCCATCTTGCAGCCACCCAGATGCCGCAGTTCCTCAAGGCAGAGGAGCTATCCGAGTCTGCATCTCGGTCAGGAAGAGGTGAAGGATCAACTGCTTCAGGAAGAGGAAGTGTTCCAGAGCTTCCTAAGCTGCATTCGAAAGTTCGGGATACAATGTTCTTCTGCTAAGTATTTTTGGACTAATCAATTGGATTGTATTCTTCATAAATGAAAGGTTGGTGGAGTATGCTACCTAGGTCTCATCCCCTTACCATGGATAGTATCCTTGTCGGCAAGGGTGTTAATTTCAACCCATAATTTCTCTGTACTTCTCCAACTTCACATGATTTCTCTGAGCAAAGCCAAGATTAAACAGTTAGCCTTTCTATTTCTCCCATAACTCCATTGCTGCAAGAGGGAACAGTAAATCTTATTATTTATATGGTAACACCACAAATAAGTTGCTAGGTCTAACGATCCCAGTGTGGGCGGCAACAACCTATTTTTAATTATGCCAGATCAGTCGGTCATTTATGAGTACCTATTTGTTACGTTGCATCAGTTGCGGTAGTGACATATTAGTTTAGTTTATAAGACGTATATAAAAGACTCAAGTATGCCATTCCTCGAAAGTGTTTCCCCCGATTCTTGGTTGTTTTCTCGCTATTTTAAAGATGACGAATATAAGACAGTATTTCTTAGTTATACTTCCCGAGTCCCATGTTGGAAAAAGAGCATTAATTATGGGATTAGAATGTACTAAAAGGCTCTCCTCATTATTTTCTTGCGTTTCCATGGTGGTAATGAAAGAGGGTTACCCAGATTCCCCTGGCTATTGCTGGAAAATAGGCATCTTTGCTCGAGATTCTTCCCGATACAATTTGAGGAAGGTCTGAGCCGAGTTTCCCGAGTTTGATCCTTCCTCCATTGAAATAAAGGTGCGAAAATCATTTTTGTCTATACTTCTACTATGCGGTGTGAAGCGGGAGTCGGCCCCCTACGTATGGGGGGAGCCTATTCATTGGAGAAGTTTAGAATCATCCCGGGTGAGAAAAGAACGAAGGGAGCGAGGAGACAAGGAGCAGCCTACAGGGAAAGGTAACTGTGAATACTCTTTAGCCAAGTCCGATAAATCCATAGGAAATAATAGACGGAGTAGGGGTTCCTTACCTAAGTCCAACGAATCCATGAAAAGGGGGAGACAGAGTAGGGATTCCTTCCTTGTCAAGGTGTCAAAAAAGGTATTCGAGAGAGTACTCGTGAACGTTATTTTTGTCGTAATTTTAGCATTCATATTTACCATTATTATCAAATATGGCGTGTTCAAGAATTTAGAGTCTTGCTTGCCCCCTTCTCAAGTGAAGCTGGACACTCAAAAATGGAATGAAATTGTGCTCACCTCAATAGCCATATTTTATTCCATAAGTATCCTAGTTGGTCTACTATACGGAATAAATAAAGATGATTGATATCAAAATCTACCCCCCTTGGCGGTAGAGAGGAGAAGGCTTTTAAGAGTGCCCGCTTGCTTGGTGGGGGCTCGGGGTTAGTTCCTTGCCAACGGATCGATAGCGATTATAGATAGAGAGCTCCGTTATAAATTAAAGGGCGAGAGAGCCGGACCTCTTGAGATATAATACTAACCCTACCTATAGAATACATTCTAGTAGGTCGCGTAGCCGCCGACGGACGAATAATAGGTACCCAAACCTCTCTATTTTTTAAAAGCAGAGTGAGTGAGGCAGAGTTAGTGAGCCGTGTAATAGGCGACCATCTCGCGCGGTTCGGGGGGCACTTGAGCAAGCCGCTGCGTCTTGACCCCCTATCCAATTTTCGGGCCAATCCCCCTTCCGTACCACCCAAAAATGAGATTCTTGCCGAATCTGAGTTTGCTGCTCCAACCATTATCAAACTAATACCTATTCTGTTCAGTACTTTAGGTGCTTTCGTGGCGTATCATGTCAATCTCGTAGCGGATCAATTCCAACGAGCCTTTGAAACTAGTACTTCTGGTAATCGACTCTATTGCTCTTTAAATAAACGCTGGTTCCCCGATCAAGTTTTTAATGACTTTATAGTCAGATCCTTCATGCGTTTCGGATATGAAGTCTCATTCGAAGCTTCAGACAAAGGTGCTATTGAGATATTGGGCCCTTATGGTATTTCGCACACATTCCGACAATTGGCCAAGCGAATGAGTCAACTCCAAAGTGGATTCGTCGTGCGAGGAGTGCGTTATAACCCGTGGCCGCCTGCCCCCTATTGATCGGTAAGTAGGGGGGTGGCTCCTCCGTTGTGGGTAAACGGTAAACCCGACTCTACGAACCTTCAGCCAGCAGTAGTGGGGGCGTTAAGACCGGAGCTTTCTAGTAGTGCCAGCATGCAAGCAGGAATGCAAGTGAATGAATCCCCCTCCTTCCACGAGGCGGAATATACTCTAAAGGGGCGGCTATCTAGCGGGAGTCGCAGCGGTAGTATGCCAGTCCCTATGGACAAGGGGACAATCATCGCTTAGCAGGCAGCCCTCTACCATCCCATTGCATTCTATTCTCTATTCTATGCCGCCGCATCTTTCTCTTCTCCTCTCTTCAAATAGTGGGGGTGGGGGTGGGGTGGGGTCTTGCCTTGGGTTAAATCCGGGCCTTTATGGATAGAGCATGGGTCTCTTTCATTTATTCATTTATTTCGGGTGGGGCCGGTTAGATTACTATGTCGTATAGATAGACATCCATATCGATATGTATATGTCTATCTAGATCCGCATTCGTATTTGTATCGTCATCATTCTCTCTCGATCTCTATCTTCATTCTTGATCGCCATTCCATATCTCGCTCGGATCTTGTCCTTAGCCCACCTACATGCACGGTCAATAGTCTAGGGAGCTTTTAAAAGCTAGAGCACGGGGGAGAGAATGAATAGTAATGATTTCGGCAGGAGCAGCCGGACTGCTATAGCAAGCAGCCTTTCCGAGCGAGCCTCTGGGATCTCCTGTAAACCTCCCCATGATGTGGCAAAGGGGGGATATTGGGGGAAGCAGTGAGTGGAGATTCCCCTGCAGAGAGCCGGATGAGGGGGGACCTTCACGTCCGGTCCGGAGGGCGGGGATATCCCGACCCTACTATCACTATGCCTTCGCAATGCCACTTGGTTTAACTCTCCTTGTGACCTTTTCTCGTATGCGGGATTTTCTATCTCCTTGGGTAGATAATCGATCGTCTTTCATTTCGATAGTGAGTAGTTTCTCCCCATAGGAACCGCTACGAGTATATAGAGCGGGCCAACCTATTCTGAGGTAGAAAAGCTCCTTCCTCCCCCTGATCCTCTCCGGTTCCTTCGAGGAGACTAAGAGAGAGGATCCGGACCCGACGAAACCTGACAAAAGCAACTGAAAAGTGATTGCCGTGCCCGCACCCGTTCTTTATAGAGAGAGGCGCCATCATGCATGTGGAACGGCGGGCTTGCTCCCCCCTCTATTTTAAAAGCCGGCACTCGCTTACCTTTTTTAGAGGGAGGAGAGGCTCTCTATCTATAACTCGGGCTTTCTTTAAGAGATCGACCTTTTAAAATAAAAGAAAATAAAACCCCTTTTTAAAGCTTAAGAGATCGAAAGCTCGCATAAAATCAAAAGGGGAGAGCGCTCTTAAGATAGGTCGAGGGGGAGGCTCTCTATCTATAATCTCAAGAGGATCAATGCCTGCCCATTTTTTTAAGGTCGAGCTTGAAGTTTTAAAGAGCCTTAAAGAGATGGGTCGAATTTTGGGACCTGGAGTCGGTTGAGCGCATAAATGACCTGACCTCTAGGCGCATGCTATCTCTATCTCGACCGTGTATAAGGGAGAGCGCTTATCTAAAAGCTATCTCCATCTCGACCAATTATATTAGAGAGCTATCTCATTCACATTCTCTCCTCTTCCTATTGAGTGCCTAAAGGCCCTCTGCCGTTCCTTACTTTCCAATCCTTTCCTCCCTCTTCCCGGGCCTTTTTAGATGATAAAAGATGTTCTCCTCTCTTCTTCCATAGCCCGTTTTTAAGGACCGGGCGTCTCCGAAGGACAGGACAGCGTATCTCCGATCGGCCCCTTTAAAAACGCGTAATTTCCTTTTTAAGGAGCTGAACCTTTCCTTAAAACCCGTTTTCCTTCTCCGTTCTGAGTAAGTGAAGGATGGGCCTCATGCTTCGGAGTAGGTTCGGCCCATGCTTTGTATCTCACGCGCTCCGCTATGGATATGCCATGGAATCGTGGAATGAGATTTGTTCCCTCCGGCAGACAACGGAATGAGCCACCCAGTGGCACTGTGAAGGCGGTAGCTACATCACGACATGGAGGATCAATGGCTCGATCTACAACTCCTCGAGCGAGAAGATTTGTTATTCCTTCTGGAATGCTGTTCTCTTTCTCCAGGTCCTCCTTAAGTGAGACTGAAAGGGAATTAGAGAATAGATAGTGCGTGCTTCCTCATTATGGATAGAGAGCTTCTGGTTTTTTTAAAGAGCGGCCTCTTAAAATAGAAAAGGGCTTTAAGATTCTTCCTCTTTCGGCTCTGGAAGAGGGAGAGAGATTGATCAGTTCCGAGAAGAAGGATGATCGCTTTTTTATGCAGGTCATTCAGGCATTAATAAGAGGTCAAAATTCTTACTCAACAAGAAGCTCTTCCTTCTCAATGGAGTTTGCGTTCTTCACATCCATATCATGGGATGAACGAATTCGTAGCAACACCCCGCGTCTGCCTAACCACACCCACCCCGCCCGAACAAGGCGGCCTAACCACACCGGCTCCGTCCTGCTCTTCGCTTGTGCGCTGAACACCTCGGCGGCCTATAACGATTAAAATAGGGAGAGGGCCTCTCTGTATAAAGCTGCTCTCGTTATCCCCGGTGAATAGATAGGCATTGATCACGTGAATTCGAGTTGAGGTCCCAGTATTTCAAAGGGGTATAATGGCTATTTGGTTGTCTCTCTCTCTCTCCGATCACTCGATACATTTTCTAACGCGGCTATCGCTCGGTCGAAGAGTACTATAGCTATTGATCACGGGTATAGATAACCATCGGCGGTGAAATACCTGGATCAACGTCCTACCCATACCTATATCCATGTCCTACCACCGATGGGGTCCCATTTATTCCTCGTTGCTGGCCCCATCACTGGAAAGAAATGATGGTTCCAGTCCTCTCCCCTCCCCGCAGGCAGGCTAGGCTATTTGAAAGGCAAAGGCCCCTTTTTAAAAACTGAGAGCCCTCCCCTTTTTAAAACAAGAGCAGGGTTGAGAAAGCATTTTATTAAAAGCCCTCTCTATTTTGAAAGGAATTCTACCCCTCTGAATGCATAGGAAAGGCGATCCAACCCCCTCTATTTTTAAAGGGCTCTCCCCTCGGCTTTTAAAAGCTAAAAGCAGTGGCCGGATCTTTTAAAGGTTGTTCTATTCCAGATAAGCATGCACGCCCTACTCTATGGAAAAACGCTGTTCCCCATCACACCGCCCACCCATCCCAGTAAGACACGAACACTATCCCTTAAAGCCCAGGACTTTGGCTGAGAAAGGACCAACCGAGCCTCTCTATTTTAAAAGGAGGGCGATCATCGGGGCGCGCCCTCTATTTTAAAGGTTGTTAAAGAGGATATTTTTAAGGGAATCGGGAGCTCTTTAATATAATAACGTCCAACAGCACCTTATATAAGAGCCGGCGCTGCCCGGGGAGACTTTTCATTATATTCAAGGTCATTTCAAGGTTCCCCTCCTCTCATATAAAGCGCACGAATGAGCTTGAAGTTATGCGTTTTACCCTTAAAACTCCAGATTATAGATAGAGAGGAGGTTTATTTAGTAGGGGTTGCGAAGCGCTGCTCGGGGTGCCCCTCTTGGATTGAATATGGAATAATGCTTCCCAGTCGAGGGCGGTGGCTATTTTAAGAGAGAGCGCGTTGACCCGCTTTTAAAAACCGGCTCTATACTCATAAGCCCAAGTATGGCTATTAAAGGAGAGCGTTTATATTATATTAAAGGAGAGCTTTTTTCTCTCCCTTTTTTCTCCTCTCTCCAATAGCGAGGCGAGGGCCCCCTTCCGTTTTAAAGGTCCGCTGTCGCAATCCCATGGAATGGGGATATACACTCGACCGATAGATAGGGAGAGGGAATTGACCGATAGGGATTTTCCCTCCCAACTCTAAAATGCGATCGTTTAAATAAGGGGAATTGAATTGGACACTCGACCGTATCTAACCTTATATGAGAGAGGACTCGGCGTATCGATATTATGTATGTAAGAGACTCAACTCTCTTTTGGATACGTATTAACAACTCAACCTACTTATCCGGTCGGGTTGGTTAGATACGGTCTCTATTAGTCAGATAGGGCCTCGACTATTAAGGTATTAAGATCGATCTTAAAAGTTGCCGGTTTCGGCCGGGCGACCCGTATCGAGATTATGTATGTAATAACGATACGATCGACGATTCGTTATAGATGGAGAGGGCGCCCTTCATTCCTTAGCGGTTGAGTGAGCCCTCTCTATTTTAAAAACTTTAAGCTCTCTCCCTCTTTTAAAGCTCTCCCGATATAGATAGAGAGCTTTCAAAGGTAAGCGAGTGCTTATCCTTATCCTTATCCGCGGGGGCGGGGGCCCTCTCCCTCTTAAGAGTTATAGATGTCGGTTGAGTGCTTATCCTTGGGAAGATAGAGAGCCTATTTTAAGGTTGTTAATACGTATATAAAAGCTCGCCCTCACTTCTTTGTGCCGTCTCCCAATTCCCCCTCGACCTTTAAATTCAATAACGACCTGGGGTGGGGTCAGAGGTGTCAATCCTTCCCTCATTTTTCAACTTCCCTTCTTTTGAAACTTCCCTCCTTCTTTCTCTTTCAACTTCCCTTCTTTTGAAACTTCCCTTCTTTTTAGAGAGGAGAGGCCTCCCTTCGTTCGGGGGCCTCACTATCGTTCGGGGGGCATCATAGAAATCGATAAAACACTAAATAGATAAAACGATAGAACACTAAATAGATAAAACGATAAAACACGAAATCGAGAAAACATCATCTTTCCGAAATCGAGACGAAAAGCGCTCGACCTCTAAAAACAGGGATGGAATTATCTCCCATTCCCTGAAGGAATTATCTCTCATTCCCTCGAAAATAATCCCCTCCACCTTTGAAATAGATCAGCTGGAGCCTTGGTTCGGGTTCGATCCCCGAATGATCTTGAGCTCTTTCATGAGCTTTAGGCGTAGACCGAACGCGACTCTCGACATTAGCAATAACAAGAGGATAGTAGCGACAATAAACCAATCCGGACATTGAGCGAGATGGCTTTCTCATCATCCCATTCCTCAATCTTAAAAATGAGCCCGAACACTCAAAGTGGGGCGGGGCTAGATTGGTTTCATGCTTTTCGGGAAAGCGAGAAGGCATAGTTGGTTTTTGATGGCCTGTACTTATTGGTTAGGGACGTAGGAGCCCTAAAGGGCGGGCTTTTAGTACTTGTGGTATTTTGAGTTATGAATTCTTAAGTAGAGCGGAGAACGAATGGGTGGTAATTAGGCGGGGATGGTTCGAGTGAGCCTCACATGCCCTCTGGAAAAGATTAGGAATACTAGTTTGGATGATCCCCGGTTATAGAAACAATAGCGTCGGTTTAATCGGAAAAGACGGGAGGGATACCATGATCGTCGAAACCCAGTTCCTAACCTTATAAATAAACTTCTCATAAAGAATCCACCTCCTCCACGCTCCTCTTTAAGAATACCACATTGCTAAGAGTAATACAGTCATCAGAACTGCTTTCCTTTTCTCCTTTAGGGCATTCTACTATTCTTGTTATTGGTTGAGATAGGACTACGCTGATCTCTCTATTCGGATATCGGTTTTCGGATAGAGCAATTCGGACTGGGAACAAGGTGCCCTCGAAAGAGCGGCCCTCCGGTATTGAAGGGACCCACGCCAGTTTCCGGATAAGGGATTGATTTCCGGATTCGGGATTTCCGGATTCGGGACTACAAGCTTCATTTACGGAAGCATTAAGGCGGGGGGAATACTGGGAACCCAGGAACCCTGGACATAGATAAACCCGGGGAGGGAGAGCCCGAGGGGGAGGGGGGCTATCTATATCGCACTTCTAAATACAAGAAGTTAGAGAGGAATGTTAAGACGTATATAATGCCCTTATTCAGGCCCTCTAAAAGCCCTATAAAAGCTCTTTAAGGAAAAAAAAAATTCCTTCATTGCAGAAACCCGAATGATATAAGAGCAGGCAAGGGTGGGTTAGAGGAAATGGAGCTTTTTTGGATGAATAAGAAATGCCGGTCCACATCACCTCTTTGCCCTTTTTAAAACAGCCCTGAGGGGTTGGCAACCTTTCCACCTCCCATATTCATGAGTTGCCTTTACCAGCTTTATAATCGTCCAATCCAGAAAAATAAGTAACGGATTATAAATAGAGAGCCTCGCCGGTAAAAGAAATAAGTGAGTGCCTCTCCATTTTAAAAGGGTATGGATTGGTCCGTTCCGAAAAAGGGAATAGGTAGCCCCGCCTTCTATCCCCAAACCCACCCCGGATCGGCTCTAATATATAAAGGGCCTTTTAAAGTTCACGTTCACTAAAAGGATCGGGATCGGAAGCTCTCTAAAGGTTGGCGTTCACTTCCCACCGCTCTAGGGAGAACCTCTCCTTACGAGGATAGGCATCGGCTTTTTTGAGCTCCTATTCCCCACCCCGGCCCACCCTTCCCATTTCTTGCTTGCTGTGAACATGCATGTGAACTATCTATAGTGAGTCCTCCCACCCACGCTATACTCTCCCCCCCTGCTGATATAATTCCTTGCTTGCACCTTCCATATCTCCCCTACTATATACCCATACCTAGCATAGTCTATCCCAATCCTACCTCTCATTGACTGGCCGTGGAGGGGAATCATTCACACCTTGAGGCGGATCGGAGTAATCAAAGGATAAGTCTAGTTTCGTTGCTGTGATCGGATCGATCTGGCTCAACTTCAGTGAACCGGCTCTCTATCTATAATCGTGGAATATAGAATGGAAAATGTCTATCCAATGCTCTTTCCTATATCCCACCCGCAGTTTACTCTTATTTCGGATGGGAGATGCGGGTTAGGTGCGCCAGTTCATGGAATGGCTTTTAAGGATCGAAGCTCGCGAACCTCACTTTTAAGGGGATTTCTGTTTCCACCTACCCCATACTCATTAGTTGGTGGAGCCCCCCCGATAATAGTAAAGTAAATCCAACTCGTGATTAAGTGGAAGGTGGTTCGGTTCAGACATTATAGTTCACCAACTGCACAGAGTGGCAGGAAAGAAAGAGGTGGTTCGGTTTCGGGTGGGCTGCGGAGATTATACATGAGGGGATTGGTTCTCTCCGGTCCAGCTTCATTCGATTAACTTTAAGGTGGTGCAGGTGGAAACTATCATTGTCCGCTTCGTTCAGGGGGAGCAATCACTCGAACAACAACACAAATCAAATGTACATACAATACATTTTTCAAAATACATATTTTTATTATCTACAATAAACAAAGGCATCCACATATCATAGAATATTTATCTTTCACATCATCCATATCCATCACATGCATTACATAAATACAACCCATGCAATATTCACAAAAATACATACATCACATCATCAAGTTCATCAAAAACACTGATAATATATCATATATATAGCATATAAATATGTACAACATCCAAAATTTTCCAAAGGCTACATAATATATCATGCAATACATCACTACCTAAACCACATATAATTCTAACAAAATTTACAAAAAAATTGGGACATCAACCACAAAAAAAACAACCTCAACTTTGTTGACCACCTGACGTCTCTCCATTCTCCTCATCCATTCAAGGAACCTCCTCAACACCACCTTGTACCACCTCTAGTTCCTATGATCTACCATATTCCTCTATCTGTGATGTTATGGGATCTACATTGCTAGGTGCTACTACCAAACTAACTAAATGCACACTTCTATGACTTCATTGTGAGTGCGAGTAAGACTATAATTTTGAATACTCTAGAATGGATATATCTCATTTTGTCAACTCTAGCTCCAAAATAACTATCCTAGACTTATCATGCATATACAGAGCCCCAACCTTTGTGTGTGCTTGTTTCACCTCCTCCATCCAAAAAACCTCTACCTTCAACCACCCCATCTCCTCTTGACATCTATTCACCTCAGCTATCATTGCATACCACTCGCTCTTTGACCCCTCTAGATAGATCTAAATCCTCTTTTTCTCAGTCATCAATGCTAATATTTGACCCTTATAAGTTCCCCTTAATACCTCTAACTACTAATGCAAACACTACCTATTCACCAATGTTTCATCCCTCTCTGCTTCCATCGCTAATCACTCTATGGTCTAAGAACTCTCTCTATCAGCCAACCAACCCTCCAACTATCATACTCTCTCTCTAAGCATCTCAACCTCATCCAAAGCAACCAATATCTCCCGTAAACTAATACTATAGTCAAAACTTGGCACCTACATATTTTGTTAACCACTGCCTCACCCATAGGCATAGTTGTTACCTCATCCATTGGTGTTGTATCACCCATCAGCGCACTTTCTACCTCATCAACCATCACCCTAGATGGGCCTACACCACTATCCATCCATTGCCACACACATTGCTTAAGCGACTCCTCCTGCTCCTTCTCCTCACTCAACTCCCCCTTGATATCGGTCACCATCACTAGACTCCCTCCTCCTAAACCTGAGTCCCTGGTTGTCACCTCCATTCCACTTGTGGTCCATCTTAATCTTGATGTCTCTCACTACCACACCTATCTCAAATTATCCAACAATGGGTAAAATTGATGTCACGGTTGCACCTTTTTAACCTACATATATCCATCAAAATCACACTTTCAACATCAATCATTCACAAGACCTCAAAAAAAATTCTAAATTCAAACATACTCATACTAATCCATACAATTCATACATTCTTATAGACCCTTGCAAATCAAGCAAAAAATATATATTTGGGTTCCCATTCACCTGAAACCACCCCTCCTCATGAAAAACTGCCAAAAACAACCCTTAAATATGACAAAAACACACATCACACATGTACACACACCCAAAAATATGTAACACAACAATCATGCACAAACAAAAAACATGTCAACATACTCACACCCAACCCATTTCTTTCATTTTTCCATACACTGCTAACTACCCTATTCATTCTCTATGATTTCATTCCACTAAGAAATTTTTCGTAGGGTTCATTTTAAAATATTACAACACAAAAACTGAGGCAAAAATATACTTACCTCCACTACACACCCTCCAATGCTAGCACTCAATGTGCCTCCTACCATTTTGCTACTTTGACCCCAAAATTCAACATCTATTCTCTCCATAAATTCATCCTCACACCTCTTCATCTTTTTAGGACACAAATAACAAATGTGCCTTGTGAATACGCTTATATAGTGCACTCCACTAGATTTGTACGAACATGTATGAATACTTAGATTTGCATATGTCCATACAAATACAAATATTTGGCCATAAATCACACCTACACACTTTCAAACAACTATATTTATCAAATTGCCCATTTTTCTTTAGATCTCTTTTATCAATTATTATTTTATTAGGTGATTTATCATTATCTTCCACTTCTTCAGCCATCAACTCATCACTTGAGGGGTAGACATTCAATAATAAAATAGTTTTCTTACACGTGATCAATAATCAAACACTCAACCTTGGAAATTCCAAGATCCTTTGCCTAAGACTATCATAAGCCCTCATTTTATGGGGTAAACAAAAGCATAATTTCTCTTCTCAATAAAACTCCAATCCAATTAAATTTGGTATGCTATGTGTCAGTAGCTATAGGTTTACTCAACTTTGTATTACTTCACCAGAGCCAATAACTAGCCCACTAAAGAAATCATGAGTATGCCTATACATAATTGTACTTTCACTTTGATAAGATGATCGAAGTGATGGGAAAACACCTGTAGATGGTTGGACGGTTTATCAAATCAAATCAAGCTCATAATTCTATCAAAGGTAAAGTTTCAAATATATTTATCCCTTCCACAATCGGAGCATCTTACATTGATCATGACTCAAGATAATATTATGTCTACTCCCTCAAACAATCATTACAACTCAACAGATACATGTAATCAATCAATTATGAATCATCCACAACCACCCATCATAATTTCATCATCTTATTCAAAATCAAACCACCAATTTTGTATCAAGTTTTTGTGTATATTAACCTAAAAATATTATTCACTTATTAAAAGCATTATTTATGCACTATTCATAAGCCCCCTTTGGTCACATAAACCCTTTCCTACGCTTAACCCTTGGTCCCCATGTGACCACCATCCTAGCTTAAGCATAGTCAACCTAACATATGGCCATCTCATGTATACTACCCCTTTGACTAGCCTGGCTCCTACCTAAACCTATTCTATCAAACTAAATCTTGGTTAAATTCTTAAACCTTGATCAAACCACAAAAGTCAACATTAAACCTAGGGTCAAACTAACTCTAGTAAAACTTAACCCTTGCTCCATTTCAAGTTCCCATGTGCATTAAACATCATAAATGACATTTGAATACTTTTTTATTTCAAAGCATGGGAGGCATGGTGAGTCATCTTCCACCTCACCCAAGTCAACACTAAACTCATGATTAATCCTACTACAGTTAGGACTTAACCCTTACTCCACTCCACATCCCCATGCTCATTTATGACATATATATGGGTGAGGAATTCTCTAAACCAATTGCACTTATGAGGTGTGGCACACCATACCACCTCAAGGGATATCTCATCCTCCCCTAACCTTGGAAAATTCTATAAATAGATTGTCATTTCTTCCATTTTCATGACACTCACATACCTAGAATCTACTAAACTAACCTAAACTACCAAGGGAACTAAACCATCATTCACCATAACTCACTATCAACCCCCATGAAGATCCACATAAACTTGTCAACATCTCCTTTTGCCTTGTATGTTGCTATCAAAATTACAGGTTCAGGAGGTGGCTCAATGAGGATTAGTAGTTCCAATAGCATCAACAAGATCTCTACATCACCCAGTTCTATTTTTGAGAAATGTAGTGAGATTCGTATGGATGGGTATGAATCAAAGCATTCATACCATAGGGTACGAATCTACAAAAAAGATCATTTTTCACACCAAAATCCTACAAAAGGTCATAAAACCAGACAAGCTTCCCTGTTCTATCAAATTTTAGGTATTTCAAATACTTTTAATCAGATTTCAGCCTAGATTAAGAATTGTTTTTTCTTGTTTTATAATAAGTATGATTGAGATATACCCCCAAATATTTTTAACTATTTTTGTAGGGCTATGCAAGTTTAGAGGACCCACATAACTAACAGTGGCTCACGAGCAGTAAGACCACTCATCTTGAGGAATATAAGGAAAACACTTGTATTTGTTTGACCATTTTTATTAAAGGAGGCCTTCCCTTGTGGAAGACCTATTTTTTAGCCTCCAAAAAGTAAATTTGTAAAAGGAAAACACTTGTAACCCTTCTTGCTATCAATTTCAAATCGACAGTTTTTCTCGTACTTCAAAATATCAAATATTTTATTAGATATAGGATTAGTAAAATTCAAAGTGTTATTCAATTACCAAATCCACCATTATCCTTCATCTTGTGTTTTGTCTCTATTAGGTTTGTTATACCCAAAAATATATCAATAGTATTTTTTTCATTTGGTTATATGGGATTGAAATGGGTCCCACTATCATCACATAGTGGTATTATAACAAAGCTTGGATATTATCTGTGTATCACTTGGAAAGATTTGAACTTGGGTCTCCTTCTTGAATGTTGAGGAATCTAACTGGTTGAGATCATGTGATTTAATACTATATCAATAGAGTTCACAAATCCATATTATTCAAATAAACCTTTCTCTATTTCATCTTCTTCCCTTTTCATCAATAATCCAATCCATTTTGTTTGGATATACTTCTTTATCTTTTTTCTTGATCTCTTTCATATCAATTTTTACTTCTAGAGAAGAGACTTTTTCATAATAAATATTTCAACCATTAATGCCACCAATGTAAAGGAGGCTTACACTATTTGTATTATTTATATTGTAGTAGGTATGCTTCACTGCATAATGACATTCAACCATATTTTGATATTCATCCATGTTGAAGCTATATATTTCCTCCCATACTCTTTAAGCATAGCGAGAAATTAATATTTTTCTCATCCTAAATACAAGAATTTGTGTAATAGCTTTAAGAAAATGGTGTAACATATTTAGTATCCATCCTAAGATGATTAGGACTAGGGATGATTTCATGAGGCTCCTCCAAAGGATATTTTGAAAAGAGAATAAAGATGGTCTTCCAATGATAAATAATGATGACCCTCCACAAATGATACACCTTTCCATAATACTATAAATGAATGAAATTGAAGGGTGAAATACAGAATAAATATTATATCATAAGTCATTACACATACACTAGTTATTGTAACATGTCATTGGATTCTATTATGATAAGACTCCATAAAACATGGAAGAACAAACTACACTTTAAGGTCATAATTAATACTTAGAAAGGATGGTAGCTAAATTCAATATAATTATTTCTTTTCATTTTCAATGATATTTGAGAAAATCATTAGAGTAATTCAAGATGAAAATTATGAATATTTATAGGGTGATATTGGCACCCATATAGGCCATATGATGAGCAACTTGATTATCTTATACCTATTTATCTATCTATATAATTTCATGACCACAAGAATATGGAATTGCATAAAAATTGGGTATCTTTCGATTTTGAAGTGCTTGGACAAAAATTAATGAATCCCTTCTATCAATAAATTAATCAAAACAAAATCCCCTATGAGGGATACCATAGTGGTATATCTTTAGATTTTCATTCAAGAAACTAGAGTTCAAACCTTGATACAAGGGAAACAGAACTCATCATAAAATCCCGTGCTTTTAAATCAATTTTTTTAGCCAACAGGGCCTTGGTTTAATGGTTGGAGCAAATAGATGATGTAGCCCACATCAAGTTTCAAATATTAGCAACACCATATAGACTATATAGCTCAAATTGACTAAGTTGATGTAAAAGGGAAAGGACAAACCTTTCAAAATCATAGTTAAAAAAAAATCAAAACAAAATCAATGTCTAAATACTCAATTCCACATAAATATTTTTTATTTTTGTAGGACTTTACATGGCTATTAGATCGGCTTTAATAAAACCTTTACTTCCATGTATTTATTTGTTTGATTTCTATATGAATGAATAAACTAAGCATTTCATTATAAATAACAACATTAGAATCCAAAGCATATTTTTGTTATTAAAGCAACCATCATCCTTCATTTTTTTAATTTCACTATTATCTTAACCTATTTTGTTTATATGAAGCCACAGTTTCTTTTCTTCCCTGTTTTTCACATAAAAATATGTTTCTAAAGAAGATTTTTTTTCATAATGAATATTTTAGTTAACTTTGCAAATGATATAAAGGAGGCTTGCACCATAATTATATTTTGAATATTGTGATAGACATGCATCACTCTATAATCATATTTTAAAGCCTTATTTAGATACTCCTATAAATTGTTCGCAACATGCTTTAGTATTCATCTTATGAAGATTGAAAGTAATAATTCAAAGAAATAATTAATTTAAAGAGTGAGAAGATTAAATGCTACTACAACTTACTCTAAAACAACTTATGGAATCAACTCTTAATGTCTATGGTATGAACCATGAAAAGGATTGAAAATCCAACTAACTTCATATTATTTACAAACTCATTATATAGGCTCTAATGGCCCAAAATACATAACCAAACCCATCAAATCATGGATTTGATCCAATATGCTTAACCATAAGCTACAAAAGTGCAAAGGAGAATGCACGTAACTTCTAAGTTAAGAGGAAAGGAATAATGCTAACTATAAGATCCATTTTAGCTATCTTGAAGTACACACTTCCTACTTTGAGTTCACACTTACTAACTAACACTCCTAAATGACAACTAGAAGATAACTAGTGCCCACAAGTGCATGTGAGAAGGAGACTCACTTACAATATTAATTTGCAAGAAATAAACTATGCAAACCTAGCTAGGAACTACTAGAGGGGTCATATGAGTGATCAAACATCAATCCTCATCATGCCTCCCCACAATAGAAGCATTGGCCTCCAATGCTTTCAGAAGAGTAGGAAAGTCACGGGACATCTGATGAAAAGAAATCCAACGAGCCTGATGCGGCAGTTGTCCTCGTCGAGCCACAAGATATGAGGTGGTAGACCCCTGGCGAGTCTGTCGAGTCTTTGTGTCATAGATCTGATCGGAATCCAATGGTAACTGAGAATCAGGAACCACGTCCACAGGATGATTGATAGCTGGTGCGGTCTCCAATGTAGAGTCAAAGTACAACTTCAAAAGATCTACATTGACGACGTCATGAATTCCCAAGTGTGCGGGAAGATCAAGGCGGAAAGCATTCTCGGACACCTGTTGAAGAATAGTATAAGGCCCATAGCGAATCGGTTTGATTTTACTATGAGTCTTATCAGTAAAACGTCGCTTGTCAAGATGCAACCAAACTTTGTCACCAACCTGAAATGGATGAGGAATTCGATGTCGATCCATGGCCTTTTTTTGTTGCTGCTGTGTCTTTTGCAAAATCTCAATCACCTTTGATTGAAGATTGTGCAAGTGCTGAATAAATGAGTGTGCCTTGTCTTGCTCCTTCTGAAGATGTGAAGTGACAAGGAGAAGGCAAAGACAAAGGTAACTCATAAGGTGCCAAGGGCTGAAATCCCATACAAACCTCAAAAGGTGAGTGACCTGTAGAAGAATGTAGGGCCCTATTGTAGGCATGTTCAATATGAGTGAGACTCAAGTCCCACTTTTTTGGTGAAGCGTGATGATAGATTCGTAAACTTTGCACAAGGGTACGGTTTACCACTTCAGTCTGCCCATCTGACTGCGGATGATAGGCGGTGGAAAAGTTAAGGGAAACTCCCAAAATTTTCCACAAAGAATGCCAAAAGTGACCCACAAAGCGTGAATCACGATCCGATATAATGTTGGTAGGTAGACCAAAGGAACGCCAAATTTTGTCAAAGAACAATTGGGCTAAGTCTGCTGCAGAACTTGTCTTGCGGCATGGAATAAACTTAGCCATCTTACTGAATCTGTCAACCACCACGAACACACAATCATGTTGTCGCATTGTCATGGGAAAACCACTAACCAAATCCATGGAAATGCTTTCCCAAGGATGGGAAGGAATGGGCAAAGGCATGCCTAAGCCAAACTTCCTGTTAGCTGGTTTTGAGCGACAACAAAGCGCACACTTGTTTGAGAAATCTCAACACATCCCTCTGCATTTTAGGCCAGTAGAAAAATCTTTGCAAGTGATGAAGTGTTTTGTGCTTCCCAAAGTGACCACCATAAAGTGTAGAATGAGCTTCCTTAAGAAGTGACACTCTAGGCTCACAAGGAACACAAACCTTATCCAATTTGTAAAGAAGTCCTTCTTTGATGTAGAAATCTTGGAAAGGACGCAAATTGGAAGAAGAAGGCTTACTCACTTGCTCAAATATTTTCCCAAAATCGGGATCCTGTGAATACTGATTAGGCCAAGTCTGAAATCCCAAGTGTGAAGTGGACATAACTATTAAGGCAAGAGCGGCAGGAGGCCTACTCAAACAATCAGCAACAGTATTACTCTTCCCCTTTTTGTACTTGATCACCAAGTGAAATTGTTGGAGGTAAGAGGCCCACTTCATATGTCTTGATTCTTCAATTTTACTTTGAGATTGTAAAAACTTGAGAGGCATATGATCAGTGTGTACTACTGTATATTTTCCCAAAAGATAATGTCTCCAGTACTTGATAGCTTGAACTAATGCATACAACTCCTTGTCATATGTAGAATAGTTCAACTTAGCAGCAGAAAAAGTTTCTGAATGATAAGCAACTGGATGACCATTCTGTTTGAGCACAACTCCTAAGGCAACTTTAGAGGCATCCGTTTCAATCTCAAAAGGTTGAGAGAGGTCGGGTAAAGTTAACACGGGTGTTGTACAAAGTTTATTTTTGAGTTTCTCAAAGGCAATCTCTTGGCTTTTCTCCCAATGAAATGGAACTTTAGACTTAGTGAGATAATGCAATGGAGTACGCAAGAGTGGAATATTGAGGAATGAACTTGCGATAAAAATTCGCAAGTCCTAGGAAACTCCTTAACTCAGTGAGAGTTGAAGGAGGGGACCACTTAAGTAAAACATCAACTTTGGTGGGATCTACCTGAATTCCACTTTCACTAATCACATAACCAAGGTAAGAAACTGAAGTATTGCCAAAAGAACACTTGGAAGAATTGGCATATAATTGATTCTTCGCAAGAAGATCAAGTGTATGATGGATATGCCTAAGGTGTTCCTCCCAAGTTTTTGAGAATATCAATATATCATCAAGATATATTATTACAAATTTGTCAAGTACATCACGAAATACATCATTCATCAACCTCATGAAGGTTGCGGGAGCATTAGTAAGACCGAAGGGCATGACCAACCATTCAAAGAGGCCCATATTCGTTTTAAAAGTTGTCTTCCATGTATCCTCGGCTTCGATACGCACTTGATGATATCCACTTTTGAGATCTATTTTTGAAAAGAACTTAGCTCCTTGGAGCTGATCTAATAAATCATCAATGCGTGGTAGTGGATATCTATTCTTTATAGAAATTATGTTCAAAGCACGAAAATCAATGCACAATCTCCAAGTGCCATCTTTTTTAAGAACCAACAAAATAGGTGAGGCACAAGCAGAAGTACTTTCCTTAATGAAACCCTTAGACAACAAATCTTCTATTTGCCTTTTTATTTCTTCATTTTGCAAAATAGATTGTCTATACATGGGAGCATTAGGTAGTGAAGAACCAGGAATGATTTCAATGCTTTGATTAATTGTGCGAATTGGAGGAAGAGACTTTGGCTCCTGAAATATGTGTGAGTAATTTTGCAATATTTTATCCATTGAAGAGTGTTGCTTTGGAATGGATGTGGATGTAGGAGTGTTTTGAGAGCGAATGAAAATTAGAGCAACGTCACCACCTTTTTTAATTACTCTTTTTGTTTGCTTGGAATTTAGAATGATGTTAGGAGTGTTGGTGCTTTTAATGAGAAAGACCTGACCATATTTTTGAAGTGTGTAGGTTCTTTTGAAAGCATCATAAACAGCTCTCCTATCATACTGAAAAGGTTGTCCAAGAAAAATCCCACAACAATCCATAGGAGTCACATCACAAGTGACTTGATCTATGAAATGTGGGCCAAGTGCAAATTTTAATGTGCAAGTGTGAGTGATTTCTGAGCCCCTTCCACTATCCTTCCAACCCAAAGAATAAGGTTGAGGATGAGGCTCCATAGGTAACTTCAATCGCTCGACAATGGACCTCGCAATTAGATTTTTCTGCGAGCCATTATCCACTATACAATCTGTTGCAAAATTATGGAGCAAATGAGCTCGAGTGATGAACAAAGCATCACGAGCGCCCCCTGATGAACTTACATTTACCAAGGTAACCTCATTGAGCTTACCTCGTAATTTCGTGTATACTCTACTTTCTCCCACTGACTCAAGGGGACCTTTGGAAGCATCCTGTTCTTGAGTAGTGATGACTAAACTTTTCTTCTTAAGCTTAAAACAATCAGCTTTTTCATGACCTTTCTTCTTACAATAGTTACAAAACTTTTTTAGAAGAAGAAGGTTTGGAAGAAGAAGAAGAAGAAGGAGTAGAAGCGGAAGGGGAAGGAGAAGAAGGAGATGGAGAAGAAGAATTCTTCTTTTGAGCAAAGTTCTTCTTTGGTGAGAAAGAACTATTCCCTTTTGATGAGTTTGCAACCACTTGAGTAGCAGGTGCGCGGAATGCCTGCGAATGCGCTTTGAACTTGTCCTCCGCAAGTTGCGCTTGGTTGAAAACTGAATCCAATGTTTCCATAGAAACAAACATAATTTCCCTATACAAATGTTCCAACAAACCACTTTGAAATTTGAGAATCAAAGCTTTAATATCTTCCTCCACATTCAAAAGTATCCTGTACCTGTTGAATTGAAAGATATATTCCTGCACAGTCATATTAGTACCTTGTCGAAATCGAAACCACTTAATGACCAATTCCTTAGAATAATTGGAAGGATAAAAATTGGTCTTAAGACAGTCTACAAGCTCATCCCATGAGGTGAGTTCATCATGACCTCTTTTTCTTTCAACAAGTACTTTAGCTAAACCAGAAAGTTTTAGCTTAGCATATGGAACCATATCCTCATCTGAAAGTTGAGTGTAAGAAAACCAAGAACTCATGTCAAGAATCCAACTATTCAAGACTTCAGGGTTTCGGGATCCATCATAAAGTGGTACTTCACAATGAACTCTCAGGCGAGAATCATGAGCAGAAGTTGAAGCATTGTGGAGAGAAATATCATTTACCTTCATTGCAAGGTTACCAAGAACTTCTGCCATGGTAGTATCATTAGCTTTATCTGCTAAAGCATTTACAACATGTGCAAGTTCTGCCACTTGGGCAGCCAAGTCAGAAGCCATGTGAGACCGGGTATAAGCCAGGAGTAAAAGGAAAAAGCACTGAAAATCAAGGTAAAAATTGGAAATTCCTTGTTACAATGTTGTGCCCTGAAAAATACTCCTAAGGCTCAAAATTTAAAAATTTAAACTAACCTAAGGTTTACAATTTATAATTTATTAATTTAAAAATAACTTAATTAAAAATTAAATTGTAATTAATCAAAGATTAATTAATTTAATTAAGTTATTAAAAATTAAATTAATAAAAAATAAAAAATGACATGCATAACCTTAGAATAGAATTTTTTTTAAATTACAATTTTACCCTCGGTAAACTGAACTCCACTTGCTGTGCATGAATTTTTGCAACTATTGTTGCACATTTCTCGAGGTGGCCTAGTTGTCAACTCCGGTTTACTGCTTGTTGTCACAATTATTTCCATGCCTGAGGAGCAACAGGCCCCAATAAGGCTAATGGTTGCAGCCTCGTGGATGCTTACAGGCTACAGGTTGTCGACCAACCAAGAACCAGGCAGGACGCTGATGCCTATCAGATTTGGCAGGCGTGATAGCACCTGTCGACGGTTGGTAGCGGATGCGACACAGCCGACATTTCGTCAGCTATGTGGCACGTCGACGTTTGCACCTGTAGTTCATGCGAGTGGACGGACGCACCGACCCATCACACGACAAACCCGCAGCCCCAGACACCCACCTGTCGGCACTGACAGTCGACAACCACGCCTATCGGCCCATAGGCTACACCCCCTCGTCGGCCGTGGCGTAACACAACCGACCTCCCGTCGGCTGTGTTGGACGTCGATCGACGTCCGTCGACAACCGACAAGCAAGGTCTGTCGACCGACGGGCGTCCGATGGCCGACGTCGACAGGCGGCGATGCTGACGCAGCCGAGCCGCCTGCAAATATTGGCCCTCGGCTCCTGCTGAGATGGGGCCGAGGGACAAAAAAATTCAATTTATATATATATATATATATTTTACAATAAAATTAAAAATTAATATATCAAAATAATATATTAATTTAAAATTAAGTTTGCTAATAGAAATGAAATTTTAAATTAACCAGAAGGTTAATTTAACTACATGACAAACTTAAATTTTTACAAATATTAGCAATTTTTGAAGGTAAATTACCTTCAAATTTTCTAACAAATTGCTAATTTTCTATCATATCACCAAGACCCCTTCAGTAGCTCTCCTTTCAAGATCCAGTCGACACACGACCAGCGTTTGAAAGGCAACCAGATCCAAGTCGACACACGACCTGGTGTAGATGCTCCTCAATCTTCAAGACTCCTCAATGGCAGAAACCTCAGGAACAAAAGGCTCCCTAATTCGCATTTCACCGTAGGAGAAATCCAAACCTGCCAAGGGATTTTTGTAAGACAGAAATCGGGGTAAACTTCTCCTATACTTCTTGAGCATACGGAGAAAGTTGGAACGAGGATTTTGACGCCTAAGGAACTTCCTTCTACGAATGGTTTTCAAGCTCCCCTTGAGCTTGAACCGAGTCCTCAATGAGAAAGAATTTCTCATAAAAAATAATCTATCTCCTACCCTCTCACCTCACAAGCCCTAGTGCAAACTTGAACTAGGCTCTGATACCAATGAAAAGGATTGAAAATCCAACTAACTTCATATTATTTACAAACTCATTATATAGGCTCTAATGGCCCAAAATACATAACCAAACCCATCAAATCATGGATTTGATCCAATATGCTTAACCATAAGCTACAAAAGTGCAAAGGAGAATGCACGTAACTTCTAAGTTAAGAGGAAAGGAATAATGCTAACTATAAGATCCATTTTAGCTATCTTGAAGTACACACTTCCTACTTTGAGTTCACACTTACTAACTAACACTCCTAAATGACAACTAGAAGATAACTAGTGCCCACAAGTGCATGTGAGAAGGAGACTCACTTACAATATTAATTTGCAAGAAATAAACTATGCAAACCTAGCTAGGAACTACTAGAGGGGTCATATGAGTGATCAAACATCAATCCTCATCAAACCATTTACCATTAAAACTAAACACAAGAAATACTTCATTTTAATGAACTTTCACATCATTAAAACCATTAGAAATAAAAATGGATTTTAAGAAAGAATTTGTACCATCAAATTTATGATGATATAACTAAGGGATATAGACATGTAAATCACTATATATAAAATAAATAATAAAGATCAAGAGGATGGTAAAAAATACTCGTTGACTTGCATTAATACTCCATATTATATGGAATCAATACCTTTCTAATATATATTAGATATTAAAATAAGTAAATAATCACAAAACTCATCCAAAAATATAAATGTATCAATGTCAAGTTTAAAGTGAGGTTGAAGATAACTCGATACTTGAAAAAAAAAAGTGAAAACCACAAATATGATTTAGAAATGTGATTGCTTAATTCAATATAATTATTCCTTCTCATTTTCACTAAGCAAATTTTAATATAATTATTCCTTCTTATTTTCACTAAGCAAATATTTGAACAAATTTAATTTGAGAAATATGGGTGTGCATAGGGTGATATTATCATTTGATTAATTCCAACTCTCATTTTGTTATAAAAATAATTTAATGATTTTAAAGATAACAACATGAAAAATAAACATTTATAATAACATTTTTTTTATACATAGAAAGTTGGTAACATTCATATTATTTTTAATAACAATAGTGTAAAATTCAAATTATAGAAACTACCTCCAACAAACTTATACCACATCGTTATTTTTTATAACAATATATTTTTAATAACAATATATTTTTAATCCTTTGTTTAAAATACATATATGATAATAATTTTAATTTTTTTATGTAACTAAAACCATACATTCTCAATGTCAAATACCTAAAAACCTTATAATAATATTCATTATAAAATATGTTATTTACAGGCTTACTCAAAGTTTAAATTTATTTATTTTTAAGGCACTCTAACTCTCTCTTAATTTTCATGCACTTTTAAAATATACAATACAAGATAAACTTGGTTTTAGGAAACAAACCAAAATGAATAGATAATAAATAAATTAAATAAAACATAATTTTTATAACTTTGATTAAAAATTAATATATAAAATTAAATTTATAAATGAATTTAATTTTAAATATTATTACTTTTTATTTTTGAATTGTATTGGTTAAAATTATATAATAACTATTAGTATATTTTTTTTTTTGCTAGAGAAAAAGGGATTGTATTTGGGTCCCTACCTTTGACAAGTCATAACTCTCCTTTAAAACTTGAGAGTTTATAAACAGATTTCATTATCATTTTTCATATATATATATATATATATATATATATATATATATATATATATATATATATATATATATATATATACCTTCTTGAGTTTTATGTGTAAATACAAATATTTTAGAATTCAACATCTTTTTCTACACTTTCCTATATCAACCTTCACAATACCAAAACTCCACCTTTACTATTTATGTATTGCATCTCAATAGAGTGATATTTCCAAAATAATGCACTATCATAGTCTCCTTTACCAAATCTAGATTGCTAGTTTCCTTTCTAAAACATTAGTGGAGCCATAAAAATTGTAACAAATAATTTATATGAAAACATATTAATGTTATAAAATAAAGCAAATATTACCAATAAAAAATATTAAAGTAAATCTTAATCATTATTTGATTCAAACAGTTAACATTTTCTTGTCAACTTCAGCTAAACTTAATACTTCCTATAAACTCTATCCCTTTACATCAAGAATATTCTTAGCATCAAAGAATATTCTCCTTGGAATATTCCTTCGTTGGAGAATATTACATGGGCCTACTTGGGCCATCCACTTTCAATTTGAAAAAATACAATAAAGGAGGCCATGTGTCCCTTCAACTCTCCACCTGGAAAAACATAAAAATATGGTTCATATTTGTTAGGATTTATTACATGCTTTGTAATAGTGCTCCACTAAGATAGTGGACTAGTATTTTATTGTTTGTGTTTTATCTTCATATAGCCTATAAATATACTACATTTCTATGAATAATACAATATTTACATCTCTCATTTCATATCTAACATTTGGTATCAGAGCGGTGAGATCCACCATGTGAAGATCCTCCACTCCCCTTCCACATTTTTGCTTTGGTTTTAATTTCTCTATTTTGAGATATTGTGGTTTCACCCTGTTTGTTCATGTATACCATAAATCTTCTATCATATTTTCAAGTCGACTTTGAATCTACAATCCTGTGAGCAACCCCACTATCGTCCCTTTTCTCTGAGACTTATTCAATCGTAACAATAGTGTGCCTAAGTGGTCTGCCACCACCGTCTTTGTAGCCCTAGCTAACCAAGTGTGGGATCTATAATAGTGAGCTACCTAAAGTCTAGAGGACATGATTAGAGCTCATTGGCCATGTTTGGCCGCCAAAGCCATGGTGTTCGTGGGCAATGAGTTTCAGCCCCTTCCAAAGTTGGGGGGAGAAGTCATTGGGTATGTATCTATCGATAGAGTGACTTATAGATATATCGAACCACTTGGCTTTTTTCTGTATTGGAGGTAGTCCCAGTGTTGTGGACATTGGTTGGCATAAATTTTTATCTCATCGATGTCGATATCGTAATATTTTCTCTCTGAATTCATTTTCTTGGGCCATCTCAGTCTTCAATCATAATCTATGTGGCACCATAAAAGAAAATACAATATTCTAAATTTTCCATTAGAATTACCATTTGGATTCCAATCCAAGCAATCTTCATTTTATTCTATGGTTCTTTCTCTTCCATGACCCATCATTGACCATGGTCACCACTTGATGCCACCCAACTCTGCCCTGCTCTTTGCCAAAATCAAATATTTTTAATTAAAATGGAATTTTTTTTAGGAAGCATGCCACAACCATGGAAAAATCTCTGCGTTGAGCCACACAACTTCCATGCCCACCTATCTAGTGGTGTTTCCCACCTCACCTTGAAGTTCTACATCATCAACTACCCAACCTAAGTTTGTTGGGCCCTTTATGGAAAGGCATATTTTATAAATATATAGGTCGCATGAGAAGGTTCCTGTGAAAAGTTGAGATAAATTTAATGAATCGTTGTACTTACTAAAAGTTAATGAGGGGATATTAACCTCTTTTTTTTAGAAAGGGAATATTCCTTGATGTTGTGGTTTCACTAGCTTATTGGAGGAAAAGCATTGCACTTGATTTTTTCATTACGAGAGGGACAGTGTAATACTCGCATTTTAGGGTTTTTTTTTTGTTCATGAGTATACTTTTATATATACTAGTTGGAAAGGTGTTTTCTAGTTGGATCCATTGGTAAAGTAATTTTTTAGTTTTATAACCATTTGCTATGTTGAATTGTGGCTCAAATTTCACTTTGTAAAATGGAGTGCATTTTTGGTAGTATCTGACACTTCTAGCTAGAACATTTGGTAAAATTTACATATGTTCTATTTTTATGGTCTTAGGGGATTTTTAGGCCAAATTTTTCCTTGTGTTTGGTAAATTTGGAGGCACTTAACTCATTAGTGACATTTTGAAATTGTACTTCTATTGGAGACACCACTTGACTATACTTTTAGCCATTTTCTTAATACAATCATCATCACAAGGGGTGTTATAGGGCCCCTTGTTCCTTGCTTGTTTTTTTTTTTAATTTACATGGTGGAATTGGTAGCCGCCACAAATATGGGTAGGTTGTCCAAATTTTACGACCATCACAGTATTTTGCGCTATCCGTACTAGAAGCTGCCACATAGATCTTCGCATAGTCTACCCCTATAACCACCATGCCACAATCATTTTAAACCTTTTACGCCACTAAAAGCACCAGGAAAGGGACAAGCATTTATTATGATGAGGCCCGAGATTTGAACCTTGGACCTTCGCCCCCTTATGGGATTTGGTCGAACCAATTGGTCTACACCTCAAACCTCTTGTCCCTTGCTTGTGGAGTCCCTTTATTATGGTATTTATTTGGCCATATTGTGCTTGCATTTTCTTACTTGTGCTTGGCTTTCACGCTTTATGCTTGCTATACCTCCGCATGTTTGTGGGGTTTAATTCACTTTGTAATCAAGTGTAGTTTTTTTGCATATACACACTTGAATTTTGACACATAAGTTGTGTAATTTCTTTTGCAAGAAAGCAAGCATGCCAACACCCTTGTAACAACACATATTCCACCCCCACTTCATTTTCAGTTCTTACTCTCCTTGGTTGTAATAGGTCACTTGTATTCAAGATACCTCCCACTATTTGAAACACTTGTTGATTCAAAGTGGAAGAACTAGGTGAACCCTCCACACCTTGTGGGTCTTAAGTGGTGTACCCTAGATTCTTTTGAGGGCCTTTTCTTAGCACTTGTGTTCCTCATTACTTCCTTGGTTGAGCTCCCTCCTCTCTTACTCCTTTTCTAATCATGACATCCACAAATCTACTAAGTGGTCTCACACAAAATCTTGAGGGAGCTGACACATTTGAAAATTGGAAATTTTAAATGAAGTCCATATTAATGATGCATAGTATATGGGACTATGTTAGATCAAAACATGAAGCACCATTAACTCCACCTACAGATGCTATAGTTAGGGCATTATTTGAGAAGAACTCTAATATAAAATTAATCTTAATTCAACTTTCTACTAGGATTCAATGTAGAAAATTTGTATGGGCTGCTACTACACCAAAAGAAGCTTGGGATGCACTAAAGAGACTATTTGATTAGCCTAGTGAGGATAAATTTTTGTATTTGAAACATAAGTTGCATAATATTTGTATGAAATAATCACTTACCAATTATCTTATGGAAGTGAAGTATATTAGAAATTATTTTTTAGCTGCCGGTTCAACTCTTTCTTATAGTGAGTTTATTCCTATAATGCTACATGGCCTCCATTATAAATTTCATGCATATTCTACCATGTTAAATATAACTGGTAAAATATTGAGTGCTCCATTTGAGGAGGTTGAATTTTTCCTTAAGCAATATGAACGAGCCCTCATCAAAGATGAAGCAGTTGATTCCACAGTAGTAGCCTTTGCCACTAGGGCATCCTTACATCATAGACCTAACAACAGTCCACATTAGCAGCATCATTTTCAAAATTATAAAGATAGAAAAAGATATCAATAGCCACAAAAACAACATCAACAACCACAATGGTACCATCCATAGCATCAATCAATATGACAAACAAGACCTCTCCAAGGGGGTCATTCTAATAGAAGCCCTTAAAATTATAGGCCTCAACAACAACCCAATCACACAAAAAATCAACAATGGTGTGATTATTATGGTAAATGGGGTTATTTTACCTAGAACATTTGGCAAAATTTACAAATGTTCTATTTTTATGGTCTTAGGGGATTGTTAGGCCAAATTGTTCCTTGTGTTTGGCAAATTTGGAGGCACTTAACTCATTGGTGACATTGAAATTGTACTTCTTTTAGAGGCACCACTTGAGGTTATTTTTAGCCATTTTCTTAATACAATCATCATCACAAGGGGTGTTTTAGGGCCCCTTGTCCCTTGCTTGTGGAGTCTCTTTATTGTGGCATTGACTTGGCCACATTGTTCTTGCATTTCCTTACTTGTGCTTGGATTTCACGTTTTATGCTTGCTATAACCCCACATGTCTTTGGGGTTTATTTCACATTGTAATCAAGTGTAGTTTCTTTTGCATATACACACTTGAATTTTGACACATAAGTTGTGTAATTTATTTCACAAGAAAGCAAGCACGCCAACGTACTTTTAACAACACATATTTCACCCCCACTTCATTTCCACTTCTTACTCTCCTTGGTTGTAATAGGTCACTTGTATTCAATATACCTACCACTATTGGAAACACTTGTTGATTCAAAGTGGAAGAACTAGGTGAACCCTCCACACCTTGTGGGTCTTAAGTGGTGTACCCTAGATTATTTTGAGGGCCTTTTCTTGGCACTTGTGTTCCTCATTACTTCCTTGGTTGAGCTCCCTCCTCTCTTACTCATTTTCTAATCATGACATCCACAAATCTACTAAGTGGTCTCACACAAAATCTTGAGGGAGCTGACACATTTGCAAATTGGAAATTTGAAATGGAGTCCATATTAATGATGCATGGTATGTGGGACTATGTTAGAGATAGAGCAAAAAATGAAGCACCATTAACTCCACCTACAGATGCTACAACTAAGGCATTATTTGAAAAGAACTCTAACATAGCATTAAGCTTAATCAAACTCTCTACTGGGATTCAATGTAGAGAATCTGTAAGGGTTGCTACTACACCAAAAGAAGCTTGGGATGCACTAAAGAGGCTATTTGATAGACCTAGTGAGGATAAAATTTTGTATTTGAAACATAAATTGCACAATATTTGTATGAAAGGCTCACTTACTGATTATCTTATGGAAGTGAAGTCTATTAGAAATGATTTCTTAGTTGCTGGTTCAACTCTTCCTAATAGTGAGTTGATTCCTATAATGCTACGTGGCCTCCCTTCTAAATTTCATGCATATGCTACCATGTTAAATCTATCTGGTAAAACATTGAGTGCTCCATTTGAGGAGATTGAATTTCTCCTTAAGAAACATGAGCAAGCACTCATCAAAGATGAAGAAGTTGATTCCATAGGAGCAACCTTTTCCACCAAGGCATCCTTACAACATAGACCCAACAGGGGTCCACATCAGTAGCATCGGTTTTAGAATTAGAGAGGTAGATAGAGATATCAACAACCACGACAATAATATCAACAACCATAATAGTACCATCCACAGCATAAACCAAGATGGTAAACAAGACCTCCCCAAGGGGGTCATCATAATAGAAGCCCTCAAACTTATAGGCCTAAAAAACAATCCAATCACACCAAAAATCAACAATGGTGTGATTATTGTGGCAAATGGGGTTATTCTACCACTAATTGCTATCAAAAGAATAGAGAGAGAGATCAAAGGGGTCAACAAGATCATAATCTCAATACATTGTATGTAACAAATCAGATCAATATTGAAGATAAATATTGTTGGTATATAGACTCAAGGGCAGCTAAACACATGATAGGTAGGTAGGATTGGTTGACCAAAATACAACATGCCCATAACCAGTTCATTACTTTTGGTGATAATTGTGCTCTTCCCATTGAAGGTGTAGGAGATGCACCACTTGCTTTACATAATGGGAATAATGTTCCTACTACAGATGTGTTGTATGTACTTAGCCTCAAGAGGAGTCTTCTTTCTATTGGGTAACTTACATATAAGGGTTATACTATATTTTTTAACAAAGACAAATGTTATATTCAGGAACCAAATGGCTATGTCAAAGCCATGGGAGTAAAAAAGGATGGTGTCTACTACCTCCTTACCAAATCTATAACTCAACAATATTTGCATACAACTACTACTTTCTCTTTGGAGTACATGTGGCATGAAATAATGGGTCATCTTAATTTTCATAATCTTAAAAATATGGAAATAATGGGTTTGGTAAAAGGAATTCCTCACTTAAGGGAGTCTAAATGCTTTTGTGAACCATGTACTATTTCCAAACACCATAGATAGGTTTTTGAGTCAGGAAAGGCTTGGAGAGCCAACAAACCATTACAACTAGTACATTCAGATATTTGTGGGCCAATGTCTGTTCACTCTCATACTGGGGCCAAATATTACATCACTTTCATTGATGATTATAACAAGAAAGTTTGGATCTATCTCATTCAATATAAATGGCAAGCCCTTGATACATTCAAGGAATTCATGGCACTTGTTGAAAGAGAAAGTGGCTATCAAATCTCCACCTTAAGGATAAATAATGGTGGATAATACATCTCCAAAGATTTTTTAGCTTTTGTAAGTATCATGGGATAAGGAGGTAGTTCACAACTCCTTATACCCCTCAACAAAATGGAGTAGCTGAAAGGATGAATCAGACCATCACAAATAAGGCCAAATCTATGCTACTTGTTGCTACATTGCCAAACATATTTTGGGGAAAATTTGTTCTTATTGTTGCCTACTTGACCAATAGGTCCTACACTAAGGCTTTGCATGACATAACACTAGAGGAATTATGGAGTGGAAGGACACCTTATGTGGGCCATCTCAAAGTTTTTGGATGTGTTGCCTATGCCCACATTCCTTATCAAAAAAGAAGGAAATTTGATGACAAGAGCCAAAAATGCATCTTTGTTGGCTATAGTGATAGTTCCAAAGCCTATAAGTTATATGAGCCTATTTCCAAGAGGATTTTTCTCTCTAGGGATGTTACCTTCAATGAATATCCCCCATATAATCCTCCTCCTATGGCCCCCACTTTTCAACCAATTCATGAAACAATTGCTCCTTTGGCACCAACTATCTCACCTAGTCCTTCCTCTTCCCTCACAAATCAAAATATTCCTCAATATCAAGACCTCCCCACAAATGATCCATGTCCTCCTTCCCCTCCTACTCCTCCTCCATCTAATGATAATGCCACATCATCAAATCCTTTACCTAAGTGGGTCCAATCTACCATAGATGAAGCCCAAAGTCACTTGCCCACTTATACAGGTAAAAGGCCTTCTACCCTAAGACACCAAGTGAATTATGCCCTCATGGCCAAAGTCCTTAGCCAACTAGAACCTTCTAATATCAAAGAAGCACTTGGTGATCCTAAATGGATTCTTGCCATGGACTAGGAATTGGATTCCATTGAACGAAATCAAACATGGGAGTTAGTTGATTTACCCTAAGGAAAATCCACCATTGGCACAAAATGGATGTACAAGGTAAAGTATAAATCATATGGCTCATTAGATCGCTACAAGGCTCTCCTAGTAGCTAAAGGCTATAAGCAACAAAGAGGAATTGATTATGAGGAGACCATTTGCTCCTATGGCAAATATGACTACAATCCACACAGTTATTGCTTTAGCCACTCAAAAACATTGGCCTATATATCATATGGATGTAAAAAGTATCTTTCTCAATGGTGCATTGTAGGAAGAATTTTCTGTTGACCAACCACCAAGGTACATAATCAAAGGCCAAGAAAACAAAGTCCTCAGATTGAAGAAAGCTCTATATGGGTTGAAGCAAGCACCTCGAGCTTGGTATGCCAAAATTGACTCCTATTTCATCAACCTTGGTTTCACTAGATCTACAACAAAATCTACTCTCTATGTGAAACATTGGAGGAACATTCATCATTTTGGTTACATTGTATGTGGATGATCTTCTCATTACAGGTGATGACACATATGGAATAAGGTTTCTCAAAGAGGACTTATGCAAAATTTTTGAAATGACTGACTTGGGCCTCCTCCACTATTGCTTAGGCATAGAGGTATGGCAACAATAGCCTGGTAAGATATTTATCTCCCAAGCTAAATACATTTAGTCTATCTTGGAGAGGTTTTGCATGGAGGAGTGTAAACCATCCCTCACTCCCATGGAAACCTGATTGAAATTGGTTAATAGTGATGATGAAGAAAGGGTTGATGGCACCCTTTATAGGTAACTAGTTGGAAGTTTGATCTACTTAACTTCAACTAGACCAGATATTACCTATTTAGTGGGTCTTATTTCTATATTCATGTAGGATACCAAGAAGATCCATTAGATAGTAGCTAAGAGGATTTTGAGATTCCTCAAGGGGACCCCTCATCATGGTCTTATGTACACAACATGTGATGAATTTTCATTGATTGGGTACATAGATTTTTATTGGGCTAGTTGTCCTAAAACCCAAAGATCAACTTTTAGTTACTACTTTTAGTTGGGTTAGGGTTCAATTTCATGGAGCACCAAGAAATAGAACACTATTTCCTTTTATATCATAGAAGTAGAGTATAATATAGAAGTTGAGGTGACTAAGGAAGCTATTTGGCTCAAGAAATTATTTTAGGATATTAGATTACCCATTGTAGGACCAACATCCAATCTATTGTGACAACTAGAGTACCATTAAGATGACCAAAAATCTAGTCTTCCATGTCCTATACCAAGCACATTGAGATCCATCATCACTTCATCAGAGAAATGGTCCAAGACAACATTATACACATGGAGTATGTACCGACTCAAGATCAAGTGGTTGATATCTTCACCAAGTCACTTGGCCTTGACAAGTTTTCCAAGTTTAGCAAGATGCTCTATGTCTATTGTAATAAGAGTCAACATTAAGGGGGGACATATCTAATGTTGACTTACTTTGTATTTAGGAAAGTACACATTAAGGGGGGATGTTAGTAATAATGTGTAATGTGTACTTTAGTGGTCAAATTATTATAATGTTAGTGGTCACATTATAATAATGTTAGTGTATGCTTTTATAATGATCCACTAACATAGTGTATATAGTGGCACATGCATACCACTACCATAGTGCATCATATTTAATTTTTTGATTATTGTCTTCACTATAGACCCTGAAGCCTATAAGTTATATCATTCTCCATGAATCAATTGAGACATATATTATAGTGTTTTCATATATCAACTCCTCAATTTAAATAGTGGTTTTCCAACACCAACATCATTGAAAATTAAACAAAATACCTCTAAAAATCCATGGGAAGAAAATAAAATTAGAGAGAATGAATTCTGAATACAAAAAATTGAGACCTAAACCAAACTAGGCCAAGCCAAATCCTTCTATGAACAAAAAGTAATACAATCCTAGAAATGGTAGAGAAAAGAGGAGATGTGGAGGATTGAATAGAATAAGGAGAGTGTGACTTCATTGCTTGTATTGAAGGTGATAAGTGGCTTTCTTATTTAGGGTTCCCACATAGTTCTACCCAATGAAAATCAACACCTATTTTGACATATTGCATGCATCTACCGCATCCTATTCAATTAATATCAGAGTGATGCGAGAGCATATTGACAATATTCAAAAGATGAAGAGTTGTGGAAATGAAAAGCTAACAGTTTTCACATTGTGCAACTAGGATTATAAATTGTATATTTTTGTCTAAGAGTAGGCTGGTGAAGAGAGGAAAGGGAGGTCTTAACTCGACTTTGTAATTCCAATCAAATAAATAAATACCATTTTATCTATTAACCCTTGTGAGACTTGTTACTGTGAATTGCATATTTGGTATTGCGTGTGTTCTATTGTTTCTATTTGTGTAGGTTCCTAAAAATCATTCGATGCATTGTAGTCTAAAAAAGAAGAGTTGTGATGGTGATGTTGGGATCTAAGAATCCATTCACATACCAGCAATAGAGGATAACAAAGCTGATAAAATACATTTTATGGGTTATATATATATATATATATATATATATATATATATATATATATATTGTAGGTGATTGAGAAATTGTGAATTCACCTTCAACCTTCAACCACGGTGTAAGATATCTTATAATGCAAGGAAGAGTTGATGTTTATTTTGGGGCTAAACTGAGAATGGAGGAGATTGGAGGCAATAAGTTATCGAATAATTATTTGTCTCATTAGTAAAATGCTAAAGTTAAATTTTGATTGAAATTGTATGCGGGAAGTGAACCGTATAGTTGTGGATCATAGGAAGCTATGTTGAATGGATGGAAAATGGAAGATTACATCTAAAATATGGAAGATACTGGAGTGAAGGTAGTATAAAATATTTACTTGGAGTTCAAAAAAACTTGTTATACAACAATGAAACCGCTCAATTGCCTGAGAGAGGAATGTGTGATTAGGGTTAAGATTGGAATCATACAATTGTATGATAAAAAATCAACCAATTAATTGTACAACTGCCTAGATTGAATGATTACCAAGTTATTGTATGATTGCTTGGATGTTACAATCCTAATATAGCTAGTCAGCTATATTATGGTCTTCACCATTATTTGTCATTGATTTAATATTAATAGAATAGGTTGATTTATTATTGTTATTCATTCATCATTTTATTCATTTTGCAATTATTGCAAGGACTAATCCCTCCTCAGTGGCAAAGTACTTAGCCTTCCTTAAGTGGCAATAATTATTTTTCATTTCGTTTCCAATTGCATTCTTTGTTCGATTATATTTTGCAAACCATGTGTTGAAGATTAATATTACAAGTGGTATCAGAACTGATAATTTTTGCACCTGTGGAGTTCATAATTTTTTTATCTAGAGAACGAGTTTCCCTACTTGGGTGAATATACCAACAATAACAAGTCTAAAACAATGAAGAGGGATTCGTAAAAATTTTCTTCTCCCCTCACCACCGTTCGAAGCTGTGCAAACGTCCTCTCATTAAAGCCAATGTGGTAGACAGTCAGAGGGGTACTCACCTAGTTGCGCAAAGAGTAGTGTTGTGTTCATGATGAAAATCCAAAGAAAGATAATAATTTTATTCATGACATTAGGTTCATGCATCATACCAGCGTCCATCCCAAAAGGGGAGTCATTTTTTTTAAGACTTTGACCAAAGAACTTCAGTGCCACAAAAAAAAACTACAGTCAAGGAGCCTATTTCGATCACAACAAACATTCTACCCAGTGCGAGTAGCAGTAGGAGAAATATGGAAGCTGGTGGTAGTGGGTTTAACTTAACAGGTGGACAACACCGGGATTAAATCTAGTCTCTTGGGAGCAATAATCCTACTACGCGATTGTCAGGTACTCATAAATTATTCTAACCTAAACAGCTCCATGCAAAAGTTGTTTCGAAAATACCATCGTAGCTCACAAACAGTTAGGCAAACCACTATCAAATTTAGAAGAGAGATATACTAACATAGACAATTATTACATTATGGTAGCACGATTCCATACTTAAGGTGGTTGGGTAGCAATTTCATACAAATCTGGGTGATTCACATCGTAGATGAATTAAATTTGTCATAAGGAGATACAGGGAGTAGAAAACATTAACAAGATCTTGATTCAAATCCTTCGAAGATTGATTATAATCTGGTCAAAGGAAGGACTACAAAATCGTATGATTCAGTCAAAACTTACATCGCCAACAACCAATTAAAATGGTAAATGATAGCCAATAGAAAGCAATATATACCTTGATAATTTAAAATTGCAAAGGTTTAATTGATTGCTTTCTTTTCAATTTATTATCCCATTATCCCACATTATTTAGGTGGGGATCATTATGGGGTTTATAAGCAATAGAACACCCCTAGCCTAATGTGACCACGGTCACACACAACTTCTAAATTTGTGCACACGTAAATTGTCATCTCTTACTTACTATGTCATTGAGTCCTCATCCCACTTCATGTCCTCATCGCTTCATTTTGAGTCTCATGTCATATTCATGTCGAGGGTTGGTCTTCCATTATCGTCATCCTCATCACTTCATTTTGAGTCTCGTGTCATATTCGCATTGGTTTCATTCTGAGTCTCATGTCATATTCGCATCGAGAGTTAGTATTTCATACATTAGGTCCTCGAGTCTAGTACCGTTGTCTTTGGTCTTGTAGTGTCCAACACAGTCTCGCATTGTATTTGTATTATCCATGTAGCCTATGTTGTCGGTCCATGTTATCGCATAGCTTGAGTTTTCATGTAGCATCCCTTCATCCATTCTCTGTACTATTATCATGTAGTGTCCCTTCATCTACTATCCGTGTGTGTTAAGTTTCGCATAGTTGTTGGAACAAATAAATTGGCTGTTGAGTGTCATATAGTCGTTGGAAGCAAATAAACCGGCCATTAGAAGCAAATTCAACTCCACATTTTAGTTGGAGCGACAATTGAAGTGGAAAACAGACCATATTTTTGTTAAAATTAACCAAATTTTTTGTAGAAATTAAAGATAAATTTTTTAAGCAAAAAATTTTGGCAAGTGCATGAGCGGAAGGTGGTCCAAAGGACCAAACATGGGACTATCTAGCACAAATAATACACACGAAGGATCGTTGAAGTCACCAAGAAGACCTCCATAAAATAAAGGTACACAATATAACTCTCCTTTATGCATTATTAGTTTTAACCCCAACCATCCTACTATTAACCCTATGGCTCCTTCCAACTCATCCCATGAAAATATCACAAATGAGGAAAGGGAAAACACCAATGCTACTAACCAAGATTTCCATTCCAGTATAGCTCACCTAGTGACTAGTATGAATGCCATGAGTGCAATGCTACAACAAGTTTTGGATAGACAAAACCAAGAAGCCCCTCATTCCCCACATAACTACCATAGAAGACATGCTAGTGAGGATAGGGATATAGAGGAAGATTATCATCGAGCAAGATGACCTACAAGTGTTAATATCCCATGTGATGATATGCCTACCTTTGAGGGTAATGATCCATGTGGTTGAATAGCTAAAATGGAAGACATTTTAGAATTATATCGAGTTATTGAATCTAAAAACATTCCTTATGCTTCCTCCAAACTGGGCATGGAAGCCTACCAATGGTTTGATTGGCAAAAACATGAGCATAGTCGATACATCATATGACATGAATTCAAAACACTTTTTTTCAAGAGATTTGATGAAGTAAATTCATCCTCATACATGGTTCGTTTGTTGGCACTTAAACAAATTGGTTCAGTAATGAATTATATTTTAGAATTCACTAGTCTGCTTTCTTATACAAAAAACTTACCATCTGATGTGGTGGTATCAACTTTTAGACATGGTTTGAAATAAAATATTCAAATTTAAGTGTACCTACATGATCCATACTCTTTATATGAAAATATAAAGATTGCTAATTTGGTTGAGAAAAATGTCCAGAATTAGACACTCTTCCAATGTGACTCCTATAATCATCCTCAAAATCACAACAATTCCTTCCATAGAAATGATCAACCATCAAGATATTATTGCTATAAATGTCGCAATCACCATCCAAAATATCAAGCATGTATACCAAGACAAAAATTTCAAATAGAATATGATAATAGGGAAGATGAGGAGGTAGAAGAGGATAGCATTCCACAAGACCCTCCCGTGATCGAAGAACAAAGTGAATAGAATGAAGCAACATGTGATGAAGACACTATGGCTATCTTAGTATATGCTATTATGGGATTAACAACTCACCATACAATCAAGGTACCGTGATTAATTTGATAGAGAAGGATAAATGTGTTAATAGATTCAGGTAGCACTCATAACTTTATTGACATAAAAACTGCAAAGGCAATGAACTTATACATTCACTCCTCTAATCAAGATAAATTTCAAGTTTTGGTTACCAATGGAGGAAATTCTCAATGTATTGGTAGAACATCAATATCGATACAAATTGGAAGTTATACTTGAAAAGGAACTCTTTTTGTTATGAGTTTAGGAAATTTAGAGGTTATTTTAGGAGTTGAATGGTTAGAAAAATTGGATATGGTCAGTTTTAATTTTAGAAAACTATTTATGGAATGGAAAGAAAATGGAAGGACTATTTACCTCCAAGGAATTACAACTCCTTCATCAAAAGTAGTAAGTTCTCATAGCATGAAGAAATTATTAAGGAAATATAGTAATGGATTCATAGCTCAAATCAATTGTGTGGAAAAGCAAGCATAAGATAACCCTAAAATTCAATCAAAGGATCTTGAGGATATTGTGGCTAACTATGATGATGTTTTCCAAGAACCAAAAGGACTACCTCCCAAAAAATCTCATGACCATGCCATACACTTGGTTCCAGGAAGTCTTCCTCCTAATGCCCATCCTTATCGTTACCCTTAACCTCAAAAAATTGAAATTGAGAAAATTGTCCAAAAACTTTTAGAGCATGAAGTCATTCATCATAGCACTAGTACTTACTCTTCACCAGTGGTTCTAGCCCATCATAAGGATAATTCTTGGCGTATGTGTCCTAATTTTTATCCTCTCAATAAAATCACCATCAAGGATAAATTCATTATTCCTATCATTGATGATTTATTAGATGAATTGCATGGTGCAATTTTTTTACAAAGTTGGACTTACGCTCTAGTTTTCACCAAATCAGAGTAAGGGATGAGGATATTCCTAAAACCGCCTTTCATACTCATGAAGGTCATTATGAATTCTTAGTCATGCCTTTTGGTCTCACTAATGCCCCTTCCACATTCCAAAGTCTCATGAACCATGTATTTTGTCCATTCCTTCGCAAATTTGTCTTAGTCTTCTTTGATGACATTCTCATATATAGATGGAAGGATCATTTGATGCATGTGGGAAAGGTTCTTCATATATTACACAAGGAAATTTTTTTTGTCAAATGCTCTAAATGCTCTTTTGGTGTTCAAGAAGTTGAGTGCTTGGATCATATTGTTTCTCATGAAGGGGTTAAAGTGGATCCTAATAATATTAAGACCATTTAGGATTGGCCTTTACCTAAAACCATAAAAAAAACTTCATGGTTTTATGTGTCTTACTGGTTACTATCACAATTTTATGCACAACTATGGCAAAATTGTAGCTCCTCTCACAAATATCACAAAAAAGGATGTTTTTCATTGGTCAAAAGTAGCCACTCAAGCCTTCAAGGCTCTCAAAATAGCAATGTGTACTACTCTAGTTTTGGCAACCCCAAATATTCACAAACCATTTGTAATTGAATGTGACGCTTCAGGAACAGGTATTGGGGCAGTACTAATGCAGGAAGGGCATCCCTTGGCATTCAAAAGTAAACAACTTTCGGGTAAGAATATGGGAAGGTCCACATATGAGAAAGAAATATTGGCTATTCTACATGCGGTTGATAAATGGAGACACTACTTAATCAGTAGTCACTTTGTTATTAAAACCGATCATAGTAGTCTCAAGCATTTTTTGGAACAACGATTTTCTTATCTAAAGAAAAATAAATGGCTAAAAAAATTATTGGGATATGATTTTGTTATCGAGTACAAGAAAGGAAAATAAAATGTGGCAGCAAATGAATTATCACATAAATATGAATATGAAGTGATTATCATTGTTATTTCAGGTCCATGTTCCCAATGGGTTTCTCAGCTCCAAGAGGAATGATTGTCAAATACAAAAACTGCTCAAATAATTTAGGACTTGATGTTAGGATCATCCAAGAATCCTCAATTTTTCTATGATGACAAGATATTAAGAAGAAAAAAATCGCATTTACATTCCACACAATTCTACCATCAAATCCAAGATTTTGGAAGAATTGCATGCTTCTCCGTCAATAGGACATTTAGGTTTTTTGAAGACATATATGCGGGTAAAACAATCCTTTTATTGGAAAGGATTAAAATTTGAGGTCAAAATATGGGTGGCCAAATATGAAGTATGTCAGTGCAATAAGGGTGAAACAATCAAATATCCTATATTGCTTCAACCACTACCTATTCCAGATTGCCAATGGGAACATATTTTAATGGATTTTATTGAAGGACTTCCTAAATCAGAAGGCAAAACTATAATTTTTGTTGTAGTAGATTATGCTCACTTCAATGCTCTACAACATCCATTTTCAGCAAGCAAAGTTGCTAAGGTATTTATGGACTCACTTTTCAAATTGCATAGAATACCCAAAAATATTGTAAGTGATCGTGATCCCATTTTTACTAGCAATTTTTGAAAAGAATTATTTCGTCTTAGTGGTACAAATTTAAATATATCTTCTGCATACCATCCTCAAACAGATGGTCAAATTTAAATCATTAAAAAATGTTTGGGTACCTATCTAAGATGTTTTGCTCAAGATAAACATTATCAATGGAGTCATTGGCTTTCCCTGGTAGAATGATGGTACAACACTTCGTATCATTATTCCATCAAGATGTTTCCATTTGAAGCATTGTATGGAGTCAACCCACCGAAAATAGCATATTATGTTCCAGGTTCTTCCAAATTGGCCCAAGTAGATGACTAGTTCCAACATCGACAATCAATGCTAAGCATTCTCAAAGACAATTTGTTCCAAGCATAGAATCATATGAAGCAGCAACAAGACACACACTGTTCTAAAATATAGGTTGATTTATAATTGTTATTCATTCATAATTTTATTCATTTTGAAATTATTGCAAGGACTAAGCCCTCCTCAGTGGCAAAATACTTAGCCCTCCTTAAGTGGCAATAGTTAGTTTTCATTCCGTTTCCAATTACATTCTTTGTTCAATTATCTCTTGCAAGCCATGTGTTGAATATTAATGTTACATTGGATTGTATGATTGTCTAGATTGAATAGTAACCTGGATTATATGATTGTTGTTGGATAATATAATTCTCTAGAGTGAACGGTTGTCTAGTTGTATAGTTGCTACCTGGGTTGAACTGGATTGTATAATTTTCTAGATTACGATTATTTAGAGTGAATATTTGTCTAGTTGTACGGTTGCTGCCTGGGTTGTATGACTACCTAGGTTGTACAATTGTTGCTTGTATTGTATGATTGTTAAGCTATTGTACGATTACCAAGTTGAATATTTGGAAAACCTATTGTATGATTATTATACTGAATGCTTTGTTGAATCGAAGGATTACCCATTTTATTGTATGATTGTGGTTTGAATGAACAAAATGAATTGTTATTAGTTGCTAGTGGATCCTTCTTGGGATTTGTTGTGTTGTTACTACATCATTTGGTGCCTAAGGAGATATGACACAATGAGAATAAGGGAGACCACAAGGGCCTTGAGCAACAAATTTGATGGATATGATGAGAGGAATAATTTCTTTATTGGATGCATTGGAAACTACCTTGAGGAGGGGCATCTAGGTTGAATATGTGAGTGATAGTGAAGAAGAGGGAGCAGATCAAGTAGAAGTTTACAATGAATAAGAAGGGGACCTAGGGGAAAGGTTAATCCAAGCAATTACTAACATGGATAGGAAGTCAAGGTTAGAAATCCCATCATATGATGGAAGTTTAAACCTTGAATAACTCATCGATTGGATTGCAAATATGGAAAAGTATTTTGATTTTGAGTCAATTATAGACCCCAAGAGAGTGAAATTTGCTTGTACAAAGTTGAAAGGACATGCGTCCTTATGGTGGGACCATGTTCAAACTGAAAGGCAAAGAAAAGGAAAAAAGAAGATAAGGATATGGGAGAAAATGTTCACCATGTTGAAGGTCAAATTCCTCCTATTAGATTACCAATTGGGTCATTTTTTTTTTAATTTACATGGTGGAATTGGTAGCTACCATGAATCAGGGTAGGCTATCTAGATTTTAAGGCTGCCACAATATTCTATGTTATCTGCTCTGAAATCCACCACACAGTTCTTCACACAATTCGCACCTATAACCACCATGCCACAATAATTTTAAACCATTTACACTGCTGAAAGCACCAGGAAAGGGATAAGCATTCAGACTGGTGAGGCTCAAGATTTGAACCTTGGACCTTTGTCCCCCTTATGAGGTTTGGTTAAACCAATTGTTCTACACCTTAGACCTTAAAATTTAAGTTTACACAAATTTTATGAGGGGTCCCAATCCCCTCTTATCAGGGTTTGAACTTGGATCTCCTAGATGAAAAACTAAGGACTTACCACTATAGTATCCCTCACGGGTCCCAATTGGGTCTTTTTTAGAAAGCTATAAAATTTGAGATAAAAAGAAATGAGTGTGAAATATTACACCCAAGAATTCTATAGGCTCACCATTTGGACCGGTCATGTGGAATATGATGAGAAGGTTTCAAAGTATATCAATGGACTATGGTTATCCATACAGGATGAAGTCATGATAAAGATAAGGACGATAGAGGAAGCCTACCAATATGCCTTGAAGGCTGAAGAGAAGTTGTTGCAAAGACAACAAAATAATCAAAGAGAAAGAGGATGATCCTCATGAGGATGAGGACAAGCAAGCAGTAGAAGAGGACAACAAAAACATGAAGAAGAAGCTAGTACTTCTCATAATAAATTTAGCCAAAATGCCAAATGAGGGGGATATTTCTCAAGAGGAAGAGGTAAATTTGGTAGAGGAAGGGATAGAGGATTCTCTAGAAGGTGTTATAGATGTGGAGAAGATGGTCATTGGGAATTTGAATGCCCAAATACACAAGAAAGTAGTAGTAAGGGAAAGGAGATTAGGAACCATGTTGTAGTAGTATATGAGGAAAGTGTTGCTTCCCCAAGACACACGAAGGAGCTGAAATAAGGAGAATCTCTCATGCTGAAGAGAGCTCTAAAACCTAAAAAGAGATAATGTGAACCTGCTTAGAGGAGAAGTGTTTTTATAACAATATGTAAATCAAGGGGAAAATATTGCAAGGTTATTGTAGATAGTGGGAGTATGAATAATCTCGTATCCAATGAAATGGTAGAGAAACTAGGGTTGAGTCGGATAGAGCACCCCAATTCATACAAAGTCTCTTGGCTACAAAAGGGATACCAAATTTTAGTTAGTGAACATTGTTAGGTGAAATTCCAAATTGGATCTTACAGAGATGAGGGCCTATGTGATATTATGCCTATGGATTATTGTCATGTGTTTTTAGGAATACCTTGGAAATTTAAAAAAATGTTGTACATGATGGTAGAAAAAACACCCACATGATTATGAAGGATGGTAAAAAGTATGTGTTGGGTCCATTGAAGGACAAGGATGAAAGAGAGGACAATGATCCAAATGAATGTATGATTTCTTGAAAGCAATTTTAAAGGAAATGGTGAGGAAGAAGGTGTGTTTTGCATTGATTTCCAAATCCATAGAGGGTAAGATAGTGAATAAAACATATGAGGTTCTAGGTGAAGTCAAGAAGTTGTTGGAAGAGTATGCAAAATTTTTATCAGAAGAACTATCATATGGATTGCCACCAATAAGGATTATTAGCCACCATATAAATTTGATTCCAGTATCAAGTTTACCCAATCAGGAAATATATAGACTAACACTAATGGAGAGTGAGGAAATAAATAGACAAGTCCAAGAGTTGTTGGACAAGGGGTTGATTAGGAAGACTTTGAGCCCGTGGTAGTACCAACTATACTTACACTAAAGAAAGGTGGAGAATGAAAAGTGTGTACAGATTCAAGGACCATCGATCTTGGCAATTTGATAAAATGGTTGTACATGATGGTAGGGAAAACACCTACACAATTATGAAGGATGGTAAGAAGTATGTTTTGGGTCCATTGAAGGAGAAGGATGAAAGAGAGGATAATGGTTTGAAAGTATATTTGATTTCTTAAAAGCCATTTTTAAAGGAAATATCATGGAATGCATGTTTTGTATTGATTTACAAACCCACAAAGGATGAGGTTCTAGGTGAAGTCAAGAAGTTGTTGGAAGAGTATGCAAAAAATTTATCAGAAGAATTATTGGATGGATTACCACCAATAAGGAGTATTAGCCACTACATGACTTTGATTTTGGGACTGACTTTACCCAACAAGGTAACATATAGACTAACACCAATGGAGATTGAGGAAATAAATAGACAAGTCCAAGAGCTATTGGACAAGGAGTTGATCAGGGAGAGTTTGAGCCTATGTATAGTACCATCTATACTTTCACTAAAAAAATGTGAAGAATGACAGATATGTATAGATTCAAGGATCATCAATAAAATAACCATAAATTCTAGATTTATATTACCACACATGGATGATTTTATGGACTACTTGAGTGGAGCAAAGTACTTCACAAAGATAGATTTGAAGAGTGGTTATCATCAGATCCAGATTAGGGAAGGAGATGAGTGGAAAACTGCATTCAAGATAAAATATGGATTGTATGAGTGGCTAGTTATACCATTTGGATTAATAAATACACCCAATACATTTATGCATTTAATGAATGAAGTTCTTAAGACATTTCTTGGCAAGTTTGTGGTCATCTATTTGGATGATATTTTGATATTTAGTAAGAGCAAGGAAGAGCATTTGACACATCTAAGACTGGTCTTGCAAATATTAAAGGAAGAGAAATTGTTGGTCAACTTGAAGAAGTGTAGTTTCATGAAAGAAGAATTGGTGTACTTGGGTTTTGTGATTTCACTAGGAGGATTGTGAATGGATCTTGATAAGGTTAAGGCCATTGTAAATTGACCATCACCAAGGAGTAAATTGAGGCAAGGATTTTTCATGGTCTAGCAAGTTTCTATAGGAATTTTATCAAAAAATTCAGTGGGATTTGTACATCAATTACAAAGACCCTAAAATGGGGAAGGCATGAATTTAAGTGGACAAGTGCTGTTAAAAATAGTTTTCAAGTCCTAAAGGAAAAGGTAATCATGCACCTAGTTCTAGCCTTACTGTATTTCAACAAGGTTTTTTCAAGTGGATTGTGATGCAAGTGGAACAACAATAGGATTATTTTTAAGTAAGGATGGTAATTTCAAGCTAAACAAGTGAAAAGTTCTAGAATTTCAAGTTGGTAATTTGGTTCTAGCATATGTATGAAAGGAGTGATTCCAAAAAGATACTTATAATAAGTTAAATTGGGAGAATATTGGACCTTGTGAAGTCTTGAGGAAGTTTGTTGCCAATGCCTACAAAATAGAACTACTTGAAGGAGTGGATATATCACCCATATTCAATGTAGCAACTCTATATTCTTACCATGAAGGATCAACTTGTGAGCAAGAGGATGTAGTCTCAAGACTTTCAAAGATTGATTGGGTACAACAACTACCAGAAAAGGAATGTAATAAATTTGATATGATCATAGATTTTAGGGTTTCCAAAAATACAAGAGTTAAGGAATATCATGAATACTTAGTCAAGTGGAAGAATAAGGTAATTGAGGACACCATAGGGATGAATGCATCAAAGATTGCCAAATATGGGTTTCAAATTGAAGACTTGTTAAATGCTTATGAACCATTTATTTTACCTGACGAGTATGATGTGGGAGTATACTAACAATATCTAGAAGATGAAAAGTTGTGGAAATAAAAAACCAATATTTCGCATGTTGTGCAACTAGGATTATAAATTGTATGCTTTTATATAAGAGTAGGCTGGAAAAGAAAGGAAAGGGAGGTCTTAAATCAAAATTTGTATTCCAATAAAATAAATAAATAACATTTTATCCATTAACCCTTGTGATACTTGTTGCTATTAATTGCATATTTGGTATTGTGTGTGTTATATTATTCTATTTATGCAGGTTCCTAAGAATCACTCATTGCATTGCAGACTAGAAAATAAGAACTGTGGTGTTGATATTGGGATCTAAGATGCCATTCACATACCAGCAATAGAGGACAAAAGAGATAAAATACACTATGTGGGTAATATATATATAATTGATAAATTATGAATTCAACTTCAACTATGGTGCAAGAGATATTATAATGTGATGATAAGTTGATGTTTATTTTGGGGCTAGACTGAGAATGGAGGAGATTGGAGTTAATAAGTTATCGAATAATTAATTGTCTAGTTAGTAAAATGCCAAAGTTATATTCTAATTGAAATTGTATGCAGGAAGCAAACTATGCAATTGTGGATCATAGGATGTTGTGTTGAATGGATGGCAAAGGGAAGATTAAATTTTAAAGGTGTAAGAGAATGCAGTGAAGGCAGTATAAAATATTTACCTTGAGTGCAACAAACACATCATACAACAATGAAACCACTCAATTGCCCAAGAGAGGAATGTATGGTTAGGGTTAAGATTGGATTTGTATAATCCTATGACAAAAACTAGACCAATTGATTGTATGGTTGCTTGGATTGAAAATTACCAAGTTATTGTATGATTGTCTATATTGAATGGTCATCTAGATTGTATGATTGTTGTTGTATTGTACAATTGTCTAAAGTGAATGGTTACCTAGGTTGAATGGTTGTTGTATTGTATGCTTGTGTGGAGTGAAAAATTACTTGGTTGTGTGATTATTGCTTGGGTTGGATGACTACCTGGGTTGTATGATTGTTGCCTATATTGTATAGATTTTAAGGTATTGTATGATTATCAAGTTGAATAGTTGGAAAACATATTGTACAATTATTCTATTGAACGCTTTTTTGAATCGAAGGATTACCCATTTGACTTTATGATTGTGGTTTGAAAGACCATAATGAATGGTTATTAATTACCAATGGAGCCTTCATAGGAGTTGTGTTGTTACTGCATCATAGAGTGATATCATGTAGATAGTAGTGGCCATGTGTGAATAATGTAAATTATTGTATGCATGTAGTTTGCAAAAGGTCAATTGGTAATAAGTGTGGAGATAGGTATTAAAGTGGGAATTTAATTAAAATTTAATTTAAATAGAGATGGAGTAAAGTATTAGGTGAAACTTAATGTTCTATGGGTGTCAAATATTAAACATATATGGGTGTGGAGATATCCTATTCCATGGAGATATAAAGGGGTGTGAGGATGGGATACATACTTGAAGATAGATATTTAAAATAATTAAATATTATTTATGTTATTTTATGTATTTAATGTAGTATTATTAATATGAAATATAAGTATTTATAATGTCTATTTGATATATTATTAAGGTGTAGTATGTTTATCCAAATACCTTATATAAATATGTCTTTCTAATGTAAATTTTATCTTATGGATACTTCATATGATTAAAAAAAATTATAAGAAATCTGCTTTTATTGCATCAAATCTATATCTTATATTATTTTATATATTTGTTATGAACATTTTATTATAAATGAAAATTCTAATATTATGGAGCATATTATTGTTGAATGATTATCTATTATAATATTATGATTACTTTAAATTATTGTTAACATAAAAAATATAAAAACTTGATCAATTGTGGTACATCATAGTGGTATGGCTTTGGCTTCTCATATCGAAGACCCAAGTTCAAACCATGATGGGGTGTGTTTGTGTGTAAAAATAAATAAAAAATGGATCAATTAAGAATATTGATTTGGTGTAAATATGAAGTGAAGTTTTGTTAATTCTAGGATTCAATCCTACACATTCATCAAGATAAACCTTAGCTCATCCTTGTGAGATTTTGGTTGGCTTGATAGTATAGGATTTAAACACTTTAAAGGAGATACTTATTTGAACCAACCCTATACATAGTTTTACTACTATGAACCTAGTCATATTATATATGATCGTCAAAAGATAAGCAATATTTCTTTTTGAATGTTCAACAAGTAATTAAATCATTTAATGGTCTAATTATTTCCCAAAATGTTAGTGGTATAATGAATATATAGGTGATGCCTAAATATCCTATTATGAATAATGCTAGTGATGAACCTAGTTTATTTAGTGAAATAAAAATTGAATCCCCATTAAAAGTTTTGACATGTCCCTATTTTAGTGAATTCTTACTAGGCTATATAATAAATAATGAATTTGGAAAGAATAAAGTTAAGACTCTTTCTAATCTAAATCAACGTTTCCTCACCAATTTATTTACAAGGGTGTGTATGGAAACATATTTAGTATCCAATAATACAAGACACTATCCTCATAAAAGGATGACAATATGTTAAAATACAAGAAGATGTATCAAAAAAAAAGTGTAAAATTTATAATATATAAAGGATAATTTGTAACAATTATAATTAAAAAATGATTGTTTTATCAAATCTCATGAGTTCAATTGGTTAAATACCTCAACTTTTAAGGAGACACAGGTTTGAATCTTGTCAAGTAATGTATGCATAGTTTTCAAGGTATTATAATACCACTATGTGGGCATAATAGTTAGAAGTTATTACATCATAGCCCATGTGAAGTGGCATGTGGTATAACCATCCATCACAAGGAATATGCATGCACTATAGGATAAAGGTAGTTGCAAGTTTAGTTAGAGGTTTATTATGCCAAAATTAGGCATTTTATGTATTTAAATAACTAGCATTCCATAATGCAAGTTATCAAAGCATTAGCAAGTAGAAGGAAGATCCACCTCTCATTATAGTCCTTCTCTTGTTTCTATCTAGAGAAGCTCACATTGCACTCTATTGAAAAGAATTTTCAAGGGTAAATAACGTTGTCAGAGATTGATTAAGTTTAACCTTAAATAAAAGCTAACCATCTTCTATGTGAATCAAATTCCATGAAAAACTCAATTTAGATGAACCTCTAAAGAAAGGATATTATATTCTTCATGAAGCAAAATTCCAAAAAATATTTCTTAGAAATAATTTTCTTACTAAAAAGGTCTTAGGGTTAAAAATACCTACCAAATATGAGAAAGGCAAAAGCCTCCAATAAGTGAAAAGAGTTTCAACTCTATCAAAGACCATTAAGGTTATAACTTGTGATCAAGCAACAAATTCAAGATGAACAAAAATAGTATCATAAAAATTCCCTTCAGTAAGGTGTGGGCTATACATCATCTACTCTACTCTCAAAATATAAACATTCCAAAAGAACGTGGTGAAGAGTAGCAAAATTATCAAAAGAATCAAAACATATAGAACATGGACTTCCATTTAAAGCAAAAAGACTCATCATTTGCATATAGATCTTGAACTTCCAATTCTAAGGAATTTTTGTTAGTGCACTTCTATTATGAGTAAAAAGTATAGCATTTGAACATGTCGACATTAATCATTACTCAATAAATTTTGACTCCATTAATTAAAATCAAGGACCTTGTGAATTCAATATTAGGGAGTTTGTATTTTGAAAGGAAATGACCAAGGATAATGTGCATACTTATAGGTAGATGATAGAGGATCTTGTGCACATATAAAGATCATCCATGAGTACCTCACATTAAAAACAAATATCATAAGAGATAATCTTGTGTGTCAATGAAGCTTGACCATGAGTGACTTACAAGTAACATGTATGAGTATTTGGACATGGTAAGCACATTATTAAAATATATTGAACAACACGAGAGGGTGCAAGGCTAAAAAAAATAATAGGTGTTTGATAAAAGGTGATAGTGCTCAGATCATTTATCATTGAAACTCTCTAAAAAATCATTGAGGTCATTGGAGATACACACTCAGTATATATATTTAAATATACTCCACTAAGACATTGAATCAATATAGAGGTGTAGCACCCTAAAATTGGCACGGTTAAAACCTTAGTAAAAGATAAAAGATAAAAATTTAAATTTTAACCCCAAAACCCTCAAAACGCTTGTTACCCGTTTCCCCATTTTTCATGCCATTTTTAGGATTTGTTTTGACCGTTGGATGATATCATCGTAGATCAGACGAAATCGTCCCCGATCTGACGAATTCGTCTGGAACAGAACGTCCAGACGATTTCGTCCCAAAACCGAATGTTCATAATTAGCTTATGTTTCAATAGCCTCTCCAACTTGGGCAGAAGCGCGTCTGCGTAGTTGGAGATTTCCCTGTTGGAGATCTCCCAGATTGGGATGATCCCCAACCTCCTAGCCTCCCCCTAATCCTATATAAACTAGGATTTTTCTAGTTTATCCCCCTGATTCTGATTCCCCTGAACCCCTTAGCTGATGGATTTAGATCCTTATTCACTAGAGCATCCTCGTACTACTGTCTGTATTCTGCATTTTGCATTTTCTTGCAGGAACCCTACTATTTTTTAGTCGAAGCTAGTTCGGATCGTCGCAAATGATTCCAGACTATCTCGGATGATCCTGTCGAGGAGCGTAGATGATTTCGTACAATTGGAGGCGATCCTGACTGTAATCTAGATTGGGGGCAATCCGAGCCCAGAGTTTGCATCTTCTTAACTTTCCTGCATTTTTCCATTATAATTCTGCATTATCTTGGGTTATTATGTTTATGCATCTTGGAGTTCACCTCATCTAGTGTAAATGCATGATAAAATCAAAATACATTGTTAAGTTGATGCATTTCTTCTTTGATTTCTATTTGGATTTATCATTTAGGTAAATTTACCATTACTTCTATCATTTCCCCTATGTTTTGTAGTTGCATATTTGGTATTTTGTATCTACTTTTGTGATTGCAGGTTTCTGACGAATTCGTCTGACGAATTCGTCAGATCTACGATGATTATGTCTGATCTCAGATGATCGACTATGATCCGAGATGATTCTGTCTCCTTTCAGATGATTACGTGTAGTTTGAGATGATCTGAATCGCTACAAGACTCGGAACCTTCATCAGACATCCGAAATCAGGTATGATCTATCCTAATCTGCATATTCTCTGTGTTTAGCACCCATTTCTATTTTTTGTATCCATTTAAATCATTATTGGCATATAGAATAGTTTAGATTCATTTTGGCCAAACCTAGGAATTGAATGATTGAGTATAAAATGAACACATCAAACCCATTCCCAACCTAGGCATGGAAACTGCCACTCAAAAGTTTCCTGGTGAACCCACCATCCATCAAAAATTCACCTTTATACTCCTCCCCCGAGAGGCGGGACCTTCAAAGGGCCTCTCAGTCCGAGGTATTGTCCCATCCTTCTCGCATCCCCCTTCTGGGCGTGGATCCTATAGCCTGAGGGTAAGGATGCAAAAATTTTGGAGCGATACATTTTGGTGAACCCGACGTGAAAACTAAAAACCTTTTGAAAACAATCCAAAAAAAAAAAAAAAAAATAAATGCATTTAGAATCAAAGATTGCATGTCATATTTAGATGGTAGATTATAACAAAAGACGAGCCGTCACCATTAATGTTGAGAATCAATTAGCAGCTATAGAGATTAATTCTTTGCTTAGAGTAGCTCCAACATATAGAGTCCCACCTTTATGGGACGAGCTTAATAGGAGATTGAATCTCATTTCATCTAGAGCAACCGAACTTAGGCAAATCAAGAGGTTTGTCCTAGATAGAATCCTGGATCCCGATCAAGTGACTTTGTATCATGAGCTTCAGAGAGCTTGCCATAGGTGGTTAGCAGATAAAAGAGCCCTTGTGTCTTCTGAGTTGTATACCTTTGAGGAATACCTCGATAATGCAGCTGTAGTACATAAATTTTTGTCTCGTATAGAGGACCAAGAGGTCATTCTTACGGATAGACAAAGATGGAATAGAGTCCCCAGAGCTGTGTTATATCGAGAGTATTGCCATGAGATTTATTTTTACAAGACAGAATCTGAAACAGATAATATCACTATAGCACACTTTATCAAATTCTTGAAAAACCATTTCCAATTTGAAGAAGAGCATTTTATGACTCTTGATGAACTTGATCCTATCAATGACATTCATAAACTCTTTTTAGAAAACTAAGCTATTATTTTATTATTGTTATTTCTTGTATTTAGTGTGTTGTTTGTTGTCTTTATAAGCATAAAATAAAAATAAAACAAAAAAACAAAATCATAACAAAAAAATCAAAACATTTTATTTTTAAAGCATTATAGTAGGTATATAATTAAAATATATACCTCCCAGATCTGTTGCAAATATATCAATATATATTTGTTAAAATCTAAGATTTAGACATAATGACTAGACTCAGGAATGGAAAACAAATTGAGGTAGAAGAAGATTGGTTAAGGAAAACAGAAAACAACCCAGATGTCCTTCCTGAAGACCCAATTCAGGAAGAAGGAACTCTAGACCAACAAGAAGAAGAGTATGTTGATGCAAATGAACAAAGAGAAAATGTTAGGGAGGAAGAATCCTCATCTCCTAAAATATCTCCAGAAGGAGCTGTTACTTTTGAGAACATGGAACATTTCTGGAAGTTCCTCCATGATAATATGGGCACCCTTAATAGAGCAGTTCATATGGACAAAGATCAAATTAGTGACACTCAAGCAACCCTAGAAGACATATATCACACACGCACTAATCCTTTGTCCTTCGTTGATCAAGAGAGTGATCAAGCTGGACCGTCCAATTTGGACATGGCTACTATAATCCAAAACACGCGACAACAACAAAGTTACCCAACTACCTAGAGTGCCTGTTATTAAACCTAGGGTTATTCCCACACAAAAGAAACCTTCATTCACTGCTCTATTTCGCCAAGCTATTGATCAATATACCTCAAATCAACAAAAGCCTAAAACAAAACCAAATGTTAATTTCCAACAATCTGGGATACAACATAATGCTACCACAAATCTTCTTCATAATACTCTTCCTACCAACCATTTGCATAACAACAATATAGCATCTAATCCTTATGTCCCGCCTTCCTACGCTCACAAATCCCATGCTCATGTACCACCGAACCAACATGGTGGGCAAACTGGTAATCTGGAAGCCATGGTGAAACAGTTAGCCTCCCGTATGGACCAAATAGATCCCTACCATCCCTCGTACAATTATCGAGAGATGTGTAGTCAACCTCTAGATCCTATAGTTGTAGCACAACCATATCCTAAACACTTTCCCATGCCTGTCCTACCTATATACAAAGGAACCGAAGATCCCATAGAGCATCTTCGTATGTTTAGGATAGCATGTCATGATATATCACATGATGACTTGTTATTACTAAAAATGTTCCCAAAAAGTTTAGGAGGGATGGCATTGGAGTGGTATTATCAATTGCCCACTCATTCTTTGAGAAATTTTGAAGAGACCGTTGAGTCTTTTGTGCATCAATTTAGTGCCTATATTGAAAGGCATGTAACCATTAAAGATTTGTACAACCTAAAACAAGACAAAGATGAGTGTTTTGCTGACTTCTTAGCTCGATGGAGGCAGTTGATAGGAAAATTACACTTTGTGTTACCTTATCGGGAAATGTTGGATATTTTTATCAATAATTTACAAGAACAACTATCCTATGAATTATCAATCGCTACCTTGACCACCTTCGATCAAGCTATAGATTTAGCTCGAAGAGTGGAAGATGCTCTCATTAGAAGAGGGCAGCTCAAAAAGAAAGATGATGAGAAAACATCCAGAAATCAATATAAAAATAAACAAGTTGTGGGTGATGGAGTCATTGATAGCAGAAACATTGCCAATGTTAATACTACGAAAACAACAGAGAAGTTCATATTGAAACCTCCTGATAAACCACCCCGAGAATTTACTAGGTTAAATCAACCTTTATCAACCATTCTCCCGCAACTATTAGCCCGAGGTTTGATTCAATTACCCAATATCCGGGAACCTGATCCAACTATACCCGGATATAGAGCTGATTTACATTGTGATTTCCATAGAGGACCTGGACATGCTACCAACTCTTGTAAATGGTTAAAACATAAAATACAAGATTTAATTGATAACAATGAGATGGAGGTGCAAGCCTTTCAACCTAAACAAAATCCTACTAATAATGCTCAAAAGAACACCCCTCAAAGTCAGAATCAGAATGCCAATCAATCATTGGACATATTTCAACATCCTTTACCAAAGCATGGTAAAGAGGTGGCTAATCAAATTGAACATCATAATGTTCCCCCTCCTACCCGATATGTAGGAGCCATTAGTGGGCATTTACCTATTCACGATCTAGAAATATTTGACACAACTTTATCCATGGTTACGTCCAGACCCCTATATAATATTCAAACACCTGATCTTAGTGATGTAGAATTTGATACTGAAAGTGACATGGAAATCACCTCAAATCAATCGAATAGTTCTGAAAATGAATCAGATCCTATTCAACCCATCACAAATTCTATGGTTTCGGAAGAACCATTTCCTAGAAGAGTTACTACTCGACCCTCTTCTCATCAATTCCTTTCTAATGAACAAGCCATAAACGCTAGACCGAGACCCATTCATCATCCTCAAAATAATATTGTAGGTACCATCGGAGTCGTTACTCGACAACAGGCTCAAAACTCTCAACAGGATCAAACTCAGAACGATGGATCAGCTCCATTTGTTTTGAAAAATCCCAATAAAGGGAATCATATGCCTAATGTTCAACCTAAGCCTCCGTATAATATTAATGAACAATTATCCAATACTACAGCTAGAATTTCCCTTTTGGACCTTTTAAGATCTTCTCCTACCCATAGGGATGAATTAATGCTCACATTAAGCCAAATGATGGTACCACAAAATATTCAGCCTCGAAGCCATGACCAATACTATCATAACTCGAGAAGTCGACTGTATTGACTTCCGAGATAGAGATATACCACAACATAGTTTACATAAGGATAACCCCTTATATATTACTGCCCTAATTGGGGATGTAGCCGTTAAACGCGTCTTGATTGATAATGGTTCATCTTTAAACATATGCACTTTTGACTTCTACCAAATATTTGGCTTTAGAAGTGACGAAATGAAAAGAACGGATATGATCATAAAAGCCTTTAATGACGAAACACAAGAAACATGTGGAGTTATTACTATCCCCTTGCAAGTTGGTCCTAGGACCTTAGACATGACCGTGTTTATTGTCCATTGCCCTGCATCATACAATATACTTTTGGGTCGCCCTTGGATTAACGCAATGCGAGCTGTCCCCTCAACTTTACATCAGTGTGTTAAATTCGAATTTAAAAACCAGTTGGTTACCATTCATGGTGACCCTAGACCCTTTGATATGTGTGCTTTGGTAGAACCGGTTGGAGTTCAATTTTGCCCTGCTCTGTCATCCACACATCCTAATTCTCATCAACCGTCTAAGCGTGTGAAACACTCACCCATAACATCACCTACTTTTTCCCCATCAACTACACCTCTACATATAGCTCAACCATCTTCTGAACAAACCACATTAGGACCTCGAAAAGATCCCAGAACTACAACCAATGCTTCTTGTTTTACCCCTATAACTTCCATACCGATAGACTCATCCATCGATATCCCTATAACATCCCCATCCACTACAGGCATCCTTTCCACATCAGACGATCTAGGAAATGTTCCTTCTACCTCTTATGCTCTTACTGATGAACTCTTACCCGATTTATCTAAAATTCTTATATCAGAAGAAATCAACACTGCCATGCAAGCTTCCCTTATTTTAAATAAACTCCCACCCTCTCCTCGTACCTTGGGCCTCCCACAACCTATGGGAAGTATTTACCAAGTCGGGAGTTGTGCTTTTATTTATAAGGGATATGATTGGGGAAGAATACCCAGAAACATCAAGACACATTGTGATGGATATGCTCGATGCTATTTTGCTAATGAGTATATTAAAGCTAAACCCATAATGCTTAAATTGGGCTATAAAGGGAAAGGTTTGGGACCTTCCCAAAATGGTATGAAGGAACCTATTGAGGTAGAACCGTGGCCTGCCCGATGCGGTGTGGGCCTATTTCCTAGTAAAGGTCAACCCTTCCCATTTGAGGAGGATGACCATCTTACATGTTATCAAGATTATCTGGATAAACAAGATTCTTTGCGTTCAAAGAATAATCCCTTTACCTGTCATATGCTATCTCTCGCCTACCCTGAGATGATTGTCGAATCCGACGATGAGTTGGAAGGGGATATCTTCCATGATGTCTCCGTTGATGACTTGTTACATAACGAATTTTATTTTGATGGCTCTATACCTAGTATAGCCCAGCTTGAGGCCTCGACTCCTCAAGACGAATTATCCAAGCTAACCTTGGAAGAATTACAAGAATTGGGTGTTTCACCCGCCCCACCTAATTTTGAGAGAGATTTACATATGGAAGTTGAAAACGGTATAAAAATTAACATTGGAACCGAACATAACCCTCACATAATCAATATTGGATCAGAATTAAGTCAAGAAAAACAAGATAAATACATTTCATTTCTTAAAGACTATGAAGATGTCTTTGCTTGGACATATGACGACATGCCATGTCTGGACCCTTATGTAGTTATGCATCATCTAGTAGTCCATCCAGATGCTAAACCTGTTAAACAGAAACTTAGAAAAATGCATCCTAAAGTGGCCTTACTAGTCAAAGCAGAACTAGAAAAACTGTTGAAGGTCATTTTTATACAAGCCATTGATTATGCTGAATGGATCTCAAATGTAGTTCCAATAACTAAGAAAGAAGCCACTAAAGTTAGGGTTTGTACAGACTTCAGAGATATTAATGTTGCCTGCCCTAAAGATGATTTTCCTCTTCCCAACATGGATCAAATCATTGATTTTACTGCTGGGAGTGGAATGATATCCCTAATGGATGGATTTTTTGGTTATAATCAGATCAGGATAGCTCCTGAAGATCAGGCTAAAACAACCTTTATTACCCCTTGGGGAACCTTTTGTTGGAAAGTAATGCCATTTGGTTTAAAGAATGCAGGTGCAACCTATCAACGAGCCATGACTTATATCTTTCACGATATGATGCATGATATTCTACATGATTATGTAGATGATATTATAGCTCGTTCCATCAAAGAAGATGATCATTTAAATGACTTGAGAAAAGTATTTGATCGGTTAAGGGAGTATCTTATCCGATTGAATCCAACCAAATGTATATTCGGAGTTAAGTCCGATAAATTATTGGGGGTTATCGTTTCTTTACGTGGCATTGAAATTGACCCTCTCAAGATCATGGCTATCACTGATATGCCCGCACCCACAAATATATCAGAATTACGAAGTTTACAAGGTAAGCTTCAAGCTATTCGCCGCTTCATTGATAAGTTGGCAGATAAAACCGGACCCTTTCTTAAACTTCTTAAGAAAGATGTCTCTTTTCATTGGGACGACAAATGTCAGGAAGCATTTGAACTCCTCAAGCAATATCTTCTTAAACCACCGGTGCTTTCCCCACCTAGATCTGATCGTCCATTTATTTTGTACATTTTTGCTTTCGATTTTGCCTTAGGAGCTATGTTAGCTCAACTTGACGATGAGAAGAAAGAACGTGCTAATTATTACATCAGCAGAACCTTGATCAGTTATGAAACTCGCTATACCATATTAGAGAAGTTATGTCTTGCAGTCGTATTTTCTACACAGAAACTATGACATTATATGCTTAGTCAAAAAACGTATGTTATTGCCAAATTTGACCCTTTGCGATATCTCATGAGTCGACCGTACTTATCTGGTCGCACAACCAAGTGGGTTCTTGCGCTAAGCGAGTTTGAACTCACGTTTATAGGACAAAAGTCTGTTAAAGGTCAAATCATAGCAGATCAATTAGCTGCTGCACCCTTAGAGTCTACCCATCCCCTCATCATTGAGTTTCTCGATGAATGCCTTAAATTAGAGGCAGACCATCCTAAACAATGGTCCCTATACTTTGACGGAGCCCGATGCATGAGTGGGGCTGGTGCGGGTATTATTTTAATATCTCCGCAAAAACATCTTATACCTCTGTCCTTTAAATTAACGTTTGCTTGCACTAATAATACTGCTGAATATGAGGCTCTAATCCTTGGATTACGAGCAGCTTTGGCCCTAAAAATTAAAAATTTGTTAGTTTTTGGTGATTCCCAACTTGTCATAAATCAAATCAATGATGTTTATCAGACCAGAGATGATAAATTACGCCCATATAAAACATATGTTTTGCAATTATTATCCTTATTTGATCAAGTTACTTTGGAAGCTATTCCTCGAACTAGCAATCGTGCGGCTGACGCTATGGCTGCAGCTGCATCTCTTTTGCCCTTGGAGTTAGATGATGAATATGCTACCATCATTATTCGTCGACTCCAGGAACCCGCTTCAAGCAAATCATGCTTAGAACCTTTGGATGTGTTTCTAATCAACGAAACTACTCCCGAACCATGGTACACTGATATATTTAATTTTTTGCAAAATGGGACCTTCCCTGATGGTTATACTAGCAACCAGCACCGATTATTACGTAGACGAGCAAGTCGCTTCGTAATTATTGGTAATACCTTGTATAGGAGATCTTTTGAAGGCATATTATTAAGATGTTTGAATCTAGAAGAATCTAGATCAGCTTTGAGTGAAGCCCACGATGGATCTTGTGGAGGACACTTTAGTGGTAACGCCATTGCTAAGAAGCTCCTTCGGATAGGATATTTTTGGCCTACCATGGAGAATGATGCACATGATTATGTGCGCCATTGCGACAAGTGCCAGAAACATGCTGACCTTGTCCATGCGCCTGCACAAGAGCTACAGGCTATTTCATCTCCTTGGCCCTTTTCAAAATGGGGCTTAGATATCATTGGGAAAATCAACCCTGTGTCATCTGATGGACACAAATTTATCATAACCGCTACGGAGTATTTTACAAAATGGGTTGAAGCTATGCCTTTAGCTTCTTGTACTGGAATCCAAGTTTCTAAGTTTATCTTCAATCAAATTATTTGTAGGTTCGGAATTCTTGCAAATCTCATCTCAGATAATGGAACTTGTTTCAAAAATAAAGATGTCAAAAAATTGTGTCAAAAATATAAAATTCAACATCGTTGGTCCACTCCCTATTATCCTCGGGGTAATGGCCAAGCAGAAGCATCTAATAAAACATTAATCAAAATTCTCAAAAGACTGGTCAATAAATCGGGCCGAGATTGGCACATCCAATTATATCCTGCTTTGTGGGCCTATCGCACTAGTGTTCGCACCCCCACTGGAACTTCACCTTTCATTTTGGTTTATGGCGCTGAAGCTATTTTTCCCTTTGAATTAGAAGTTCCTTCTTTGGCTCTACTACTTCAAGATACTGAAGTAGGGGATGAATATCGTGCTGGCAGATTTAGTCAGCTGGAACTTTTAGATGAAAAGCGCATCAATGCTTTGGAGCATCTTCGTGCCTACCAAAACAAGCTTAAGAGAGCATATCTCAAGAAAGTTCATCATCGATCCTTAGCGATCGACGACCTTGTTTTAAAAGAAAATAAAAAAAATACTAATGCTACTAAAGACCTTAAAGGTAAATTCGAGCCCAACTGGCTTGGACCGTATATTATTACTGCTAAATTTGGATCGGGAGCATACAAATTATCTACCTTAGATGGTAAAGAACTTAAAGAACCTATGAACATTATGCATCTCAAACGCTACTATGCATAAAATTTGGCCATTTCATCATTGTATATATTTGTTTTGCATATTATTTCTTTTAGTCACTTATATATATATATATATATATATAAAAACAATCACATTGTATTTCTTTCAATTCATCAATTAAAATCAAATACAAAAACATCAAAATTGTCAAAATCTTCAAAAACATCTTTTTCATACCTGTCAATTCTTGGAGTTTGCAGTTATATTTTCAATTATTTTGGATAAATGAACATTTATTTGGAATCCCGCACTATCACACTCACATGAATAAATATCTTGATTTTATTTAGTATGATTATTAATCTCTCTTATATCAAAGTCCACATTGGCATTAAATAAAGTTTTGAGCATAGAGAACTGATCTTGTTATTTACTTGAACCAAGTATATCTTTTCACATTAAAATGATTTCATTGCAAATTCAATATGATGCTACATAGTAGACGTGGTTTCTTGAGCGAAAAGTTTCCCCTGCTATCCTATCATGCACATGGTCTAGAATCTTTGAGAATTGACAAAAGGACAAGCTCACCCCTACCCGAAATAAAAATCCCTTGCTCTACAGCCAATCCGAGCAAGTATCCCTAGCATAGGAAGAAAAAGAAAAGTCAAAGAAAAATGAGAAAAAGAAAAATATCATTTTGTACCATCGCAACAATATTCCAAGCAAAAATACAAAAAGAGAAAAAAAAAAAAGCAAAAGTGAAACGAAAAAGCAAAATGCAATAAAATCCCTTTCCCTACCCCTTGAAAAGAAAAGAAGGGTGAATGAGCTTGAATCCCTGGAATTCTCAATTATTCGAAAACTGTGAGGTAAGCCCCATAACAGGTGGTTTGTGCCCAACCCGCTTGGCCTTGGGTAATTCCTAGCGTGGTGATATGTCTGTCACATTAGCGACCTTCTTTTGTATAGACCTATGTCATCTTATGGATCAGCTAGCTCTTGATAACCCGACTTACATAGTAGTCTGGTACGGTTATATGCATATAAATCATGGTTAAGGAACACTCATTTGGTTAAGGCAAATTGCTTGTATCAAATTATCTTGCTCAAAATTGGTGAATGAACAATACAATCGCACACACATTTGTATTTGAGAGATTTTGTATCATTATGATAAATCAAGATCGGTAATGAACTCACATTTGCACATGAGGATCCCTTATAAACCTACATTTGTTTTTGAGATAATTTAAAATATTTCTGTAATTCTTTTCAGAATAATTTTATCCTCTTATTTCAGAATTTTGTTTTGTATAAAAACAATTATATACATTGTTTCACAAAATCGCAAAACGATTTCAAACAACATGTTCATCATATTATTATTTTTTGTTTATCAAAAATCAAAAATCAATCATGCAATAAAACTAAAAATATCAATTTCTTCTTTGGATTTCGCGATGATGGTATAAGTCTATACCTATAAATTCTATGCCTAGCGCAAACCATTGTTCTAATTTTATTTTCCCATCCATTTTAAAAAACACATATGGCTTACATCATTATGTTACACAATTGTGCTTCAAAACGAACGAACACTTATTCTATTTCATGTCATTATGTCAAACATTCCATTTTGCAACCATGGTATAATTTCTAAGGAATTATTCAAAAATTTATCACACTTAGGAATTTATGCCTAGCAAAAATCACCTTTTAAATATATTTCATGCATAATTTTGTGAAAAATCTGAAAACAAATGATCACCATCATCATTTTCATCATCACAACACCAAGTCTTAAGACAGTCTCTTAAGCACTCTTTTACTTTTAGCAATATTTCTATACTAGGATTAGCTTGACGACCTAGCGAGCGACGACTCCATGAAACGGTCTATAACAACGACAATGTCCTTTGAAATTATTGTTAGAAGTCCCTTTTATTTTTCATCAAATCACACCAAAACAACCAATTTATGCACATCAGATTATTTCATTTACAATTTTATGGCATGACATAACATTATAATTTATTTCCAATGACATAATTACATGAATCAACAATTCAAGCATCATACAACAGATACACAAGTCATATCATCAAAAATACAATCTATATATATCATCAATCAATTATGTACATCATCTGGATTGGTATGCCACAATCAAAACCCTGGCATACTCAATCCCCTCAAAAACAAATATATATATATATATATATAATAATGCAATCTACACTCTACAGCAGCTAGCCTCGAGAAGCCCTCGAGCTCTCAACCTCATCTCCTCCCCCGCCCTGACATGGAGGAGGTGGTCCCATAGAGGTCCGGGCTGTGTCTCGGGTCCTCGTCGTCGATCGTGAGGATGTCCTCGATGATCCCATCATAACCGGCTCTGCAATGGGGGCTGGCAATGGTATCCTCTGTCCCTCTGGGACCGCCTGATAGTACAACCCCTGGTAGAATGCGGTCTGAGCAATAGACCATGCCAGATCTCGAGTGCTCGCTCCTCCACCCCGAGCTCTGAGCCGTGTAGCCTCATCCTGCAGTGTCTGCACCTGAGCCCGAAGGTGGGCAACCTCAGCCTAGAGAGCCATCGTCTCGTTGCTCTCCCCTACCTCAACACCCTTGCCCTTATCAAGTGATGGTGGTCTCTCCCCCTGCTATGAAGGGAATCTCTCCTCCCTCCGCCCTGTCTCCTATGGCCTCTATGGAGCCTGACCCATCCGTTGGCGTCTCTCCTATGGGGATCATCGTTGCTCTCTCCCATCGTGACCCCGTGCTGCCTCAATGGCAGCCTGGCACCGCCTCCCCATCCGTCGCACAACCGCGTGCATCGGACCCTATGCCCTCGTCATCCGAGGAGGGTGGATGCCTGCATACCAGGCATCATAGCCATCTGCAACCCCAGCGTCGTCACCATCCATTGGCTGGATGGGGGCATCATCCACGTCCTGACTCTAGAATCGTTGCATGTCTGGAGCCCCGCTCAGTGTAGTACTATCTCGAATAGTCCAAGAGTACTCGTAATCCTTGAGAGAAGGGATCCCCTATTGTAGACCGAACTGTCATAGTACTCGATCATAGCGGTGGAGCTCTACCTCTCCCCACTCCATCCTCAGCCAGTAGACTCGCCTGATGCGAGCCAGCTCCTGCCCATCCTCTGCCCACCCGGGGTGCTCTCTCCATGGCCTCCAGGTGATCTGGTCTAGGATGAGGTCATCCAACAACCTTCGAGACATCGGCAGATCTATCCACCATTGTGACCCTCTCTGTAGCCACCAATAGTAAACCTAGGGTCTCTCCCGGTCAACCCTTGTCAGTGGGAGCCCTACCGGCCTCCGCACCGTGATGTGCTCCCAACACCAAATCTGTAGCAGTGATGTCAAGACCAGACATCGACCTCCCTTGTATACGACCCCATGTAGGATCCTATACAAGCGACATAGTACAAAGCTACCCCATGTAAACCTGTACCCGTGGTCTCTCATGTCGCAAACTATGTCTGAGAGCACCCACGGTAGTCTGCACCCGCTCTGGTGGCACAGCAGTAAGCCACCGACCACCCCTGCCAAAACCTGAGTCAGCCTAGATGCCCCAGGCATCTACCTTAGAGACTCGATGTTCACTCCGCCCTTCTCCAGGGTGAAGCTCGGGTCTCCGATCAATCTCATCATCGCTTGGCCCTGATTGGCCGTAGGCGTCATGAGCCATCCCTGTATGGGGATCCTCATGATCCTCCATACGTCCTCTAGTGTGGGAGCCATCTCCCCTATCGGTAGCCAAAAATAGGATGACCCCGGATACCATCTCTCTTGCTAGGGCTGTCAGAAGCCCTATGTCAGTCGGTACTTGTGGCATCTCTGCCACATGTTGTAGCTCGACCTGTGCTAGTTGGTCACGCTCTGCCTGGTCGAGAGTGGCCAAGTCATCTCTCAGCCCATCGTATTTCCATTCTTGGCTCTTTAGTAATCCCCTCTGCAAAACAAACAATAAACAACAAAATTTATTAATAACCAATCATTAAAATAAAATTAAAAACATTTTAATCAAGCTTAATTTCTTAACAAGATGATATCGTCCACCATTGGATTATATCATCCCAAATTGGGCAGCATCGTCCTTTGTTAGGATGAAATCGTCTCCGATTTCGCAACTCGTGGATCGCCCCTTGTTGGACGAGATCGCCCCTAGTTCGCCGATTTCGCCCTCAGACGAAATCGACGATCTAGAGACGATTTCGGCGAAATAGGGACGATTTCGTCCCGACGTCGTCGACGGCCTAAAAATGGCCGCGACGCCCCAAACAATCAAAATTTAAATCCAAAAATTGCACAAAGCAAAATCAAACCTAATCTATTAGGATTAGATCCTTACCCGTAGCCCGCGTCGGACCTCTGTCGCTTCTGTGCACTGTCTCCACCATTTTTTGTCTGCAGAGCTCTAAAAACAATAAAAATGAATAGTAAAAAATGAATTAGGGTTTTCCCTATTTTTCTTAATTTTATTCAAAACCAACAACATTTTAAAATTTTGCTTTTCCGCGTTTTTACCTCAAACGTTCGATTTGGGTAAAAACACGGAGGGGGCACCATAGTCAGCATTCGTACGATTCGACGAAGAATCGTCGTCTAAAAAATTGAGTACATTTTTGCTTTCTCGTAAAAACGGGAAAAACTCGTCTTTAACGCATTTTCTTCAGAAAATTCGCTAAAGAGGGGGCAAAATGTAGCACCCTAAAATTGGCACGGTTAAAACCTTAGTAAAAGATAAAAGATAAAAATTTAAATTTTAACCCCAAAACCGCTTGTTACCCGTTTCCCCATTTTTCGTGCCATTTTTAGGATTTGTTTTGACCGTTGGATGATATCGTCGCAGATCAGACGAAATCGTCCCCGATCTGACGAATTCGTCTGGAACAGAACGTCCAGACGATTTCGTCCCAAAATCGAATGTTCATAATTAGCTTCTGTTTCAATAGCCTCTCCAACTTGGGCAGAAGCGCGTCTACGCAGTTGGAGATTTCCCTGTTGGAGATCTCCCAGATTGGGATGATCCCCAACCTCCTAGCCTCCCCCTAATCCTATATAAACTAGGATTTTTCTAGTTTATCCCCCTGATTCTGATTCCCCTGAACCCCTTAGCTGACGGATTTAGATCCTTATTCACTAGAGCATCCTCGTACTACTGTCTGTATTCTGCATTTTGCATTTTCTTGCAGGAACCCTACTATTTTTCAGCCGAAGCTAGTTCGGATCATCGCAAACGATTCCAGACTATCTCGGATGATCCTGTCGAGGAGCACAGATGATTTCATACAATTGGAGGTGATCCTGACTGTAATCTAGATTGGGGGCAATCCGAGCCCAGAGTTTGCATCTTCTTAACTTTCCTGCATTTTTCCATTATAATTCTGCATTATCTTGGGTTATTATGTTTATGCATCTTGGAGTTCACCTCATCTAGTGTAAATGCATGATAAAATCAAAATACATTGTTAAGTTGATGCATTTCCTCTTTGATTTCTATTTGGATTTATCATTTAGGTAAATTTACCATTACTTCTATCATTTCCCTTGTGTTTTGGCACTTGCATATTTGGTATTTTGTATCTACTTTTGTGATTGCAGAGTTTCGACGAATTCGTCGGATCTAAGATGATTATGTCCGATCTCAGATGACCGACTGTGATTCGAGATGATTCTGTCTCCTTTCGGACGATTACGTACGAGTTTGAGATGATCTGAATCGCTACAAGACTCAGAACCTTCATCAGACATCCGAAATCAGGTATGATCTGTCCTAATTTGCATATTCTCTGTGTTTAGCACCCATTTCTATTTTTTGTATCCATTTAAATCATTATTGGCATATAGAATAGTTTAGATTCATTTTGGCCAAACCTAGGAATTGAATGATTGAGTATAAAACGAACACATCAAACCCATTCCCAACCTAGGCGTGGAAAGCGCCACTCAAAAGTTTCTTGGTGAACCCACCATCCATCAAAAATTCACCTTTATACTCCTCCCCCGAGAGGCGGGACCTTCAAAGGGCCTCTCAGTACGAGGTATTGTCCCATCCTTCTCGCATCCCCCTTCTGGGCGCAGATCCTATAGCCTGAGGGTAAGGATGCAAAAATTTTGGAGCGATACAAGAGGAAAGCACCTTTCAAAACATATTGAGTTTGAACTGAGAAAATAAATTAGATAGTAGAATATGAATGTCTTAAAGGCATCGACCACAAGCTTCAAATGTTGAATATTTGTTTCATGTGTAAACCTCCTCGACATGATAAAAAATAAATTCTTGCAAATACAAATCCAATAGGTGGCTTCTACATAAGAAAGATGATTCGAAAGACATTGGAGAATTTGGTAGAGAAAATTGTAGGTACAAGCAAAAAAGTTAAAAGACTAACATGCAAGTGATTAAGAACCAAGAAAATTTGATCAAAATTCAATCAAAAGGATTGGTCCCACATTCTTAGTGCGAAAGGAAATTGAAGCCATACAATTGTTTATTTTTCCTTTATGTAATTGTAGGTAAAATAAAAATCACACATGCTATTTAAAATATAGGAATATTCTCTAAAAATATTTAATAAGATAAAAGCAATTCCAACTATATTTTTTTTGCCCAATGAGAACTATTTTTCTTGTAATCTGAGGCATCAGTTGAATCATGAGTATAGGCTTATATACTCATTGAAAAGTATTTTTAAGACTAATTTAGTAGAATTAAAAATTTTCACTTGTGAAGAATTACTATGGCTAGTGGATCATCGAAGTTCTTGTTGTTCAATTTCCAACAATTAAGGGGGAACAATTATGTTTCTTGAAAACCAAACTCAGAACACAACTCAAGTTTGAAAAGTATGAAAATTTGTATATGGGACCATTAATTGTCCTAAATAAAAAAATGAAGATCCGATAAAGTTCAACAAGGCAAACAAAAAGACAAGATTGTTCATCATGTTTAGAGTCGTATATGAAGTGCAAGTATACATTTGACATTTGAACATGGCCAAAGATGCATGGGAGAAGTTACAGAGTGTATTTGAATAAAATAATTAAAATCAAATTCTAGTTCTCCAAAGCCATATCCATTGCTTGAAAATTAAGAGGAGAGAATCTTGAATCATTCATGAGGAGAATTGGTGAATTATGAGCATCATTACAAGCATTGGGAGAAGAGGTATCTAATGAAATATTAGTTCAAAATATTTTGATATCTCTCCCTTCTCAATAAAATGTATTTGTGATTACATCAAATATCACTAAATAAATACCAAGCTTTAAAAAGTTGGTGAAACTACTTTAAAAAGTAGAGGCCTCACTTTCAAAACAAGAAGAAGAAAAAATACTTCTTATAAATAAAAAGGGAAGCATCCATTCAAAAGAGGAATAAGACCTTCACAATGCTTCCAACAAAGAAATAATTCTCAAGGATATTAGAATCAAAGAAATGATTCTCAACAAATAAATATTTTTCACACAAAAAATATGTGAACTTTGTGGTAGAAATGACTACACTATGAAGGATATTGACATAATCCATTAAAAAATTCTTCATGAGAGATGAACCAACAATAAGAAAGGTCATATTTAGAAAAGCAAAATTAAATTTAAAGAAAGGCACATCAAAAAAATGTAGCCAAGCAAGATCAAGTTAAAGAAGAAGAAGAAAAATAAATACATGTGTTTGTTGAACAAGCATAATTAAGAAAACACAAAAACGTTTGGTATGACTAACAAACAAAAACAAAATGAAAGATCAATAAAATTGGATCCATTCAAATCATATAATTTTTTATGCAATAAATAATACATCAGTTGATCATTCCAAGCAACAAGAGAACAAGATGAATAATCAAATTTCGTAGCTTCAAATAAAATATATTCAGGTATACAAGAATGAAGATGTCCATTCTAAATGTGATTCTTATTTATCCATTGAATAAAATGAAGTAGAATCTAGCAAATAGAATAAGGAATCAATGTGTGAAGCATTTAAAATACGACCATCAATAGCAGATCAAAAAAAGAGCAAATACATCACTTTCTACAAATATCTTCTTTAGATGAACAATGCCAAGACAAAGAAAAAGCAAAAGTGATTGATCTCACTACATCAAGTTATGATCAAAATAAAAAAATAGAGGTAAGTCAACAAATAAAATATGACAACACATAAAAAATATTGGTAATCACTTAATTTAACAATCAACATAGGATTCATGGTAGCACATCATGTTGTAAATCAAAGAAAGCATGAATACATCACATATCACAAGCAAAGGCTTAACAAATGAAATCCATGATGAAGAATAAAAGACAAGAGGTTCTTAAACTCACCACAATAGAAGATATTAATCAATACAAGATTTGGAAACAAGTCTAGATAACAAGAGAGCATTTTATTTCATCGACAACTTATATATTTGATGAATATCCTCATGAAGACATTGAAGGAGACACATAATTCATGTATTAAATTCTATAAGTATTAGAAAGTATTGAATGAGTGTTTGTAATAAATTTATTTTTGGAGTGCATGATTGGTGGAACCCAACATTCCTCAATATCATAGTAGAAATTCTACATTGAGGGGAGAATTTCTCTCTCAAATATATAGATTCTAGCATCATCCTAGAATATGTTTTTGGTCATAAGCTATATATGGAGCTATGATTATGATGTAATAAGGGGGGTTTATTAGGATTTATTACATCATAGTCCATGTGAATTTGCATGTGGTATAACCACCCATCACAAGGAATATGCATGCACTATGGGATAGAGGTAGTTGCAAGTTTAGTTAGAGGATTTTTATGCCAAAATTAGGCATTTTGTGTATTTAAATACCTACCATTCCATAATGCAAATTATCGAAGCATTGATTTCTAACAAGAATGTAATACCAGTGGGCTCATTTCAATTCCCTATAACCAATTAAAAATAATTTTTTTATCCACACAAGGCTTAACAAAATTTTCTACTATGAGGAACGAGTTAAACTTATCTACAACCAAATGGATCTATCATTACAAGCGAATTTTTTATGCATGAGAAACAAATTCAAGGCTCTAGCTAATGGCCCTTAAATTATTAAATTGGTGTAATAAGTTGGTTAGTCCTCCAATAGAATGTAAAATATCTATCGCTTATTGAAAAGGAATTTCTAATTAAATAATATTTTAGTTTTTCTAAGATATGATATTATCATATTTTAGGAGGTCAAATCTAATTAAATGTAATTGGAAATTGTCATGCAATGTTTATAGAAAGAAGAAATAGTTTTTGCTTCCAATTATGATGAAGGATGTGAAGCAGTAGTTGAATTACCTCATTGGATGAGAATATATTGGGAAAATACCCTAATCATCATTTCATATAGATTATTATTATTATACAATGGAATAGGTTTATTTTACACATGTTTTACAGTCACAATGACCCCTAGGATAGATTTGATCTATGAAAATAGAAGAGAATTCATATTTGAATGGTGAAGTGGGTTATTATAGGTTAGGTGGGATATTTGAATTCATATCTATTAATGATTTCAATAGGTTCCTTGTTGAAATAATTTAGACATTTTTGAATGTCTTTGCATCTCTAAGAATTATGATTAATCTTCTTGGTCAATATGAGTAACCCATCAAGGAGGTATTGAACAAAAGTACAACCACATTGACCAATTTTACTTATTTTATTATTTGAATATTATTCTTAATATCAAGGTATTACAATAGAGGAAAATAGAATACATTGGAAGGATATAACTTATATTATCTCTCATTTTCCTAAAGCTTGGATCTTGATCGAAGGATATTTCAATACCATCCTCTCTCTGGATGAGAAAATGGGGGGAAATAGAAATTTGGATAGGAGCACTGACCTCATGAGTGAATATATTGTAAACCTTCATCTTGTGGACATCCAACCAGATAATGGCCTTATGACTTGGTCTAATAGAAGCCAAGGCTTAACTCATATCATGGAGAGATTAGATACGTTCTTGCTCTCTAACAATTACTTAATCCATGGTCACATTCCTAAGGTGAAGACTCTTAACAATGTTGGTTCAAATCACTGGCCAGTCATGGTGAAAATATGGAAAACTAGTGAGGGTTTCTCACATTTTTTATTTTAGTTAATGTGGCTTAGAGACAATTCCTTTTGACCTTGAGTGCAGCAATGGTGGAAGGAAGGTAAACCAAGGTATGGAACTAAGATGTTCTATTTTTTCTAAAAGGCTGCAATACATTATATCTAAAATAAAGATTTGGAACTAGAAGAAGTTTGGGGATGTCTAACAAAAGAACATGAAGTGATTGCTAAGCTTGAAATTTTGAATAAGAAAATACGTTTAGATGGACTCATAAAGAGTAGAAGAACAGATGAAATTAGACTCATAGATCAGTTAGAGAAATGGGAAAAAAGAGAAAAACTCTTATGAAAGCAAAAATATAGGATCCAATAGCTCAAAGAAGGATATCAAAACGTAAATTTCTTCCATAAATATATTCCAGCTTGAATATATCACAACTTTATTTCTTCCCTGAAATCAAATATGGAGACATTGTCTACACTTGGGATGGAATGAACTCTATTATTGTCAATTACTTTTCCAAACTTTTTCTTGCTACTCCTCTTGACTTGACTTCTCAATAGAATATTCTTCAAGTGATCGCTACTCTTATCACTTCATGAGGAGAGATATTTTTTGACTATTCTAGTTAATATCAATGAGCTTCAATAGGTGGTTTTTAAAATGCAAAAAGGGAAAACCCCAGGTCTTGGTGGTTTTCCCATTGAGTTCTACCAAGATTTTTAGGATATCCTTCATGTTTATTTAATATAGGTGGAAAAAGAAGCCAAGAAATCCAAAGAAATTTTGAAGGGTATTAATAAAACTCATATAGCTCTAGTCCCAAAATCTCAAGAGGAAAAACATATCATAGCTTTTAGACCTATAGCTTTATGTAATGTTCCTCTCAAAATAATTACTAAGATCATGGTAAAAGGGTTGAAGCATATTTTGCATAAGATTATTTCCCCTGAACAAGGGGGCTATGTGGAAGGGCATCAAATAGTGGATGAGATAGTTCTTGCTTAAGAAGCCATCAATTCCATGGAAATGCAGAAATATCCTTCTATATTCATTCATTTAGACATATCCAAATATTATGACAGAGTGGATTAGCACTTGCCAAATTTTTGAGGCAATTTGACTTCTCTCAGGATTGGATGGACTAGATTATGGAATGTATCTCTTCATTTTCCTACTCAGTTCTTATCAATGGCAGGCCTTCACAACTATTACTAGCTTCTAGAGGTATTAGGCAAGGTGACCCCCTCTTCCCTTATTTATTCATCATTCTTGTTGAATTCCTAGGTAGGACTATAACCAAAAATAGAAAAAAACCCTTAAGGGAGTTACCATTGCTCATGGAGCTAGTTCTATCTCTCATCTTCAATATTTTGATGACTCTAATATGTTGGGTAAAGCTATAGTTAAGGAAGCTTCTAAAATTAAGCAAATCATAAGTTGTTTTTCTAAGGCTATCGAGCAATTGATCAATGAAGATAAATCTAAAGTCATTTTCTTTCACTGCTCTTCCAAACAGGGATCCATGGTCCTTGATAAATTAATATATAATAAGACCTCCATTCCAATCACTTATTTAGGTATTCCTATCAATATTCAAAGATAGAAAAAAAAATACTAGAATTAGTTGTTGGGCAGAGTTTAAAAGAAAATTGGAAAGTGGACCAATAGGTGGATTTCTTTTGGAGGTAGAATTACCTTGGTAAAATCAGTCCTTCAAGATATACCTATTTATGTTTCTGCTATGTTGAATATCCCAAAGGTTGTTCTTCAATAATTGGATCAAATCAATCATCGGTTCCTCTTGAGTGGTACTAAGGAGAAAAGAAAATGGGCCTTGGTGAAATGGGATACTTTATGCCTTCCCAAGAATGAAGGGGGGTTAGGATTCTGGTATACTATTAATAACAATAAGGCTTTAGCTACTAAATTGTATTGGAGAATTTTCATAACCCCAATGCTTTTTGGGCTAAAAAGCTTCATGCTAAATATGCTGAGAACAAAAGTCCTAAAGACTTTATTCATTATTAATTGCCTACCAAATATTCTCCCATTTTACTAGTTCTTAAGACTGGTGAGGATTTGATAAACTGTCATGACCCTCCCAGATGGACCTTTCAACATGGAAAACAATGTATTAATTGATGGTGCTTTAATACTCGATTTTGTGCAATTAAGCAGCTATGCAATATTAGTAGATATTGAAGAACATGATACTGCTAACAAATTGCCAATGTGTAGGATCAGGTACACTCGTAAGTGGAAGAAGTTGAGTCATCCACCAAAGGCAAGGGTACTTGAGGTTGGGGAAATGATGATAAGGCAACTCGGAGGTAACAAGGATGGATACCTTCATATAGGCATGCATTCGGTTAAGGGATAATTATCAATAGCTAGCCACCTTGAGCCCCAGACTGATAGCCTAGTAGCTATCGTAAGTTCTAGAGGCTGAGACAAGTGACTAAATTGATGGAAAGACTCCCTCTTTGTTTGTTGCACATGCTTGATTATCTTTTACTTCAGCACTATTGCCTCAATAACTTGGGAAGTGTGAATGGATAGGTTATCTTCATAACTCCTTGTGTGTTTAGGCAGATAAAGTGATAAAGTAAATACTTTGTTAAATGATAGTAAGTTTCATTTAAAATTTATAAATGTTTTATTTTAAATGATAGCAAGTTTCATTTAAATATTTATAAATGCTTAATTTTAAATGATAGTGTGTTTCATTTAAAATCTATAAATATTTTATTTAAAATTAAAAAAATGTTTCATTTTAAATGATGAAAAAGGTTTCATTTAAAAGTAAGTAAATATTTTATTTTAAATAAATAAGGGAGAATTTCATTTCAAGGTAGCATTTAAAAAAATGTATTAATGAAATTCTACTAAAAATAGCCTTACCATTAAAAAAAGAAAAAAGAGATGGTATTAATGAACTTCCATCTCGAAAACCCCCCTTAAGACCACTAAATATTTAAATAATAAGGTGGATAAGATCCACCATAAGTTCGAACGCTGGGAAATATACGTTTGATATGGGAGCGCCTGCCAACCTTGACAAAGGGGAGCTCCATTTATGATGCCTGAGCAAAGGGATGGGGTGGGCGACCTGCTACCAACTTGCCATCGACGAGAATGGATGGGGAGTGATGGCGAATGGTGAGCATGGCAGTCGAGGAGATAAGATGGACGCCGTGGTATGAAGGAGAGGAAGGGGGACTACATGAAGAGGGAGAGGTCGGTTGGAAGAGGAATAACCCAAGCTAAGATAGGGAGAGCGAGGAGAGCTCTAAAAAATGCATTGAAGAAATGTTGTTCGAACCACCTCCAGGGAAGTAACAAGCATCCAAGTTGGATTTAAATTTATTGCTTTTGTTGTTAATTAGTTCTTGTTGTGTGGTTGTTTACCGCCATGGTTTAACTTTGGCTACCATTGTGGTTACTATGTAAACCTTGTTGTGTAAGTTTGTTGTGTGAGCTTGTTGTGTGAGCTTGTTGTGTAAATATTATTGTGTAAGCTCATTGTGTAAGCTTGATGTGTAGCTTTACTATGTAAGCTTACTATGTATCCTTGTTGTTTAAGCTCATTGTGTAAGCTTTTTGTGTAACCTTACTTTGTAAGCTATTTGTGTAAGCTTGTTGTGTGTAGCTTGTTGTTACGATGGTTGTTGGAAGGTATGTCATCATGGCTACCATGTGTAATGCTTATTATCATGCTTGCTAATTGGAAGGTTTACCATCGTGGTTACCATGTATTGTGCTTGTTATCATGCTTGTTGTTGGAAGGTTTACCATCGTGGCTACCATGTTTAATGCTTGTTGTTGGAAAGTTTACCATCATGGTTGCCATGTGTAGCTATCATCGTCTGATTGAGTAAGAGGTTTACCCTCATGGTTGCCTCATGTTTATAACTTACTATGTTAATGGTGACTTATGTGGCTAGGTACCCCTTTAAAGGTAGCCCATAAGTTGGGGAAGCACTTTTCATCCCCACTATCTCTATTTCCTTAGACCTATGACCAAAAGACATCATTACCTTGGTGAGGGAGGTGATGTTCACCACCATAGGTAACCCATCCTCCTCCTACCATATCTTGGATCGTGAAGGCATGACTATTCATAGACCAGAGAGGATGTTCATCATTGTGACAAACTACTTGCATGTGAAGAGCATCATGCTTGATGCCGAGCTACCAAAGTGTCCCTAAGTCTGAGTCTTCGAAGACTTTAATTAAATTAAGGCCATCTCTAATATTCCAAATCTTGGCTATTTATTAAAATGATTTATGAATTGTTTAATGAGTAGAGTTAGAGAACTTTATTTATATTAAAATGATTCATGAATTATTTAATAAGTAGAGTTAGAGAACTTTACTTATAATAAAAGGGTTTATTTTTGAATTAAAGTAGTTGACTTTAATTTAATAATAAAATGGTTTATTTTGTAAATTAAGGGTATGGGACTTTAATTTATGAAATGAAAGAAAAAAGGGTTTATTTATGAATTAAAGTAGTTGACTTTAATTTAATGAATAAATATGAAAATGGTTTGTTTTGTAAATTAAGGGTATGAGACTTTAATTTATGAAATGAAAGGAAAAAGGGTTTATTTATGAATTAAAGTAGTTGAATTTAATTTAATAAATAAATATGGAAAATGGTTTATTTTGTAAATTAAGGGTATGAGACTTTAATTTATGAAATGAAAGGAAAAAGGGTTTATTTATGAATTAAAGTAGTTGAATTTAATTTAATAAATAAATATGGAAAATGGTTTGTTTTGTAAATTAAGGGTATGGGACTTTAATTTATGAAATGAAAAGGAAGGGATTTATTTATGGATTAAAGTAGTTGACTTTAATTTGATAAATAAATATGAACCTAGATTATTTGGCAATTAAGGGTATGGGACTTTAATTGTTGAATAAGGGTTGAATCATTTATTACAAGTATAGCCCATGATCTAGATGCATTGTTGAAAGACTCTCATAGGAGGATGAGAGGAAAAGAATAGAAAGAGTAGTTTCTATGATATCAACTATGCATTAGATAGTTGAATTGCTTGGGTTATTTGTATAGTTGCAATTTGGCAATGAAATGAGTAAATGCATTTAGAAGCATGTCTATCCTGAACTATGAGTGTCCTGATCCCCTACTATCCTCACTTGATCGATGGAAGAGTGGGAGGACCAAAGTTACAGATGGACCAATGCACAAGTTTGCTCTCTACTTTACATCTTGTTTATTTATGCAAATAGATTAGATTTGTGGGGAGATTTCCTTGATGAGATTGATGTAATGTATTGTTTAAAGGTATGGAGGTTATACCATACATGCTTATGTAATAAATGAACAATATGGCTGATGCACCTTTGTATTCTATTTGATTTAATGTGAATGTATTTAAATCCTTTCTTATGCATGTTTATTCTTTAATTATTGTTCCATGTTTCTAGTTATATTTTGCATGTTTAATGAATTATGTTTTGTTAGATTTAGTATCTAGATTTATCTTTATTTTCTTGTTTGAATAACTTTTCATAAAAACTCAGTAGTAAGTTCTAGGGTGAACTTAGAGGTAACCTAAGGGCTTGAGACCCCCTTAGGGAGAATGGTAACTAGGTTTATAGAAGATCATACCTGAGTTAAGATAGCTTGTCAGAGGACAATATTGATAGCTTAACTCATAGTACACGTAGCATACCTACGCATAATGGCTTGCGTAGAATATGGAGATGTGTGTACACCTTCTAATGATTGAAGGTGATAAGTCTAGCTCATCAAGGATGATGAGATGGATGGACTTATGTGCATAACATGAGATATGCCTATGTAGAAGGGACTTGCATGAGGGGAATCTTGTGTGGTATAGTTCTTGAGAAACTTAGGGTTTGTTAAACATTAAGTCGATCTAAGGTTGGGTAGGGGTTTATGAATCCCTCTCCTTAGTCAAAAAAAATTCTTTCTATTTCTATGTGTTTTCTTATTTCTTGATTTTAGGGTCATTACATTTGGTATCAGAGCTCTAGGTACGAGGGTATAGAGCTTCTTATGTGCTAAAAGAGATTTGGAAGTCTCCAATGAAGGCTTGCTTAAGTTTAAGCTAAAAGTTGGGATGACCTAGAGTCTCTGCTTATTAGAATCTAATGGAGTTGATCCCAAGGGTAGATGAATGTTATGATACCTCAATATGGGCTTTGGTATTGATGATACATCATAATATTGGAATATTATCCTAGTTAGATTTCTAATATTTTGGCAAGAAGAACTCTGTAATGTGGTTTGAATTAGTGGTTCAGTTTAAGATGAAGTTGTAACCTAATTCTTTTCTTGGTTGAAACCAAGTCAAGATGCCACCTAAGGCCAGAAGAGAGAGGCCTACACCTAGGTAGACTCGACAAAGTAATATCGAAGAAGAGATCCAGAATGAGGATCCAGAAACTTCCAATAGAGGAATGGAAGATCTCACTACCATAATTGCTGCCATGCAAGATCAGTTAAGATAAGTGTTAGAAACCATTGCGAACCAAAATTTGCAAGCTAGAGGTTCAGAAGTTAACCAAGTGGAGGGGCTGACTACAGAGCAGATACAAGCTAGAACCCTCCTAGAAAAGGAAATAGTAAGAGACTTAAAGAATATCTGCATCTCCAAGTTTTATGGAGAAGGAGATGGAGATGCAATTGAGGCTTGGTTAAGGGAACTAGAAGTTTTCTTCATAGTAAAGGGATATTCTTTAGGAACCCAAACTATTTGGGCTACTATCTACCTTGAAGGAGCTGCCCTAGATTGGTGGGAGACTTATTATGAGGAAACCAAGATTGAACCAGTAGACATTCCATGGAAGGAATTTATAGTCATCTTCAAGAAGAGGTTCCTCACAGAATATTTCTATGCCCTAAAATTTGAGGAGTTTTCTAGTTTAAGGCAAGGAACCAACTTAGTGGAGATATACTACAAGAAGTTGGTAAAATTGTTGAAGTATGTACCTACCTATAATGAGAAAATGTAGATTCATAAGTTTACTCATGGGTTGCAATCTAGGATAAAGCATGATGTAGAGATGCAGGAACCTAAGTCATTGCAAAAGGTATATGACTTAGCAAAGAAAGTAGAGTCACACTTCCATTATAAATATGAAACCTTATCCGAGCAAGATCGATAGGAACTAAAGAAGAGGAATAGCAATGGGATTGTAAAATGGGAGGTTGAACAAGATTGGAAGGCTAAAAACCCCCAAAATCTTGAGAAGAAATCTAATGGAAGCCAGAAGAAGTTCAAGAAGAACTTTTATAAGAAAGGCAACAACCCCAATAATGCTAAGCCTCAACCACAGAAACCACAAGTTTTAGTTCCAACAATCAAGGGCGAGGAGCAGAAACCAAAAAAGTGACAAGGGCCCAAGGATGGGTGTTACCATTGTAGAGGGCCACATTTTTCTAATCAGTGCCCACACTGACTAGGGCCAAGCACATCCAATATTAAAGGAAAAGAACCTGCACACCAGATCTACACTACAATTGGGAGTCAAAAGCTTGAGGGGCAAACCACCCCATTGATTATAAAAGGTAATATTTTTGATAAGCAAGTAAATATATTAATTGATAGTGGAGCCATTAATAGCTTTATTTCTTGTAAGTTAGCAAAATATATGCTAGAAAGGCTAGGATATTTGGCTCATGGATGGAAGGTCGAGTATGGTTCTGGATAGACCTACTCCATAAACCAATATTTTCCTATGATGGAAATTGCTTTAGCTAGTGGAACCATAGAAGGTTGCTTATATGTAGCTCCACTTCATGCCTTCGATGTGATCCTAGGGATGGATTGGTTATAGGCCCATAAAGTCATAATCAATTTCCAAGATAGATGGATCAAATATTTTGAAGGAGATAAGGAAAGGCTACGAATTCATAGTGAACAGGGGGCATTCAAACCCCATATGTTGTCAGCTATGTAGTTGAAGAAAGCCCTTAGGAAATGAGGGATAGTCTATGTAATAAAACTAAATGAAGTTGGAGAAGACCGAAAGAAAGAGGTGTTGGAAACACACCCAATTTTATAGGATTTCAAGGATGTATTTCCTGAGGATTTACCTAGACTCCCTCTTATGCAAGAATTTGATTTCACTATTGATCTTATGCCAGGAGTGAAACCAATTCACAGATCTCCATATAGGATGACACCTATCGAGATGTAGGAATTAAAGGTACAATTGCAAGGGTTATTAGAAAAGGGGTTGATAAAACCAAGTGTGTCACCTTGGGGTGCACCTATTTTATTTGTGAAAAAGAAAGATGACTCTTTAAGATTGTGTATTGATTATAGGATGTTGAATAAAGCTATAATCAAGAACCGGTATCCCCTACCTAGAATCAAATATTTATTTGATCAACTGAGAGATGCCATAATGTTTACTAAGATAGATCTGAGGTCAGGGTATCACTAATTAAGAATACGTGAGGAGGATACTCACAAGATGACATTTAAGACTAGGTATGGACACTATGAGTTTATAGTCCTACCCTTTGGACTGACTAATGCCCTAGTCACCTTCATGAATTTAATGAATAGTGTGTTCAGAAGGCACCTGGACCAGTTTTTCCTTGTATTTCTAGATGATATCCTAATATACTCTCGAAACAAGGAAGAACACGATAAGCATCTCAAGATCGTGTTAGAGTTACTAAGGGAAAATCAACTCTATGAAAATCTAGCCAAGAGTGATTTCTATATTTTTAAGGTACGATATTTAGGGCATATCATATCAGTAGAAGGAATTGTTATGGATCTAGAGAAGATCAAAGCCATATTAAATTGGCCACCCCCTACTAATATTACTAAAGTAAGAAGCTTCATGGGGTTAATGGGCTATTATAGACGTTATATAAAGGATTTATCAAAGATTGCTTCAACAATAACTAACCTTCAGAAGAAAGGGAAGGAATTCAAATGGATAGAAAAGTGTGAAACTACCTTTGCTTTATTGAAGTAGAAACTCACTACCACACCAATATTGAAGATTCCAGATCCTCAAGGAGATTTTTTAGTATGCACTGATGCATCACTGGAAGGGTTAGGAGGAGTACTCATGCAAGAAGAGTTAGTAGTAGCTTATACTTCAAGGAAGCTTAAAAAGCATGAAGTCAATTATGCTACTCATGATTTAGAGCTAGCCATTGTAGTGCACGCTCTAAAGGTATGGTGCCACTATCTGGTGGGGAGACCTTTTGAGTTAAAATATGACCATCAAAGTCTAAGGTACATATTTACCCAACCAATACTCAATGCGAGATAGAGAAGGTGGATCGAGTTTCTCGCTGAGTATGACTTTGAAATTGAGTACATAAAAGGAAAAGGAGAATAAGGTTGTTGATGCCTTGAGTAGAAGGAGACACATAGCAACCATAACCAGGAGTCACATAAATCTCATGGATCAAGTGAGGCAGGAGCAATATCAGGATGAATATTGCCAAGAAATTTAAGCTAGAATAGATAGAGACCTTGAGGGCAATAAGGAGTTTAGGGTGATAGATAACATTTTGTGTTACAAAGGTAGAATCATCATACCAAAATTAGGTGATTTAAGAAAGCTAATAATGCAAGAAGCCCATAGATCTCCTTATTCAGCTCACCCTAGAGGGGTAAATATGAGGGAAAACATGAAAAGAACCTTCTTTTGGGTAGGAATGAAGAAGGATATTACCGATTTTATCGCTCGATGCCTTGAATGTTAGAAGGTTAAGGTAGAATGCAAGCATCCCATAGGACAATTGTATCCACATAGTATACCTACTCAGAAATGGTAGGTCATATCTATGGATTTTATAGTAGGTTTACCTAAGACCAAGTACTAACATGATGCAATCCTTGTAGTAGTCAACAAATTGACTAAGGTTGCACATTTTATACCTAGGAGCACCAAGGATGATGCTCAAGTGGTGGCTAATAGATTTTCCAAGGAAGTGTTTCGATTGCATGGATTTCTTGAGGTAATTATCTCAGATAGGGATTCCAAGTTCACTTCCGAGTTTTGGAAAGCCCTTCATCAAGCAATAGGTACAAAACTGAACATGAGTTCGGCATACCACCCTGAGATAGATGGTCAAATAGAGTGGGTAAACCAAGTACTAGAAGACATGCTCCGCATGTATTGCATGGATCACAAGTCTCACTAGGAAGACTACCTACCTTTGGTAGAGTTCACCTACAATAATGGGTATCACTCATCTTTGGGAATGGCACCTTTCGATGCCTTGTATGGATGAAAGTGTAGAACACCACTATCATGGGATAACCTAGAAGATAGAGTTGTGATTGGACCAAAAATGGTCAGGGAAATGGAAGACCAATTGAAGGTAATCAGACAAAGACTCAAGGAAGCTACTGATAGGTAGAAGAGTTATGTTGATTTAAAGAGAACTCCAAGAGAGTACTCGGTAGGAGACAAAGTGTTCCTAAGGGTCAAACCAATGAAAAGTGTGATCAAATCCACAAAATTAGATCCATAATTTGTAGGACCCTTTGAGATCACTGAAAATATTAGTCTGATTGCATACCGACTTGCTCTACCTCCTAATCTATCAAAAATCCATGACACCTTCCACATATATTTGCTTAGAAAATATATTGTTGACCCTGAACATGTGTGGGATGTTTCTAATTTGTAGATGGCAAATCTAGAGGTAATTGAAGTAATGCTAGTAAATATTCTTGAATTTCATTCTAAGACTATGCGAAATCGAACTCTTGAGCAATGTAAGGTCCAGTGGGACCATTTCTCGAAAAGGAATGCCACTTGGGAGAAAGTGGCGGATATGCAAAAATATTTTCCCTTTTTGTTTGAATGATCTTTAAAATGTAATAATTTACTTTTTGCTTATTGTGATTGTGTAAAATTGGGAAACACTCGAGATGGTGTTTAGTCCTAGTGGGGGAGGATGTCATGACCCTCCTAGATGGACCTTTTGACATGGAAAACAATGTATTAATTGATGGTGCTTTAATACTCGATTTTGTGCAATTAAGCAACTATGCAATATTAGTAGATATTGAAGAACATGATACTGCTAACAAATTGCCAATGTGTAGGATCAGGTACACTCGTAAGTGGAAGAAGTTGAGTCATCCACCGAAGGTGAGGGTACTTGAGGTTGGGGAAATGATGATAAGGCAACTCGAAGGTAACAAGGATGGATACCTTCATATAGGCATGCATTCGGTTAAGGGATAATCATCAATAGCTAGCCACCTTGAGCCCTAGACTGATAGCCTAGTAGCTATCATAAGTTCTAGAGGCTGAGATAGGTGACTAAATTGATGGAAATACTCCCTCTTTGTTTGTTGCACATGCTTGATTGTCTTTTACTTCAGCACTATTGCCTCAATAACTTGGGAAGTGTGAATGGATAGGTTATCTTCATAACTCCTTGTGTGTTTAGGCAGATAAAGTGATAAAGTAAATACTTTGTTAAATGATAGTAAGTTTCATTTAAAATTTATAAATATTTTATTTTAAATGATAGCAAGTTTCATTTAAAGATTTATAAATGCTTAATTTTAAATGATAGTGTGTTTCATTTAAAATCTATAAATGTTTTATTTAAAATTAAAAAATATTTCATTTTAAATGATGAAAAAGGTTTCATTTAAAAGTAAGTAAATATTTTATTTTAAATAAATAAAGGAGAATTTCATTTCAAGATAATATTTAAAAAAAATGTATTAATGAAATTCTACTAAAAATAGCCTTTACCATTAAAAAAAAAAGAGATGGTATTAATGAACTTCCATCTCGAAAACCCCCCTTAAGACCACTAAATATTTGAATAATAAGGTGGATAAGACCCGCCATAAGTTTGAACGCTAGGAAATATATGTTTGATATGGGAGCGCATGCCAACCTTGACAAAGGGGAGCTCCATTTATGATGCCTAAGCAAAGGGATGGGGTGGGTGACCTACTACCGACTTATCACCAATGATAATGGACAGGGAGTGATGGCGAATGGTGAGTGTGATAGTTAAGGAGATAAGATGGATGTCACAGTATGAAGGAGAGGAAGGGGGACTATGCAAAGAGGGAGAGGGCAGTTGGAAGAGGAATAACCTAGGTTAAGACAAGAAGAGCGAGGAGAGCTCCAAAAAATGCATTAAAACAACTTTATTTGAACCACCTCCAAGGAAGCAACAAGGATCCAGGTTGAATTCAAACTTATTGGTTGTGTTGTTAATTGGTTTTTATTGTGTGGTTTTTCGCCGCCATGGTTTAGCTTTGACTACCATCATGGTTGTTGTGTAAGCTCGCTATGTAAGGTTGATGTGTAAATATTGATGTGTAAGCTCGTTGTGTAAGCTTGTTGTGTAACCTCATTGTGTAAGATTGTTGTGTAACCTTGTTGTGTAAGCTCGATATGTAAGCTTGTTATGTAAGCTCGATGTGTAAGCTCGCTGTGTAAGCTTGTTGTGTGTAGCTTGTTATTACGATGGCTATTGGAAGGTTTGCCATTATGGTTGCCATGTGTAATGCTTGTTGTCATGCTTGCCATTGGAAGGTTTGCCATCGTGGTTTTCGTGTATAATGCTTGTTATCATGATTATCATTGGAAGGTTTTCCATCATGGCTACATTGTTTAATGCTTGTTTTTGAAAAGTTTGCCATCATGGTTGTCATGTGTAGCTACCATCGTTTGGCTGAGGAAGAGGTTTACCCTCGTGGTTACCTCGTGTTTATAGCCTGTTGTGTTATTAATGACTTGTATGGCTGGATACCCCTTTTGAGGTAGCCTGTAAGTTGGGGAAGTGCTTTTCGTCCCAACTATCTCCATTTTCTTAGACCTATGACTAGAAGACATCGTTACCTTGGCAAGAGAAGTGATTTTCACTGCCGTAGGTAAACCATCCTCCTCCTAGCATATATTGGACCGTGGAGGTGTGGCTATTCATAGACCAAGGAGGATGTTCGTCACTATGATGAACTCCTCATTTGTAAAGAGTGCCATGCTTGACGCTGAGATGCCAAAGTGTCCCTGAGTCAAAGTCTTTAGAAGACTTTATTTAAATTAAGGCCATCTCTAATATTCCAAGGCTTGGTTGTTTATTAAAATGATCTATGAATTGTTTAATGAGTAGAGTTAGAGAAATTTATATATATTAAACCGGTTCAATTATTGTTAATAAGTAGAGTTAGAGAAGTTTGCTTATAACGAGAAAAAAAGTTTATTTGTGAATTAAAGTAATTGACTTTAATTTATGAAATGAAAGGAAAAAAGGTTTATTTGTGAATTAAAGTAGTTGACTTTAATTTAATGAATAAATATGGAAAATGGTTTTTTTGTAAATTAAGGGTATGGGACTTTAATTTATGAAATGAAAGGAAAAAGGGTTTATTTATGAATTAAAGTAGTTGACTTTAATTTAATGAATAAATATGGAAAATGGTTTGTTTTGTAAATTAAGGGTATGGGACTTTAATTTATGAAATGAAAGGAAAAAGGGTTTATTTGTGAATTAAAGTAGTTGACTTTAATTTAATGAATAAATATGGAAAATGGTTTGTTTTGTAAATTAAGGGTATGGGAATTTAATTTATGAAACAAAAGGAAAAAGGTTTTATTTGTGAATTAAAGTAGTTGACTTTAATTTAATGAATAAATATGGAAAATGGTTTGTTTCGTAAATTAAGGGTATGGGACTTTAATTTATGAAACTATTGGTCAAATATCTGCATAATTATACAAAAATGTGTTTATGCACCCTAGACATGGCCAACATTGAAAGTCCAGAGGAAATGAATGTCCTTTGTGCCAATATCTAGAGAGAGATGGCTCCCTTACTAAATCCTACATTGGTTTAAGATTAGAGTTGCGAGAAAGGAATTGGAAATAACTAAAAGAAATAGGAAATGTGGCCATAGGCCGAAGCCGTAGGATTGGGGACAGACTAGTAGCATGAATTTCACTCAAGCATTGAAGCAACATGTAATAAAAGAAGGCAACATGATTTACTTACAACCTTACAGAGACAACCTCCAGGATCGCATTCCAGAACTCACTCTCTCACCAGCAACATTCAAATTCAAATGCAAAATTTAAACTTAATAGCAGACAATGAATATGAGCATAAAATAGAAATACATAAAAATAGAAGGAAATCACACACAAAGATCGCTTTCAAATTCAGAAGGCAAGTATCTTCTATTGATGTAGAGAACTTGAATAGTTTTTCTACAAAATGTCTAACCTCCTTTTATAATGTAAATTGATTAGTATTTATAGAGGATTTTGCCTCTTTCATTAAATACACATGAAGATAAAATGTTCACAGATCAGGGACCTTGGTGAGACAATTCCTCCTTGAAGTCCTTGAAAATATTTCTCTAGAGGCAGCGATCCAGTTATTAAGGTGAAAATCACAAGAAATTAGTCATATCCTAGTGTCGGTGCATGAAAATCTACAAACCTGGTCATTGACTTAGGGCCTTCTTAATTCTTTGGAAATTTAATTTTGTTTGGAACACTTCGGGACTCATAAAAATCATCTAGTGATTTAAAAATTATAGCTTCTTCACCTTGAAACTCATACTTTGGCTAATTTTCACCCCAATCATTAAATGCCTTTCATTCACCTATATGAGTACCTTCAAAAAAACTGCATTGATGCTTGAACCCGAATCTACTCAAAATAGAAAAAAAGAGTGAAAGCGTTGCCTTTAAAAAATTTACACCATCGCAATTCATGGACAACCCCCCCTCCAACTTCACTATTGCATTTTCCTTTTGATGCTTCGTCTACGAAAATGACAATCCAAAACTTCATATTTCTCCATAAGATATTTAAATTTTTAAAATGCACGTTCACCTCAAAAGGAGGCAAATAGCACTGTCACCCATCGCTTCAGGCGAACATAGCTTTGATCTCTTTGTGAAAATAAAATCTTAAGAAATTGGTGAAGTCATCTCTATGTAGCTTCACCCCAAGTGAGGGCGAATTTGACGTTCGCCCCCCTCATGGGGAGAACGATCCATTGAATTTTTGACTTATGCTTCGGCATTTAACAACATTCTTTTGACTGTGCTTTCGTCCATGGGAGGAGCGAATAGAACATTTGCCCCTCAGCTGAGACGAATGCACCATTGACTTGTCAACATCTCCATTAGATAATTTTCTAAACGACGTTCATCCCAAAGTAGGGCAAATGAAGTTGTCACCCCTACTTTGGGATGAATGCACTACATTTTATTTTGCTTCCATGTCGACTTCGGGTGCCTTCCTTATTAATTTTAAAATGTATTTTCGCCCTAATGTGGGGTGAAAGGGACTTTCACCCCTCATTTGGGGTGAAAGCATCCTCATTTGAAACTTAGCCCTTTTCCTCCATTTGCTTTATAAAAATATCACGTTCACCCCGGAATGGGGCAAACACATCAGTCGCCTTGACTTAGAGGCGAACGCGCCCTTGCCACTCTTTTGTATAACAACCCGATTTTTAAAACAATGAAATTGTTTTCGCCTAACGATGAACCCTGAGGTAATGCTCTCTATGACCATATCTGAGGACTTTTACTAAATATTTCTCATACTATTATCTGTGAATATTATTTCAAAGTAAGAGATGCATAAAAAATACAAAGTTAATATGTACAAAAACTGTAACATTCCATATAGGCCGAAAACACTTCATATTTAGCTATTAATATATTGCCGATATTTTTTTATTGTACATAAAAAAACCTTCATCAAAATTTTAATGTGGCATATTGTAAAACTGCCAACATTTTTGGTGACTCACGGGTTATCCATATCGCATGGATGCAAGCGATCCTAGACCTTTATCCATTGGGCTTCTATTGAGTCTTTTTACTGGTGGCTTTGGCTGGTGCTTTTAAAGTGGAAGTATTTTTTTTTGCCTGCTCTTCTACTACTTTCTCAACTGCCTCTACCTTCGTAGCTACTCATAGAACTTCTACCTACTCCTGCTCTACCATTTCTTGTTTTGCTGCTGCTCGCTCCATCGTAGCCCACTCCTACTCTTTCAATATTTTGCAGGTAACCTCAAATACTGTCACTGCCTCATCCCAAGCATGTGTAGTAAATAAGCACGAAACACTCAACTACTCATACACATACTGTAGGTTCTAGAAATCCTCCAAACTAAGGCGCTTCGCTCGTTGGGTCAGCTCAAACAATGACATATGCATACGGGTAAATTTCTTCATAAGAGGCAACACCTTTTCCTCAATTATGGGCTCCTCCATGTATCAATATTTAATGTGTCCTCCAAAAACTTCTTCGAGGCCACTTCTAATTGTTCTTTCGATAGAGACTCGCCCCAGTCATCAGTAAAAATTGGAAAATCCATGTCAACGAGAGCCTCAAAATGAATCATGGAAACAATATGCTCCCACTCTATGTCATTAAGGATATTTTTGCCTTCTCTCACCATGTCCATTCTCTAAAAGTAGCTTTGTAGCATGACCTAGGCGACAGACCAAGAGTGATCCATTTCACTCAGGGGGTGAATGTGCATGCTAGATTGAGCTAGAGCTTGGATTTTTACAGCCATTTATGTGTAGGATCATCTCCTCTATGATGTCAATCAATTGTTGTCTCATTTGAATCTATATTCGGGCTATCCAAAGATAATGCAAAACCTAAACTGCTTTGGTTGCCAACTTCTCGCAACTTTGGGCTGAGCAAAGGTGAGCCTCTTTGATTGTTTTTGGGAGAAGCCTACAGCTTGTGTGGTCTTTTCAACCAGTTGATTTTTTATGGCCTCTAGTTGCGTCTTGAGTGCTTGCATATCTAACCTTGTTGTATATCTTTCTTTTTGATGCACTCCCACTTGTTGACGCAAATATTCATTCTCTAAGGTTGTTTTTTCCTCTTACATTCTACTTGCTACCAAAGAACCCTAAAGTTCAATGATATTTGTTTTGGCATCATAAAATATGTGCTTATAATACTTGTCATGCAAATATATTAAAATCATATCTACCTACATATTCCCCATTTTTTTAGTTGGATCAATCTTAGTTAGGTCCTTTGTCACAGTCTCATAAGCATAATCACTCGACGTCATTTTGCCTCGTGGATTCTATACTAGGGTAGTGATTCTAGTTATGTGGACCTCCATGAAAACTAGATCAAAAGCAACCTTCTTGAGCGGTCATGCTAGAGCCAGTGCTTCTTTCAATATATGATTTTTCAACCACTATGACGAACTGAGGTGTGCCCAATTGATTTTATCTATGTTGGGATGTTTCAGTGCTACCTCAACTTCGGGTAGTACTTACAACTCCAAAAATTGTGTGAAAGATATCAAAACTTGTGAGAGGTCGAGCTCAAAGGAAGTGAAGGATGTGTCTATGAGGGGAGGGACCAAAACAACAGAGTGGGTGGAGGAACTAGGTTTGGCTATAGTTACACCCAATCTAGGAGGAGCTTGCGTACTTATAGCCTCAGTGAAAGTGGTAGCAATAATGGAATGGGAAGGGTGCAAAAATGGGTTTGGACCTGATGCAAATGAACTTAAATAAAGGGAGGCCGAAGAAAGGGGAATAAAAGAAGGATCAATAGTGACTTGTGAAAGGGAAGAAGAGGGGAGAGAAATAGACATGGAGGGCATACCGAAAGGGGGAGAAATTGATGTGGAAATTGATGAAAATAAACTATCAACCACTACATGCTCTGAAGAAGAAGAAGAGGGAAAGGAAGATGTACCTTCAAGCATAGGCACTGTGCATTCTGGTGATGGAAGTGGTTGTGAAATAATTTCTTCTTGTTGCTCCTTCACTTTCTCCTTGAGGTTAACAACCTCCACTTGTGGGTCTTCTGCATACTGATCTTATAACTATTCATGAATCATCACAAATTTTTTGGCAATGCTCATCAGAGCATTTGTCACCAGTGGAGAGGGATTAGCAGTCATTGAAATAACTACAATTGTGGAAATTGCAACAGCCAAAATTGTAGTAGTAGATGAAGAAGTAGCACTGGTCCTTGGCTTCTTCATGGATTTTAGGAATAGGGGTGCCTCTCATACAAATTTCTTATCCACCAAAGGTGCCTCATCAACTTTATGCTTTTACCGATGTTACCTTTGTTGAAACACATACTACTGTTCTTCCTCCTCGGGTGTCTCCTCCTCAATTGTCGGATGCTCGTCCTTGGCCATGATATTGCCACTATCGAAATGTGAAATTTTTTTTGGAAAAATATTGGCAAAAGTGATGGGTTAATAGGCATTGACATATTCATCATAGGCTTCCAAAAATGCCTCATCCATCTTCAACCCATAAGGAGACATGATTTTTCCTCTGTGGACCCGCATTATCCACTAGTTCATAATTTTTTCCTCGATCCATAAGGGTTGACTTTCTTTTACTTGACTAAACAATCCAGGTGGAGGAATCTAATTCTTGTATACCGCTAGATTGTACTCAACCTCCTATTCATAGAAGTCATGCTAGGGTAGGAGCGACATCATATTTTTAATGTGCCACTCTAAGTCACATCCATAAAAATTATTAGGCCTCTCTTGAATGTCAGGTCGTGGACAAAAATGGAAGGTCTTGGCCTTAATTATTTCTAAAAATTTCTCCAATGGGTTATATCTCCATCGTTGCAATAGTTCTATCAACCCTAGGTCTTGAAGTGCCACCGTGAGTAGCCTGTTCTGTCCAACCTGGTTTACTTCTATACTGCTGAAATTGAAAGGCATATTGCAAGTCATCCTTTTATTTTGCCCTACTCCATACACATCATTAGCATAATCTATTTGGTACACCACCTCCATAGCAAAAATGTGTTCAGTAGTAAAGTATGGGAGCAGGAATGGCTTGCCCATGAAGCCATATATTCTTACAACCATGTCTTGAGTAAAAAAAATGTCACCCTTTTCAGCCATAGCCATTGCTTCTCTCATATCTCATGGTACTCTTTCATTTGCACCATAAAGCAGCTCTATCATGGGCCCCGAAAACAAATGGTTAAAGCTATAAAATGACTCGACTCGACAGAGCGGAAGTCCATATATACATTAGTCGAAGCTCATATTTCTCATCCATCTACCTCACTACGATGAAAAAAAAATGCTAATGTAGATGAAAAATATATACAAGACCAGAAAGGAGGTATGCTTGAATGATGTTTCTTCTCCAATATGCAACCTCTCCAACTAAAAATGTAGTTTTTGGGATATAAAATTGGCCCAATCGAAGTAAATCGAATTGGTGCCCTACCTCATGGCTGATGGAGTGTAAAAATACACCTGGTATATACACAGTTCTAAGGCCACTTGCCACTTCTAAACCATGGAATTTGTCGATAAGCCAGCCACCCATGCTAACATTAAATAAATGTCTAGGCATTTAAACTTTATAAGCAGCTTTGGCAAGTTTTGTAGTTGCCCTAACTATGGCTCTTTAATCAACTGTGTCTCCATGAACCAACGCATCACCATGGTAGACATATATCTATCCTCCTACTCGTTGATATGTAGCTTCTTGATCACATATGAAGGAGGTTTCAACCCACAGACAAATGCTTCCTGTACTTCATCAACAAAAATACAAAAAAGTGCTTCTTTGTTTGTCTTTCGTATCGTCCTGGTAATCGGATTATAAAATAAAACAATTATATTCACCATCTTCGAACAAGGGTGTACGGGTGTACACAAATACCAAAATAACTATGCGTGAACTAACACAGTTAAAGGGCTCTCTATTGTTAATCCTTGATTTACAATGAACTCCACATTTGGCCACAATTTCTCCATGCCCTTATTGGTAATCACACAGTCTTCGATCTCTACCATAGTTTTAGATTATGGGTCCAAATCCATATTCTTGTTTCTTTGGGCCTTCTTTGATTTCGACCCACGTTCTGCTTTATTTTTGTATTTCTTGGGTTCTGTAGCCTCTGGCGCTTCTTTGATTTTCTTTCCCATTGTATAAACCCTAACAATTCTAAAAACACTGCAACTTCTACAACCGAATATTGAAAACACACTGGCAGAATTGTTTTAAATAATTTTAACTTTCGAGCGAATTAACCTGTGCTCTATTTATAGAACGCACACCACCCACTGGAGTAAATGCAATAAATTTCCTAGGTGAGTCGGGAGGACATGCGCCTAGTTTCCCACAATCATCACTGATCCCAAAATTAAATGGTAACTGAATAAAATTCATTGTGAGATCGCTTCAGGAAAGCATGCCATTCTTGTTGTGTTGCGTATTTGAAAAGTATCCCTTGGTTATTAAAACTTTCTTGGAAAAAAATAAACCCATAGCTAGGGAACCAATGAGCAATTTTGTTTTTGCTAGTGTGAGATTTCTCTTCTTGGGAACACCAACTTGCCTTCCAATGCAAATCCAGGTGCAAGTTTTAAATTAAATGCCTTGAAATTCCATCTTAGCTTGCATGCACACTTCCCAAGATTTACCATGCTGGAGAGCAAAAATGCTTCAAAGGGCACCTTCCCAGATTGCATCAAACTTATGGTGCTTCCCTGGCTTGGCTTTGTTCTCGTTCCATTTGAGGACTAAATCTCCCACTTGAAACTTGCACTATGTTTTTTTTCTAAACCATCTCTGCATTGCTTTAGTGTGTTCAGTGAAATCTTGATACGCCTTTACTCTTTCTTCCTCCAACTGCAATAATTGAGCCAACCTTACTCAAAATTGAGTCAAGAAAAATAGGATAAATACATTGCATTTCTTAAATAATATGAAGATGTTTTTGCTTGGACATATGAAGATATGCTAGGTTTAGACCCTTCTGTAGTTATGCATCACCTAGTAGTGCATCCAGATGCTAAACCTATTAAGCAGAAGCTTAGAAAAATGCATCCTAAAGTGGCCTTACTAGTCAAAGGGGAGTTAGAAAAACTCCTTAATGTTATTTTTATACAAGCCATTGATTATGCTGAATGGATCTCGAATGTAGTTCTAGTAACTAAGAAAGAAGCTACTAAGATTAGGGTTTGTACATACTTTAGAGATATTAATGTTGCATGCCCTAAAGATGATTTTCCCCTTCCCAATATGGATCATATCATTGATTTTAATACTGGGAGTGGAATGATATCCTTAATGGATGGATTTTTTGGTTATAATCAGATCAGGATAGCTCCTGAAGATCAGGCTAAAAAAACCTTTATTACCCCTTGGGGGAATTTCTGTTGGAAAGTGATGCCATTCGATTTCAAGAATGCAGGTGCAACCTATCAACGAACCATGACTTATATCTTTCATGATATGATGCATGATATACTCCATGATTATGTAGATGACATTATAGCTCGTTCTACTAAAGAAGATGACCATTTAGATAACTTGAGAAAATTATTTGATCGATTAAGGGAATATCTTATTCGATTGAATCCAGCCAAATGTATATTCGGAGTTAAGTCAGGTAAATTATTGGGGGTTATAGTTTCTTTACGTGGCATCAAAATTTACCCTCTCAAGATTACGGCTATCACTGATATGCCCTCACCAACAAATATATCTGAATTACGGAGTCTACAAGGTAAGCTTCAAGCTATCCGTCGCTTCATCGACAAGCTGGCAGATAAAATTGGACCCTTTCTTAAGCTTCTTAAGAAGGATGTCTCTTTCCATTGGGACGACGAATGTAAGGAAGCATTTGAACTCCTCAAACAATATCTTCTTAACCCACCTGTACTTTTGCCACCTAAACCTGATCGCCCATTTATCTTGTATATTTTTGCTTCAAATTTTGCTTTAGGAGCTATGTTAGCTCAACTTGATGATGAGAAAAGAGAGCGTGTTAATTATTACATTAGCAGAACATTAATTAGTTATGAAACCCGCTACATAGCATTAGAGAAGTTATGTCTAGCAGTCGTATTTTCTACACAAAAACTACACCATTATATGCTCAGTCAAAAAACATATGTTATTGCTAAATTCGATCCCTTGCGGTATCTCATGAGTCAAACTTATTTATCTGGTTACACAGCAAAGTGGGTTCTTTCTCTAAGCGAGTTTGAACTCACATTTATAGGACAAAAGTTTGTTAATGGTCAAATCATAGCAGATCAATTAGCTGTTGCACCCTTAGAGTCCACCCATCCCCTCATAATTGAGTTTCCTGACGAATGCCTTAACCTATAGGCGGATCATTCAGAGCAATGGTCCCTATACTTTGACGGAGCCCGATGCATGAGTGGGGCAGGTGCAGGTATTATTTTGATATCTCCATAGAAACATCTCATATCTCTATCCTTTAAATTAACGTTTTCCTATACTAATAACACTGCTAAATATGAGGCTCTAATCCTTGGATTACGAGTTGCCTTGGAACTAAAAATTAAAAATCTATTAGTTTTTGATGATTCTCAACTTGTTATAAATCAAATTAACGATGTTTATCAGACCAAAGATGATAAATTGTGCCCATATAAAGCATATGTATTACAATTAATATCTTTATTTGATCAAGTTACCTTGGAAGCTATTCCTAGAACTAGCAATCGTGTGGCTGATGCTATGGCCGTAGCTGCATCTCTTTACCCTTGGAGTTAGATGACGAATATGCTACCATCATTATTCGTCGACTCCAAGAAATCGCTCCAACTAAATCATGCTTGGAACCTTTGGACGTGTTTCTAATCAACAAAACTATTCCTAAACTTTGGTACACTGACATCCTCAATTTTCTTCAAAATGGGACCTTCCTTGAAGGTTTTAATAGAAACCAACGTCGATTATTACGTAGACGAGCAATTCGCTTCATAATAATTGGCAATATGTTATATAGGAGATCTTTTGAAGGTATCCTATTGAGATGTTTGAATCTAGAAGAGTCTAGATCAGCTTTGAGTGAAGCCCACAATGGATCTTGTGGGGGACACTTTAGTGGTAGCGCCATTGCTAAGAAGCTCCTTAGGATAGGATATTTTTGGCCTACCATGGATAATGATGCACATGATTACGTATGCCATTGCGACAAGTTCTAGAAACACGCTGACCTTGTCCATGCGCCTACACAAGAACTGCAGGCTATTTCATCTCCTTGGCCCTTTTAAAAATGGGGCTTAGACATCATCAAAAAAATTAATCCTGTGTCATCTGATCGACACAAATTCATCATAACCACCACCGAGTATTTTACAAAGTGGGTTGAAGCTATGCCCTTAACTTCTTGCACTAGAACACAAGTTTCCAAGTTTATTCTTAATTAAATTATTTGTAGGTTTGGAATTACTGCAAATCTCATCTCGGATAATGGAACTTGTTTCAAAAACAAATATGTAAAGAAACTATGTCAAAAATATAAAATTCAACATCGTTGATCCACTCCCTATTATCCTCAGGGTAATGGCCAAGCAGAAGCATCTAATAAAACATTAATTAAAATCCTCAAGAGGCTGGTCAATAAATCTGGCCGTGATTGGCACATTCAATTATATCCTACTTTGTGGGTTTATCGAACTAGCATTCGTACTCCCATGGGCACTTCACCTTTTGTTTTGGTTTATGGCGTTGAAGCTATTTTTCCCTTTGAACTAGAAGTTCCTTCTTTGGCTCTACTACTTCAAGATACTGAAGTAGGAGATGAATATCATGCTGGCAGATTTAGTCAGCTGGAACTCCTAGATGAGAAGCACATTAATGCTTTGGAGCATCTTTGTGCCTACTAGAACAAGCTCAAAGGAGCATATCTCAAGAAAGGTTCATAATCGATCCTTTGAGATCGACGACCTCGTCTTAAAAAAAATAAAAAAAATACTAATGCAACTAAAGACCTTAAAGGCAAATTCGAGCCTAACTGGCTTGGGCCATATATTATCACTACTAAATTTGGATCAGGAGTATACATATTAGCTACCTTAGATCGTAAAGATCTTAAAGAACCTATGAACATTATGCATCTTAAGCGCTATTATGCATAAATCTGGTAATTTCGTCACTATACATATTATACATATTGTCTCATATTAGTAATTCATATAAAAATTTCAAAAATAGTAATATTATGTATTCTCTTAATTCATAAATTAAAATTTAAATATAAAAAAATCAAAATCATCAAAATCCTCAAAAACATCTTCTATTTTGCACCTGTCAATTCTTGAAGTATTGTAGTTATATTTTCGATTATTTTGGATAAATTAGCATTTATCTGGAATCCCTCACTTTCACACTCACATGAATAAATATCTTGATCTTATTTGGTATGATTATTAATCTCTCTTATATTGAAGTCCATAGTTGAATTAAATAAATTTTTGAGCATAGAGAATTGATCTTGTTATTTACTTGAACCAAGTACACCTTTTCACATTAAAATGATTTCATTGCAAATTCAAAACGATGCTACACAGTAGAAGTGGTCTCTTGAGCGAAAATTTTCCCCTGCTATCCTATCATGCACATGGTCTAGAATATTTGAGAATTGACAAAAGGACAAGCTCACTCCTGCCTAGAATAAAAATCCCTTGTTCTACAGCCAATCCGAGCAAGTATCCCTACTATAGGAAGAAAAATAAAATCAAGAAAAATCATGAGAAAAAGAGAAATTATTTAGAAGCATTATTTCAGTATCATTTTGTACCATCTCAGCAATATTTCAGCATTATCTCAGTGTCAAGCAAAAAAAAAAATAGAAAAATAAAAGAAAATAAAAAGCAAAAAGCAATAAATCCCCCCCCTTTGAAAGAAGGAAGTGTGAAGCTTGAATCCCTGGAATTCTCAATTATTCGAAAACTGTGAGGTAAAATCCATAATAGGTGATTTGTGCCCAACTTGCTTGACATTGGGTAACTCCTAGCGTGGTGATATGTTTGTCACATTAGCGACCTTCTTTTGTACAGACCTATGTCCGCTTATGGATCAACTAGCTCTTGATGACCCGACTTACATAGTAGTCTGGTACGATTACATGCATATAAATCATGGTCAACGAACACTCATTTGATTAATTCAAATTACTTGTATCAAATTATCTTGTTCAAAATCGGTAAATGAACATTACAATTGCACACACATTTGTGTTTGAGAGATTTTGTATCATTATGATAGATCAAGATCGGCAATGAACTCACGTATGCACACGGGGTTCCTCATAAATCTAAATTTTGTCTTTGAGATAATTTAAAATATTTATTCAAATCTTATGGAATAATTTGACTTTCTTACTTGAGAATATTTGCTTAGCGTAAAATGAATTAAATACATTTTTTTAAAAAATCCAAAATTTTCTTGCAAAACATGTTAAAAAATCTAGCAATAAAGTCACATTTATATATTTTTGACTTTCGCGATGATGGTATAGTTCCTATACCTAAATTGGAATTTTATGCCTAGTGCAAGTCCTCATTTTTATATTTTCTGTTTATCTCAAAATCAAAAATCAACTATGCAATAAAACTATCATATCAATTTCTTTTGTGGATTTCGTGATGATGGTATAAGTCTATACCTAAAATTCTATGCCTAGCACAAACCATCATTCTAATTTTATTTCCCATTTATTTAACCATAAAAGCATATGGCTTAAATCATTATGTTACACAATTGTGCTTTAAAAAGAACGAAAACTTTCCTATTTCATTTCATTATGTCAACATTCATTTTTTTTTGCGACAATGGTATAATTCCTAGGGAATTGTTCAAATTTCTATCATACTTAGGAATTTTATGCCTAGAAAAAATCATATTTTTAATATTTCATGCATAATATTTTTATGGAAATCTGAAAACAAATCATCACTATCATAATATTTCATCATCACAACACAAAGTCTTAAGAAAGTCTCTTAAGCACCCTTTTACTTTTAGCAATATTTCTCTCATACTGGGATTAGCTTGATGACCTAGCGAGCAGCAACTCCATGAAATGGTCATGGAACAGCGATAATGTCCTTTGAAATTATTGTTAGAAGTCACTTTTTTATCAAAACACACCACAACTAGTTTGTTTACATCAAATTATTTCATTTAATTTTATAGCATGACATAAAATTATAATATTTTCAACAACATAATTACATGAATAGTCAATCAACAATTAAAATATTAAAGCATCATAAAACATATGCACAAGTCATATCACAAAAAGAACATATGTATATCAAGAAGTATATACATCATATCAAAACGGATTGGTATGCCACAATCTATACCCTGGCATACTCAATCATCTCAAAAATAGAGTATGTACAATGTGCATCTAGTCTTGAGAAGACCTTGAGCTCCCAGCCTCATCTCCTCTCCTGCCTTGAGGTGGAGGAGGTGGTCCCATCGAAGTCCGTCCTGTATTGTGGGTCCTCGACGGCGATCGTGATGATGTCCTCGATGACCCCATCTTGATCGGCTCTGCAATGCCAACTGGCAACTGTATCCTCTAGCCCTCTGGAACCAGATAGTAGTACACTCCCTGATAGAACGTGGTCTGAGCAACCGATCATGCCAGCTCCAGAATGCTCACCCCTCTGCTTTGAGCCCTGAGCCGTGTAGCCTCATCCTGCAGAGTCTACACCTAAGCTCGTAGGTGGGCATTCTCCGCCCGGAGAGCTGCCATGTCGTTTCTTTCCCCCACCTCGACACCCTTGCCCTTATCGGGTGATGGTGGCCTATCCCTCTACTAAGGAGGGAGTCTTTCTCTCCTCTCCTCTCTCCTCTCCTCCCTCATCTTCGGCTGTTGTTGTCTCTCTAGAGCCTATGGTACTCTTTGATGTCTCTCTTGAGGAGGTCATCGTTGATCCCTCCCTCTGTGACCCCTCACTACATCGATGGCAGATTGGCATTGCCTCTCCATCCGTTGCACTACAGCATGCATCGGACCCTGTGCCCTCGTCATCCAAGGAGGGCGGATGCCTGCATACCAGGCATCATATCCATCTGCTATCCTTGCATCATCCCCATACACTGGCTGAATGAGGGCATCATCAGCATTCTGACTCCAGAATCATTGCATGTCTGGAGCCCCGCTCAGTGTGGTACTATCCCACACATTTTGGGAGTACTCATAATCCCTAAGAGTAGGGATCCCCTGCTATAGACCGAATTGCCTCAAAACTTGATTGTAGCAGTGGAGCTCTACCTCTCCCCGCTCTGTCCTCAACCATATGATTCACCTGATGTGAGCCAACTCCTGTCCATCCTCTACCCACCCTGGATGCTCTCTCCATGGTCTCCAGGCGATCCGATCTGGGGTGAGGTCATCCAGCAACCTTCGGGACATCGACAGATCTATCCGCCACTGTGACCCTCTTTGGAGCCACCAATAGAAAACCTAAGGTCTCTCTCGATCAACTATTTTCAATGGAAGCCCTACCGACCTCCACACCACCAATAGAGACGATTTCGTCGACGGCCTAAAAATGATCGTGACGCCCAAAAACACTTAAAATTCAAGTAAATCAAGTTAAAAATATAGTAAACTAGGTTTAGATCCTTACCCGCAACCCACACCGGATCTCTATCGATCTGTGCACTGTTTCCACCATTTCGCCTGTAGAGCTCTGAAACAGTGAAAGTGAACAGTAAAAATGAATTAGGGTTTTACCCTATTTTTCTTATTTTTTATTCAAAATGACATTTTTTTTATTTTTTATTTTCTACGCTTTTACCTCAACCGTTCGATTTGGGTAAAAACTCGGAACGGGCTCCATCGCAAATAGTCGTATGATTCGACCTAGAATCATCGTCTAAAAAATGGAATAAATTTTTGCTTTCTCGTAAAGCGTGAAGAACTCGTCTTTAACGTATTTTTTTCATAAAATTCGCTAAAGAGGGGACAAAATGTAGCACCCTAAAATTGGCGTAGTTAAACCATCAGTAAAAATTAGAAATTTGAATTTTAACCTCGAAACTGCCCGTTAACCACTTACCTCATTTTTTGCACCATTTTTAGAGGTTGTTGTGATCGTTGGACGATATCATCATCGATCTGATGATATCGTCCTAAATCGAACAAATTCGTCTGGGAAGGTCCAGACGATTTTGTCCCAAAACCAAATTTTTGCAATTAGCTTCTGTTCCAATGACCTCTCCAACTTGGGCAGAAGCGTGTCTGTGCGGTTGGAGATTCCCACGTTGGGGATCTCCCAGATTGGGATGATCCCCAACCTCCTAACCTCCCCCTAATCCTATATAAACTGGGATTTCCCAGTTTATCCCCCTGACTCCCTACCTAGCTGCCTGGTTGATGATTTCCTTGTAATTTTAGTTTTTGCTATGATCTCCCATCATTTGCACTTGTGTTTTCATGTTTTGTTGTAGGATTTCACTGTGTTTTAGTCGAAGGTAGCTCGGATCGTCGCAAGCGATTCAAATACAATTTTTGACGATCCTATCAAGATCAGCGATGATCTTGTACGGTTACAGATGATCTGGTCTGCAATTCAGCTTGGGGGCAATCAAAGCCCTGAGTTTTCATTCTCTATCTCATTTTCCTTATTTATTGGTGCATTAGATTAATTTACTTCTATTTTGCATCTTGGAGTTCACCTCATTTAGCATAATTGCATGATAAAATTCAAAGTAAGTTTCCAAAACAATGCATATCATTTAATTTGATATCTGGATTTATCATTCAAACATCTATACTCTTATTTCTATCATTTTGCATCATTCTTGCAATTGTATTTTTGGTTTTTGGTGTCTGTTTTCTTGATTGCAGGTTTTTGACGAATTCGCCTGACGAATTCATCAGGTCGTTGATGATCTTGGGTGATATCGGATGATCTCCTATGATTTGAGATGATTCTATATAATTACAGATGATCATGTCATATCTAGGACGATATGGACTCCTACAAGCTTCAGAATCGTCATCAGACATCAGAAATCAGGTGTACTCTTCTCCATTTTATATATTCTCTGTATTCAATCACATTAGGATTCATTTATGTTTGTTGTCTTCATATAAATCAGAATCTTCATATAGAATAGTTTAGCTTCATTTTGGCCAACCTAGGAATCTGAATGATTGAACATAAAACGAACAAATCAAACCCATTCTCAACCTAGGCATGAAAAATGCCACTCAAGGTTTCCTGGTGAACCCCACCATCCATAAAAAATTCACCTTTATACCCCTCCCTTGAGAGGCGCGACCTTCAAAGGGCCTCTCCATCCGAGGTATTATTCCATCCTTTTCTCACCCCCATTTCGGGTACGGATCCTTTAGCCTGAAGGTAAGGGTGCAAAAAATTTGGGCGATACAGCCTCTACCTACCTAGTGAAATAATTTGTTGTAGTTAGGATGTATTTATGCTTAGCTGACGAGTGAGGGTCTATGACTCCAATGAAGTCCAAAACCCATTGCTGAAATGGTTCTTCCACTTGAATCGAGTGCAGGGGCAATGATCATTTCCTGGTCTTGCCAACATATCGCTGATAGTTATCACAGTTTAGGCTCACCCTGTGTGTATCTACTAAAAGGGTGGGCCAAAAATATCTAGCTTGAATGATCTTAAATGCCATAGGCCTTCCTACATAATGGCCAATGGATATGCTAGAATGAAACTCTTCCAATATTTTCTCCTTTTCCAAATCCTTTACACACCTGAGGAGCACTCCATCCACATTATTGTGAAATAGCTCACTTGGCAACATAACATACTTGAGTGTTTGCATCCTAAACCTCCTATGCTGTGAAGCATCAAGATGTGATGGGCATTTCCCTGAGTTAAAGAATTATACAAGGTCTTCTGCTTAGTCATGATCACCTATAATTTGATTTGCATAAATGCTTTCGTAGATATCCTCTTTCTGTACTGTAGCCAATGATTTGGACGTTGCACTTTTAGATAATTCCTGGCAGAGAGCTTGTCCATGGATTAGCTTAGTCAGTCGAATCTCCACGTCATATTATTTAATATTTGAGACCCAACCCGTTCTTTTGTCACCAAATTCTCCTTGAAGAATGAAGTTTCTGACATCTGGGTGTATAACATAAACGGCTATTTTACTTTGTGAGACAAAGTGTCAGAATTTCTTCAAGGATTTCATCACTGCATACACCTATTTTTTAATGAAATTATGCTTCTCCTGGTGTAGTGCAATAAATTGGCTCAAAAAGGCAATTGGCTTTTCATCTTTGTCTTCTTGTTTCTGCATGACAATGATGGCATAACTCTCTTATTCACCTACTGCATATAGAATGAAGTCTTTTGAATAACTTGGGTTAATTAATATTAGCGCTTGAGTGATTCTTTCCTTGATTTCTTGAAAATCCTGTCTTCTCTCCCTTGTCTATTTGAATTCTACATTCTTTTTTAGGAGTTCGATCATGGGTTTCACTACCTGAGCAAAATCAGTAATAAACTTTTGAATGAAATTTATTTGATCAAAGAATGACTGCAGGTCTTTCTTGTTAACTGACAGTAGTAGTTTCAAGAATGCCTCAGCCCTTGTGGGATCAATCGCCAGTCCTTCTTGTGAGATCACATGACCGAATAATTTCCCCTCTTTGATAGTGAATATGGACTTTTTCAGGTTAATGGAAATTCCAAACTCCCAATATTTTTCTAACACCTACCTCAAATGAGAAATGTGTTCTCTGTGATGCGAAAACACAGTCATGTCATCAAGGTAGATCACAATAACTCTATTTAACAACTCATCGAAAGTAGCATCCATGGCTCTTTGAAAGGTAGCTCCAGAATTTGAAAGATCGAACAACATTCTTTGATAAGTGAATGTGCCCCACTTAGTAGTGAACGTCGTCTTGTGCTGGTCCTCATATTTTACCTAGATTTGGTTATAACCGGAGAAACCATCTAGCAACAAAAATTTCTTTGCTCCAAAAACTACGTGGAGGATTTTATCGATCTACGATAGGGGATAGTGATATTTTAATGATGTCTGATTCAGATTTCAAAAATTTACGTACAAATGAATATCTCCATTCTTCTTTCAAACTAGCACCAAGTTCGCCACCGATGTTGAGTGCTTAATTTGATATATTATTTTTTCTTCTAGCATCTTTAATAGTTTTGTCTTTATGAGAACCTCAATTTTAGGATTGACAGGCTGTTGTTTCTATCGAAAAGGTTTTACTCCCTCTTGTAGTTCAATGGTATGTTGGATTACATTCTTGTCATATCCCTTCCAATCATGATAACTCCATGCAATTATATCAGGTAATTCATAACACAGGCTCTTGATATCTTCTAATTCAACTGAAGTACAGTCGATTTCAATATTAATGATCTTCTTAGGATCTAGCTACAACTCCTTATATTCCTCCGTATCTACCTTGATTTTATGCTTTTCAGCCTTGTCATTTTAGTCGAATAAACTTTCTAGTAAAATTTGTCCCCTAGGAATGTGATTATTCTTTAGTTGAATCATTCCTTCCATTTCCTCTTCGACAAGTACTATATCATCTAAACTTGTAGCTTCCTTAATTAGAATATTGACTATTTTCTCATCGTTGTCAAACACTTGCAAATAGAGATTCTTATCAGGGACTTAGGGTCTATAAATCACCCTAATAATCTTGGGTTTCCTAACTACTTGCTCCATGGGAGAGTAATTAGCACCAAGGGAAGCTAAAATATTTGTATGTTTAATCTGCTCTCACAAAACCGCCTGAATGTGCAAGGTTGTAAAAGACTCAAACAAATCCCATGTCTTGTTGCGATAGGCTTTCAAGTAGTGCTGCTTTGACACACACTTGTTTGTAGTCTGGTTGACAATGATCTCAGAATCTCCAAATATTTGTAGCTATTTTATGTCCAACTTTTAAGTCTTTCAAACCAAGACACAATGCTTCATATTCAACGGCATTATTCGTGTAACTCTAAGTTAATCTACATGAATAGGTCTTCTACAACCCAATAGAATAAACAAGAACAATACTAGTCCCTGCACTATTCTTACACCTTGCTCAATCAAAATACATCTTCCATAACTGATCTATAATAGGGTTTGGAGAATCAAGGAATTTTTCTTCAATCTGCTCAGGTTTGGTTAGTGTAAAAAATGATGTCAATTTTGACCATTGTGTTGAAATCCATGAGTGAGAATTCATCTTCAAGGTAGAGCTCACCAAGCGCTTCTTCCATCAAATCAGCTTCTTATAATTCTTCAGTCATCATGTTGACTGTACCTATAGAATTTTCTTCCTCTTCCATTTTTTTTATATGGAAAGTGGATGGATTTTCATTATAAATGTGGATTCTCCTTCCCTTGTATGGTATCTCTAGATGCGAATAATCTAAGGAAAGTTATGATCCTAACTTCACTGTGAATTCCCTCGAGAGACACATGTTGAAGTATGGTTCCAAGTCAACCACCACTACTTCTTGAATAACAGTGATTTGCAACATGCTATGTAGAACAATAGAAATATATTTGATTACTCCCAGTGTATTTACTGGGGTCTTGTCCAACTGCAATACTCTTGGACTACTTCTTGTGTATTCCATTCCCATGACTTCACATACTCCCTTTGTCATGACAGTAGTTGCAGCACCAAAGTCAATCATACAATTATGCACTACCCACCCTTCCATCTTGAGGGATAGATAGAATCAGGGTGGTCTATTTTTACTGGTGGCTAAGGTAGGTAAGGTCTGTGCTAGCATAGTCTGGGAATGACTTTTCTTTTGTTCTTTTGTAGTCTTGAAAGACTCCTACAGTAGGTAAACTTGCCTTGGTAACTGTAATGTGTCATATAAACTTACTTTCGTAGGAATCTTCATTTTTTCCACGATGTTATAATCAGACACACTAGGAGACTTTTCCTCTAACACTTGCTCGTACTTGTTTTGGTACTGTTGAGTAGCTTCCACTCTTTGCTGCTTAGTCAAAAATGGGTACCTAAGGCGCTCAACTTTTTTCTTCACCTCATTTTATGCTTGAGTAGTTGTCGGTTGTGAAGCTAATGCTTTTATCTGCAACTTCTTCTGAGCTTGCTTAGGCATCAAATCCTTCATTAATATAGAATCCTATTACTTTGCTATCACACTAGACATTTTCACTAGCGATTTCACTTTTTTATTTTGTACCTTCAGCTCAATAGGAACTTTCAAAGGCTCCAACTCTGTTGGATCAACAATCATTGGCTTCTTTCTAGCTCTTGTGAGGACTAAAACTTGCTCTAATGATGGGACCATAAAGTTGTGATCCGATTCCATTATCATATTAATTTGTCTACTAGCAAAAATTTCTTCTAGTGTCTGTATATAGTTCAGGTGACCCATGCATGTGTCTTCTCCATGAGGATAATTACAAGTCGAGCACTAGTACACTCTCTTTTATGTACTAGTTTCTTCGTTTGCTAACACAGTTGTCCTCCTCTCAGGTCCCTTACTGGTTGTTGTTGTTCCCTGGTAATTGGTGGTGTTTGAAACCTCCTTTAATGAAATTTAGCTTCAGCTTATTTATTCTTTACCATGATGATTTTTTTCGACATTGTCCTTACGAATGAATTAATAGATTGCACTTCTTGTAACAACTTCATGTAAGGATTAGTATTTGAGGGTGCAGGAGGTGCTGGTAAGGGTAGAGACATCGGTGGAGTAGGTAACAACAATGGAACAGGTGATGCTAGTAGCGCTGGGAAAGGGATATGTGCTGGCAACTATGGTGCAACTGGTGAGGATAATTATGGGATAGTTAGAGCGAGGAGTTGTGGAACTGGAACTAGAGTGATTTGAGGTGAACCCAAGCTCCATGAGAAAACTAGGTACATAGAAGGCATAGGCTGTGAGAACATACTTGAATATAAATGTTGTGGAAGGTCGGAAATGATGGGCATAGTTGCTTTTGGGGGAAGCTTGCCTATGGTGATTAAGTATTATTTGGTCTTCTGCACCTACGTGTACAAATCTGGAAATGTATTCACTTTGGCCTATCGGACTGCCATGCCAATTTTAGAGTTAAATGCTTTGAGATAGCAAAATGCAGCTTGCTCATGCATGGGCCAAATACCATCAAGAACCCTTTTCCAAATTCGAGTGAACCTGACGTTGAAGTCCACTATTTCCTCCTGCTGATGCCTTTGAATCATTGTAAACTGATGCAACAAAGAGAATGGATCATCTTGTTCATGAAAAATATTGATCAGTAATTCTACCAACTGATCCCATGTAGCGATAGTAGTGGGTAGCAAGGACCAGTACCAGGACAATAACTTTCCTCTAAGTGACAACATGAGAAGCCTTACCATAATGTCTTCATTTGCAATGTTGTGGATGGTTGCCAAAGAAGCCACATCCTGAATATGCTTATAAGCAGTCTTACCAGTGCCATCATAAGTAGGAAAATCCTTCAAAGTTGCTTGGAGAACTGGATTTTGTGCTTGTAAATTCAAGGCTCCCGAGTTATTCCATGTTGGGAACTACCTTGGTGGTTGTAGCTATTATGGTGGTGGGTTCTAAGTCATTTGAATTGGTGTATGAGATTGTGGAGGTGGGATGCTGGTAGCAGCTCTAGCTAGACTTGATGGAACAAAAAATACACCAACTATATGTGAGAATGTTGCGTATGACATGTAAGATGAAGGAACTAACTTGGGATGTTCACCTAATATTTCGATATTAAGTTCGTAAAACTCAATGGAATCTTCAAGACTTTTAGCCTTTGATATCATAATCATGAAGCACAAATTTCATTGCCCTCATGTTTGGAGGCTTAAGGGTATAATCGAGTCACCAAATGTTGTAACTATACAGGATGAAGGTGAACATCAAACCTCAATACTATTGAAAGTAGAATTTTCGGTGTCCCACTGGGTATGCCAAAAACTATTGGTCAAATATCTTCCTAATTATACAAACATGTATTTGTGCATCCTAAACATGGCTAACATTGAAAGGCCAGAGGAAAGGAATGTCCTCCGTGCCAATCTCCAGAGAGGGTTGGCTCCCTTACTAAATCCTACACTGGTTTAAGACTAGATTTGCGGAAAATAAATTGGAAATAACTAAAAGAAATGGGAAATATGGCCATAGGCCGAAGGTGTAGGATTGGGCACAAACTAGCAACAGGAATTCCACTTAAGCATTTAAGCAACATGTAATAAAAATAATGCAACATGATTTACATACAACCTTGTAGAGACAACCTCCATGATCGCATTCCAGAACTCACTCTCTCAACAGCAATGTTCAAATTCAGATGCAAAATTTAAAATTAATAGCAGATAATGAATATGAGCATAAAATAGAAATACATAAAAATAGAAGGAAATAACACACAAATATCGCTTGCAAATTCAGAAGCCAAGTATTTTCTATTGATACAGAGAACTTGAATAGTTTTTCTACAGAATGTCTAACCTCCTTTTACAATGAAAATTGATTAGTATTTATAGAGAATTTCACCTCTTTCATTAAATACACATGAAGACAAAATGTTCATAGATTAGGGACCTTGGTGAGACAATTCCTCCTTGAAGTCCTTGAAAATATTTCTCTGGAGGTAGCGATCTAGTTTTTAAGAAGAAAATCCCAAGAAATTAGTCATATACTAGTGTCTGTGCACGAAAATCTGCAAACTTGGTAGTTGATTTGAGGCCTTCTTAATTCCTTGGAAATTCAATTTCGTTCAAAACGCTTCGAGACTCATAAAAATCATCTGGTGATTTAAAAATCATAGCTTCTTCACCTTGAAACTCACACTTTGGCTACTTTTTGCCCCAATAATTAAATGTATTTCATTCACCTATATGGGCACCTTTGAAAAAATTGCGTCAATGCTTGAACCCGAATCTGCTTAAAACATAAAAAATGAGTGAAAGTTCTACGTTTAAAAAAATTACACCATCGCAATTCATGGACAAGCCCCCCTCCAACTTCACTATTGCCTTCACATTCTGATGCTTCGTCTTCGAAAATGGTGATTCAAAACTTCATATTTCTCCATAAGACATATAACTTTTTAAAAGGCATGTTCGCCCCAAAAGGAGGTGAAGAGTGTTGTCATCCATTGCTTCGAGCGAATGTAGCTTTGATCTCTTAGTAAAAATAAAATATTAAGAAATTGATGAAGTCATCTCTATGTAGTTTCATCCCAAGGGAGGGCAAATGTGACGTTTGCCCCGCTCTTGGGATGAACATGCCATTGACTTTTCAACTTATGCTTCGACACTTTGCAACTTTATTTTTACTATGCTTTCACCCATGGGAGGGGTGAATAGAACGTTCATCCCTCAACTGGGGTGAATGCGCCATTGACTTATCAATATCTCCATTAAGCAATTTTTTAAACGACGTTCGCACCAAGTTAGGGTAAACAAAGTTATTGCCCCTACTTTGGGGTGAACGCACTACATTTTATTTTGCTTGCGCGTCGACTTTGGGTACCTCCCTTATTAATTTTAAAATGGCTTTTCATCCCAAAGTGGGGTGAAAGGGACTTTCGCCCCTCATTTGGGGCGAAAACATCCTCATTCAAAACTTAGCCCTTTTCCTCCATTTGCTTTATAAAAAGATCACGTTCACCCCGGAATGGGTGAACGCATCAATCGCCTTGAATTAGAGGCGAATGCGCCCTTGCTGCTCTTTTGCATAACAACCCAATTTTTAAAACAATGAAATCATTTTTGCCTAACGATGAACCCTAAAGCAATGCTCTCTGTGACCACATCTAAGGAATTTTACTAAATCTTTCTCATACTGTTATCTATGAATATTATTTTGAAGCAAGAGATGCATAAAAAACACAAAGTTAATATGTACAAAAACTGTAACATTCCATATAGGCCGAAAACACTTCATATTTAGCTATTAATATATTTGCCGATATTTGTCGATTTTACGTAAATAAAAGTTCATCAAAATTTTAATGTGACATATTGCAAAACTACCAACAAAAATAAAAGGAAAAAAGAGTTTATTTGTGAATTAAAGTAGTTGACTTTAATTTAGTGAATAAATATGGAAAATGGTTTGTTTTGTAAATTATGTTTTGTAAATTAAGGGTATGGTACTCTAATTTATGAAATGAAAAGGAAGGGATTTATTTATGGATTAAAGTAGTTGACTTTAATTGATAAATAAATATGAACCTAGATTATTTGACAATTAAGGGTATGGGACTTTAATTGTTGAATAAGGGCTGGATCATTAATTACAAGTATAGCCCATGATCTAGATGCATTGTTGAAATACTCATAGAAAGATGAGAGGAAAGGAATAGAAATAGTAGTTTCTATGATATCAACTATGCATTAGATAGTTGAATTGCTTGGGTTATTTGTATAGTTGCAATTTGGTAATAAAATGAGTAAATGCATTTAGAAGCATGTCTATTCTTAACTATGAGTGTTTTGATCCCCTACTATACACACTTGATCGATGGATGAGCGGGAGGACCAAAGTTATAGATGGACCAATGCACAAGTTTGCTCTCTACTTTACATATTGTTAATTATTGCAAATAGATTAGATTTATGGGGATATTCCCCTAATGATATTGATGTAATGTATTGTTTAAAGGTATGGAGGTTATGCCATACATTCTTATGTAATAAATGAAACATATGGTTGATGCACCTTTGTATTCTATTTGATTTAATGTGAATGTATTTAAATCCTTTATTATGTCTGTTTATCATTTAATTATTGTTCTTTGTTTCTAGTTACCTTTGCTTGTTTAATGAGTTATGTTTTATTAGATTTAGTATTGTAACAACCCAATTCTACCCACTTAGTTTTCTTGACATGATACTCACAGAGTGAATTATTTTCAACCAAATCTCATATCTATTCTAGTACGAGCATTTCAAATCTTCATGAGTGCCATTTCACTGCAGTCGAAATACCCATGAGATTGAGATTGGCCAAATCTTGGTGTGGATACCTCCAATGAACTTCTCTCTCTCAACCCAAGATTCCAAGTTCAAGTAGGGGTTTTTCCCCTAGGAGCCATTTCACCTAGGGGTTCGATGCGTACTTCCCTACATCTCGTCATGAATCCTAGTCATGCAGATGTTAGCGTGAGCATGCTAGAGCTAGACGAACATCCACCATCCCTGGAGTTCGTCTAGGGTCTACCACTACCCTGGTAGTCACCCGATGTCTTGTCTTGTCCATCAGCATAATGTCTCATTCCATTATGTTGGTGGCACTTCACTAGCCTTTCAAGCACAAGGTCCACCACTCTGTACTAACAAGGTTTACCTAGGGGAAATACCCATTTTATTCCTCCTTACCTCCTGTCCTAACCTTTCCTGTCATGAATACGGAAAGCCCTGGAAAGATGTTTGTCTACCCATAATATCCTTAAGGTTGAAGTCAATATTTTCTTCCCACAACCTTTATATAACAAGGATTGACTTACCCGCAACCTTGGCTCTTCTTCGCCATACTATTTTCAAGGTTCATTGTCTTCTAGATCCTAAGTTTATTTTTTTTATAATTTTAAGAGGTTTATGACTTTCGCTGGAAAATAACTAAAAACTTTTAATACTTTAAAGTACATATTCAACAATAAATTTTTAGACTAGGCTTCAGATATATTTTTAACATTCATATAAAACAACTTATATTCGATATTTATTAATTCACTTTTCATACAACCTTTTTAAGAGAAACCTACGAATATTAATTCTAAATATTTTAAAGAAGTAAAAGATACTTGCGAATACCATTTCTAATTATTTTTTGAGAACATTCCTAAATGATTTATTAGTACTTTAAAATGGGAACTACATGGATGTAAATCAAGATATCAAATGAAGGATTAATCTCTTATTGTCCGTAAAGAAAGAGGTTAAAAGAAAATATTGAAATGCTATTCAACCCGAAGCCTAAATATTAAATAATAATTTTTTATATGGAATTAAAATTTATAAACTTCTAACATAATCAAATTCTTCAATATAAACTCATCAAAGCCATTCTGATTTCTTAAGACTTTCTAAAGGGGAAACGAGTCCAACTGCTATTAAATAAAATTTAGTGACCATACAAATGCAATGAAGCGTCTAATCTGATTGTCATGTTTTAGCTGTTCATATTCATTTTATTAAATGGTAACCATACTAAGCCACTAGTCTAACCATACTCAGATAAATCCTCTTGGGCATGCAAACTTTTCCCTAAGAATTTTCTTTGGTTTAAACCTAGCTTCTAAATTGTGAGCGAACATGACCACGACAGTCAAGCAGGCTATTCTAAATTTTTCATTTATTTATGATTTAAATTGATTGTTGGTTTACTATGTGTTATGGAATTTTCCCTTGTTGTGATAAGATGGTTTAGTGCTCATAAGGGTAGATAAGTTATACTGCAATCTTAAATCTAGGCAATAACATAGCAAAACAAAGTCTAACATATTTCAATTTCTACCGTGCCCATTGTCAATAGTAGAGCCATTTTAAAGAACATAGGGAGTGATTTCCAAACTCGTATCCTAATGTGACAGCAAAGGAGTATTCAGAAGTAAGTTTTCCAAGCTTTCTACAAGACGTTTTCCTATACGGATGTTCCTATTTTCATAGTTTCACCCAATCCATGGATTGTCTCCTGGAAGCGTACCTCTAATCAATTCTCCTTATGTAGATCACAGATGAGGGTAAGGTTAATGATATGTTCATTTTGAAAGAGCAACATCATAGCTTTTAGGTTTAATGTAACTCTTTTCATATCAGATCAAAGTTTGATATTATATCTTTTCTCACAATGCATAATGTAATTTTTGTTGGAAATATTATTTAATCCAAATTTTGTACTCGCCTCCATCGTTGGAATGTCCCGTTTGTACTCGCCTTCGTCGATGGAATGTCTCGTCTGGCAGAGGAAGCATGGGTGAGTTAAGGGAGTAGGTGAACTCCGTATGCCTCCAAGTTGGCCTCGATATTCATGCCAAGCCAACCTCAGATCCCTTGCAAGTATAAATGAAAGCCTCGGGCATGCACTTTGTATTCTAGGCAGCCGCCCCAGTTTCCCTGTAGTTTAGCAGGTTTTATTTTGTAGTAGTGTTGCTGCAAATCAGAGTTGATTGCTCAGTGTGAGCTTCGAGGTTCCTACTGCTCCTTAGCATAGAACCCCTTGTGTAATCCAGTTGGGATTTCGATGGTTTATTCCATAGGCGGAAATGTCTATAGATGTAGGCTCCGTAGAGCCATTTCCCTATTTTTGGGTGCCCTCCCCTATTTTCAATATAAACCCTGTAATTGATTTACCTCCGCCTGGTTGTGTTTGCCTGTAATAGGGCATGTCTCAAAGATCCTGTGCATTTTATTTATTTTATTTCAGTTTAAACTTTCTTCATGGTATCAGAGCGATGAGACGGAGCCGCAGGTGAAGAGGACTAAGAGCCACAGTGCTGGGTCGGGTGTGGTTCATCGGCAAAGATTCAAACAAGTGGCACCCGACTGGTTCAACCAGAAGAGTTTGGATTTCCAAAAGAATTTTGGGAGTGCAGCCCGATCGTGCGAAGTACGGGAGCGCTGCCTAGAATCTAAAAATCGTGGATGTGCAAATGCCATGGATGGATCTCTGAATTGTTCACGTTGAGAGTATTCTTATTCTGCAGAATTACATCCACCACCGAATTCAATTTGAACACATATACGCCATTTCCCTCCACGACATTGGGATTGGAAGGAGGAACGCTGATGTTGTAGTCCCTTGGTTGGTACACGTCAGGAGGCGGAGTTGTGTCGTAGGCGCCGTGGATTGTATACCGAATTCTGAAGAATTTAATTTTTTCGAAGTCCAACTTCGGGAGGAGCGAAGGGCGAAGTGCCGAAGTCCGACTTCGACAGCGAAGTCTAAACTTTGTACGACGCAGAGTGAAGGATTAGCTTTGTCGAAGTACGATGCAGAGCGAAGGGTGGTTTTTCCTGAAGTGCAAACTTCGAGAGAAATTTTGGGGAACTCTGACTTCGGGGGCAAAGTCTGAACTTCGGACTGCGCAGTGCGAAAGAGGGAGAGAGATTCGCTGAAACTCATTTTTTTTGGGAAGAATTTGGTTTAAGGGAGGCTGTTGGAAATATTATTTAATCCAAATTCTGTACTCGCCTCTGTCACTGGAATGTCCCATTTGTACTCACCTCCGTCGATGGAATGTCCCATCCGGCAGAGGAAGCATGGGCGAGTTAAGGGAGTAGGTGAACTTCGTATGCCTCTAGGCTGGCCTCAAGATTCGTGCCAAGCCAGCCTCAGATCCCCTGCAAGTATAAATGGAAGCCTCGGGCACACACTTTGTATTCTGGGTAGCCGCCCCAGTTTCCCTGTAGTTTAGCAGGTTCTATTCTGTAGCAGTATCGCTATAGATCAGAGTTGATTGCTCAGTGTGAGCTTCGGGGGTTCTTGCTACTCCTTAGCGCAGAACCCCCTGTGTAATCCAGTTGGGATTTCGGCGATTTATTCCGCAGGCAGCAATGTCCGTAGATGTAGGCTCCGCAGAGTCATTTCCCTGCTTTTGGATGCCCTCCCCTGTTTTCAATATAAACCCTGTAATTGATTTTCCTCCACCTTGTTGTGTTTGCCTGTAACAAGGCATGTCTCAAAGATCCTGCGCATTTTATTTATTTTGTTTTAGTTTAAACTTTCTTCAATTTTTACGTACTCAATTAAACACATCGCATCTGTTCTAAATGTCCAAGTATGAAACAAAAAATATATTTAAATATATATTTTTATGAAATGTATTTTGCCAACAAGGCACCCTGTGATTCTATAACTAATTTTCTTGTCAACAAAAAATGATTGTAACAACCAATGAATAGCATGTTATAATTATGAATTCAAGGACGCATATCCCCTCGTCCCACCAACCCATCTTTGTAAAAAATAAAACACTATACACAAAAAGTTTATAACCCATACCCATTTGGGTAAACTAAATTCTCTGAATATATAACACAAAAACATAATTTACGAATATAAGCATTGTTCTTTCACAGCAAGTATAATTTCGATGTTGAGATTACACACCAGTATTTTGAGACAGTAAAAACAGCTCTTCGTCCTCACGCATTCTTTAGGCTTCGAACCAGTGATAGTTTGTGTATTCAAGGATCATAACTACCTCTAAAATAATGATATGCAACTAGCATCTAAATGCAAATGAACATTCACCACCCAATTCTTTATGCAATATTCTATTCTATAAGGTTTTGTTCAAGATACTATTTTCCACAATCATACACTATCATATCTTTTTTCTTTAAATTTTAAATAAATTAAAAATTCATTCTCATACGGATTTCTTAACCATTTGATAATCATAATAGTAATTTTTACAAAACATCTCAACTTTAAATTTACCATTAGATACAACAATAGAAATCCAACCTTACTGACGATTGCTTAACCTCTCCTTCGTTCTGAAATTCACTTTTGCCCTTCTGAAGAATTTCTGCCAGCAATTGAAGATGGATCTTTCTCTTTTTCCCCAATTTAATTTATGGAAGAAAAGGCTATTTGCATGTTTAACACATGTTGATCTCATATGAATCTTCCATCCCAACATTCCCCATGTGGTGTGTCGATTCATCACGATTTATTTAACTTTAATTTAACTATTACACAATGTAATTTTAATCTTCATGATTTTATTAACATTATTATTACTAATTATATTACCATAATTTATATTTATATATATTTCACAATATTATTTATATCATTATTTATTCATTCTTTATTCTTATTTATTTAAATATTATTATTGTTATTTTTACTTTATTATTATATATATTTTAAATTTATTACTAGTGTTATTATTATTTATATTATTTTTTTAAGGTTTCAAAGCAAGACATACAAAATAACCTAATAATGCAGCTATATGAAATACATCTATATGGGCCATTGGCGAATGCATTCCTAGCAGGGATTCTTTGGTCCCTATTTTAGAAAAATACTTCGCCGCTCATAATTTCCCTTGAATCACCTCCCACCAGTCTATCTTTTCTATCATCTAGAGAAGACATATTCCCTTTGAATTGCTCCTGCCAGCGATGACACCTATCCCTGCATCCATAGATGATTTAGCAGTATCTCATTCTTGCAGACAAAGTAGGTATGCAAAACAAAAACTAGATTTTGGAGGGATGTTACATGTATCTAGAATTATCTTTATTTTCTTGTTGAATAACTTTCATAAAAACTTAGTAGTAAGTTCTAGGGTGAACTTAGAGGTAACCTAAGGGCTTGAGACCCCCTTAGGGAGAATGGTAACTAGGTTTATAGAAGATCGTACCTAAGTTAATATAGCTTATCATAGGATAATATTGATAGCTTAACTCGTAGTACACATAACATACATACACATAATGGATTGCATAGAATATGGAGATGCGTGTACACCTTCTAATGATTGAAGGTGATAAGTCTAGCTCATCAAGGATGATGAGATGGATGGACTTGTGTGCATAACATGGGATATATCTATGAAAAAGGAATTTGCATGAGGGGAACTTATGTGGTATAGTTCTTGATAAACTTAGGGTTTAATAAACATTAAGTTGGCCTAAGGTTGGGTAGGGATTTATGAATCCCTCTCTTTAATTAAAAACAAATACTTTCTATTTCTGTGTGTTTTCTTATTTATTGATTTTAGGGTCGTTACATAAAGCAAAATTTATTTTGTATCATTAATAATGGTCACCTAAATTTTTGGAAATATTCTTGGGATGGTCACAATCCTTTGATAACTCGGTTTATCGATTGGAGACCTTGGATGGAGGAGCTTCACCGAGCTAACTAGATAAAGGTATCTAATTACTGTCGATACCATACTGGTAATTTAAAGGTTGGTAGATATTGGATCCCTTTTAAGGAGTGGCCTATTTAAATTCTAGAAAGGCAAATAAAAGATATCCAAAGCATCCTTCATATGAGATCTCTCTCTTGGTCCCATGATAAATATTATTTTGGATGGAACAACACTACTAAGGGTGAGTATTTAGTTGCTCAAGGTTATTTGACCTTATGCCATAATAATCCCAAAAAAACATATGATATATTTACTTAGTTGTGGGATAAAAAGCTCTGGCCTAAGGTGAGGTTCTTTACTTAGATTTTATTGCATCGTAGGGTGCTAACTGGTGAGCAACTTATGAAATGTGGTTTTCATGGTCCATTTAGATGTAAAATGTATGGAGAGAATGTGGAAACTCTCAACCATATTTTTATTGAGTGTACCTTAGCCTCTAAGCTATGGAGGAGAATTACTATCTTACTTGGCTTACAATGGTTCAATTGTTTTACTTTTGAACAACTTTGGAGGGATTGGCCTAAACAGGAAAGTGTTGATTATTTTGTTTAGCAGTTAGTTTGGATGGGTTCTACCATTCTACCTTGGAATATCTGGAAGGAAAGGAACAACTAAAATTTCAATTAGTAAAGGAAGGATATTCACTATATATAGAAAATACCATTTCCAACTTAGTTGAATTAGTCCAGCAACTCCTTAATAACCCCTAGAACTCCTAGTAAAGATGGGATTAAGTTATGCAAATATTTAAGATTCACTCTTCTAAAGGAAACCAATTTAAATGGATTGTGAGTAATCAAAATATGAATAGAACAAGGATTTGGAAGACTCCTCCTAAGGATTTTGGAAAATTTAATATCGATGGAGCCTCTAGGGGGAATCCTAGAAAAGCTAGTGCAGGAGGAATTGGTAGACTTTTAGATGGTTCCCTAGTTTTCAATTTTTCTAAGAAATTGTGTATCCTTTTAAAATACCTTGCTAAGGGGTATGGTATCCTTAGAGGCCTTCAAGAGGTTGCTAAGGTTGGATGGAAAAAGGTGTTGGTTGAATCTAACTTTCAAGTCATAATTAAATTTATTACTAGTATTATTATTATTTATATTATTTTTTTAAGGTTCCAAAGCAAGACATACAAAATAACCTAATAATGCAACTATATGAAATACATCCATATGGACCGTTGGTGGATGCATTGCTAGCAGGGATTATTTGGTCCCTATTTTAGACAAATACTCCATCGCTCATCATTCCCTTGAATCACCTCCCACCATTCTATATTTTCTATCATCTGGAGAAGATATATTCCCTTTGAATTGCTCCTGCCAACGATGACACTTGTCCTTGCATCCATAGATGATTTAGCAGTAATTCATTCTTGCAAACAAAGTAGGTATGCAAAAAAAAAACTATATTTTGGAGGGATGTTACATGTATCTAGAATTATATTTATTTTCTTGTTGAATAACTTTCATAAAAACTCAGTAGTAAGTTCTATGGTGAACTTAGAGGTAACCTAAGGGCTTGATACCCCCTTAGGGAGAATGGTAACTAGGTTTATAGAAGATCATACCTAAGTTAATATAGCTTATCATAGGACAATATTGATAGCTTAACTTGTAGTACACATAACATACCTACGCATAATGGCTTGCATAGAATATGGAGATGCGTGTACACCTTCTAATGATTGAAGATGATAAGTCTAGCTCATAAAGGATGATGACATGGATGGACTTGTGTGCATAACATGAGATATGCCTATGAAAAAGGAACTCGCATGAGGGGAACTTATGTTCTATAGTTCTTGAGAAACTTAGGGTTTGATAAATATTAAGTCAGTCTAAGGATGGGTAGGGATTTATGAATCCCTCTTCTTAGTAAAACAAAAATACTTTCTATTTTTTTGTGTTTTCTTATTTCTTGATTTTAGGATCGTTATATAAAGCAAAAGTTATTTTGGATCATTAATAATGGTCAATAGGTAAATTTTTGGAAATATTCTTGGGATGGTCACCTAAATTTTTGGAAAGATTCTTGGGATGGTCACCAACCTTTGATAACTCAGTTTCTCGATTAGAGGCCTTGGATGGAGGAGCTTCACTGAGCTAACTGGATAAAGGTAGCTAATTACTATTGGTACCATACTGATAATTTAAAGGTTGGTCGATATTTGATCCATTTTAAGGAGTGGCCTATTTAAATTCTAGAAAGGAAAATAAAAAATATCCGAAGCATCATTCATATGAGATCTCTCTTGGTTCCATGATAAAGATTATTTTGGATGGAACAACACTACTAAGAGTGAGTATTTAGTTACTCAAGGTTATTTGACCTTATGCCATAATAATACCAACCAATCATATGATATATTTACTCAATTGTGGGATCAATAGCTCTAGCCTAAGGTAAGGTTCTTTACTCGGATTTTATTGCGTCGTAGGGTGCTAACTGGTGAGCAACTTATGAAATGTGGTTTTCATGGTCCATTTAGATGTAAAATATATGGAGAGAATGTGGAAACTCTCAACCATATTTTTATTGAGTGTACCTTAGCCTCTAAGCTATGTAGGAGAATGACTATCTTACTTGGCTTACAATGGTTCAATTGTTTTACTTTTGAACAACTTTGGAGGGATTGGCCTAAACAAGAAAGTGTTGATTATTTTATTTGGTAGTTAGTTTGGATGGGTTCTACCATTCTACCTTGGAATATCTGGAAGGAAAGAAACAACTAGAATTTCAATTAGGAAAGGAAGTATATTCACTATATCCAGCAAAATACCATTGCCAACTTAGTTGAATTAGTCCAACAACTCCTTAATAACCCCTAGAACTCCCACTAAATACGGGATTAAGTGATGCAAATATTTAAGATTCACTCTTCTAAGGGAAACCAACTTAAATGGATTGCGAGTAATCAAAATATGAATAGAACAAGGCTTTGGAAGCCTCCTCCTAAGGATTTTGGGAAATTCAATATCGATGGAGCCTCTAGGGGGAACCCTAGAAAAGCTAGTGCAGGAGGAATTGGTAGACTTTTAGATGGTTCCCTAGTTTTCATTTTTGCTAAGAATTTGTGTATCCTTTTAAAATACCTTGCTAAGGGGTATGCTATCCTTAGAGGCCTTCAAGGAGATGCTAAGGTTGGATGGAAAAAAGTGTTGGTTGAATCTAACTTTCAAGTCATAATTAAATTTATTACTAGTATTATTATTATTTATATTATTTTTTTAAGGTTCCAAAGCAAGACATACAAAATAACCTAATAATGCAACTATATGAAATACATCTATATGGACCGTTGGTGGATGCATTGCTAGCAAGGATTATTTGGTCCCTATTTTAGATAAATACTCTGTCGCTCATGATTCCCTTGAATCACCTCCCACCATTCTATCTTTTATATCATCTAGAGAAGACATATTCCCTTTGACTTGCTCCTACCAGCGATGACACTTGTCCTTGCACCCACAAATGATTTAGCAGTATCTCATTCTTGCGGACAAAGTAGGTATGCAAAACAAAAACTATATTTTGGAGGGATGTTACATGCATCTAGAATTATCTTTATTTTCTTGTTGAATAACTTTCATAAAAACTTAGTAGTAAGTGGTGAACTTAGAGGTAACCTAAGGGCTTGAGACCCCCTTAGGGAGAATGGTAACTAGGTTTATAGAAGATCATACCTAATTTAAGATAGCTTATCATAGGATAATATTGATAACTTAACTTGTAGTACATATAACATACCTATGCATAATGGCTTGTATAAAATATGGATATGCGTGTACACCTAATGATTGAAGGTGATAAGTCTAGATCATCAAGGATGATGATATGGATGGGCTTGTGTGCATAACATGAGATATGCCTATGAAAAAGAAACTTGCATGAGGGGAACTTATGTGGTATAGTTCTTGAGAAACTTAGGGTTTGATAAACATTAAATTGATCTAAGGTTGGGTAGGGATTTATGAATCCCTCTCCTTAGTCAAAAAAAAATTCTTTCTATTTCTATGTGTTTTCTTATTTCTTTATTTTAGGGTCATTACATAAAGCAAAAGTTATTTTGGATCATTAATAATGGTCAATAGGTAAATTTTTGGAAATATTCTTGGGATGGTCACCTAAATTTTTGGAAATATTCTTGGGATGGTAACCAACCTTTGATAACTCAGTTTCTTGATTGGAGGCCTTGGATGGAGGAGCATCACCGAGCTAACTAGATAAAGGTAGCTAATTACTATCGGTACCATATTGGTAATTTAAAGGTTGGTAGATATTGGATCCCTGTTAAGGAGTGGCCTATTTAAATTCTAGAAAGGCAAATAAAATATATCAAAAGCATCCTTCATATGAGATCTCTCTCTTGGTTCCATGATAAATATTATTTTGAATGGAACAACACTACTAAGGGTGAGTATTTAGTTGCTCAAGGTTATTTGACCTTATGCCATAATAATCCCAACCAATCATATGATATATTTACTCAGTTGTGGTATCAAAATCTCTGGCCTAAGGTGAGGTTCTTTACTCGGATTTTATTACATCATAGGGTGCTAACTGGTGAGCAACTTATGAGATGTGGTTTTCATGGTCCGTTTAGAAGTAAAATGTATGGAGAGAATGTGGAAACTCTCAACCATATTTTTATTGAGTGTACCTTAGCCTCTAAGCTATGGAGGAGAATTACTATCTTACTTGGCTTACAATGGTTCAATTGTTTTACTTCTGAACAACTTTAGAGGGATTGGCCTAAACAGGAAAGTGTTGATTATTTTATTTAGCAATTAGTTTGGATGGGTTCTACCATTCTACCTTGGAATATCTGGAAGGAAAGGAACAATTAGAATTGCAATTAGGAAAGGAATGTTATTCAGTATATCTAGCAAAATACCATTGCCAACTTAGTTGAATTAGTCCAACAACTCCTTAATAACCCCTAGAACTCCCACTAAATATAGGATTAACTGATGCAAATATTTAAGATTCACTCTTCTAAGGGAAACCAACTTAAATGGATTGTGAGTAATCGAAATACGAATAGAACAAGGATTTGGTAGCCTCCTCCTAAGTATTTTGTAAAAGTCAATATCGATTGAGCCTCTAGGGGGAACCCTAGAAAAGCTAGTGCAGGAGGAATTGGTAGACTTTTAGATGGTTCCCTAGTTTTAACTTTTGCTAATAATTTGTGTATCCTTTTAAAATACCTTGCTAAGGGGTATGGTATCCTTAGAGGCCTTCAAGAGGATTCTAAGGTTGGATGGAAAAAGGTGTTGGTTGAATCTAACTTTTAAGTCATAGTTAATTTGCCGAATACTCCTAAGAATCATAAGGTTGACTGGAGAATAAAAAGATTTGTTGAGAAGATTCAATTATGGGATTTTTGAAAGCTAAATACAATCATATGGTCGAAGAACAAGATAGGAGTGTTGATGCTTTAGCTAATTGGGCATTGGACAAAGGTGATCTTACTTACTATGGCCACCCTCCCAAATTGTGGGCTTTGCAAATAAGGGAAGTTCTTCTTTCTATCCTTTCTCTGGATGGCTCCAATACTAGAGGTACTGTTAGTCAAAAAGTGACTAACTACAGAAAAACATTTGATGCTCCTTTTTGCATATTTTCCAAGAGGACCGAAGTGGCCCATATGCTAAATATAAAAAAAAATGCAAAACACCGCAAGAAGGAAAAAGTGTCGTGATATCGCGACATGTTGCATTTTCGCGGTTCAAAGAAAAAATAAAAGCAAAAGGGAAAAAGTGTCACGATATCGCGACATGTTGCTTTGTCGCGGCCAAAAGGGAAAAAGTGTCACGATATCGCGACATGTTTCATTTTCACGGCTAAGAGCAGCAAAAGGGAGCAAGGAGAAAAAGTGTCGCGATATCGTGACATGTTTCATTTTCACGGCTAAGAGCAGCAAAAGGCACAAGGTGGCAAAAGTGTCGCAATATCGCGACATGTTGCTTTGTCGTGGCCAAAAGAGAAAAAGTGTCATGATATCGCGACATGTTGCTTTATCACGGCCAAAAGAGAAAAAGTGTCATGATATCGCGACATGTTGCTTTGTCGCGGCCAAAAGAGAAAAAGTGTCGCGATATTGCGACATGTTGCTTTGTCATGGCCAAAAGAGAAAAAGTGTCGCGATATCGCGACATGTCTCAGTTTCACGGCTAAGAGCAGCAAAAGGGAGCAAGGAGAAAAAGTGTCATGATATCGTGACATGTTTCATTTTCACAGCTAAGAGCAGTAAAAGGCATAAGGTGGCAAAAGTGTCACGATATCACATGTTGCTTTGTCGCGGCCAAAAGAGAAAAAGTGTCGTGATATCGCGACATGTTGCTTTGTCATGGCCAAAAGAGAAAAAGTGTCGCGATATCGCGACATGTTGCTTTGTCGCGGCCAAAAGAGAAAAAGTGTTGCGATATCGCGACATGTCTCAGTTTCGCGGTTCATAGTGAGGAGAAAGAGCAAAGGGCAAAAAGTGTCGTGATATCGCGACATGTTGCATTTTCGTGGCTAAAGAGCAAGAGAAAGAGCCAAGAGGGAAAAGTGTCGTGATATCGCAACATGTTGCTTTTTTGCGGTCTAAAGCAAAGAGAAAGAGCCAAAAGGAAAAAGTGTCGCGATATCGCGACATGTCTCATTTTCACGGCTGGAAGTGGCAAAATAGCAAAGCAAGAAAGAATGTCGTGATTTCGCGACATGTCTCATTTTCACGGCTGGAAGCGGTAGAAGAGCAAAGCAAGAAAGAATGTCGCGATTTCGCGACATGTCTCATTTTTGCGGCTGGAAGCGGCAGAAGAGCAAAGCAAGAAAGAATGTTGCGATTTCGCGACATGTCTCATTTTCGTGGCGGGAGGCAGCAAAGGAGCAAAGGAAGAGATGAATGTCACGATTTTGTGACATGTCCCATTTTTGTGGCTGGAAGCGGCAGAAGAGCCAAGCAAGGAAAGAATGTCGCGATTTCGTGACATGTCTCATTTTCGCGATAGGAGGCAGCAAAGGAGCAAAGGAAGAGACGAATGTTGTGATTTCGTGACATGTCCCATTTTTGCGGCTAGAAGCGACAGAAGAGCCAAGCAAGGAAAGAATGTTATGATTTCGTGACATGTCTCATTTTCGTGGCTGGAAGCAGCAAAAGACCAAAGCCAGGAAAGAATGTCACGATTTCGCGACACACTAGCTGTAAAGGAATAAAGTATATTTTTGGCAACTGGAGACGAGCACTGACATCAGGTGCCGATTTTTGAAGAATGTGTTGGCAATTTTGGGTACATTGCCCTTGATCATGTGTATAAGTTATCATTGATGTCAAGAAGCTCTTGAAGGAATTTGTTTGATGTCAAAAGTTTTGCTTTAATAAAAGGTTTCTTGGAGGTTCCGGCATGACAGTTTCAAAGGTCTTTTGTAAACCCCAAGTTGGCAGGTTTAAAGATTACAGGTGGATGCATTAGTTTAATGCATTTGGGTCCAGGAGGAAGTATTTATTTAAATAATTAAAAACCTTGTTAAGGTTCCCTTTAATTATTTTTAAATAAATATTAAATTATTGTTTGCAATGGGTTCTCCTAACCCATGGCGCTATGTTTTAAGATTGTGGGCGCTAGCCAAGACCTCCGTCGACGTGTTAAACTCCTCGCCGACGTCAAGAGCTTATGGTAAAAATGCATATAAATCTCCCTCGATGAAAATCAAGAATTATCCCATCCGCATTTTGAAAAGAGTTGCTCGCTTTGAATTCGTGATCTGCTGTTCGATTTCTTCCTCGCTGTGATTTCGTGATCCGTTGTTCGGATTTCTTCTTCGATTGTGTACTCACCGTTTGTCGTAAATCCGTCGTAAGGTTTTCGTCTTCGTGTTCGCGTCAGAAGAAAGGGAGGCACTGTTGTTTTATTTAATCCCTGGCATAGAAGGAACAAGGCTAACAGCGTGAGGTTTAAACCTCACCGGGCGCCTTTGGCACATCGGTAGCGGCTAGGCTATTGGCGCGCTACCCGAACGGGAGGTTTCGCGTTCGAATAACGTGAAAGGGTTTTTCATCATGAAGTGGATGCAGTGGGTGGTGTTAGAATTCATGTGCAATTTCTCCATAGCACGATTTTTGATGTTGGCCAAGGTATTTTCAAAATTAATTTTTGCTAAGTGTATTTTGTGGATGGAGGAAGTTTATTAGAGGGAAAAACAACTTAGGAGTTATAAGGAGTTTAAAGCTTGTTTTATTTTTGATAAAAGATTCTTTTGAAGGTGTTGTTTGAAATATCTTATTGCATTCTTATGAGAGATAAATTTTATTTTTGATAAGACTATAAGGGAGAAATAAGGTGTATAAGGGATAAATTTTTCTTGTAATGTTGAGAGTGCTTTTGGTTGATTATGGAAATGAAAGCATGATGTTTTAAGGTTAAAATTGCTTCTTGTGTGAAGTTGTGAAACCTTAAGTGGGCAGCTTTGAGATTGACATTTGCTTTCATTAAATTGGTAATAATCAAGCTATTCTTTACTTGGTTAAAGTGTTGGGCTTACTCCTTTGTTGATGATTTGAAAAGTTGTGTGTGCTATTGTTGATTTGAGTTGGTGGATGCTTTTTGTTCAAACAATATTGGAGAGAAAAGGAGTTCTACTTGTTTCCTTTTCTAATGTTGATTGTGAAATGCTTCAAGGTTGTGTTTTGAGTTGAATGGTGTTGATTGAACCTTGTTTGATGAGCATTGTTGTTGAAGCCCTAATTGATGGTGAAAAGAACATGAGTATCATTGTTATGTGATTCTTTGCATAGTTGGCAATTGTTGGGGTTTCATGTTCTTGAAAGAAAGCATTCTATCCTATCCATTTCAGATATTGAGTTGAGTTTTCAGATTTGAGATTGAGTTTGAGCTGAGTTGATTTGAGTTGAGTTTTGAGATTGGGAGTTGAGTATAGAACATATTGAGTCTCTAACAATTCTCTTTATGCTTCTATGAGTTTGAAAAATCACATTGGGTCTCTAACAATTCACCTTGTGATTTCCTACTAAGAAAGTTTTTTTTCTTGGTGAGCTTGCTAAGTTTTGGACAGGTTTCGGTGGGGACTTGTGAGCAGTCTTGGACAGGTTCCGATGGGGACTTGTGAGCAATTTTGGACAAGTTTCGGTGGGGACTTGTGAGCATATTTGGACAGGTCCTAGCGAGAGGACTTGTGAGCTGAGTTTGATAGTTCTATCAGAGAACTTGAGGACAGAGGTGCATTGGTTCTTTGAGAAGAACATGAGGACAGATTTGGCAAGTCTTTGAGAAGGCTTGTGTGCAGAGGATTGATTTGTTCAAGAGTTGGACAGATCTGACAGACAGAGGAAGACTTGTACTAGATCGATTGACTATGTTTGGTACAGGTTGCTGAGCTGTTGTGGACGTGATCATAGAAGGGAGAGGTCTCTTAGGCTAAGCATTGAGGACAGGAGGTCTTCGATGGAAAGGAGTTCCACGTGTTGGCAAGAGGTAGAGGCAGTTGATCTTCTGAGGGATCATTTCCAGAGTAGAGGGGAAGGTATCTCCTTTGAGCGAGAGGCTCATAAATTTTGATTAGGGGAAGGTATCTCCTTTGGGCCGAGGCTCATAAATATTGTAATTGGGAAGGATTCCCAAAGAACTTTGAGATAACTTTTAGAGAAAAGTTTTGTGGACGTAGCTCGACCATTTTGGGTGAACCACGTTAAAATTGGTGTCACTTTGTGGATGATATTATGCATTGCTTTGATATTGCTTTGCGTATATTGCTTTAATATTTTGAAGTATAAAGGAAAAAGTAAAAAGAGGTCTTATCCTGTTCACCCCCCTCTCGAGTATAAGCTTGTGTTCTTCAATTGGTATCAGAGCGGGTGCCTTCGAAAAGTTTAACAACTTGAAGGAAAAGCTAGTAAAGAACACAATGGATCATTCAAGTGGCAATGCAACACCTATTCTTGATGGGTCAGATTTTGGTCTTTGGAGTGCAAGGATGAAGGTTCATCTAATGGCACTTGGTAATGAGGTTTGGGAAGTGATTGAAGATGAGTACACTATTCCTGTACATGGTCCTATTACTAAGGAAGAAAGGCTCCTACATCACAACAATTCAAAGGCAATGAATGCAATCCTGAAAGGCTTACAGAAAGCAGATCTCACCAAGGTGATTCACTGCAAGACAACTAGTGAAATGTGGAAACAGTTGAAGGTGGTTCATACAGGTGATACAAATGTCGAAAAGGCCAAGTTGAGACACTTCAAAGGTATGTTTGAACAACTCAAGATGAATGATGATGAAAATATTAGTGACTACATGCTTCGTATGGATGAGGTTGTTAACTCCATGAAAGACTTAGGTCTTGAGCTTGCTGAAAATGATGTTTGTGATAAGATTTTAAGATCTCTTCCTAATAGATTTAGTGAAAATATTTCTGCTATTGAGGAAGCTAAAGATTTGGATAAGTTGAAAAAGGATGAGCTCCATAGTATACTTGCAGAATTTGAGTTGAGAACTCAAGTGAAGGTTGATGTCAAGAAAGAGGCGACTTTCAAGGCTACCAAGAAATCCAAGGGTAAACAACTTCAAGATAGTGATGAGTCTTCTAGTGATGAAGAGGCATATTACAACAAGAAAGGCAAGTTCTCTAGAAAGCACAAAAGTATGAAAAATATAAGATGTTTCAATTGTGGAAAGTTTGGTCATTATGCTACTGATTGTATTGTTCCCAAGAATGAAAGTGATGAAGATAAACAGGATTCTAAGAGCAAGGATTCTGAAAAGCACAAGCATCACAGGAAGAACAAAGATGAGCACAACAATCAAGGAAAGAGGTATTCTCACAAGCACAAGAAGAGTTTCTACCTAGACAAAGCAAGTAAGTGTTCTAGTAGTGATAGTGAAAGTTCTTCAAGTGATGATGAAAATGAGATGTTGTTCATATCAGAAAAAGAGGAAGAACCGAAACATAGATTCATTATCATGAAATGTCTTAGATGTGGAAACTTTGGTCACCTTGAGGATGATTGCACAAATAATGATTTGGTTTCTAGTATGTATGAGGATGCTTCAGAAAACTATAAGGAAGATGCATGTATGGTTTTTGAAAAGGGTAGCACCTCTAGTGATAAGAAATCTGAAAAAGGCTTTGATGATTCAAAAAGCAAACAAATAGAGGAAGATATAGAGGAAGGTGAAGTAGATCTTGAAGGTGAACTTATTAGTGCTCTTAGTGCTTTGAAAAAGGAAAGAAAGAAGAATGCTAGACTCAAGGATAAGTTAGATGAATGTTGTATGGAGAGAGATGATCTTATAGAAAGTCTTGACTTCTCTATAGCTAAGACACAAGAACTCAAGGATGAGTTAGAGTCTAAGGTTCTTGAGTATAGTGAGTTAGAACAGAAAATGGCTTCTTTGAAAGAGGAAACTAAAGAGTACAAGGATAAGCTTTACGAGGTTTCAAGATAGCTCCAAAAAGGTTAAGTCACTCATCAAAGGTCAAAGAAAGACAACAGATAAAATAGGCCTTGGTTTTGTTAAGCCACACAAGGAACAAGTTGGAGAGTCTAGTAAGAGACTCCAAAAGGAAGAGAGTTCTGATGAGGAAAGTATTTCAGAAAAGGAGTCCTTGAATGATAGATGCACAGAAATAGAAAACAGAATTCAGAATGAGAAGAAGTATTCAGGACCTAAGAGGTCAAATAAAGGAAAGTTTCAAGGCAGATGTTTTGCTTGTCATAGGTTTGGTCACATGGCTTCACATTGCATGGCTCAAGTGAAGAAGGTAAATGACAATTTCAGAAGTGCTAGTTTCTTTCAAGGGTATTGCTACTCTTGTCAATAGTTTGGGCACAAGGCAGTTTATTGCAAGGCAAATAACGAGGAACAGGTTTGATCAGAACAGGTTTGGTCAGAATAGGTTTGGTCAGAACAGGTTTGGTCAAGACAGGTTTGGTCAAAACTGGTGGATTCAAAGATCAGGTTTACCTCAGAGAAACAACATCGTCAAGTGTTTCAAGTGCAACAATGAAGGTCACATAATCAGACAGTGTAGAGCTGAAATTCTAGAATACGAGAACAGGAACAGTGGCATGATCAAGTCCAAGGATCAAGGCATGGACAAGAACAGGGATGAGAACAAGAACAAGAACAGTGACAAGAACAGGAATATGGACAAAGAGTTCAAGAGAAGGCCCGACAAGGAAGTTATAGACGCTGATGATGATCGAGTGCCTAATGGGAGTTTTACTCCCACCCCAGAATTAATCACCTCATCGGGAGGTGGGGGAGGGACTAAGCTAAGAGGCTCATTCTTAGTCCCGAGCCCCAAAGGTGACCCTTTGCCATTGATGACAAAGGGGGAGAGATATGAGTAAGGGGGAGAGCTTCAAAGTGAAGGGGAGAGCTTCAAGTCGGGGGAGCAAAACTTCAAAGGAAGATTCTCGGTTGTTAGCACAGTTGGTTTCAGTTTTGGCTCTTGAGAAGTGTTTTCAATAAAGGTTTGCCATCAATGACAAAGGGGGAGATTGTTGGCAATTTTGGGTACATTGGGTACATTGCCCTTGATCATGTGTATAAGTTGTCATTGATGTCAAGAAGCTCTTGAAGGAATTTGTTTGATGTCAAAAGTTTTGCTTTAATAAAAGGTTTCTTGGAGGTTCTAGCATGACAGTTTCAAAGGTCTTTTGTAAACCCCAAGTTGGCAGGTTTAAAGATTACAGGTGGATGCATTAGTTTAATGCATTTGGGTCCAGGAGGAAGTATTTATTTAAATAATTAAAAACCTTGTTAAGGTTCCCTTTAATTATTTTTAAATAAATATTAAATTATTGTTTGCAATGGGTTCTCCTAACCCATGGCGCTATGTTTTAAGATTGTGGGCGCTAGCCAAGACCTCCGTCGACGTGTTAAACTCCTCGTCGACGTCAAGAGCTTATGGTAAAAATGCATATAAATCTCCCTCGATGAAAATCAAGAATTATCCCATCCGCATTTTGAAAAGAGTTGCTCGTTGTGAATTCGTGATCTGCTGTTCGATTTCTTCCTCGCTGTGATTTCGTGATCCGTTGTTCGGATTTCTTCTCCGATTGTGTACTTGTCATTTGTCGTAAATCCATCGTAAGGTTTTCGTCTTCGTGTTCACGTCAGAAGAAAGGGAGGCACTATTGTTTTATTTAATCCCTGGCACAGAAGGAACAAGGCTAACAGCGTGAGGTTTAAACCTCATCGGGCGCCTTTGGCGCACCGATAGCGGCTAGGCTATTGGCGCGCTACCCGAACGGGAGGTTCCACATTCGAATAACGTGAAAGGGTTTTTCATCATGAAGTGGATGTAGCGGGTGGTGTTAGAATTCATGTGCAATTTCTCCATAGCACGATTTTTGATGTTGGCCAAGGTATTTTCGAAATTAATTTTTGCTAAGTGTATTTTGTGGATGGAGGAAGTTTATTAGAGGGAAAAACAGCTTAGGAGTTATAAGGAGTTTAAAGCTTGTTTTATTTTTGATAAAAGATTCTTTTGAAGGTGTTGTTTGAAATATCTTATTGCATTCTTATGAGAGATAAATTTTATTTTTGATAAGACTATAAGGGAGAAATAAGGTGTATAAGGGATAAATTTTTCTTGTAATGTTGAGAGTGCTTTTGGTTGATTATGGAAATGAAAGCATGATGTTTTAAGGTTAAAATTGCTTCTTGTGTGAAGTTGTGAAACCTTAAGTGGGCAGCTTTGAGATTGACATTTGCTTTCATTAAATTGGTAATAATCAAGCTATTCTTTACTTGGTTAAAGTGTTGGGCTTACTCCTTTGTTGATGATTTGAAAAGTTGTTTTGTGCTATTGTTGATTTGAGTTGGTGGATGCTTTTTGTTCAAACAATATTGGAGAGAAAAGGAGTTCTACTTGTTTCCTTTTCTAATGTTGATTGTGAAATGCTTCAAGGTTGTGTTTTGAGTTGAATGGTGTTGATTGAACCTTGTTTGATGAGCATTGTTGTTGAAGCCCTAATTGATGGTGAAAAGAACATGAGTATCATTGTTATGTGATTCTTTGCATAGTTGGCAATTGTTGGGGTTTCATGTTCTTGAAAGAAAGCATTCTATCCTATCCATTTCAGATATTGAGTTGAGTTTTCAGATTTGAGATTGAGTTTGAGCTGAGTTGATTTGAGTTGAGTTTTGAGATTGGGAGTTGAGTATAGAACATATTGAGTCTCTAACAATTCTCTTTATGCTTCTATGAGTTTGAAAAATCACATTGGGTCTCTAACAATTCACCTTGTGATTTCCTACTAAGAAAGTTTTTTTCTTGGTGAGCTTGCTGAGTTTTGGACAGGTTTCGGTGGGGACTTGTGAGCAGTCTTGGACAGGTTCCGGTGGGGACTTGTGAGTAGTTTTGGATAGGTTTCGGTGGGGACTTGTGAGCAGATTTGGACAGGTCCTAGCAGAGGACTTGTGAGCTGAGTTTGATAGTTCTATCAGAGAACTTGAGGACAGAGGTGCATTGGTTCTTTGAGAAGAACCCGAGGACAGATTTGACAAGTCTTTGAGAAGGCTTGTGTGCAGAGGATTGATTTGTTCAAGCGTTGGACAGATATGACAGACAAGAGGAAGACTTGTACTAGACCGACTGATTGTGTTTGGTACAGGTTGCTGAGCTGTTGTGGACGTGATCATAGAAGGCAGAGGTCTCTTAGGCTAAGCATTGAGGACAGGAGGTCTTCGGTGGAAAGGAGTTCCACGTGCTGGCAAGAGGTAGAGGCAAGTTGATCTTCGAGGGATCATTTCCAGAGCGAGAGGGAAGGTATCTCCTTTGAGCGAGAGGCTCATAAATTCTGATTAGGGGAAGGTATCTCCTTTGGGCCGAGGCTCATAAACATTGTAATTGGGAAGGATTCCCAAAGAACTTTGAGATAACTTTTAGAGAAAAGTTTTGTGGACGTAGCCCAACCATTTTGGGTGAACCACGTTAAAATTGGTGTCACTTTGTGGATGATATTGTGCATTGCTTTGATATTGCTTTGGGTATATTGCTTTATTGTTTTGAAGTATAAAGGAAAAAGTAAAAAGAGGTCTTATACTGTTCACCCCTCCCTCTCAGTATAAGCTTGTGTTCTTCAGAATGGTCTGTTGATTATAACCTGGCAGGTCCGCTAGATGATTGCCAATCTATCCAATCTGCAGGAAATCTGTTGTGTATTGTTAGAAATTGCGGATGATTGCTTGTAAAATAAGTAAGATGTACTTAGGAAGATACTCTTTTAGGGTATATATAGGGGTGAGTGACTCCAAAAAAGGAGATCGGCTCTTGGAAGTTTACAATACTGTGTGTACATACTTCGAATACAAGCAATAAAATCACATCTCCCATTGGCTTCTAGTTCATATCGTGCAAGTGTATGTATTAATGTTCTTTATTTCTGCTCACAATATTGAATTGTAGATTGAGTCTGTTCTTGTATCTAAACTTTTGCAATACATAAATCATATTTTTGGAATAAGAATCTAATATATATGTATGCTAAACGAAACATCAGAAATCATATCTGGAATTATATAATTTCTGCTTTGGAATGTGTTTTTAAATGCTTTGGATAGAAGTAAGTAAATCTATCTTTGATGTTGTCTAACCTGCACCATATAAAATTTCTAGCTTAGGCTATATTTCCCTTATCTCTTGTTTCCCCTTTTCTCTAAAAAACTTCAAAGGAACCAGCCTTCTCTGGAGACTAGACAGATGATCTCAAGCAAGATTTGTCTATTCAATGTTGGCAAAGTCTAAGGCGCATCACTATTAACCAAAGGCAAATTTTGTTCCAATAGTTTTTGGCATGCCCAATGGGACCAGCAATCCCACAGTATTGTATAAGTTTTGGTGTTTTACCTTCAGAGCCTTTTGTTTGCAAAATCTCAAGAAAAAAATCACCTGGCGACTCCATTGCATTTAGACCATAAAAGAAAGACCTTGTCTAGAAGCCTTCTGGTTATATAGCCATATGATAACCAGATCCTGAGCTAGAAACTCTGAATAACCTATCAAGTTTTTTCAACTACATCTCAGAAGCCTAAAAGCACACTCTGTGCTAGCCGCACGATCAAATCCTCCCGACATCATTAGCACATCTTTACAACTCATTGTAGGAGCATCTGCAAGCAATCCCATAGCAGTTGTAACTCCTTTAGCAATCATGGCAGCTGCCCCTGCCCCAGCACATCTTGTATGGAATCAAACTAGCCCTTTGAACTTGGGAACACACCACCAAATTCCATAAGCTGCATTAAAAGCCTTATCGACCTTTGATGGAACAGGAAAAATAGCAGATGAGCACTGTTTAGATGTTTCAGCGCTAGCATCTGTTTATAACATCACTCAAGAAGATGTAATGGTCAGATTGTTGATTATATCTTTGAAAGGAAAGATGCTCTATTGGTACAGAGCGCTTCCCGCTAGATCCATTACTTCTTGGGCAGTACTAGCCGGTCGTCTGGTCGATGAATTCAATATACATGCGGATCCTTTCACATTGCTGAATCAATTCACTGTCATTGAGAGGCATCCACAAGAAGAAATCCAAGATTTCAACATCAGGTTTACCAAAACTCGTGATAGAGTACCGCAAGGCCTAAAGCCCATGGAAGAACAAGCTATATGCTATTATCTAAGGGCTTTTGATTCAAAGTTCAGTATGATAATAAGGCAATCCCGTTTAACCACTTTTCCTAGGATCTATGTAGAGGCAGCAAAGGGCGAAGCTGATCTCATCGCTACAAAAATATATCCATTAAAAACTCTATTGCCAATTTTACTAGAGTTTTCCCAAGCATCAATCTCTAAACTGCTTGTACTCCCATCAACGCAGGCCCTCCTAGCTATAGCTGCACCTCCTGCATTTCATGCATTACCAGCCACACCCCTTGCATCAGCTCCCCCCAGTGATCAATACATGACCATAATTTATACAATGAAGGCATTGTCGAATGAAATGGCGTCCATGAAAAAGAGAGAGGCTGAAAGGAGTTTTTCGCTAAGAAGTTTCCCTTAGGTAACAGGAGATACAACATAATCAAGCAATAGGGGACATGTAAGACCAAGCATGGTATATACAAATGAGACAGTGGATGCTGATGAGCCTCCCATCGATTCTAACTCTTGGTGTACTACATGTAACGATCCACATGGGGAAAGTTCATGTATAATACACCAACATTATGTACAAAGTATAGCATTTGAAAAGAGTAAAGAAAAAATGAAAAGCCGTGTAAATATAATTAGAGAGGACCACAACTTCATGATGCCTACAGTAGAACAGGTTTCATTTTTGACAAGATCGGGTAAGAAACCACTGCAATCAGACCCTAAAGAGCTTTAGCCTTTGGATGTTTCCCCTACTCCCAAGGAAGTTCCCAAAGAAAATCCTAAAGGAAGTCTCCCTCAGGAAAGAGAATATCAGTTTCCAACCAAAATTCAAGGGCAAGAAACACACAAAGATTTTTTTCCCCAGGGGGAAAATAAAACCCAAGAACAGGCCAGGGAAAGGTTGAGTTTCCCCTCGCTGATAAAAAGGCAAAGGGCTGAAGCTACCCAGGGATACAAAAATAAATGTGAAAATTTTGCAAAAGAAAGAGAAAGGATAGTTGATTCACCTATATTCAGTATAGTGGAGGAAATGAAAAAGACTCCTTCTAAGGCAAGTATGTATGATGCTTTTCAAATCCCAGATCAAATCAATCTCCTACAGAAATCCCTAAGGACAATGAAAAATGAAGGTGGGACTGCATCATCTTCAAAAACGGTTCTAACGAACTTGACATCTGCCACTGGTAAGAACAGGCCCCCCCTTTTATTTATCCCTTCAAATGAAAGGATGGGTTGTCCACAACTGCATGATAGATTCGAGCACTGCTACCACTATGATACCCAAAGCAGTATGTGATATTATGGGAATGGAGTACACTAGGAGCAGCGCAGGCATCCTATAGTTAGATGGTACTCCAATAAAAATTGTAGGAGTGATAAATGATATTCCCATACGGCTGCATAATTTGCCTCAGATGACAATCATACAAGAGGTAGTAGTCGTAGACTTGGAGCCCTATTTTGGTATGTGTCTATCCAGAGAGTTCACAGCAAATATAGGAGGATACTTATCCTTAGATTATTCTCATTTGGAGATACCTTTCAAAGGTAGAAGGGTCAAGATTTTTAATGAGAAACCATCAACGTTTCATGTAGAAAGGGTTGGTGAAACTGATCTTGTAAATATGATGACTGAAGAAACAATAGAAGAAGACCTGATGGAAGAAACATTAGAAGAGCTCCAAGTCGAGGACGAGTTTTCTCTATAGAACTTTAATGCCATGATAGAAATAGAAATAGGAAACTATTCTATTGAGAAACCAAAAAGAAAATTGGTACCCTCCCTAGAAGAGGATGATTCTGTGAATCATTTGTGGAAGCTTTTCTTTAATGGGGCTAGGTGCAAGAATGGAGCTAGTGCCGGAATAGTTTTGATTTCTCCCACTGAAGAGGAAAAGGTTTTCTCTTGCAGGTTGACTTGGAGTTGCTCCAACAATGCAGCAGAATATGAGGCCCTGTGCTTAGGGTTAAGAAAGGCTGAGAAATTGAGAATCAAATAGTTACTCATCTATGGAGATTCAGAACTTATTGTGAATCAAGTCACCAAAAAAGGTATAAGTAAATAGGATTATTTGAAGGCTTATAGGAGCAAAGTGTGGGATCTCTTAGAGGCCTTTGAGGCCCTAAATATAAAGTTTATCCCTAGAGAATAGAATACCCACGCATATTTGTTAGCTTCAGTGGGATCTAATTTTTGTCCTGTAAGTAATGTTATTCAGAAGTCTAAAACTGTTAGACTTATATACAGGCCTTCAGTACCTAATAAAAATATTTTCTGGCAAGTTTTTGAAAATGATGAACAGGTACTGGATTTCTTAATCCTTGAAATGAATTGCTCAGCCAGTCGAGATCTGTAGGATGAAGAGGAAGGGAACCAGATCAGAGAAGTGCGTAAAAAAGAGCTAAGCCTTTTAGTAAAAAGCAAAAAAGGAATTATATGTACAGTATAATATAAGCATATTCACACTATTTGTAAATATTATCGTTTTTTCGACCTTAACACAAAAAAAAAATATTTTTAGTTGCAGCCAATTAGAAGTCGATATTTTTTTTGAATAGAGATACTAAGGTATAAAGGGAGTTTTGGCTAGGTAATGTTCACGTTTGATCTAAGTGTATTTTCCTGTGTTCTTTGTCTTTCTCTGAAATATTCTTTTTACAACTGCGTTGTTGACTCCGATACCCAATGGATAAAGGCCTGGTTCAAAATTTTTGCAAGCAAAAAATCCTCTAGAAGGCGCCAAGAATGTTAGTCAAAAAGTGACTAACTACAAAAAAACATCTGATGCTCCTTTTTGCATATTTTCCAAGAGGACCAAAGTGGCCCATATGCTAAATATCAAAGAAAATGTAAAACACCGCAAGGAGGAAAAAGTGTCGCGATATCGCAACATGTTGCATTTTCGCGGTTCAAAGAAAAAAGAAAAGCAAAAGGGAAAAAGTGTCGCGATATCGCGACATGTTGCTTTGTCACGGCCAAAAGGGAAAAAGTATCGCAATATCGCGACATGTTTCATTTTCACGGCTAAGAGCAGCAAAAGGGAGCAAGGATAAAAAGTGTCGCGATATCACGACATCTCAAGGCTTATAATTATCAATTTTCTATTCCCAACCGATGGACCAAATCGTACAACCATATAGTCTTTACAACTAGCAATGTGTGACAACAAAATAACTTGTACGAAAATCAAATCATATCACTGTATGATACCAAATCATACAGTGATAAAGCTTGTATGATTTCACACTCATACAATCCTTTATATTTGGTTTTTCAAGTCACCATACACCGTTTTGTAACTAAACTATTCGATTTCCCAATACTGCCAAATCGGGTAAGTTTTTGTCAATCACATAAACTGCCAAATCAGGTAAGTGCTTTCAATAAGATTTGTACGAGCTCTGGTGTATGATTTGTATAATAGCAGCAAAAGGCACAAGGTGGCAAAAGTGTCGCGATATCGCGACATGTTGCTTTGTCGCGGCCAAAAGAGAAAAAGTGTCGCGATATCGCGACATGTTGCTTTGTCGCGGCCAAAAGAGAAAAAGTGTCGCGATATCGCGACATGTTGCTTTGTCGCGGCCAAAAGAGAAAAAGTGTCGCGATATCGCGACATGTTGCTTTGTCGCGGCCAAAAGAGAAAAAGTGTCGCGATATCATGACATGTTGCTTTGTCGTGGCCAAAAGAGAAAAAGTGTCATGATATCGCGACATGTCTCAGTTTCACGGCTAAGAGCAGCAAAAGGGAGTAAGGAGAAAAAGTGTCGCGATATCGCGACATGTTTCATTTTCACGGCTAAGAGCAACAAAAGGCTCAAGGTGGCAAAAGTGTTGCAATATCGCGACATGTTGCTTTGTCGCGGCCAAAAGAGAAAAAGTGTCGCGATATCGCGACATGTTGCTTTGTCGCGGCCAAAGAGAAAAAGTGTCGTGATATCGCGACATGTTGCTTTTTCACGGCCAAAAGAGAAAAAGTGTCACGATATCACGACATGTTGCTTTGTCGCGGCCAAAAGAGAAAAAGTGTTGTGATATCGCGACATGTCTCAGTTTTGCAGTTCATAGTGAGGAGAAAGAGCAAAGGGCAAAAAGTGTCGCGATATCGTGACATGTTGCATTTTCACGGCTAAAGAGCAAGAGAAAGAGCCAAGAGGGAAAAGTGTCGTGATATCGCGACATGTTGCTTTTTCACGGTCCAAAGCAAAGAGAAAGAGCCAAAAGGAAAAAGTGTCGTGATATCGTGACATGTCTCATTTTCGCGACTGGAAGCGGCAAAAGAGCAAAGCAAGAAAGAATGTCACAATTTCGCAACATGTCTCATTTTTGCGGCTGGAAGCGCAGAAGAGCAAAGCAAAAAAGAATGTCGTGATTTCGCGACATGTCTCATTTTCGCAATTGGAAGCGATAGAAGAGCAAATCAAGAAAGAATGTCACGATTTTGTGACATGTCTCATTTTTACGGCTGGAAGCGACAGAAGAGCAAAGCAAGAAAGAATGTCGTGATTTCATGACATGTCTCATTTTCACGACGGGAGGCAGCAAAGGAGCAAAGGAAGAGACAAATGTCACGATTTCGCGACATGTCCCATTTTCGCAGCTGGAAGCGGCAGAAGAGCCAAGCAAGGAAAGAATGTCATGATTTTGCGACATGTCTCATTTTTGCGACGGGAGGCAGCAAAGGAGCAAAGGAAGAGACGAATGTCGTGATTTCGTGACATGTCCCATTTTTGCAACTGGAAGCGACAGAAGAGCCAAGCAAGGAAAGAATGTCACGATTTTGTGACATGTCTCATTTTCACGGCTGGAAGTAGCAGAAGACCAAAGCAAGGAAAGAATGTCGTGATTTTGCGACACGCCAGCTGTAAAGGAATAAAGTATATTTTTGGCAACTGGAGACGAGAACTGACATCAGGTGCCAATTTCTAAAGAATGGTCTATTGATTATAACCTGGTAGGTCCGCTAGATGATTGCCAATCTATCTAATCTATGAAAAATCCGTTGTGTATTGTTAGAAACTGTAGATGATTGCTTGTAAAATAAGTAAGATGTACTTAGGAAGATACTCTTTTAGGGTATATATAGGGGTGAGCAACTCCAGAAAAGGAGGTCGGTTCTTGGACGTTTACAAGACTGTGTGTACGTACTTCGAATACAAGAAATAAAATCACATCTCCCATTGGCTTTTGGTTCATATCGTGCAAGTGTATGTATTAATGTTCTTTATTTCTGCTCACAATATTGAATTGTAGATTGAGTCTGTTCTTGTATCTGAACTTTCGCAATACATAAATCATATTGCTAGAATAAAAATCTAATATATACGTATGCTAAACGAAACATCAGAAATCATATCTGGAATTATATAATTTCTGCTTTGGAATGTGTTTTTAAATGCTTTGGATAGAAGTAAGTAGATCTGTCTTTGATGTTGTCTAACCTGCACCATATAAAAGTTCTAGCTTAGGCTATATTTTCCTTATCTCTCGTTTCTCCTTTTCTCTAAAAACCTTCAAAGGAACCAGCCTTCTCTGGAGACTAGACAGATGATCTCAAGCAAAATCTGTCTATTCAATGTTGGCAAAGTCTAAGGCGCATCACTATTAACCAAAGGCAGATTTTGTTCCAACAAGTACCTAGTTTTTTTTTGCTTTGTTTTTTTTTCTCTTTAGTTCGGTCAGGGTATTTTAGTTCCCTAGCTCAAATAGATATTTCTTATGTTTCCTCTATTGAATCTTGCCTAAAAAGTATTTTGGCTTAGAAAGGCCAAATTTGTTATCTAGTTTTCCTTCTTTTTAGTTTTTAGAGTGTGTGTGTGTATTTTTGGTTTGTTTTTGTTTTATTTTGTTTTTGTGTTTTTGTGTTGTTTTTGGTATTTTTGGTGTTTTTTTGTATTTTGTGTTTTTGTTATTTTTGTTGTTGTTGTTGTGTTTTTTGTGTTTGTTTGTTCTTGTTTTTGTTGTTTTAGGCATGTTCGTTGAGTGTGTCAAAGGGGGTAGTCCAGGTGTGAGTCCTGGGTGATTTTGGTGGAATAGATACCGCTCTGCATCCTTGGGACTTACCCAAAAGTAGCATCCCAATTGGGGTGTTTTCAACAATAAAAAAATACTTTAAAACTAAATATAGATCTTTCCTCTAACTTTAAGATTATTTATTTAAATAAAGGGGAAAAATCCAAAAGAAGTAGTCATTGATATAATAGTTTTACTCATAGAAGTCATTTATGTAGTAGATTTTCAGCTAATGAATGATAGTTCACTTGCCTACCCAATGTTGTTAGCTAGTTTGTGCCTAAGAAAATCCCATGTTTGTAATTAATAGCATGAGGGATGCATGACCATTTGTTAGTATCCCAACCAAGGATAAATATAGTCCTTCAACTTCACAAATCATGGTCAAGAAATACAAAGGATAAAAGTGAAGAATGTACATCATTAGATTATGCCAACATTGATAAATAAGAAGGCAAGGTGTACATCTCCTTAGAAGATATTATTCATGATGCTTCAATTTATACACCATAATAATTTTCTAAGGAAGAGGTTGAAGGCCTACTTTTGTAATTTTACTTTTGAGATGCAATAGAAGAATAAGAAATAGAGGACTACTTTCAACTCTTCATTGGGTATATATTTTTTTTTAACTTTGATAATAAATTGTTATAAGTTGATTGGGTGGAACATCAAATAGATATTGTTGATAATGTTAAACCTATGTATCAAATGTCATAGCACATGAATCTAAACTTTTCCAAGTATATCAAATAAGAAATATATAAGTTGCTTGATGTAGACATTACATTGTCAATAAACAATTTAGAGTGAATGTATCCAATTTTTATTACAATGAAGAAGAATGGAAATTTGAGAGTGTGTGTTTATTATGGAAAATTAAACAAAGCAACAAAAAGGACCACTAGCCTCTTTCATTCTTAGATCAAATATTGGATGAATTTGTAGGGTAGGATTACTATAAATTTGCAAGTGGATATAGTGGCTAAAACCAAATTCACATTACATGGGATATTTTTGTCTATGCAGTAATGTCATTCAAGTTGTGTAATATGCATGCAAATTTTAAATGATCTATGAATATTGTATTTGAATCTTACAGTAAAAAATTTAATGGGGTTCATAAATTAATTTTGTGTTTATAAGAAGAAATTGGATCGTCTATCTTCTCTTGAAAAGGAATTTGAGTTATTCAATGAGACAAAGGATTCACTCAACCTACTTAGTGTATCTTTGAATTAAACAAAGGTGTTTTACTAGGGCATGCAATTTCTCAACAAGGCATTATGGTAGATCCTAATAAAGTTACAAAGATCAAGGACCAGTAATTACCCACCAACAAGATTAAGTTGAGATAGTTCTTGGCTCATGTGAGATATTATAAGAGTTTTTCAAGAACTTTTCAAAGATTGCACAATTGTTGGCAAAGTTCCTCAAAAAGGATTTGTTGTGTACAACAAGGAAAGGATTCAAGGTTGCATTTAAGAAACTAAAGAAACCTTGATCACTACACCAATTATGAAGAATCTAAACTAGAGTAAGTCACTCATCTACATAGATGTGTTTATTATAATACTCAAAAGCTCATTAATTTGGATATATAACAACATGCATGACCATCCAATTTACATTAAGTAGAAAATAAATAAACAATGCTAAAGTAAACTATAACATCATAGAAAAGAAGCACTATCCATCATTGTTGCAATATCGAATTTTAAAATCTATCTTTTGGGAGAGAATTTCACTATTATTACACACCATATTTCCCTTAATTATATTATTAATAAGCCAATTCCATCATGGAGCATTACTCAATAGTGTAGAATGTTTAGTATCAAGTAGGACTAGATGTAAAGTATCAACAAGTGGTTAGAAAAGAGCAAGGGAATCAATTGATCATATAGTTCCATTATATAGTTTGCAAGTGGGAAATTTTAATGCAACTCACATTTAAAGGATTATGGATATAGGATATCACTAGCTATAAATCATCAAGGATTGTATGTCTTATTATAAGAATCATGAAATGTTCCAATATTGTAGTAATAATAGCATATATTGCATATATGTATCTTATATTTCAACTAGGGCCATTTGAGAAATGAGGCATTGACATTCTTGGAACCCTTTTGTCAACATCCCAAAGAAATATGCTTACTATTGTTGAAATAAATTATATGACTAAGTGGACCAAATCTTAACTAGTGGAGCAATATATATATATATATATATAATAAGATGTCACTTACTATATTAATAAATGAAATTTTACTATGTTAAGTTGTCCCATGGATATTATGTCAATCCAAGATATCAACTTTCTCAATAAATTAGGTAAAGACTTGACAACTCAATTTTCCATCACATACAAAATGACTACTACATACAAACAGAGTACCAATGGGTAAGTGGAGAAAACCATTAAACTGATGTAAAAAATTCTTGAAAAGGATAGGACTATAGGAGTAGAACTAAGTCATACAAAGTTTATCCCCCCTTCCATATCAAATACAACATGAATTATTTTCTTCCTAATGAAAGTTATGTTCTTGCCATATAGATGATGATAAATAATAGGAAGAAAGGGAGACAATTTATGGATGATAAAATGGTACAACTACATCAATTAGATAAATTACAATATGTAATACATGACCATATCACCAAGAAGAATATGAAAGAAAAAATATTGGGACAAAAATCTCAAGTAGACCCCCTTCAATATCAATATTTGGTGATGGTGTATAATACATATCACAAGGAGACAAAATGTAATAAGTTGCTATCAACATATATACAACCATATCAAATAGTAGTCATACATAATGGTGGCACATAAGGAATTAGATGGATAAAATGGTTAGATGGAATGTCTATTAGTAAATAGGTCAACCATGATAACATCAAGGTATTTCATACTCCAATACAAGATAGGCATACTTCAATGATAAAGTAGAAATTTGGTGGGAGAGAGATGTTTGCATAAAAGTGTATCATATTATTTACATTAGAATAGCACAATATGTATGTATAGTATATAATTGGATAGCTTTTAGGATAAGATCACAACTTGATATTTTGTTCAAGAAGAATGTGGTAATTTTTAAATAAATATTATAAATAGAATGTTTATGTTAAAGGAATGCAATAAGAATGTAATGATAAGGACATATTATGTTTAAAAATAAAAGTGTCACTTTCATGGTAAGTTGTGTTTATCACAACGTAGTAAGATATGAAGTACAAATAAATAAGTGTATGATAATATCTTGCAGAATCTTTAGAAAGTGACTAGAAATCTAAGATAGTCCAAAGTACCTTTGGAAGTATTATGTAATTGTTGAGATATCATGGGGAAATACCAAGAAGGAATACTCTAAAGACATGTGTTACATTTACTATCTCATGTAATTAAAAATATCACAAGAAGAGTTCGAGAGAATACGAGAGAAATAAAAAGATTATTTGACTTAAAGTGTCAAAAAAAATATTTAGAACATGTTAACATATACCCATCTAGATTTATCCATCCATGAAATATCTAGCTCCCATGAATGATAGTTAGGGGAGATGTTATCCATAGGAGGAAATTTGAAAATTTGAGAGCTCAAACAAGCGATATTCATGTAAGGGAATGATGTGAAGAACACAAGCTTATATCGAGAGGGGGGGTGAACAGTATAAAACCACTGTTTACTTTTCTTTCCCAATCAATATTATGCAATATATAGGTCCGAGGTGTAGACCAATTGGTTCATCCAAACCCCATAATGGGGGCGGAGGTCCAAGGTTCAAATCTCGAGCCTCGTCAGACTGAACGCTTGTCCCTTTCCTGGTGCTTTCAGTGATGTAAAAGTTTTAAAATGATTGTGGCATGGTGGTTATAGGGGTGGACTGCACGAAGATATATGTGGCAGCTTTTGGGGTGGACAACGCAGAATACTTTCATGGCCATAAAAGCTGGACAGCCTGCCCAATTTCGTGGCGGCTACCGATTCCACCATGTAAATACAAAAAATAAAATAAATAAATATTATGCAATATATCAATGGCAATATCAATAGCAATAATCAAAGCAATGCACAAATCACTATACACAATAGAGACACCAATTTAATGTGGTTCACCCAATGTGGGCTACTCCATGGAGAAAATCTTTCACTAAAATTTTCTCAACAAATCTCTTGAGAATCCTTTCTCTATTACAATGCTTATGAACCTTTGTCCAAAGGAGACACCAATCCCCTAATCAAGTTCATGGATCTTTATCCACAAGAGAACTCCTTCTCCTTTGCTCTGGCTAGTGATATTCTAGAAGAATTGCTACCTCCACTACATTAGATTATGGATCTCTATCCAATGAATACTTCTACCCTCACTTAGAAGATCTGTCTTCATTGCATTGGATAATGGACCTCTATCCACTGGAGACTAATGTCCTCTATACTCTATCACCTCCAAATCTTGCTCTCAACTCTATATCAAATCTGTACTAAACACAATCCTTTGATCTAGCACAAATCTTCTCAATCTTTGTCCTCAAATCTGCAGTAAAAACAATCCTTCAATCTAGAACAAATCAACTTAATCTCTATCCTCAAATCTGCACTAAACATAGTCCTTCGGTCTAGCACAAATTTTCTCAATATCCATCCTCAAATTTGCACTAAACACAGTCCTTCGGTCTAACACAAATTTTTTCAATATCTATCCTCAAATCTTCACTAAACATAGTCCTTCGATCTAGCACAAATCTACTCAATATCTATCCTCAAATTTATACTAAAAATAGTCCTTCGATCTAGCACAAATATGTTCAATAACTACCCTCAAATATGCACTAAACACAGTCCTTTGGTCTAGCACAAAACTGACCTCATGCCTTAACACAAAGCTTGACTCAATCACAAATTAACTCATCTAGATCTGCCCCAAACCTTAACCCAAGGTTTGAACAAATCAATCAATTAACTTTGCTCTCAAATCTTCTCAAAGACTTGTCTCAAATCTATCGAACAAAGTCCTCAACAAGACTTGTCAAATATACTCAACAAGTCTTCACCAAGACTTGTCTGAAATCTATATTGTAAGCTTCCACAAAAGCTCACACTAATCTTTCCACAAGTCATCTCTAGAACTTGTCCAATCTGCTCAACAAGTCTTCACCAAGACTTGCCTCAAATCTGCTCAATAAGTCCTCACTAGAACTTGTCAAATCTATCCAACAAGTATTTACCAAGAATTACCTCAAATCTATATTGTAAGCTTCCACAAAATCTTACTCAACACAACTCAATCTATCACAAAATCCTCTTCAATCACACCAACAAGTTTCACACAAAATCTAGTTCAATCTCACATAAATATATAGAGAATTTTTAGAGACTCAATATGCTTCACACTCATAACAATGCTCAATCACTTTCAATCTCTCTTGATTTACCACAAAAATATATAGAGAATGGTAAGAGACTCAATATGTTTCTTAATCATAAACACTCAATCACTTTCAATCTCTTTCAAATTAGTAAGAAATAATTTGTTTCACAGAACTTGAACTAGCACTCCAACGCTTCCAATCAACTCCACTCAATCAATCACTCAATGAAACACTCCTTGTTTACAAACCCTAGTCCAAGCATATGAACACTCACTCAATTATTTCCAACAATGCTTATCAAACAATCTCACATAACAATGATACTCATGATTTTTCACAAACCCTAGTTCAAGATAGTTCTCAACTTCACATAACAATGATACTCATGATCTTTCACAAACCCTAGTTCAAGCATATGAAAGCTTACTTCAATATTTCCAACAATGCTTATCAAAAAAGGTTTTTATCATCAACTTTCACTTAGAAAAACCTTTAACAATAAAACTCAACAATGCTTATCAAACAATCATTTTCACTCCAACTTAGCATTCACAAAATCCAACAATATTTCACTCACAAGGAAGATATGCCCATACCTTTTGTTTGATGAATAATTGATCTTAAAAATATGTCTCAATCACAATTACTCTTTTTTCCAATCTCAAGGGTTAGGTAGCAAAAACCTTTTCAAAACTTCATTCAATAATTTTCTCACAAATTATTCTCACCATACAAAACACTAGATCTCAATTATACCTTATTACTCCTCTCAAATATTAAACACAATAATACTTGATTTTAAAATAACATTTAAACTCCTCTAAAGCCTTATTACTCCATTCAACACTTAATTACCAAAATCACAATGTAAAATTTAATTTTCATAAACCTTATATCTCCCTAAAAGCTCATAGCAAACAAACCTTAGGACAAAAATTACAAGTAAAAATTAAATACCTTTTGCCCTTGGTGGGAATTGAACCCACGCTGCGCTGCCACAAGCGCCCTAGCCACAACTTCAACTATCGCATGAGTTAGGCGCTCACCTTGGAAGCAAGAAGCACTTCATGCACTTTATTGCTTTCCTTTGGCACCTAAGACAAAAACTTTCACTTCTTTTCTTGGAACCTCAACTAGAACGTTTACCAAAACTACCGTCAAGATTCGATCACGGGTCCTCCCGCTTGCCAAAGCCCTAAGTCACAACTGCTTACCACTAGGCCACCCAACCAATTGGTTATAATATTTAGAGCCTTACAAATATTATCCCTTAACTAGCACAAACAAGACAAAAACTTGTGTCTTCTTCCTTGCACAAAATTCACAGAAATTGCAGGCTTAATGTTATTCGAACAAAGGTATCCTTTGCAACTAAGGCACATGGTATTTATACCATTGTGCCACCACCATATTAGATGTCGACGGAGAAAATAATGCATGACGTCGACGCTTTATTTTTGCCCTCATAACCCTAACCTTAGGGTTAATTAAATTAGATTATAATTTAATTAATAATAAAATTATTATAATTAATTTATAATTAATTTAATAACTATAAAGTTAATCAAATTAATTTATAATGAAATTATTAAAATTAATTTAATTTCTTTAGGTCTTACCATTAGACCTTTAATATTATAATAAATATTATAATATTATTTTTCTTGGGTCTTCATATTTCTCATATAGACCTTATCTGATCACCTTCTTATTTCTAAAACTGACTCTTGACATCCTTCCTCTTGCAATGCTCACTAAAACTGACTCTTGACATCAATGACAACAAATCTTGCTCATATTTTCAACAATCTCCCCCTTTGTCATTGATGGCAACCAATTTTCTTTTATCATTCCTTTTACCTTTTCCTGTTCTGCTTCCCCTGAGAAACTGCTCCCCCTAAATGAATGCTCTCCCCCTAACTCAATTCTCTCCCCTTTTGTCATCAATGGTAAAGGGTCACCTTTGGGGCTTGGTACTAAGAATGAGACTCTTAGCTTAGCCCCTCCCCCACCTCCTCTTGAGGTGGTTAATTCTGGGGTGGGAGTATTTCTACTCCCAACATGCATTGATCTTTTCCTTTGTCCACTTTCCTCTTCATCCGATCCTTCTGATTCCTCTGACTATTCATATTCCTACTTGTCTTTGGAATTTATGCTTTACACCAGTTTGTTGTATATCCATAATTATTGCACTTATAATACTTAATTTTGTTATTCCTTGGAGGTGCATATGTCTTGGTATTTCTCCTAGTGAAGCCATATCTATTCCTATCATGAACCCTACAATTCACTACCTTGTGACCAAACTAATTACAAGAGTAGCAATACCCTTGAAAAAGTTGCATATTTTTTAATTTCCCATATTCTTGTCTTTCATGTGTCCTGCACTATGTAGCCTTGTACCCAAACCTATGACATGAGAAGCATCATCCATTGAAACTACTTTGCCTTGACCTCATTGGTCTTTTAGTTTCTTTTACCTTGTGTCGGTTTTTGTTCTATTTGTTCCTCATTTGTGCAGTGTTCCTTTCCTTATTGAACTTTATATTGTCCAAATCTTCCTCAGAAGTCTCACTTTATCTTACACTCTCTTCTTCTGAAGTTTCTTCTTCAGAACTTGAGATTGAATCCTCTCTTTGTTTCTTCTATACCTGTTCAAAACCAAGACTTGTCTTGTTTGATGTTGATTTTTGTGTCTTGATAATCTTATCCAAGTTCTTTGAGCTTCTTCCAAACCTGTGTAACTTGTCCTTAGACTCTTTTACTTCCTTCCTTAGTGAAGCTACCTCATACTCTAATCTTTCACACTCTAAAACCTTAGCTTCTAACTTCTCTTTGAATCTCCTTGTCTTAGCTATTGAGTTATTTAGATCCTTTATAAGCTTTCCTTTCTCTTCATCACATTCTTGAAATTTAAGCTTGAGTTTTGAGTTTTGCTTTCTTACCTCTTTTAATGCATCAAGGGCATGAATAAGCTCACCCTCAAGATCAACTTATCCTTTCTCTGATTCTTCCTCTATTTGTTTGCCTTTGAAAACATCTTCATTCTTTTCTGACTCATATTCTATAGGATCACCTCCTTCTTCTTCTAGTGCCATAAGAAGATTCTCTTTTGGTCCTTCAAGTGTATCTTCATATTCATCATCACTGAAACTGAATCCATTCCTTGTACAACTATCTTCAAGATGACCAAAGTTACCACATCTAAAATACTTGAGGATTATTGGTGACCTTTTCTTAACCACTTCTTTTTCTTTTACCAGAAATAGAACTTCATCTCTATCATAATCTGAGGAACTATCATCACTATCACTTGAGCTCTTACCTACCTTATCTACATAGAAACTCTTCTTATGCCTTTGGAAAAAAAAATTCCTTGTGTACCTTGTTCATCCTTGTTTTTATTTTGGTACTTGTGCTTTCCTACATCCCTGTTCTTATGGTCATGTTTCTCATCACAACTACTATTTCCAGCTTCTGGAAAATCAGATGCATAGTGACCATATTTTCTATATTTAAAACATCTATCTAATTTTGTACCTTTATACTTTCTTGAGTCCTTGTTACTTCTACCATAATTTGCTTCTTCATCACTAGATAGCTCATTGTTTGAATCTGACTTCTTACCCTTATTCTTATTAGTGGATTTAAATGATGCTTCTTTCTGGAGAATAGGTTCCTCTTTTGTTCTTATCTCAAATGTTGTGAGAATGCCATGTAATTCATCCCTTGTCAAAATATCAATATCTTTTGACTCTTCTATTGCTGAAATATTTTCACTAAACCTTTTTGGGAGTGACCTTATAATATTATCACATACATTAGGTTCTTGAACTTCAAGCCCAAGTCCTTCCATGGAGTTAACAACCTCATCCACACGAAGTAGATATTCCACAATGTTTTCTTCATCCTTCATTTTTAGATCTTCAAATGCTCTTTTGAAGTTTTGCAACTTGGCCCTTTTGACCTTTTTATCTCCTTCATATATGCCTTGCAACTTATCCCAAATTTCCTTTGCTGATTTACAATGCATAATATTTAAAAATTCTGTTTCATGCAAAATCCTTTTGAATTGCATTCATTGATCTTGAATTGTAATGATGTAGAAGCTTACCATATTTATCTATAGGTGGAGTTGTCGATGGTGTGTATCCATTTTCAACTGTTTCCCACACTTCATTTCCAAGTGCCATTAGATGAAACTTCATCCTTGTACTTCATAGTATATAATTGTTTCCATCGAACAATGGTGCTGAATTTTCTGAGGATCCACTCTGAGAATCCATCTGTGTTCTTGTAAGATTTTCCTTCAAGCTATTAAAAATCTTTCGAAGAAACCCGCTCTGATACCAATTGAAGAACACAAGCTTATATTGAGAGAGAGGGTGAATAATAGAAGACCACTTTTTACTTTTCTTTCTCAATCAATATTATGCAATATATAAATGGTAATAACAATAGCAGTAATCAAAGCAATGCACAAATCGCCATACATAATAGAGACACCAATTTAATATGGTTCACACAATATGGGCTACTCCATGGAAAAAATATTTCACGAAAATTTTCTCAACAAATATCTTGGGAATCCTTTCTCTATTATAATGCTTATGGACCTATGTCCAAAGGATACACTAATCCCCTAATCAATTTTGTGGATATCTATACACAGGAGAACTCCTTCTATTCTTCTTTGGCTGGTGATCTTCTAGAAGAACTACTGACTCCACTACACTAGCTTATGGATATCTATCCACTAAAGACTCATGTCCTCACTTAGAAGACCTGTCTTCACTACCCTAGCTAATGGACCTCTATCCACTAGATATTGATGTCCTCTATACTCTATCACCTCCAAAGCTTGGTCTCAGCTTTGTCTCAAATATGTATTAAATACAGTTCTTTGGTCTAGCACAAATCTGCTCAATCTCTATCCTTAAATATGCACTAAACACAGTCCTTCGATCTATCACAAATCTGCTCAATCTCTATCCTCAAATATGCACTAAACACGATCCTTTAGTCTAGCACAAATTTGCTCAATCTTTATCCTCAAATATGCACTAAAAACATTCCTTCGATCTAGCACAAATTTATTCAATCTCTATCCTCAAATCTGCACTAAACACCGTCATTCGATCTAGCACAAATTTTCTCAATCTATGTCCTTAAATTTACACTAAACACAATCCTTTGGTCTAGCACAAATCTGTTCAATTTCTATCCTCAAATCTGCACTAAACACAGTCCTTTGGTCTAGCACAAATCTATCCTCAAGCCTTAACACAAATCTTGATTCAATCACAAATCAACTCTGCTAGATCTGCCCCAAACCTTAACCCAAGGTTTGAAAAAATCAATCAATCAACTCTATTCTCAAGTCTTCTCAAAGACTTATCTCAAATATGTCCAAAAAGTCCTCAAAAAGACTTGTCCAATCTTCTCAAAAAGTCTTAACCAAGACTTATCTAAAATATGTATTGTAAGCTTCCACAAAATCTCACACTAATCTATCCACAAGTCCTCTCTAGAACTTGTCCAATCCACTCAACAAGTCTTCACGAAGACTTACCTTAAATCTGCTCAACAAGTCCTCACTAGAACTTTTCCAATCTATCCAACAAGTCTTTACCAAGACTTACCTCAAATTTATATTTTAAGCTTCCACAAAAGCTTACTCAACATAACTCAATCTATCACAAAATCCTCTTCAATCACACCAACAAGTTTCACATAGAATCTAGTTCAATCTCATAGAAACATATAGAGAATTGTTAGAGACTCAATATGCTTCACACTCGTAACAATGCTCAATCACTTGCAATCTCTCTTGATTTACCATAGAAACATATGGATAATGGTAAAAGACTCAATATGTTTCTTACTCATAAACACTCAATCACTTTCAATCTCTTTCAAATTATTAAGGAATAATTTCTTTCATAGAACTTGAACTAGCACTCCAACACTTCCAATCAACTCCACTCAACCAATCACTCAATGAAACACTCCTTGTTTACAAACCCTAGCCCAAGCATATGAAAATCCACTCAATTATTGTCAACAATGCTTATCAAACAATATCACATAACAATGATACTCATGATCTTTCACAAACCCTAGTTCAAGATAGTTCTCAACTTCACATAAAAATGATACTCATGATATTTCACAAACCCTAGTTCAAGCATATGAAAGCTTACTTCAATATTTCCAACAATGCTTATCAAACAAGGTTTTTATCATCAACTTTCACTTAGAAAAACCTTTAACAATAAAACTCAAACAATGCTTATCAAACAATCCTTTTCACTCCAACTTAGCATTCACAACATCCAAAAATATTTCACTCACAAGGAAGATATACCCATACCTTTATTTGATGAAAATTTGACTTTAAAAATATGTCTTAATCATAATTACTCTTTTTGCCAAACTCAAGGGTTAAGTAGCAAAAACCTTCTCAAAACTTCATTCAATAATTTTCTCACAAATTATTCTCACCATATAAAACACTAGATCTCAATTACACCTTATTACTCCTCTCAAATATTAAACACAATAAGACTTGATTTTAAAATAACATTTAAACTCATCTAAAGCCTTATTACTCCATTCAACACTGTAAAATTTAATTTTCATAAACCTTATATCTCCCTAAAATCTCATGCCAAATAAACCTTAGGACAAAAATTAAATACCTTTTATCCTTGGTGGGAATCGAACCCACGCTGCACTGCCACCAACACCCTAGCCATGGCTTCAACTGCCACATGAACTAAGCGCTCATATTGAAAGCAAGAAGTGTCTCGTGCGCTTTATTGCTTCCCTTTGGTGCCTAAGCCAAAAACTTTTACTTCCCTTCTTGGTGCCTCAATCAAAACGTTCACCAAAACTACCATCGAGATTCGATCACGGGTCCTCCAACTTGGCAAAGCCCTAAGTCACAACCTCTTACCACTAGGCCACCCAACCGGTTAGTTATAAGATTTAGAGCCTTACAAATCTTGTCCCTTTGCTGGCGCAAACAAGATAAAAACTTTTGTCTTCTTCCTCGCATGAAATTTGCAGAAATTGCAGGCTTAATGTTATTCGAACCAAGGTTTCCTTTGCAACTAAGGCACATGGTATTTATACCATTGTGCCACCACCCTATTAGACGTCGGCGGAGGAAATAATGCATGACATCGGCACTTTCTTTTTGACCTCATAACCCTAACCTTAGGGTTAATTAAATTCGATTATAATTTAATTAATAATAAAATTATTATAATTAATTTATAATAAATCTAATAGCTTAAAAGGTTTAAAATGATTGTGGCATGGTGGTTATAGAGGCGGACTGTGCGAAGATCTGTGTGGCGGCTTCTAGGGCGGACAGTAGCAGAATACTGTGGCGGCCATAAAAGCCGGACAGCTGCCCGGATTCGTGGCGGCTACCGATTCCACCATGTAAATTCAAAATAAATAAATAAATAAATCTAATAGCTATAAATTTAATCAAATTAATTTATAATTAATTTAATTTCTTTAGGTCTTACCATTAGACATTTAATATTATAATACAATATTATATTACTATTTTTTTTGGGCCTTCATATTTCTCCTGTAGACCTTATCTAATCACCTTCTTATTTTTGAAACTAACTCTTGAAATCCTTCCTCTTGTACTGCTCACTGAACTCTTGACATCAATGACAACAAATCTTGCTCATATTTCCAACATGATGGCTAGTAAGAATATCTAGCCAAAGGAAGATTTCATCATTGTAAAGGGTGGGTTTGAGATATTATCTAGGTAATAGTGTAGGATATATATATTACATGACATAGAGGATGAATAAGAGGATGAAATCCACTTGTTAGAGGTAATCTAGTTAGTATTTTTACACCATTTTTTATATTGTACTTTATAGTGAACTAGAGAATATGGTGACAAAAAATCCTTAAACCATGGGCCACAAATCATTAATTTATCTATAATTTTTAAACTAGAGAAGATGATGATGAAAAATCCTTTTGGTAGAAAAATAATGGGGCGATTTGAATTTATCCCTGACTTTCACTTAATCTAATTTAGAATCTCCAAAACACTAGGGCATCCTTACTTCCAATACTTCCAACAAGGGAATTCTTGATTCCAATGCTATCTAATGCATCCATACTTCCAATTTCCATACTCTCATAACTTTCAACTAGGACATCCCTACTTCCAACTAGGCAATACTTGCTTCCAACTATAACTTTCCAAAATAACTTTCTTGCTATGCCATCTAGCTTTTCTTTATAAAAAGCTTTTATTTTTTGAATTTATTAAAAAAATAAAATAAAAAATATGAGGCTCACTCTTTTATCTCACTTACTTTCTACTTCTTGCTTAGACTTGCTTCTTGCTTACACTAACAGTACTTTCTAAAAAAGAAAACTTAAAATTCACTCTTAAAGACTAGTAAGAATCTAAATGTAAAGTTGACTTGCTAAAAATATAGAAGTTCATTTATAAAAGTATGAAACTTTCATTCCTCAATAATTTTTCTAAACCTCATAAACAATTAACATATAATTTTTCTTATCAATTAAACAATTACCGTATAATTTTTATCATCAATTAATTATTTATTAAATATATAAATATGTTCTATGGTGTTATAGTACTCAATAAAGTACTCTATAACATGAATATATTTTTTTGTCCTCGAGGGCTAGGTGGGTTGGTAAGTGCTTTTCTGGCCAAGAATTTACCAAGAAGACACCCAGGTTCAAACCTATATTTTTTGGTCCTCTGAGTGTGCACCAGTCCTTTGAGTGTGTGCCAGACTGACAATGATGGTACGAATCTGGAGTGACTAGTCCCATTCACATCGTGTCAACAATAACAAGGCATAATAGGCTTGGTGGGAGCAACCCTCGTGGTTTGAAGCCTACGCTTGTTAGTTACTAAAAATAGTGTGGTTGTGACCAACTCTCCTATCTAACCAAAAAAAACTTGAATATATTTTTTTATTTTATTACACTAATGATATAAGTTATAAAAATATAATAAGAACATTCATTTTTATTATGGGTAATTTTTTTTTATTGGTGGAAAAAAGGTTTTGAAAGGATCCCGTAACCTTATTTTTTTAATATGTTGGTAAAAATTTATTGAATCAATAAAACCATACAAGAAACATAGAATCCCAAAACAATAACCCTTACAAGGTCCATAAGAAAGAGACCCCCAAAATCACCGAGCACCCGACCAAAAGACACCCAACAAACAACAACCTCAACTAGACATATTTGTAGCAAGAAAATTAGCAAGATGACGAGAACAATCCAATGGGAGTTGATCTCATTCCCTAACATTCTAGTCTTCCTAAAACTTAGAAGCCCATTTTACCAAGAAATCAGCCACACCATTCCATTCCCTAGGAATATGAACAAAGGAAATAAACTCCATATGCCTACAAATTTGAATGATTTGCCGAACCACTAACGCCAACTGCCAATGAACATTAGAAATATTATGAGTCTTCAACAAATTAATAATAATCTGAGAGTCTGACTCATAGATTATCTTACGCCATCCCATAACATAACATTTTTCCAAAGAAAAATGAATAGCAAGGGCCTCCATATAATTATTAGTTTGCTTCCCCTTATAACAGGAGAAAATGAAAAGAGTTGCACCACTACTATCTCTCCCAACACCACCAATACCTGCATACCCAGGATTCCCTCTGGAAGAGCCATAAGTATTAATCTTAAACACCCTCGAGGTGGAGGATGCCATCTACCATCTCTCTGTAATTTTTGATTGAGACCTCTCCTCCCGACCGATAAAGAATGACGAGGTCCATTCTCCACAAAACCCAGGTCTTGCATCATAAAAATCTTAGACTGCTCCAAAGGAAGACTAATTTGACATTTATAAGAAATAGTTTCTTGGATCATATCAATAATCCTCTACCAAATCTGATAAACAATCAACTTTCTACCTTGAAAAATTCTTTGATTTCTTTCAAGACAAATTTGTCATGTAATACATGAGGGCCCATACTCCACGCAACTTGAAGAAATAAAGCCTTAGCATGAGGTCTTCCTAAACTTCTCTAGAACTCAACAAGATAAGAGGTATGAGAACAAGACTATTTCCACACCCTCCACCAAAGATGCCACATTTCTCGCACAAATGAACATTGTAAGAGCAAATATCATAAAGATTCATTTCTATTCTCACAAAGGAAACAAAATAAAGGGTCCTAAAAACCTCTCTTTTGGATATTATCTCAGGTAATACATTTGTTCCTAATAGCCAACCACAAATATAAATTGCATTTGGGCCAGGAAAAATTATTCTAAAGCTATTTCCACCAAGGAACCTCCTCATCCCCAAAATGCTACCTATCTAAAACATGATAACTAGAAGCCATCGAGAAAACCCCTCTAGGATCCGGACCCCAAGCCAAAACATCATCATCCTATAAAGAAGAGCACTCCCTAGTAGCTAAAATATGAGCCAACTCTTCTCTATCCTGAATAGAACCACCTATCAGCCAATCTCTAGGATCTTTCCACTGAACTACCTCCACCTACCCAACTCTTTTGGCAAATTTATAATCCATCACCCTGTACCAACCAATAGCCAAGAAATAAGTACATAGCTCCTAAAGATGAGGAAACATAGATAAAATTATAGGGAAACCATCCCAAGAATCATGCCAAAAAAGAGCCTTCGAGCCTTTGAGATAAATACAGAACAATCCTTGCTTAACAAGAGTAGCCCCCTTCTTAAGGGTGTTTCAGATCAAAGAGCCTTTACCAGACAAATTGTATCTAGGTATCTCAAAGCCCTCAACCCCATTAAGGTACTTAAAGAAAATAATTTTAGCCCAAGCATTTTTTGAGAAATGCACCATCTCCAATAAAGCTTAGCTGCCAATGCCTGACCATAAAGAGAAGTCAAACGAAGACCCAAACCACCTTCCTATTTCAGTCTACAAATAGTCTCCCACTTAACAAGACTCCATTTTGGAGATCCCAAATTTCTAACCCATAAAAATCTTGATAAAGATTCAAGCTCATGAATAAAACTAGTAGGAGCAACCTGAATCATGCATCGATAAATACATGAAGCTTGAACCACCGACTTAAGAAGCAACACTCTGCTAGCAAAAGAAAGCCACTTAATAGTCCAATGAGAGACTTTAGCCTAGAATTTATCCAAAATATTATTCCAAATGCCTCGAGGAAGAGGACCCACAGAAAGAGGAATTCCCAAAAAAGTTAAAAAAAGAGCTCCAATATGAAATCCAAGAATCTAAGCAATTCTAGCATGTATAAGAGGATTAGTATTGAAAAACAAGATGGAGGATTTCCCCTCGTTTATCTTCTGCCCTGAAACAACCAAATAAATATCCAGAGATATTCTAAAATTAGTTGCTTACCTAATAGAGGCGAGACCCATAAGAGCAGTATCATCCACAAATTGAAGATGAGAATACGCAAGCAAACTATTACCCCACCTCCAACCATGAATCAACCCCTGACTGAGATGCGATTTGAGAAGCCTACCTAAACCCTCAGCCATAATAATAAACAAATAAGAAGACAAATGTTCCCTTGAGACCTCTCAAAACCAAAAACAAAGTAGAAGGCTCACCATTGATAAGGGCAAAATAAGATGGAGACGTAATATAGCTCATCACCCAACTAACCCAATGGGAGTCGAAACCAAAAGCAAGGAGAATTTTACTTAAGAAAAACCATTTAACCCTATCATAAGCTTTAGCCATATCCAATTTTATAAACATAATTTTTTCTTTAGAAATTTCCATAGAATGAATGGCCTCAACAGCAATAGCCACACCATCAAGGATTTTTCTACCCGCCACATAACCTCCCCATTCATGAGAAATAACCTTATTGAATCAAGGATTAAGTCTCTCAGCAATCAACTTGGAGATAATTTTGTACACCACATTACATAGTGCAATAGGTTTGAAAAGATCCGGAGAATTGACTCCTTTTCGCTTAGGAATAAGCACCAAAAATGTAGAATTCATAGCTCTCAATATCTGTACTCTTGCACAACAAACAAAATATCCAGTTTGACATTTTTCCAAAATTCTTGGAAAAATTCCACAGGAAAGCCATCAGGCCCCGAGGCTTTCCCTTTCCTCATCTGGAAAACAATACCCTCCAACTCTTCGATTGAAACACGTCTCATGAGCAACTCATTCATATCAGCATTGACAAATGAAAGAATACAATCCAAAATACAAATTTCTTCAACAACTGACCGCCAATGAAGAATCCTCAGAATACAAAGAGGAAAATGGAAGTGAGAGAAGTTAGGAAAATATTCCCAACTAAAAAAAGACTAAAGTGAAAAACCCTATATTATAGGTATATGATATTTAAAAATCAATAATCAACATTAATGATTTTTAATAATTTTTAATATTCTACAACCTAAATAGTTATATATAAACTTTTTGATCATACAAAAATCAATTTAAGTTTTCAAATTAAAATTAATTTTTGAAATAAAGAATTTTGTAACATTTACATAGATCCTTCAAAACCTATTTTTAGGTGGTTTTTTTATTAGTTAACATTATGGATTTTATTCAGAATAATTTTGCATTGATTCAATTAAAAAGTTAAACTAATAAAAAAAATTATCTACTAATATAAAATAAATTATTTGTAAATAATTAGTTTAAAAAAAATCTATTATATTTACTAATGTGAAGCCCGAGCCAAAACTTCAAACATTTCTAAAGAAGCTTCACACCAAAAAAAAAATAACAAATAACAATTTTGAACAAGTGTGAAATTTGAAAAATATAAAGTGCAGAAAGTCATCTTTCTTCCATAAACTTAAATTAGGCAGAATATCAAAAATAATAATAACATGCAGATCCAACGAACAAGATTAACAATTTTCATACTAGAAAAAATAAAAATAAATATAATAATGTTTTTTTTTTTAATATTTCAAACATCCTCATAAGGGGGTGGAGGTCCAAGGTTCAAATCTCGGGCCTCGCAGGACTGAACGCTTGTCCTTTCTTGGTGTTTTCAGCGGTGTAAAAGGTTTAAAATGATTGTGGCATGGTGGTTATAAGGGCGGACTGCGCAAACATCTGTGTGGCGACTTTTGGGGCGGACAGCGTAGAATACTGTGGCGGCCATAAAAGCCTGGACAGCCTACCCGGATTTGTGGGGGCTACCGATTCCACATGTAAATTAAAATATATATATATATATATTTCAAACGTGGACTTTTAGATGAAAAAAAAATTAGATAAGTTGGTGACAAAGATTTTGAGGGATACCAGAGATGTTACATGCATAGTAGAATAAGAAAAATAGGTAAGTTGGTGACAAAGATTTTGAGGGATACCAGAGATGTTACATGCATAGTAGAATAAGAAAAGTAGGTAAGTTGGTGACAAAGATTTTGAGGGATACCAGAGATGTTACATGCATAGTAGAATAAGAAAAGTAGATAGTGATTTTAATGTATTTATTGCAGTTAGGTTAAGAAGTAATGGAATTTATAGTAATTAGAGCAATGGTTTAAAAGAGAAGGAAAAGGAACAAATGACAAGTTACTTAGTATCAAGTTGTGTAAACAAGTTTTTTTTTATTTACTATCTGGTGGAGAACAGCTCTTACGTAACACAGAAAAACCAGAAAAACAAGAGCCCAAGATTTTGTATTCAATACTTAGGAAGAGATTTTACAATATATAGCCAAACTGCCATTTTCCAACCCCCTCTCATTACAATCCATGGGTTTTTATTGAGGTCCCGATCCTCTGTGCTTTCCCACTTCCCACGATCTATAATTGCCACTTGGAACAATTCTGGAAAGTTGCATTGATGAGACTCTTGGTGAGGTGTGCCACTGGCTGCCATATCCAACGGAGTCTACTTCTCGATCTGCTGCTTGTTGTTAGTTGTTTTAAATGCGTCTTCCAGATATCCTGCGCAAGTGGCCAACATGCTCGTTGAAGTCCTCCTTTGGAACTGCTGCTTCACTGCTTCTAACTTGCCACGCACGAAGGGACGTCTTTATGAAAGCTGGAAGTGCGTGTCTTTCTGTTTGGTCGTGATATCGCGACATGTCGCGATATCACATGTCGCGATATCGTGACCATTTTCCTCCTGCACCTTCTCTCTCCATTTTGGTCGCGATATCGCGACATGTCGCGATATTGCGTCATTTTTTCTATCGGCCTCTGTTTTGCCGTTTCGGTCACGAAATCGTGACATGTCACGATTTCGCGACCTCTGGTCCCTGTGCCTTCGTTTCTCCTTCGACGGTCGCGATTTCGCGACCTCTGGTCTCCGTGCCTTTGTTTCTCCTTCGACGGTCGTGATTTCGTGACCTCTGGTCTCCGTGCCTTCTTTTCTCTTTCGACGGTCGCGATTTCGTGACCTCTGGTCTCCGTGCCTTCATTTCTCCTTCGGTGGTCGCGATTTCACGACATGTCGCGAAATCGCGACATGTCACGATTTCGCAACCTCTGGTCTCTGCGCCTTCGTTTTCCTGCCTTGGGTCGTGATTTCGCGACATGTCACAAAATCGCGACATGTCGCGAAATCGTGACATTTTGTCCGCTGCTCCCCTATCTTCAGTTTTGGTCGCGATATCACGACACTTTTGTGTCGCGATATCGCGACACATATTTTTACTTGCAACACTTAGAAAAATAACATTGCAACACTTAGAAAAAAATTACAACAAAAGTTTGGTTGATGCCCGATTGCTTTGCTGCCCTCGGATGCTCCTGCATCAGACACCTGGGGTGGATTGAGAAGTGATCCTCACTTCTGATCTTTGGGAGGAAGACCCAGGCGGTCAACCTCGGCTTTTGATAACCAAGTTGCATCTTCTATAGGTCTGCCTTTCCACTTGATCAAATACTCAGAATATTGTTTGTTCCTTGTGCTTCTGCCTTCATGAGTATCTAATATTTCCTCTATCTCTTCTTTGGTTGGGCTAGACACTGGAATGTTCCACAATTCTATGCTTGGTGCCTCTGTACTATCTCCTTCATGGTATTCTACTAAATCAGATATGTTAAAAATAGGTGAAATGTCAAGCCCACTTGGCAATTCTACTTCATATGCATTGCCTGAATCCCGTTTTTCCAGTATTTTGCATGGCCCAAACTTCTTCATCTTCAACTTGTTGTAAGTTTTGGCTAGAAATCTTTCTTTTCTGAGATGGACCATGACTTCATCTCCCACTTCGAACTCTTTGAACCGCCGCTTTTGGTCTGCTCTTGCTTTATACTGAGTATTCATTTTTGCAATTTGTTTCTTTACTTCTTCATGCAGGCTTCTCATATGTTTTGCGAATTCCTCAGCCTCTGCACTGCACTTTTCTCCTTTATCTAATTTTCTCAGCTCATAAACGTTTCTCGGACTGTTTCCATATATGATTTGGAATGGAGATTTGTTTGTGCTCTTATTGACAGAATTGTTGTATGCAAACTCCGCCTGCGGTAAAACCAAATCCCATCCCTTGGGTTTATCTGCTATCAAGCATCTTAGCAAATTACCCAGACTTCTATTTACCACCTCTGTCTGTCCATCAGTTTGTGGGTGGTATGCGAAACTGAACTTCAGATCTGTCTTCAGCTTCTTCCACAATGTTCTCCAGAAATACCCAACAAACTTTGTATCTCTGTCAAAAACTATGCTTCTTGGTAGACCATGAAGTCGTACCACTTCCTTGAAAAATAGCCCTGCAATGTGAACTGCATCACTTGTCTTCTGGCAGGGAATAAAATGTGCCATTTTGGAGAACCGGTCAACCACCACAAATACAGAGTCATTTCCCCTCTGTGTTCTCGGAAATCCAAGAATAAAATCCATGCTTATGTCCTCCCACGGCCTCTCAGGTATAGGTAACGGCTGGTATAATCTTGTGTTTTGCCTTACGCCTTTTGCCATCTGGCATATTCTGCAACTTTGCACAAACTTTCTCACATCTTGCTGAAGTTGCGGCCAGTAGTAATTTTCATTTACCAGGGCAATGGTCTTATCCCGACCAAAATGCCCTAGCGAGTCCTCCGCTGTGCTTTTCCTTGATTAAGTTCTCCCGCATGGAACTCCTTGGAATGCATAATTTACTTCCCTTGAACAACATTCCGTCTTGGATTAGGAAATCTAACCATTTTGTCCTATCCACAGTAATAGGTGCCAAGCAAGCCGTCCAGGCTGCTGCAAAATTAGGATCTTCAGGATAAAGACCCTTCGAGTTCTTCGAATCCTACTACTTCCACTGTCATTTCAATCATCAGATTCTGCCTTCTACTTAAAGCATCTACAACTCTGTTTGATTTCCCGCTCCTGTGCTTTAACACAAAGGTATAGCTTTGGAGAAACTCAACCCATTTCATGTGTCGCTGATTCAGTTTTGTCTGGCTGTTGATGTACTGCAATGCCTGATGATCAGTAAATAGAACAAACTCTTTTGGCAACAAGTAATGCCTCCACTTCTTCAGAGCCTAAACTATAGCATAAAATTCTTGGTCATAAACTGAATACTTTTTCCGAGCATCATTGAGCTTTTCACTGAAATAAGCTATAGGTCTGCCTTCTTGGCTCAGTACAGCCCCTATTGCACTGCCACTGGCATCACAGTCGACCTGAAATACTTTGTTAAAGTCTGGAAGTGCCAAAACAGGCTGTTCTGTGACCTTTTTCTTTAATGCATCAAAGCTCCTTTCAGCCCCTAAGGTCCACTTGAACTCTTTCTTATCCCCTCTCATTGTTTCTGTGAGGGGTGCACAAATGCTGCTGAAGTTTCTTATAAACTTCCTATAAAAGCTGGCTAGACCATGAAATGATCTTACCTTTGTTGTGCTTCTTGGGGTAGGCCATTCTATGATAGCCCTCACCTTCTCTGGGTCCATTTTCAGACCTTTTGTTGAGATTACAAATCCCAGGTATACTAACTCTTTCTTGACAAAATTACACTTTTTCAGATTTATTAATAATTGCTCCTCCCGTAGCTTTTCAAAAACCCTCCTGATGTGCATCAGGTGTTCCTCCAGGGTTCTGTTGAATATTAGTATATCATCTAAATAAACAATGACAAACTTTCCTAGAAACTCCTTCAGTACCTCATTCATCAGCCGCATGAAGGTACTTGGTGCATTGGACAGCCCAAATGGCATGACCAACCACTCATACAAGCCCTCTCTTGTCTTGAAGGTTGTCTTCCACTCATCTCCTTCCCTGACACGGATCTGGTGGTAACCACTCTTGAGGTCAATTTTGGTGAAGTACTTGGCTCCACTCAAACAGTCCATTATGTCATCCATCCTTGGCAGTGGAAATCTGTATTTTATTGTTATCTTGTTGATGGCTCGAGAGTCTGTGCACATTCTCCACTCTCCATCCTTCTTGGGTGCTAGTATTGCAGGTACTGCACACGGGCTAAGACTCTCCCTAATCAACCCTTTCTCCAGCAACTCCTGGACCTGCCTATTTAGTTCTTCAGTTTCTACAGGTGTCATTCTATGTGCAACCTTATTTGGCAAGCTTGACCCTAGCACCAAATCAATATGGTGACTAATTTTTCTTACTGGGGGTAAACCCTCAGGCACATTGTCAGATATGATATCTAGAAATTCTTTTAACAGCTCTTGGACTTCTACTAGTGCATCTTTGCATTCTGTATCCCTGACTCTAGGAACTAATGCATAACATATATGCTCATGCTTCAAATCATCTAAAAATTTTCTTTCATCAACCAAGCAAATTCTTGCACTGCCACATACCTTTTCTTCCACCTCCTTCAGGGGCTTCAACTTATGACGCATTCCATTCTTGGTCACAGAATAGGTGTTGGCTCGGCCATCATGAACCGCACACTTGTCAAACTGCCATGGCCTTCCCAGCCAGCAAATGGCATGCATCCATAGGCAGAATGTCGCACAGAACCTCATCACGGTAATTTCCAATGATGAATTTTACCAGGCATTGTTCATTGACCAAAACCTTATGGTCTTTCTACAACCACGCGATCCGATATGGATGTGGGTGTTTCTTTCTCTCCAGTTGTAGCTTTGTAACCATTCCCTCTGAAACTAGGTTATCTGTGCTACCATTGTCAATGATAATGTTGCAAATCTTACCCGCGCATTTACACCTTGTGCGGAATAAGCTTTTCCTCTGATCTGCAGCTCCCTCTTCATTCAATAGGACTCTCCTTGCAATCATTACTTCTCCTCTCTCAGCTTCTTCTGAATGCTCAGACCCAGCATCTTCATCCACGACTACTACTCTGGCATTTCCTTCCGGCCTGCGATTATTTCTTTCTCGCTGTTGTGGGCACTCATATTGGTGATGTCCCTCTTCACCACACTGGAAGCAAGTCCCTCGGAATCTTCCTCTTCCTTGACCTCGTCCAGCTCGGCCTCTTCCCCCTCGGTAACCATTATTCTGATTACGGGGGCGGTCTGCATTTTCCCTCCTTTGTTCTTGATTGCTGCTACTTTCTCCATTTTTTTGAGATTCTTCATTTCTTCTTCCACTGTTCCTTCCGTCGGTCCTTCCGCCATGACCTCTTCCTCTTTGCTTGTTTTCAAACCTCCTATTGAGCTTCTCTTCAACCTTTAAAGCAAATTGGTAAGCGTCCTCTATGGTGGCCATCCGGACTAGACTTAGTTCTTCCTGAATGCTTGCTCGTAACCCATTAATGTAACGGGCTACCTTCTCCTTGTTGGCCTCTGAGTGGCCTATTCTTATCATTATTTTATGAAATTCTTCTGTGTATTCTTTCACAGACTTGCTTGATTGCCTCAATCCTTGCATTTTCTTCAGCAGGTCTAACTCATAATCACCAGGGATGAACTGCCTCTTTAGCTTTTCTACCATCCGTTCCCACTTAGTTATTCTTTCTTTCCCTCTTTTATTTCGCTCCAGCTGCACTCCCTTCCACCAAATGCTAGCATGACCTTTCAGTTTGGTCTTTGCGAATCTGACCCTATCAGGGTCCTCAACCTCTTCGTACTCAAAGTACTCCTCCAAATCGTTGATCCAGTCGATCAATTCCTCTAGCTCAAGGTTCCCAAAATATGTGGAAACCTCCATCTTCGACCTCTTCCCAATCTGGGATATGGCCTTGTATAGTCTGGCCTGAGCAGGATCTACTGCTTCTTCTTCTTCCTCAGGTTGGTCTTCTTCTTCATCATCTTCCTCTTCACTACCTTCATCTCTTCTTGGCTCCAATCTTCTGCGCATTTCTTCTTGTAGAGCTTGCATTTGCCACTGCAAAGCTCGAACATCTTCTGCTGCTGCCATGCCTCTCCCACCAACAGGATTTCTCCTTGGAGGCATTCTGTTCACCCGATTTCGAGCCCTTCCACAGGTCCTGGTGTAACTGCCTCTCCTTCGGCGATCTGCTACACGCTCAGGAACTACTGGCTCTGATACCACTTGGTGGAGAACAGATCTTACGTAACACAAAAAAACCAGAAAAACAAGAGCCCAAGATTTTGTATTCAATACTTAGGAAGAGATTTTACAATATACAGCCAAACTGTCGTTTTCCAACCCCCTCTCATTACAATCCATGGGTTTTTATTGAGGTCCCGATCCTCTGTGCTTTCCCACTTCCCACGATCTATAATTGCCACTTGGAACAATTCTAGAAAGTTGCATTGATGAGACTCTTGGTGAGGTGTGCGACTGGCTGCCATATCCAACGGAATCTACTTCTCGATCTGCTGCTTTTTGTTAGTTGTTTTAAATGCGTCTTCCAGATATCCTACGTGAGTGGCCAACATGCCCATTGAAGTCCTCCTTTGGAACTGCTGCTTCACTGCTTCTAACTTGCCGTGCACGAAGGGACGTCTTTATGAAAGCTGGAAGTGCGTGTCTTTCTATTTGGTCGCGATATCGCGACATGTCGCGATATCGTGACCATTTTCCTCCTACACCTTCTCTCTCCATTTTGGCAACGATATCGCGACATGTCGCGATATCGCGCCGTTTTGCTATCGGCCTCTGTTTTGCCGTTTCGGTCACGAAATTGTGACATGTCGCGATTTCGCGACCTCTGGTCCTTGTGCCTTCGTTTCTCCTTTGGCGATCGCGATTTCGTGACATGTCACGATTTCGCGACCTCTGGTCTCCGTGCCTTCGTTTCTCCTTCGACGGTCGCGATTTTGCGACCTCTGGTCTCTGTGCCTTCGTTTCTCCTTCGACGGTCGCGATTTCGCGACCTCTGGTCTCTGCGCCTCCGGTTTCCTGCCTTGGGTCGCGATTTCGCGACATGTCGCGAAATCGCGACATTTTGTCCGCTGCTCCCCTATCTTCAGTTTTGGTCGCGATATCGCGACACATATTTTTTTTTACTTACAACACTTAGAAAAATAACATTGCAACACTTAGAAAAAAATTACAACAGAAGTTTAGTTGATGCCCGATTGCTTTGCTGCCCTCGGATGCTCCTGCATCACTATCATAGGGGCTTGTTTTATTGTATGGCATTACTATAATTCTCAGGTTACTGTTGTTTTATTGTATGACATTACTATCATCCTTAGGCTATTGTTATTTTATTGTATGATATTGTTATTTTATTGTATGATATTACTAGGTTATTGTTGTTATATTGTATGACATTACTATCATCCTCGGGCTTTGTTTTATTATATGACATTACTAACATCCTCAGGTTACGGTTGTTCTATTGTTACTATTCTATAGTATTACTATCATCTTAAGTTATTGTTGTTCTATTGTATGATATTATTATCATCCTCAGGTTATTGTTCTATTATATGCATTACTATCATCTTCAGGTTACTGTTGTTCTATTGTTACTATTAGTAGATTCAGAGTGATCAATGTGGATGGCTTTCAAAAACATAACACACAGCCATAAGCAGTTTATTAAGTATGGTTAGATTAAAAGAAAATAAACTTCCACTTCATAAAACAATAGATATGTTGTTTTATTGTTACTATTAGTAGATTCAGAGTGATCAATGTGGATGGCTTTCAAAAACAGAACACACAGTCATAAGCAGTTTATTAAGTATGGTTAGATTAAAAGAAAATAAACTTCCACTTCATAAAACAATAGATATGATACATGATCAAAATGCCAAAAATGAATTTGACTGAATTGTATGAAAATAGATAGATGGTCTACGTAATTCAAAAATTCAGATGAAGGGAGAAAACTTAAAATTTAATTAAATATTGTTGATGTACATGAATAACTATATAATTGTAACCTCAAGTGATGTTTTCAAGGAACCCATCTAGATAATATTTTTATGAATAATTTTTGAACAGGAAAGATTGGCTTCTCTTTCTCCCTTATTCCCTCGGACTCATTTTACTTTGCAATAAGGCGTTTATTAATATAATTTATTTTTTAAATTTTCAAAAACAAAAAAATTCGAACGTGTGACACGTATACCAGGAATAGGAGAGAAAACAACAGATTAAGCTTGACGCCAGTCAATTCAATATGCTCTATAGCCGAATAAGCCAAGACCAATTACTTACACAATTTTAACCCTTTTGGATATTCACAAGGCAACAAATTTTGACATCAATTATGAATGAGATTCACAAGCAATAAAATACCAACCCAGACAAGGTCTCTTCCTATCTCCAAAGTGCCATGTTGGTAGATGTAGCTGTAGATGTCCCTGGTATCTGACCTGCTAACCTTTGCCTTCTCAGATTGTGTGAAACCCTAACACTATGAAACAGCAGAGGAGCCATGTGCATCACAGATCTGGCTATGTAGAACATCCTCTCAGACAAATCTATCAACTCCTCAAATTTAGATAGCGGTTTCCTCAGCACCACCATCATCGAAAACTGAACAAAACGCCTCCAAAGATCCATTTCAAAGAAAAAGAAATTAGATTGATGAATTGAGAATACAAGGTACTGAGACCCAAACCAAACCAGGCTAAGCCAAATTCTTCTATGAAGCAAAAACAATACAAAATTAGCACTGGGAGAGAAAACTAGGAAATGAGGTGGATAGAATTGATTGAGGACATTGTGACTTCATTGAGTGCATTGAAGGTAATAAGTGGCTTCTTATTTAGGGTTTCCAGGTCGTTCAAGCCAATGAAAATCGAGATCAATGTCGACATATTGAAAGCATTTGCCACGTCCTATTAATTCAATTAATATCAGCGTGATGTCATTAACTGATTAGTTTCAGGTATAAATAACGTGCATAATTGCATGCATGTGGCGTGCACTAGCTAAATAGGTAAGTAAAAAGTGAGCTTTTGATTTGCATTTAATTTAGATGAAACTTGACGTTCTCACCAGTTCGCCATGATCATGTGCTCAAGGGTTAAATATTATAAAATTATTTAATTTTTTTATTTGTGGAAAATATTTTAGAAGGATGTTACTTTTGAATAAAATTTAAGGAAGCAAGGTATTTATTCTGCCGGTTTATACCTGAACTACCACTTTTGACACATACAGAAAGCATGCCTGAAATAACACACAACGAGAACAAACAAACACAAATGCACAAAAAACTAAAACAAATAAAACATACTTCTTGAATGTGTAGCAGAAAAGACACAATAAAATAAATAAATAAATAAAATTAAAAAACAATAAAAATAAAAAAACGCAAAATACACTGAAAACCAATACAACATTTAAAAAAAAAAAACCACAGAACAAAACTCCAAAAACAACATAACAAAACATAAAAAATAAACAAATAAAAAAAACTTTCAATTTACTTAATATATTTCCTTTTCTTAAAAAAATAAAAATAATAATAATAAGTACTTCATGGATTGGAGACCATACTTTCTTTATCCAATATTCAGATTATTTGATGCTTAAGGGAACTTCTATAAGGTGTTCTTTCTCATAATGAATTGATTTTTGTTTTTTATTATTATGAATTATTTTTTTATTGAGTAATGTGTTTTGTTTGTTATTAAATATAAATGTATATTTAATACCGTATTAGAACATATATAAAACTTTATTATTTGATCTGAATTTTGGTATATAATTTTTAATGGTGATTTTAGTAGTGTGAAATTTTCAAAAGTAATTTGTAGAAAGTATTTGTATTTCTCACCTTATAATTAAAAAAAAAAATTAAACTGCCAGGATTTCTTTATATCATTTTAATTGATTGATTTAATAGAAAAATATGTTATCAAGTTCTTTATATATTTTTTTTACATTCATTTTATTTTGTTTAATATATTATGGTGTCATTGATTATTTTAGTGATGCCTTATAAGTAGTTATGTTAAAAAATGGTAGATTGAATTTATGAAGATTTGTATAATTTTTTTGTAAAAAACCATTTTCTTCTTTAGTTCCATTTTTTTTTTGTTTTTGTTGGATGCACCAACTTTTTAATTTGAACATTTTAAGATCGAAGGTATTTATAAGGTCTAATATTTATTGGATGTCTTCTTAATATTAGATGAAGAGCTTGGTAGTGTATTCTCTTAGAAGGAAGACTTTTAAACTCATCAACATTATTTTTACATTATTTTTATTGAGGCATAATATATGAGAAGGGAGAGCAAGCAAGCAAGAAAATCCACTTTACCTTATATTTTATATATACATCAAAATTTTTCCTTGGAAAAAATTTGTAATTTTCATTTCTAAGTTTGAAAATAATTATAATGCTACAAGAATGAAGTACCCTCAAGAATTTTTGAATTGAGAGGAGTATTGGCCTCCTTGCTATAATATGTTACAATCAACTTACAATCTAGAAACAAAATCCTAATAACAAGATTGACATGTGGAAAGCAAAAATAAAATCCTCATAATAGGAGTGATATGTGGAAAGCAAAAATAATTTCCTTACAGTTCTTGAATGATTCTTATCATAGTATTAAAACTAGGAGAACTCAAGTTTCAATTTTGAAGACTAATATTATTTTGAAGCATGTTTTTCTAAAAAATGAAGGCAAGGGTCCCTTTCAAAACTTGTTTTTTTTTTTGCCTAATAACATATCTTTGATATGGTCCTTAATAAGAGGAGGACTATAAGGAAACCCTAAGTCCTCTAATCACTTCTTCCCTTTATCAAGTGCCTACTAGAAGGTTTAAACCATCTTTTGAAAGATCATCTGCTTCTACATTTAGTTCCTTGTAGATGTTCTTATATGAAATTTTTGTTATAAAAGGTTCTAATAATTTCACTTACTCATAGAAAGGACTAAGGAGCAAGTTTTTCATCTCAACATGATCTACAACCCAACTTATCACTAATTTTGAATCTCCATAAATTTGTAAAGTTGTAATTCCTTGCTCCACTGCTATTCTAATCAAGAGGATCAATGTTTTCTATTCTACTATATTATTTGTTCTTTCACCTAAACCTACCTTGAAAGTGATCTTATGGTTTTTATTTAATAAAAGTACTTCCCTTGCCCCACACCTACCTTGGTTGTCCGGTAAGCTCCATCAAAGAAGGCCCATGGCTTCATACGATCCACTATTAATGTTCTTATATGCTTGCTCAATTTTGATTTTGAAAAGATTTTTTAGAGTTTCAAAAATGGATTTAATTTGGATTTGTATCTGAATCATTAGAATTTACTTACCTTCAAATAGTCTACCATTTCTAGCCAGCCATAAACCCCATCTCACTATCAAATGGGCATATCTATACTCCTAAAATCCTCTTTGTTTAAACCACTATTGCATGTTATCCAAAAAATTCCTAGCAGACCATTGTCCTTTCCCTTGAGTGAAGGTCGAATTGAATTCCACACTTCTCTTTTGAAAGAGCAATGAACCCAAATATGGTCCATTGTTTCTTCTTCCTTTTTACACATGATACACTAACTTAGTCCTTACCAAGACCTTCTTTGAAGAACATCCCATGTTAGTGTTTTTTTGGCTAGAGCTAACTAGACAAAGATTCTAGTTTTTAGAGGAGTTTTTACCTTCCATATTCTACTCCACCACCAAATATTTTTCTCATTGTTGTTATCAAAGCTTGCCTTATACCCTTCTCTAATTGTGTATTACCCACTTGTTGGATTCTTGGACCATATTAGATAGTCTCTTTGTTGATTTAGTCTTATATTTGCTCTTTCTAGTTTCTTTGTATAGTCATGCCAAATATGTGCATCATTTCCTTCCAAATGTGTTAGTCATGCCAAATATATGCATTAACTATAAAAGGATGATAGATAGATAATTTTAGATTGAGACAGGTTTATTTGAGTATGGTAGTATTACAATAGTTTAATTGTTGTGTATGTATAAATTATCAAGATTTGAACCTTGCTCTCGTCTAAATTAAACCTATTGAAATAATATCATTTGATATACATACTTTTTATTTTTATTTTCATATATTCTATTAATTTAAATTTTTTATAGAAATACTTAAAAAGAAAAGAAAATTTTATAATATATTTTATATTTATTTTATTTGCAATAAATAAAATACATAAACTTGTACAATTTTTAACTTTTAGTTGTGTATTTTAAATTAATTAGAAAAAATAAAGGAATCATCGGGGAGGTTAGGAGGAAATAAAATAAGTTTTGAACTTTTTAAATTATAGTTTTCTTCCATTAGTTTTACTATCACAATTTTATTGTTTTAGAGTTCAAGAAATATAATTTATAGATCATTTTAAACTATAGTATATTTATTCTTTAAAAAAATTATTTTATTTTTTCAACTAATATAATTTATTATTTCAATTTTAATTTATTTTTATAAATATCTATTATTTAATTAATGGTGTATGTTTTATATTTTTAGTATTTAAAAATAAAGTTAAGGTGACACATTTGGGTGGAAAGAAATTCTAGAATTTTTAGAGAGGAGTTCAGTCCAATGGAGTTGGTTTGGCATAAAATTGTTACCAATATTTTTGAAACGGTCAAAGCTCACTTTAGGGATAATAATACTCAAGTGAATGAGGGGACTCCCAAGCCACAAAATTTGGGACCATGGCAGCCCCCTCCCCTAAGTTGGGAAAAGATTAATTTTGATGGTGCAGCTAAGGATAACCCAGGGGTTGTAGGCATTGGTTTTCTTAGAAGATATTTCAAGGGGAAGATCCTCCATTAGGAGATAGAGGGTCTTGGAAGGGCTACTAACAATGAAGCTGAAGGCTTGCCTAATTAACAAGGTTCTCTCATTGCTTGGAAGAATGGGGATAGAAATATCATAGTTGAGTTTGATTCACAAATTATGGTGGGGCTTCTGGATGCTATTAGAAATTTTAGACCAAAGGCTTGGAGGATAAGAAATATTGTGATCCAAATTAATTTTATTTGGTAGCAGTTCAAGGATGCCATCCCTGTCTATGTTGGCAGATAAAATAATGTAGTGACTGACTTTTTGGTTAAACATGGCAGTGAAATTTTGATTGGATACAATGCTGAATTCTAACTAGGATAGGGACACTTTTGAATGGTAAGAGGTGAACCAAATGGTTCTTATATTGGCCAGCAAATACTTAGTTAAGGATGAGGATAGGTCCAGAGTCCGCTAAGTCTTTTCGATCAATGGAGGATGAGCAGTTTTTTATTGGGTTTTTTTGCTACCTCTTGCAACACTCGTTGGCCCTTTTTGGGATAGCATGGGTTGTGTTTTGCAAGACAGTCAATCCTACTAGGTTTCTTAGGTTCAATGTAAAGCAAAAATAGGAACAGATTCAAAAATTTTGCTTTGTAGATGGTACTCAACTTTATGTTATTTTTGGATATGTTAATCTAAATTTTATTTAGATTTTAGGGCTAGCCAAAAGTGGTAGAACTATGACTGTAATTTGATTCTTGTTCTATCAATATAATTTTTTATCTTTTCAAAAAAAAATGGTTGGGGATAAATAGTTGAGTAACCCACACCAAGGTTCAAATCGTGATCAATTTAAAAGGGAAAGGACAACCCTTTCAAAGCCCTACTTTAATATATATGATATTTTTTAATTTAAAAAATTGTAGTGGAAATAAATACTTTTATGAAGTTAATTAGTTTTATTTTTATTTTACATTAAAATTAATTGGTTTATATATGTATATTAGTTTATTGGATTTTTTTGGGGTCACTTTAATTAAATACCAAAATATTACATTTACTATTACGTCAACTAAATCATATAGCTTGTCCTTTTATCAAAGATATTTTTATTTTCTTTTCTATCAAATATATTCTTCATCTTCGTCAAAGTGCTATTTTTTCCCAACCAACTCCTTGACATATTTTTATTAAGAGATGAAATCTTACCTGGTTAATTACCTTCTAAAATTTGAATTTCACCAAGAGTGGTATCAACATTGTGATTGACTAAATTATCTTCTATCTCATTTTATTCTCTCTTTATATGCTTGCATTTCTTAGAGATTGCTTTCAATAATAGATTATGAACATCAACAATAATATTATTTTTATCCAATCCTTGCATCCATTTTTGTTGATAGCATTAATGATAATGTGTGAATCCCCCTCAAGTGAAATATATTTCTATCTTTTTTCAATTGCAATTTTAATCCTTGTAAGAAGTGCCCTAACCTCTACATAGTTATTAGTTGAAGTTCCATATAATTTAGAGTAAGTGAGGAGAATTTCAACTTCCTTATTTTGAAAAACATTATCTTCATAAGATTTTTTTGAATTTAAAGCACCATAAAAATTAATTTTGATAAACCAAATTTCTAGAAATTTTTATTTTACCATAGATTGATGAAGAATCTTTGTTTTAATTTTATTGTCATAATTGACTCTTCCATGCATATTCAAATCCTACAAGTGGTTGGCACATATTTTTGTACACTTTATAATTTTCATTGTAAGCACCATATCTATAAACATTATGCAAGAGAGGCAATAATATGGTTTCAAACTTGGGCATAATTTTGAGATTTGTATTTTTTTTTAATTCTATTATTCCTTTGAAGCCATAAATTCCAATAAATAATGGTAATACTAATCCTCCACATAATACATAATACTTTAGATTTGAAATAATTAATCCAATATTTCATCAACTCTTTCAATATTGATGGATCTATCCAATATATTCTAACATTTTAGAAAAAATAACCCCAAATAGTGTGAGTAAAGGTACAATGAAGAAGTAAATGGTCTGATGTTTCAAAATCCTTCTCAAACAAGGCACATCGAAAAGGTTCATGATATCCTCTTCTTTGTAGATTCTCTCCTATAAGAATCTTACTTTGAACTTTTAGAGTATATTACATTATTTGGTACATGTTAATGTACCCCCATGGCATCTTCATGGTACATTTATAAATAATAGATTAGGTTTGAATCATAGTTTAGTGTGTGAGTTATATTTCTCTTTTATGTAAGCGTGAATGTACAGAAATGCACAAGTGTCATGTAAAGTTGTAATGTGTAGGAAATGTACAAGTTTCATGTGAGTTAGTGTGCAAGTGTAAGTTGAGTTTATGTGCACAAGTATCTTGTATGTATGAGAACAAATATGTAATGTAAATATGTGCACAAGTATCTTAGATTAGAGTGTGCAAGTTATAGAAGTGTAAGAGTCATGTATAGGTGTGCATATGTTATAGTGTCAAGTATTCATCAAGTATGCAAGTGATAAGTAGATAAGCCAAGAGTCATGAGACTTGGCATATGGAAAGGAATAGTCAAGTATCTGAAGAACATAAGCTTATACTGAGAGGGAGGGTGAACAGTATAAGATAAAAACATTTTACTTTTCAATCCATATGATAACATCAACAACATCAAAGCAGTAAACATTGCACACATCATCACACACATGAGAGACATGATTTAACGTGGTTCACCCAATGTGGGCTACTCCACGAAGAAAATATTCCTTATAAATTTTCTCAATGAATTCTTTGGGAATCAATTCCCTATTACAATGTTTATGGACCTCTATCCAAAGGAGACACCAATCCCCTTGCTCTGATTTGTGGATCTCTATCCACAGGAGAACTCTATCCCCTCTACTCTAGTTGATGATCTTCTAGAAGACTTTTTCCCTACTACTCTGGCTTGTGGATCTCTCTCCATAGAATACCTCTGTCCTCACTACCCTGGCTAATGGATCTCTATCCACTAGAGACTATTATCCTCTGCTCTATCACCTCCAAATCTTGTTCTAATCTCTATCTCAAATCTACACCAAAATCTATCTCAAATTTATACCAAATTTGTCTCAAATATATCCCCAAGCCTTTAACACAAAGCTTGAATAAATCAATCATGCTCTTAATGTTTTTTCAAGTCTTCCCAAGACTTGCTCAAATCTACCTTCAAGTCCTCTCAAGAACTTGCTCAATATTTTCTCAATTCATCACAAAGACTTGCTCAAATAAGCTTTAGTACATGCTCAAACTTTTTCTAACACATGCTCAAAACAACTCACAAAATATGCTCACTCATTCAACCAATGAAACACAACTTGTTCACAAACCCTAAACAAGTGTTTTCATACTTCTTCAAACAAAAGCACAATGTAGGTCTCAAACCCTAACTCAAATAATTCTCAATCTCTATCTCAAATTTTCTCTAAACATTCACCAATGAAGCATATAAAAATTCACTCAAATATTTCCAATAATGCTTATCAAACAATCCTTTTCACTCCACCTTATATTTCACAACATTCATTCCAACATTTCAAACAAAGGATGATGTGCCCATACCTCTTTTCTTTGATGGAGATATATCTTCAAAACCTATTTTACTCACAACCAAATCCTTTTGCCAATTCTAGGTTAGATAGCAATAGTCTATCTCAAAATCTCCACAAGAATATTCACCTCAACAAATATTTCACCATACAAGAAATACAATAAAATGTCAAGTCACAAATACACCTTATCACTCCTTCTTTAAAAGCATAAAATTAAACCTATTATACCCTTTTAAATTAATGCACATATTTTAAAAAAATTCCTTTTTACACCTTATAATCTCCAATACTTTCAAAATAATATTCAACACACATCAAAAATAAAGTTCCTTGTTTACACCTTATAATCTCCAATACTTGATTTATTTCCTAAGCACCCAAAATAAAATATTTAATTAACACACCTTATGACTCCCTAAACAATTCCACACTTGGCCCTTTCAATATCACGTAGCCTCAAAACAATTTTTATTTTCCAAAGCCTTTGATAAATTTAACTCAAAAATTGCATACCTTAATAATTTGCCCACTTCACAAAAATATTTGCACGTGCATCAACAACCATCGCCAAAATTGAAACCGTGACCTTAGCCACCACAACACCCTAGCCAAAGCTAGGCTACCACCTGCGCTATGCATCCACACATGAACCAAAGTGCACTCTCTCCTATACAATGTCTGCTTCTCACAAAGTTCGTCAAAAATGAAAAGCTCTTTCCTCCTTCACAAAAACGAACTGCGTGGGATTCAAAACTGAGACCAACCTCCATGAATGCCTTAGCCAAGCCTCAACTATCATCTATGCTAGCTAGCCTAGAATGAAACTAAGTCTGTCATCATTTCCTTTTACACCGCAACGTCTACCTCAAAGTTAGCGCAAACCTTTGTCTTCTTCTCCCTTTCGAAAGTTAATCGAGCGCATGCGAAGGAGATTTAATTCATGGGATGAATTTCTTTACCAATGCAAAACCTTCGAATATTTATATGTGCTTCGAGTTACATTGTGACGTCAGCTCATTTAAAATCCACCTTTGGCTTTTGATTTATATTATATTTTAATTATAATAATTTAAATTCAATGAATTTAAATATTATAATTTAAATATCAAAATTCTTTTTGGGCCTTTTCTTAAGGATAACCTTTTGCCACCATTTAATGAATATTTTAACCTTTGTCCCATATATTATAATGCAAATCATTATAATATTATTTCTTTTAAACTTGCTTTCTTTTCCTTTTGAAAGGCCTTGTTGGTCGGATATTATAATATTAAAATATTATAATATTAGTCTTTTTCCACTTGCTCTCTTTTTGCACATAGTCTTCAAACTTGGCCTTCAACCTTTTCCTTGTCGTGCTTTCATAGCCCATGCCATTTTGACATCAATGACAACCTAATATGCTCAAATTTCCAACAATCTCCCCCTTTGTCATTGATGGCAACCACTTTCCAAAACACTTGATTTCAAATCTGCTCCCCTTGAGAAACTGCTCCCCCTGACTGAATGCTCTCCCCCTAACTCAAATCTCTCCCCCTTTGTCATCAATGGCAAAGGGACTCCTTTGGGGCTAAATATAAGACTCTTAGCTTAGCCCCCTCCCCACCTCCTCTCCTTGAGGTGATTAATTTTGGGGTGGGAGTAGAATTACTCCCAATTTTCCTCTAAGATACTCAAAAGTCTCTTTTGGAAGTGGCTTAGTGAAGATGTCCGCAATCTGCTCCTTTGTAGTAACATATTCCAATATGACTTGCTTATCTATCACCTGCTCTCTCAGAAAATGATATTTAATCAGAATGTGCTTGGTCCTGGAGTGCATCACTGGATTATTTGAAATGTTTATAGCACTTGTATTATCACATAGTATGGAGATAGGATGATCATGCTCTATCTTAAAGTCCTTTAAAGTTCGCTTCATCCATAACACCTGTGTACAACAAGCAACTACTGCAATATACTCTGCCTCTACTATGGATAAGGATATTGATGCCTATTTCTTGCTTAGCCAAGAGACTAAACAATCTCCAAGAAAGAATGCTCCTCCACTTGTGCTTTTTTTGTCATCAATGCTGCCAGCCCAATCTGCATCTGTATATGCTATGAGAGTGAAATTATCACTTTTGGGATACCAGAGCCCAAAATCCATAGTCCCTTTTAAATACCTGAGAATCCTTTTTACTGCCATTACATGTGTTTCCTTTGGTGCTGCTTGAAACCTTGCCACTAGTCCCACTACCTGCATTATATCTGGTCTTGTAGTTGTGACATATAGTAAGTTGCCAATCATAGATCTATACAATTTTTGATTTGCCTCAGGAGATTCATCATCTTTACTTAACTTGCATCCTATAATCATGGGGGTACTTACTAGTTTGCAATCTTCTAACTTGAATTTCTTTAGCATCTCTTTTATATACTTGGTTTGTGAGAGAAATACACCTTTCTCTAATTGTGAAATCTGTAGTCCAAGAAAGAAGGACAACTCACCAAGCATTGACATTTCAAATTCATTCTGCATGCTCTTTGTGAATTTTTGACACATCTTATCATTGTTGCCTCCAAAAATGATATCATCCACATAAACAACCATAATTAGTAAGTCATTTCCTTCATTTTTGATGTATAAGTTACTATCCACTATTCCTTTCCTGAAACCTTGTTCCTGAAGATACTTATCCAATCTTGAATACCAAGCTCTAGGAGCTTGCTTTAGTCCATAAAGTGCCTTCTTTAATCTGCATACATAGTCTGGTTTATCAGTTAGGTTGAATCCCTCAAGTTGCTCAATGTAAACCTCTTCTTCCAAGACACCATTGAGAAAGGCTGATTTAACATCCATTTGATATACTTTGAAGTTTTTGAAGCTTGAGAAAGCTAAAAATATCCTTATGGCCTCAAGTCATGCAACTGGAGCAAATGTCTCATCAAATTCAATCCCTTCAACCTGTGCATAACCTTTGCATACTAATCTTGCTTTATTTCTGACTACCTGACCATCTTCATTTAACTTGTTTCTGAAAACCCATTTAGTGCCAATCACATTCTTACCTTTTGGTCATGGGACAAGTTCCCAAGTCTCACTTTTTTCTATTTGATCTAGTTCCTCATTCATTGCCTTGATCCAAAACTTATCTTCTCTTACCTCATTGAAATCTTTGGGCTCAATTTTAGATAACAAGGAAAAATTTGCATGCTCACTTGTTCCTATTATCTTCCTCCTTGTCTGTCTCTCATTTGGATTTCCAATGATTAGATCTTCTGGATGATTTTTTTGCACATACCTGGATGGAGTTTTGGGTAGTGGTCTTTGTGTTTCTTCTTCTTCTGATTCTTCACCTAACTCTTCTTGGCAACTTTCTTCTTCTTCATACACAATTTCTCTTGTTGGTTCTTTTGACCCTATCTGTTCATCAACTATCACATTTATACTTTCTATAATAGTATGTGTCCTCTTATTATAGCATCTATAGGCTTTGCTCTTAGTGGAATAGCCAAGGAAAATACCCTCATCACATCTTGAATCAAACTTACCCAAATTTTTCTCTTCTCGTCTTATGTAACATTTGCTTCCAAAGATTTTGAAATATTTTACTATGGCTGGTCTCCCTTTCCAGAGCTCATATGGGGTTTTGTGGTGATTTACTCTCATTTGAGCTCTATTGATGATATACACTGTTGTATGTACTACCTCTTTCCAAAAACCATCTGAAATCTTAGACTCATTTAACATGGCTCTGGCCATATTTTCAACAGTCCTATTTTTCCTTTCAACTACCCCATTTTGTTGAGGAGTTCTTGCTGCTGAATATTCTCTTTTGATCCCATGTTGTTCACAAAAGTCTATGAATTCATTTGAGGTAAATTCTCCTCCTCTATCTGATCTTAAACCCTTAATCCTTCTACCTATTTCATTTTCTACTAATTCTTTAAAAGCTTTGAACTTCTCAAGGGCTTCTGATTTTTCTTTTAGGAAGGCTACCCAAATCATTCTGGAATAATCATCTATAAATAATATAAAGTAACTTTCACCTTGTAGACTCTTTGTCCTTGTAGGACCACATAGGTCAGTGTGCACTAGTTTCAATGGCTCAGATGACATAAATCCTTTTGACTTGAAACTTGTTCTAGTTTGCTTCCCATGCTGACATTGTGCACAAATTGTGTTTTGTGGCCTTTTTATCTTGGGTAAATCTTTGACTGCTTGCTTGTTGCTTATTTTTACTATGTTGTCAAATTTCAAATGACCCATTCTTCTATGCCACAACCAACTCTCATCTTCTTGCGATAAGAAGCACTTTTCTCCCTTAATCTCACTTAGCATGTAGAGATTGTTTGTAGTTCTATTTGCATCTGCAATGAGCTTTCCAATTTTAGATTTTTTGATCTCACATCTATTTGGATGAAAGGTAACTATGTGTCCCTGATCACAGAGTTGGCTTACACTTAGTAAATTGTGCCTCAATCCCTTGACATACAATACATTCTCTATCTTTGTTTTTCCATTATCTAAACTTAAGGTTCCTTTCCCATAGATTTTTGTTGAACCATTGTCACCAAATTTAACTGATCCTCCATTGATTTCTTTAAGTACAAGAAATTTACTTTTGTCTCTTGTCATATGACTAGAACAACCACTATCAAGGAACCACTATTTTCCTTTATCTTGTACATGAAGAGTTGTTTGTACTAACATTGACTTAACTTTCTTTTGCTCTTTTCTCTCTCTCCTAATTGTTGAAGTTGTATTCTTTTTGCTTGATTCAGGAAATACTATTTTACACCATTTTGCCTTGTGCCCAAAATTATTGCATTTATAACATATGATATTGTCATCCATAAGAGGTGCAAAAGAATTGAAATTTCTATCAACATTATCTTTCACATAACTAGTGCAATGTACAACTCTATGACCATATTTGTTACATGAAAAACAATAGCCATGGAAGAAATTTTGTAACATGTTGGCGTCCCTTGAATAATATGGTCGTGTGCTTTTTCTTTTGTTGTTCTTGTAATTTAATTTTGTCCATGGATCTTCTTTGCCCTCTTCTTTCTTGATGCTTTTTCCTTTTAGTGCATTAGCATAAGTCATAGGCTCTTCTTCGTTTGATGTCTTTGTTTCTTGGAAGCTTGACTCCTCTTTCTGTTTCCCTGATTTTATGTCTTGTTGTAATTTACCCTTAGCCTTTTCAACTTCCTTCCTTAGAGAGACAATTTTTGATTCCAATATTTCACATTCTACTTCTCTTACCTTTAACAGTTCTATCATATCTTGTTCAATTTTCTTTCCCTCTTCAACTTTTACCTTGAGTTCTATGAGATTTTGTAGAAGTTCCATTCTTGCTTCCTCATCTTCTTGAATTTGATCCTTCAAACTTGAGTTCTTCTTTCTAACCTTTTCCAAGTTTCTAAGAGCAGCAAATAATTCCTCTTTTATGTCGAGCATGGCCTCTTCTCCATTTTTTGAGGTCATGTATGTTCTTGTGGGATCTTCCTCCAAGTTGTTAGGCTTTTTACGAAGGAACCCACTCTGATACCAATTGAAGAACATAAGCTTATACTGAGAGGGGGGTGAACAGTATAAGATAAAACATTTTACTTTTCAATCCATATGATAACATCAACAATATCAAAGTAGTAAACATTGCACACATCATCACACACATGAGAGACATGATTTAACGTGGTTCACCCAATGTGGGCTACTCCATGGAGAAAATATTCCTTATAAATTTTCTCAATGAATTCTTTTGGGAATCAATTCCCTATTACAATATTTATGGATTTCTATCCAAAGGAGACACCAATCCCCTTGCTCTGATTTATGGATATCTATCCATAGGAGAACTCTATCCCCTCTACTCTAGTTGATGATCTTCTAGAAGACTTATACCCCCACTACTCTAGCTTATGGATCTCTCTCCACAGAAGACCTCTATCCTCACTACCCTAGCTAATGGATCTCTATCCACTAGAGACTACTATCCTCTACTCTATCACCTCCAAAGCTTACTCTAATCTCTATCTCAAATCTACACCAAACTCTATCTCAAATTTGTACCAAACTCTGTCTCAAATCTATCCCCAAGCCTTAACACAAAGCTTGAATAAATCAATCCTACTCTTAATACTTTTTCAAGTCTTCCCAAGACTTGCTCAAATTTACCTTCAAGTCCTCTCAAAACTTGCTCAATTTGTTCTCAATTCATCATAAAGACTTGCTCAAATATGCTCTACACATGCTCAAACCTTCTAACACATGCTCAAAATACTCACAAAATGCTCACTCATTCAACCAATGAAACACAACTTGCTCACAAACCCTAAACAAGTGTTTTCATACTTCTTCAAACAAACACAATGTAGGTCTCAAACCCTAACTCAAATAATTCTCAATCTCTATCTCAAATGTTCTCTAAACATTCAACAATGAAGCATATAAAAATTCACTCAAATATTTCCAACAATGCTTATCAAACAATCCTTTTCACTCCACCTTATATTTCACAACATTCATTTCAACATTTCAAACAAAGGATGATGTGCCCATACCTCTTTTCTTTGATGGAGATATGTCTTCAAAACCTATTTTACTCACAACCAAATCCTTTTGCCAATTCTAGGTTAGATAGCAACAGTCTATCTCAAAATCTCCACAAGAATATTCACCTCAACAAATATTTCACCATACAAGAAATACAATAAAATGTCAAGTCACAAATACACCTTATCACTCCTTCCTTTAAAAATAATATTCAAATTATAATCCCCATTCTTTCAAATTATATACACATATAAAAATAAAGTTCCTTGTTTACACCTTATAATCTCCAATGCTTTCAAAATAATATTCAACACACATCAAAAATAAAGTTCCTTGTTTACACCTTATAATCTCCAATACTTGATTTATTTCCTAAGCACCCAAAATAAAATATTTAATTAACACACCTTATGACTCCCTAAAAAATTCCACACTTGGCCCTTTCAATATCACGTAGCCTCAAAACAATTTTTGTTTTCCAAAGCCTTTGACAAATTTAACTCAAAAATTGCATACCTTAATAATTTGCCCACTTCACAAAAATGTTTGCACGTGCATCAACAACCATCACTAAAATTGAAACCATGACCTTAGCCACCACAACACCCTAGCCAAAGCTAGGCTACCACCTACGCTATGCACCCACATGAGAACCAAAGTGCACTCTCTCCTATACAATATTTTCTTCTCACAAGTTTCACCGAAAATGAAAAGCTCTTTCCTCCTTCACCAAAAACGAACTGCGTGGGATTCAAAACCGAGACCAACCTCCATGAATGCCTTAGCCAAGCCTCAACTACCATTTATGCTAGCCAGCATGGATGAATCTAAGTCTATCATCGTTTCCTTTTACACCATAACGTCTACCTCAAAATTAGTGCAAACCTTTGTCTTCTTCTCCCTTTCGAAAGTCAATCGAGCGCATGCGAAGGAGATTTAATTCGTGAGATGATATGGCTTTACCAATGCAAAACCTTTGAATATTTATATGTGCTTCAAGTTACATTGTGACATCGGCTCATTTAAAATCCAACTTTGGCTTTTGATTTATATTATATTTTAATTATAATAATTTAAATTCAATGAATTTAAATATTATAATTTAAATATCAAAATTCTTTTTGGGTCTTTTCTTAAGGATAATCTTTTGCCACCATTTAATGAATATTTTAACCTTTGTCCCATATATTATAATGCAAATCATTATAATATTATTTCTTTTAAACTTGCTTTCTTTTCCTTTTGAAAGGCCCTGTTGGTGGATATTATAATATTAGTCTTTTTCACTTGCTCTCTTTTTGCACATAGTCTTCAAACTTGGCCTTCAAACTTTTCCTTGTCGTGCTTTCATAGCCCATGCCATTTTGACATCAATGACAACCTAATATGCTCAAATTTCCAACAGAATCTAAAGATTCACACTACTATGACTATATTATGGAGACAATGCTCCATAGATGAACAACAATGATCATCATCAACTATAGTTCATATATCTTGTAATAGAAATAGGAGTAATAAAGTTTGTATACATTTTGAGCAATTAATATTATAAGTTGTATTACATGCTTAATACATGTTGATTAAGGCTATTTACATTTATATTGTTGGATAATATTGAATGTTTTTTTAATTTAGTAAAAAATCCCTTGCGAGGCCACCTTGGTCTGAGAAACCACGACCAAGAGGTTCTACATGGTCAAAATCACCTAGGATTCGTGCTCGGCCCTGATCGCACTAGCATTATCAACTAGATTTTGGATACCAAATGTGTGTTTGGTAGGGTGGAGATTCAAACCAGGGACCTGCCTTGGAGGATTGCCTTACCCTCTCCAAATCACCTACAACACGTGGATCATATTATTGAATGTTATTTGTCAGTCACACAAATTTTGGACAAATATATGGTTGTGAAATTTAGTTTTGAGGGAGTCAAGAAGTTTTGTTCTATTACCAGGAGAGGTAAGCATATTGCAACCACTTCATATAAGCATGGCTTATTTGCCTTAGATGCTATCTCTACTCCACATGTAGCCATGATTGTCTCTACCAAAGAGGCAACTTCCCTATGGCACAAGAGATATGGGCATCTTAGTTCTGGCTACTTACTTAAGCTGAGTAAGTATGAGATGGCAAAGGGTCTTCCTTCCCTTTCTTCCACATTGCTAGTATGCTCTGACTACTTGGCAGGAAAGCAACATAGAGTACATTTTGAGAAAAGCTCTACAAGAGCAAAGAAACCTATGGAGTTGATTCACACCGATCTGTGCGGTCCTCTCACACCCATCAGTTGTGGGGGAAAGAGGTATTTTCAGTTGTTTGTGGATGATTACTCATGAAATATGTGGGTGTTCTTTCTTAATTTGAATTTTAAGAATTTGGTTTCTTTCAACAATTCAAGAAATCTATTGAGGATTCAGGGACTTCTATAAAGAACCTCCGCTCAGATTGAGGGGGGGAGTTTACCTCTAAAGAATTTTTTGCATTCTTGATTGCACATGGGATCACGATATAATTAACTACTACTTATACTCCTCAAAAAAATGGAGTTGCTAAAAGGAGGAACTGTTCCATCATGGAAATAGTTCGTTGCATGCTCACAGGAGCTAGCCTTGAGCAACAATATTGGGCACAAGTTGTCACCACAATAGTATATATGTTGAATAGGGCACCCATAAAGGCCCTACAAGGAATGACCCCACATGAATCTTGGAGTTGTCGAAAACCCTTCATATCTCATCTATGCATTTTTGGATGTAATGCTTTCATGCACATATCAAAAGAGAAAAGGAAGAAGCTAGATGAGAAGACATTGAAGTGTATTCTTCTTGGCTATGATGAGCACACTAAGGGTTATCTTTTGATTTATCCTTTGACCAAGAAGATTCATGTTAGTAGATATGTTGTTTTTTATGAAGCTTCCACATCACAAAGCACATCTGATGTATACCTAGATCTTGTGGAATCTAAATTTGAGAAGTCCCCTTCGTCACCAAAGGCTGTGGGTCCTTCTACTTCTTCATATTCTTCATCACCATAGAAGAAGAATCCAAAATAGTATACAAATACAATCAGAGACTCCAATTTATCCACTCCACCAGATTTTACTTTGGATAGACCTCATACTCACATCATGGCTCGACAGCAAAAAGCAGTAGCAGAGACTAGTGAGGTTGATGATCTTTGTCAATATTTTGAGGAACTTTCTATAGATCCATAAAAAGAAATAGAAGATATGGATATAGATTATGACAGGGTATTTATGTCTTCACTGAATGAACATGAACCTGCTTCTATACAAGATGCCCTTAGTGAGCCACAATAGAAGGCCATTATGGATGCTGAGGATAAGTCTCTGATGAAAAACAAAACTTGGGAGCTTGTCAATCTGCCATACGAAAATAAGCCCATAGGCTGCAAATGGGTGTACAAATTCAATTACAAGGCATATGGGACAATAGATAAGCATAAGAGCCATCTTGTTGTAAAGGGTTATGCTCAAAAGGAAGGCATTGACTACGAGGAAACTTTTGCACCTACTGCTCGGATGACCACTATTCGAGTTCTTTGTGCTATGGCAGCACAGTATGGGTGGAAAGTTCACCAAATGGATGTCAAGAGTGCTTTTCTGAATGGTGATATCCAAGAGGAAGTCTACATGACTCAACTTGAAGGATTTAAAGTGGAAGGCCAAGAGCAGAAAGTGTGCAAATTGGTCAAATCCTTATATGGTTTAAAACAAGCTCCTCGAGCTTGGTATATAAAAATGGATAATCACCTCTAGTAGCATGGATTTAAGAGATGTTCGTCAGATGAAAACCTCTATTTTAATAAATAAGGTTCTAAGATAGTGTTGTTTGTACTCTATGTTGATGATCTGCTCATTACAGGGAGTTCAGAAACTATGATCTCTGCTATCAAAAGAGACTTGTTTAAAGCTTTTGATATGACATATCTTGGACTTCTCCATTATTGTCTTGGTATGGAAGTGAGCCAGAAGGAGCACTACATCAAAGTATCTCAGAAAAAATATGCCAAAACACTGTTAGAAAAATATCGCAGGACTAATTACAAGCCAATGGCAACATCGATGGAATTCGAGCTTCAGTTATCGCAATATGATGATTCACCTTAGGTAGATGGTACTCTCTATCAACAGTTGATTGGGAGTCTCATATATTTAAAAAATACTAGGCCAGATATTGTGTTTTCTGTCAACTATATTTTGAGGTTCATGCAGGAGCCTAAGACCACTCATTGAAAAGCAGCAAAATGTGTTCTTCACTATGTCCATGGTACAATGGAATATGGCCTAGAATACAAGAGAAATGAAAAATTCTTCTTGCAAGGATAAACGGACTCTGACTATTTTGGGTCATATGATGATCGTAAGTCAACTTCAAGATATATATTTCATCTTGGATCCGACCCTGTCTCTTGGCACAACAAGAAGTAACAGTTGGTTGTTATCTCATCTACAGAGGTAGAATGTTGCACCGCACATGAAGTTGTGTACGAAGTGATATGGTTGCATTTAATTCTGATAAGTATGGGTCATCCATCAAAATCTCCAATACACTTGTTCTACGACAACCAGGGTGTTTTGAACCTTGTTAAAAATCCAGTGCACCATGAGAAAACCAAGCACATTGACACACAATGCCACTTCATTCGAGACAAAGTTCCAAGGCATCGAATTTAGCTTCAGTACATCTCCACCAATGGTCAAGTTGCAGATATTTTCACTAAGGCACTTACACGTGTCAAATTTGAATTATTTCGTAGCTCTCTATGTATTGCAAAATGATGAAATCAGGGGGGGTGTTAGTATAGCTAGTAGTTATCCTATTACCCAAATAATGTAATAAGGGGGTATGTTAGCATAACTAAGTATTTGTTATTCTATTATTGGGTATATTGTTACTTTTTTGTAACCATGTCTATTTGATGCCTAGTTGGTTCCATGTATTACGGGTTAATCTAAGGTTGTTCATGTATTATTTAAATCATTCAATACAATGGTTTGTTGTTTGACCGGCTAACAGATATACTATAAGCCTTATTTTACATATTAATTTGCTCATATTATTCTACTCTTATCATTATTTTGACCTTAATATATTGTGGCTATATTATATTCGATCCTATGATACATAATTTATGATATTTTTGGTAGTATTAAGGCTTAAAAATCCATCATGAATTGCTAACAAAAGGAATATTTAGGTCTTGGGAGGAGCCTCTAGTGACCAAGCATTCTTCTAAGACAAATCCTTGGAAGTAGAAAATTTCAATTGCTCTAAATATTGATACCCCAACTTGATTGAGTATCCATCATATTTTGATATATTCTAAACCAACTCATCCTTTAATATAAAAATAGGAAAATAAAACTCTTGAAGCATATTTTGAATCTTATCTACAATGTGTTTAAGTTTCTCTCATTTAGCTAGGTTACTAATAGAAATTTATGATTTGGATTTATTGCTCAAACTAATATAATATTTGAACTTTAGACTTTACAAGCTATACATACCCAAGAAAATGGTTCCCATTTTGAATTAGAGATAAGAGGATAAGACTTAAACCAAACATCAAAATAGAAATTTACATAATTCCCTCGTAGAGTGAACATCTAATATTTTTTTTTATCAATTGTAAACTATCGGATATGAATTTCCATGTTGGTAATCCTTTGGGTAGGGTTCTTTTCCTAAATAGTTTGATTTCATCAAGAGAAACTATATATTTTTGAAGTAATATTTATTCCTAACTCTTTACTTGATCTCTAAATAATCTCTACCCAATTTTTTCCTCTAAGGCCAAACTCACAAGTCTACAATTCTACAAGCTTACCCCTGCAATATTTTATCATTTGTAAACTCTATCTTACTTACAAAGAGGAGACCTAAATTTTTCCTCATATCCTTTTCAAAGAAAGTCTCATTGAATATTATTAATTTCTAAATTTTCTTTGAATTTATCAATTTATGTTACTATACGTACTAAGGATATTGAAAGTGACATCATATAAATAGGGATGGATTACAATGCATTTTTTTGAGTTGTAGCCTTCCTACCATGGTTAAGAAGTTACCTTTACAACTTGTCAAACGAGATTTTATTCTTCAAAATAAGAGAACAAAGCTTCTTCTTATTTTCTTTAGGATACAAAGGAATACCCAAATAGGTTGATAATTTGTTTTCAATTTTAAACCCTAAAATATCCACAATAATTTTTTGTAAATTTATGGTAATGTTAAAAAAATAATTCTATATTTTGTAATATTAACCAACTATCCAATAACCTTATCATAGCATGATAACATTTATTTAAAATCCATGGCCTCACTAATTGAGGGATGAACCAAAATAAAAGTATCACCAATAAATTGGAGATAATATTTGAAGAGATCATATTTTGTAACCTAAATACCTTTGATTTTTCCTTATATTTTTGCCTTGTGAAAGCTATCCCTAATACCTCCACAATAATAAAAAATAGATAAGGATATAGTAAATCACCTTGGTGGAGTCCACAAGATGACTTAAAGTAACCACGAGAAGAACCATTGATCAAAATAGAATATTTCATAGTGCTATAACAATATTTAGTCCATTCACATAAACCTTGATTAAAACCAAACGTTCTGAGAATATCATGTAGAAAAATATTGCAAAACCTACTATATGCTTTATTCATATATAACTTCATAAGCATAATTAGTTCTTTCATGGAATGAAGAGAATGCATAGCCTTCTATGCAATGATTACACCATCAAGAATTTATTTACCATGAACAAAACCATCTTATTCCTCTAAGATAACACAATCTAGAATACTTTTAAACTTGCTTGCAAATTTTTTTATATGATCTTATAAATCATATTACAAAGGCTTATTGGACAAAAATTATAAAATAATTTTCTCTCTCCTTTATTGGAACCAATGTAATGGAATGATCTCACTTATTGTCACTTGCTTTTTTCAGGTCTCTTCAATGACAACCAACATATCACTCTTCAATAAATATTAAAAAATAAAAGAAAATTGCTAAAAATCCATCAAGCCCAAGTTCCTTGTTAGGATGGAAAGAGAAAATTGCTTCATGTAGATATCCTATAGATGTTTTCTTCATCAACCTTTCATTTCTTTGTGTATACTAGAGGATTCATCAATATTTCATTTTGTTCCAACATACTTCTTCAATAAATCCCAAAAACTTTGAAATAAAATTGTAAGAAATCCATTGGGGTGAGGTGCCTTGTTAGAATGCAAAAATAATACTACTTCATATAACTCCTCTACATATATCTTCTTCATCAAGATTTCCATTTGTCCTTGTGTAATAATTGATGGAAAATTTCACAAAATCTTACCTTGTGCTTCCTTATCTTGCCTAGTATCACAAAAAAAAATTGAAATAGTTAATTGCTTCATTTCTAGTATCTTTTTATTCCTCAATATTTCTTCCATTTGGAGTTAAAATATTTTGGATGTGATGAAAATAAAATTTTATTTTTGCTGTAACATGAAAAATGGGTATTTCTATCTCCTTCCTTGAGCTATTTCTCCCTAAATGTTTAGAAAAAATATGACTCTTTTTTCAACACATTATGATAATTAGAAAGTAATTATTTTTCTTGCATATAATAATCCTAGTCCATTCTACTGATTTGTACTATCTCATAAAATTTTGAGCCTAAATTCAATTACCTTATTTTCTTTAAAAATATTACCAAAATATTTGGTATTCAAAATCTTCATTTTCCCCTTTAGATATTTCATTTTTTAAACAAACTTGTACATACATGATCCTTCAAAATTTGCTTCACCCCATTATAACATCACTATCTAGAAGAGATTAGATTCTTGGAGCCACATATATTGGAATTGAATTGGATCTGGATGATCATTATTGACTAGATCATAGGTGAAAAGAATGGGTTTTTGATCTAATCTTGCTTGCACTAAAACATTTGAAGAGATTGTATACTTTATTGAAGAACACAAGCTTATACTGAGAGGGGGGGTGAACAGTATAAGACCTTTTTTTACTTTTTCCTTTATACTTTAAAACAGTAAAGCAATATACCCAAAGCAATATCAAAGTAATGCACAAAATCATCTATAAAGTGACATCAATTTCTATGTCCACAAAACTTTTCTCTAAAAGTTATCTCAAAGTTCTTTGGAAATCCTTCCCAATTACAATGTTTATGAGCCTCGGCTCAAAGGAGATACCTTCCCCAATCAGAATTTATGAGCCTCTGCTCAAAGGAGATACCTTCCCCTCTTCTCTGGAAATGATCCCTTAGAAGATCAACTGCCTCTACCTCTTGCCAGCACGTGGAACTCTTTTCCACCGAAGACCTCTTGTCCTCAATGCTTAGCCTAAGAGACCTCTGCCTTCTATGATCACGTCCACAGTAGCTCAGCAACCAAATCTGTCCTCAGGTTCTTCTCATAGAATCAATACATCTCTATCCTCAAGTTATCTGATAGAACTATCAAACTCAGCTCACAAGTCCTCTGTTCTCTTTGCGCATTCACAGTCGCATTTTGGTTGAACTTCAACCTTTGCACCTCTACGCAATCACAGCAGCACCGTCTTCGCACACTCTGCTTCCTTTGTGATATTTCACACTTGGAATGATTCGACGAAATGCACTCTGCACACTATGATCAAATTTTGCACTCTGCTCTCGACGATCAAACTTCTTGCTCTGTGCACTATTTGCGAATGTCGCACTTCAACAACACATTCATCGACACATCAACTCTCCAAACAGCCCTCCTTTTATAATAGAATTTTCATGATGAAAACTTTAATCTTAGTCGACTGTTATACCAAATGCAAACCCTAATCTTTGTCGGCTGCAAGCCCTCATCTTCGTCGGCTAAAATTTGAATTTGTCGGCTTCACTGTCTCTGTAACTCTTTTGTAGCTTCTACCACAAAAATACATGTCATGATATCGTGACACCTTTGCAACCGTACACTTTATTTTGGCTTTAGTCACGATATCGTGACACTTCAGCCTTTGTCGACTTCAACTAAGCTCTTGTCGCAATATCATGACACTTCTGACCTTGTTAGCATCAACTTTGCTTTTATCACGATATCGCGACACTTCTCCCTTCGTCAACCTCCTTTCTACTTTTGTCACGAAATCACGACACTTCTGCCTTAGTAGACTTCATCTTCACTTTTGTCGCGATATCGCGACACTTCTGTCTTCATAGTTCACAACTTGGATTCTGTCGTGAAATCGTGACACTTCTCCTATTGAAGACCTACTTTTTGTTTCTGTCATGAAAACGTGACACTTTCTTCAACCGAACACTGCCATCTCAATCTGTTGTGAAATCATGACACTTTCTGCATCTGTTTGCTTTCTCTTCAACCTATCGTGAAATCGTGATGCTATCAACTTTTCGTATGCTTTCTTTGCAACCTGTCGCAAAATTGCGACGCTTTTAGCTTTCGTACGTCTACTTTGCAACCTGTCACGAAATCGTGACTCTTTTAGCTTTCGTATGTTTTCTTTGTAGCCTATCATGAAATCTTGATGCTTTCAGCTTTCGTACATCTTCTTTACAACCTATTGTGAAATCGTGACATTTCTTACTTCGAAACCTTTCCTTTGCTGCATGTCGTGAAATCATGACAGTTCTTACTTGGAACATTTTCATCTATAGCATGTCGTGAAATCGTGACGGTTCTCACTTCGAACTCTGCAGCATGTCATGAAATCATGATAGTTCTCACTTCGAACTCTGTAGCATGTCGTGAAATCATGACACTTTTTGTGTTACTTTCTCTCTCTTCGAACTTGTCATGAAATCACGACAATTCACACTACGAACTCTCTCTTCTGCATTATGTCGTGAAATCGCGACACTTTTTCTTTCGGACTCTCTCTCCTGCAACATGTCGTAAAATCATGACACTTTTTCGTTCGTACAACCTTCCTTGCAATATGTCACAAAATCACGACATTTTTGACTACGTACATTCTCTCTCCTCTTTGAGTCGCGAAACTGTGACATGTCATGATATCGCGACACTTTTCTAACTTGCTTTCTCTTTCCTTCTTAAGTCATGAAAATGCGACATGTCATGATATCGTGACACTTTTCTAAAAAGATTTCTCTCTCCTGCTTAAGTCGCGAAAATGCGACATGTCGCGATATCACAACATTTTTCCAACTTTCTTTCAGACCTGTCAGCTTGGGGTTTGCAAAAGACCTTTGAAACTGTCATGTCGTAACCTTCATCAAAACAAATTATTTGACATCAAATCAAATTCCTTCAAAAGCTTCTTGACATCAATGACAACTTATATACTTGAGCAAAGGAAATGTACCCAAAGTACCCAAAATTGCCAACAATCTCCCCCTTTGTCATTGAAGGCAAACCTTTATTGAAAACACGTCTCAGAAGCCAAAACTGAAACCAACTGTGCTAACAGCTGAGAAACTATGCCCATAACTAAGAATCTTCCTTTGAAGTTTTTCTCCCCTTGACTTGAAGCTTTCCTCTTCACTTGAATATCTCCCCCTTACTCATATCTCTCCCCCTTTGTCATCAATGGGAAATGGTCACCTTTGGGGCTCGGGACTAAGAATGAGCCTTTTAGCTTAGTCCCTCCCCCACCTCCTAATGAGGTGATTAATTTTGGGGTGGGAGTAAAACTCCCATTAGGAACTAATCATCATCAACGTCTATAATTTCTTTGTCGGACCTTCTCTTGAACTCTTTGCCCGTATTCCTATTCTTGTCACTGTTCTTGTTCTTGTTCTCATCCCTATTCTTGTTCATGCCTTGATCCTTGGACCTGATCATGCCATTGTTCATGTTCCTGTATTCTAGAATTTTAGCTCTACACTATCTTATTATATGAGCTTCATTGTTGCACTTGAAAAACTTGACGATGTTGTTTCTCTGAGGTAAACTTGATCTTTGAATCCACCAGTTCTGCCCAAACCTATTCTGACCAAACCTGTTCTAGCCAAACCTGTTTTGATCAAACCTATTCCTGTTCTTTACCTCGCAATAAACTGCGTTGTGCCCAAACTATTGACAAGAGTAGCAATACCCTTGAAAGTAACTAGCACTTCTGAAACTTTCATTTACCTTCTTCACTTGATCCATGCAATGTGAAGCCATGTGACCAAACCTGTGACACGTAAAACATCTGTCATGAAATTTTCCTTTATTCGACCTCTTGGGTCTTGAAAACTTCTTCTTCTCATTCTAAATTCTATTTTCTATTTTTGCGCATCTATCATTCAAGGACTCATGATCTAAAATACTTTTCTCATCAGAACTCTCTTCCTTTTGGAATCTCTTACTAGATTCCCCAACCTGTTCCTTGTGTTTCTTACCAAAACCAAGACCTGTTTTATCTATTGTCTTTCTTTGACCTTTGATGAGAGATTTAACCCTTTTGGAGCTATCTTGAAACCTGTAAAGCTTATCCTTGTACTCTTTAGTTTCCTCTTTCAAAGAAGCCATTTTTTGTTCTAACTCACTATACCCAAGAACCTTAGACTCTTAACTCATCCTTGAGTTCTTGCGTCTTAGCTATAGAGAAATCAAGATTTTCTATAAGATCATCTCTCTCCATACAACATTCATCTAACTTATCCTTGAGTCTAGAATTCTTCTTTCTTTCTTTTTTAAAGCGCTAAGAGCACTAATAAGTTCACTTTCAAGATCCTTTATTTGTTTGCTTTCTGAATCATCAAAGCCTTTTTCATATTTCTTATCACTAGAGGTGCTACCTTTTTCAAAAACCATACATGCATCTTCCTTATAGTTTTTTGAAGCATCCTCATACATACTTGGAAACCAAATCATTATTTGTACAGATCATCCTCAAGGTGACCAAAATTTCCACATCTAAGACATTTCATGATAATGAATCTATGTTTCGGTTCTTCCTCTTTTCTGATATGAACAACATCTCATTTTCATCATCACTTGAAGAACTTTCACTATCACTACTAGAACACTTACTTGCTTTGTCTAGGTAGAAACTCTTATTGTGCTTGTGAGAATACCTCTTTCCTTGATTGTTGTGCCCATATTTGTTCTTTCTGTGATGCTTGTGCTTTTCAGAATCCTTGCTCTTAGAATACTATTTATCTTTATCACTTTCATTCTTGGGAACAGTACAGTCAGTAGCATAATGACCAAACTTTCCACAATTGAAACATCTTATATTTTTCATGCTTTTGTGCTTTCTAAAGAACTTGCCTTTCTTGCTGTAATATGCCTCTTCATCACTAGAAGACTCATCACTCTCTTGAAGTTGTTTACCCTTGGATTTATTGGTAGCCTTGAAATCTGCCTCTTTCTTGACATCAATCTTCACTTGAGTTCTCAACTCAAATGCTGCAAGTATACTATGGAGCTCATCCTTTTTCAACTTATCCAAATCTTTAGCTTCTTCAATAGCAAAAATCTTTTCACTAAATCTATTAGGAAGAGATCTTAAAATCTTATCACAAACATCATTTTCAGCAAGCTCAAGACCTAAGTCTTTCATGGAGTTAACAACCTCATCCATACGAAGCATGTAGTCACTAATATTTTTATCATCATTCATCTTGAGTTGTTCAAAAATACCTTTGAAGTGTCTCAACTTGGCCTTTTTGACATTTGTATCACCTGTATGAACCACCTGCAACTGTTTCCACATTTCACTTACTTTCTTGTAGTGAATCACTTTGGTGAGATCTGCTTTCTGTAAGCCTTTCAGGATTGCATTCATTGCTTTTGAATTGCTTGTGATGTAGGAGCCTTTCTTCTTTAGTATTTGGACCATGTACAGGAATAGTGTACTCATCTTCAATTACTTCCCATACCTCATTACCAAGTGCCATTAGATGAACCTTCATCCTTGCACTCCAAAGACCAAAATCTGACCCATTAAGAATAGGTGTTGCATTGCCACTTGAATAATCCATTGTGTTCTTTACTAACTTTTATTTCAAGTTGTTAAACTTTGCGAAGGCACCGGCTCTGATACCAATTGAAGAACACAAGCTTATACTGAGAGGGGGGGTGAACAGTATAAGACCTCTTTTTACTTTTTCTTTTATACTTTAAAACATTAAAGCAATATACCCAAAGCAATATCAAAGCAATGCACAAAATCATCCACAAAGTGACATCAATTTTAACGTGGTTCACCTAGAATGGCTGGGCTACGTCCACAAAACTTTTCTCTAAAAGTTATCTCAAAGTTCTTTGGGAATCCTTCCCAATTACAATGTTTATGAGCCTCGGCTCAAAGGAGATACCTTCTCCAATCAAAATTTATGAGCCTCTGCTCAAAGGAGATACCTTCCCCTCTGCTCTGGAAATGATCCCTCAGAAGATCAACTGCCTCTACCTCTTGCCAGCATGTGGAACTCCTTTCCACCGAAGACCTCCTATCTTCAATGCTTAGCCTAAGAGACCTCTACCTTCTATGATCACGTCCACAGTAGCTCAACAACCAAATCTGTCCTCAGGTTCTTCTCATAGAATCAATACATATTTGTCCTCAAGTTCTCTAATAGAACTATCAAACTCAGCTCACAAGTCCTCTGCTCTCTCTATGCAATCACAGCCGCATTTTGGTCGAACTTCAACCTTTGCACCTTTGCGTAATCATAGCGACATCGTCTTCGCACACTCTACTTCCTTTGTGATCTTTCACACTTGGAATGATTCGATGAAATGCACTCTACACACTACGATCGAATTTTGCACTCTGCTCTCAGCGATCAAAATTCTTGCTCTATGCACTATCTGCGAACGTCGCACTTCAACAACACATTCATCGACACATCAACTCTCCAAATAGCCTTCCTTTTATAATAGAATTTTCATAATGAAAACTTTAATCTTAGTCGGCTGTTATACCAAATGCAAACCCTAATCTTCGTCGACTACAAACCCTAATCTTTGTCGACTAAAATTTGACTTTGTCGGCTTCACTGTCTCTATAACTCTTTTGTAGCTTCTGAGGTGAAAATACAACATGTCACAATATCGTGACACCTTTACAATCGTACTCTTTCTTTTGGCTTTTGTCATGATATCGCGACACTTTAGCCTTTGTCGACTTCAACTAAGCTCTTGTCACAATATCATGACACTTCTGACCTTGTCAGCATCAACTTTGCTTTTGTCACAATATCGCAACACTTCTCCCTTCATCGACATCCTTTTTGCTTTTGTCGTGAAATCACGACACTTCTGCCTCAGCAAACTTCGTCTTCACTTCTGTCATGATATCGCGACACTTATATCTTCATAGTTCATAACTTGGCTTCTGTCATGAAATCGTGACACTTCTCCTGTTGAAGACCTACTTTCTATTTCAGTCATGAAATCATGACACTTTCTTCAACCAAACACTACCATCTCAATTTGTCATGAAATTGCGACAATTTCTGCATCTGTTTGCTTTCTCTTCAACCTGTTGTGAAATCACAATGCTATCAACTTTTCATACGCTTTATTTGCAACCTATCGCAAAATCATGACGCTTTCAGCTTTCGTACGTCTACTTTGCAACCTATCGCAAAATCATGACTCTTTCAGCTTCCATACGTTTTCTTTGCAGCCTATCATGAAATCGCGACGCTTTCAGCTTTCATACGTCTTCTTTGCAACCTGTCATGAAATCATGACATTTCTTACTTCGAAACCTTTCCTTTGCTACATGTCGTGAAATCGCGATAGTTCTTACTTGGAACATTTTCATCTGCAGCATGTCACAAAATCGTGACGGTTCTCACTTCGAACTCTGTAGCATGTCGCGAAATTATGACAGTTCTCACTTCGAACTCTACAGCATGTCACAAAATTGTGACACTTTTCATGTTATTTTCTCTCTCTTCGAACTTGTCGTGAAATCGCGACAATTCACAATACGGACTCTCTCTTCTGCATTATGTCACAAAATCACGACACTTTTTCTTTTGGACTCTCTCTCCTGCAACATGTCACGAAATCGTGACACTTTTTTGTCCGTACAACCTTCCTTGCAATATGTCGTGAAATTGTGACACTTTTTTGTTTGTACAACCTTCCTTGCAATATGTCGTGAAATCGTGACATTTTTGACTCAGTACATTCTCTCTCCTCTTTGAGTCGCGAAACTGTGACATGTCGCGATATCGCGACACTTTTCTAACTTGCTTTCTCTTTCCTGCTTAAGTCGCGAAAATGCGACATGTCACGATATCATGACACTTTTCTAAAAAGCTTTCTCTCTTCTGCTTAAGTCACGAAAATGCGACATGTCACGATATCGTGACATTTTTCCAACTTACTTTCTTTCGAACCTGTCAGCTTGGGGTTTGCAAAAGACCTTTGAAACTGTCATGCCGTAACCTTCATCAAAACAAATTATTTGACAATCAAATTCCTTCAAAAGCTTCTTGACATCAATGACAACTTATACACTTGAGCAAAGGCAATGTACCCAAAGTACCCAAAATTGCCAACATTTATTTGCACCTTATGTTGGATAACAATAATCTATCCAATTTTTTTTGCTATATGATTTTGTCCAATGTGTCTATTGTCCCATGTATATTAAAAAACTTGAAGGAATAATATCCCAAAGGCCATTTGAATTGAAAAATTATACAAAATATTGCATTAATTTAGCCTCACTTCTTTTCCAAAGGAGATAGAACTATGTTGAAATCACCCCCAAGAATCCATAGGTCATAATTATGAATATTTATTGTGTCTAACAAAAATATGGTAAGGTCCTTCCAACATATTTTATGAGTAACTATAGTTGGAGCATATACATTTCTAAACCCAAATTTGATGTTTTTGAATTCCCACAAAATAAATAGTCCAACAACTCAATTACTTTTTGTTTCTAACAATTGTCCATCCCATTTTTATTTGTCTCATTTTATGGCAATATTGTTGGAAGATCCTATAAAAAAATGACTACACATCCCCCCATATTCCAAAATTTTTAAAAAGCATTCTTACATTCCTCACTATTTTTTTCTTGTACTAAAATAAATAGGACTATAATAATCTATTAATTCTTTAATAACTCTTTTTTTTGTCTTATCCATACCTCTAATATTCCATAATGTCATTTTCATCACAACTTTTTATTTTCATTAGTGGGCTTAGCCCCACTTCTTGTTAACATGAGTGATATTTTTATTTGGCTTCCCAAAATGATATTCCCTTGATTTTATTTTCCTCTTTGTTTATGCTTTGACAAACTTTCTCTCCTTTTTCCATTCCCACCAACACTTTCATCTTCATCAATCTCTATTAAAAGGTGTTCATAAATTATAAGAATCCAACATGTTGTATTATTCTCCACAATCATACATATAGTGACATGGACTAAATAACTTCTTTGCATTAAGAATAGCAAGATCATGAATCATTATATTGAGACATTGTATAATATTTTTAACATAGTTTTATATTAATTTGTTGCAACTTATTAATGAACCACCAATGCAAAGTCTCCTTAAGTGTCTTTGTATATCAACAAAGTCAACATGTGCAATTGGGATTGTTGTGTATAGTGATTGATGCATATGGATAACCTCCTCTTTTTTATAATTTACAAATAAATAAATTGAGAGGCCTCCAATTTTTTTTTATAAATAACAAGTACCATTTTAAAATGATGCATTATTAAAAAAAATCTTCTCAATGTGTTGATAGTAACAATCATGCTTCAAGAGAGGTTACATGAATATTCTATTAAAAATTCTTTTTTTTAACTTATTCAGCTTACACATCACATCAATGAGCATATGTAAACAAAGTTGAACATAAATTATTCTCTTCTTATCTTTTATTTTCAATGGATTTATTCCCATGTTATCTTATTATGACTATACTTTTTTATATTTCCATAAGGTCATTATAGTTGGCATCAATATTACAAGTCTTTCAATGACTTATCCTTTTGATAACCATCTAATCCCATGGATTTGAATATTTAAGAGCTTTAATATCCATTAATTTTTGCAATGCAATAAATTTAATTTTCCTTTTTGAAGAATTTTGAACTTAAGAGTATACTTTATTTGCTAATTTTAAAATGAATTGTAACTTTGGTATTCTTTTGGAAGCATTTGCCATAGCCAATGTTTCATGACAAGTAGCACAATCAACACCTATAAGATTAGGTAAAAAAAAATTCAATAATATCACAAATCTATTTTTATCTCCAACCATAGAAGAAGCACTAGAGGTAGAAACAACTATTAATTGTTTGTTTATGATTGCTCTTTTATTTTATAAAATTTTAATTGCATCATAGACTATTATTTCTTTACTATTAGAAACAATAATAAGCTTATAAACTACGAAATTGGTAATCTTGTTCCTTTTGTATTTGAAAATTTTTAAACTACCAATTTTTTGTCTACATCACAATTTATGATTTTATCGAACATGAAAGATACAAAAGAACATTCTATCATCTTTCATATTTGTATACTTAATAATATTCATATATAACAAAAAAAAATGGTTTGTTGTCATGTGATTTTCATATGAAGAATAGTCTATATTCATAGGCATACTTGAAATATCCAATGATATGAAAAGTGAACAAAGTGATTCGTATATGAATATGGATAAATCTTCTTTGGCAATCCATTAAGCTAATTTCATTGTTGTAATGATTTTTTCTCTATTATTGTTATCGATCTATATTGAAATATTTAGTATCATCTTTGATTGTTTTTCCTTTCCCTATATCCACTTTATTCTTATAACTTATGAATCATAGACTTCTCATGATCAATTAATGACTATTTTTATATTAAAATACAGCTATTATTGGTTTCTCATGCACTTGGTGTCTTTGCTTCATACCATTTACATTTCATTAGAGTTTGTCTTTATAATTATTTAATAATAATTTTCAACTATATATATATCTAGCTATTCAATTGTATTTAAAAGATATCTTGATATTTGTTTTCTCTTTTTCCTTCTATATAGTTTGTCATTGCACATTATCTACATCTCCAAAAAGTTCCAAGTTTTTATTTAAATCAATACAAGGTTGAATTTAAAACACTTTTTTCATGTTGATTATTTTGAAACAAAGTTAACCATTTAAACATTTATATATTTGTGGCTTGTCTTTATTTGCCTGGGAGACATTTTAAAAAACTAGAATTGCCTACACATAAATAATTAAACTCAATAGACTACTATACATATATAAATCAATTAGCCTATTTTTTTTAATTGATTGTATGGAATTGAAACAAATCCCACCTGTGTTAATAATTATGTGGTATTATAACAACTTTACTATTATGTATGTGACACATGACAAGATATTCATCTCCATATTGAAAATTAAGGAATTTAATTAATTGAGTTAATGTCATTTACTAAAAGTAGTTTAAAATTAGCACCTGGGGGTGGTTCGGGCTTTGGCTTTTCTTTGAGAGGTCCAAGGTTCAAACCGCAGCATGGGCGAGTGTGTGAGGAGTAGGTGTGTGGTGGTTTTGTGTTAAATTCTCTATTGATAAGTATAGCTCTCATATTTATGAAGGGTCATGGTTGGAAGGAGACTACTCAGCCGTATGTGTTGGTCATAGAGGTTTCTCACAATAACCAAATAAAAAAAAAAAATAGTTTATGAAGGGTCATGGTTGAGAGGAGACTACTCAGCCGTATGCATTGATCATAGAAGTTTCTCACAATAACCAAATCAAAGAAAAAAAAGTTTAAAATTATAAACTACGAATTAAATATAATCACATGATAGAAGAATTTATTTGAATTATAAGTATTAAAGGGAAATAATTAATACATTAAATACTATTAATATGAAATATGAAAATTAATTAAATAATATATATTTATAACAATAAATTCAAAATTTGGATAATTAGTATATTAAATTAAAATACAAATTAACCACATGTACAATTAATAAATAAATAGATTGTAATTTCAAATACATCATCACGTGTTGATATGGACATTACTATTATGCCATGTATCACATGGCATGACAAGATAAGAGGCTCCTCCTTAGAAATCAAGGAATTTAATTAATTGAGCTAATATCATTTAATAAATCAAATATGAATTAAACAAATAATCACATAAGGCACTTGGTGGTGCAGGTCAATTGTTGGGGCTTTGACTCTTCTTTGGGAGGTCCAAGGTTCAAACCACGACCTGGGTGAGTGTGTGAGAGGTAGGTGTGTGGTGGCTTTGTGTTAAATTCTCTATTCATAAGTATAGTTCTCGACTTTACGAGGGGTCATGGTTGGGAGGAGACTGCTTAGCCCTGTGCATCCATCGGTTATAGAAGTTTTCTCACAATAACCAAATCCAAAAAAAAAATATAATCATAGAAGAATTTTTTTTTAAATTTACATGGTGGAATCAGTAGCCACCATAAATTTGGGTAGGTTATCTGGATCTTATGGTTCACCCCGAAAGCCGCCACACATTACGAGGGGTCATGGTTGGGAGGAGACTGCTTAACCCTATGCGTCCCTCAGTTATAAAGGTTTCTCACAATAACCAAATCCAAAAAAAAAATATAATCACAAAAGATTTTTTTAATTTACATGGTGGAATCAGTAGCTACCATGAATTCGAGCAGGTTGTCCGATTTTAATGACACAACCCAAAAACTGTCACACAGATCTTCGCGCAGTTCATCCCTATAACCGCTATGCCACAATCATTTTAAACATTTTACGCCACTAAAAACATCAAGAAAGGGATAAACGTTCAATCCAACAAAACCTAAGATTCAAAAAAATTATTTTAATTATAATTTTTAAAATAAAAAAATTAATACATTTTAAATACTATAAATATGCATGACATTAATTAAATAATACATATTTATAACAATAAATTAAAAACTACATAATAATTCTATTAAATTAAAATACAAAATGTATATGCTTAAGAATCCACATATGCAATTAATAAATAAATAAAGTATAATTTAAAATATTATATTTTTTTAGTTATATCCAGATGTACATCATTTTTAGATTAAAAAAAATTAAAACATGGTTTAATTTATGTAGTTAATTTAAAAATAATAAAATTATAATATTAAAATTATTTTAATTACAATTATTAAAGTAAAAAAATAATACATGTAAATACTATTAATATGCGGAATTTGAAGTGGTGTTGGACCTGTTGAGGAGGAAACTAGGTTAGTGATTGGAGAGATTGAACATCACTTCTCCTTGGACTTGAGTTTTCTACTTTTTAAGTTTGAAGCCCTCTTCGCTGCTTCTTGGAATCTACTTCAAATAGAATCCGTTGATTTCTCTTTGAAGGTTCGTTTTTCTCTAGCTGAGCTAGAATTCCTCTTTATCTCTCGATCTCTTGTGGTCTCTTGTGTTGTAGGAGAGTAGGAGGGTTGTGTTCGGAGCTCGAAGTTCTCTTGGGAAGCAAGAGAATTTATGGTGGGTTGCAGAGTCTATCTTATGCTTGATAGTGTTGTTCTTGTGGTGGTGCATGTGGTGCCTCCTATTCCAATTGTTCCCAAAGTGTTGTTGTGTGGCAGTTAGTGGGGTGGTGAGCTAAGATGCTAGAATTTAGACTGAAAATTTGGGTGGTTGTGGTCTACCACTCTATTGCTAATGGGTTCATTTTCTAGTGGAGAATTTCTTCTCCTATGTACCTATGGGATTAGAACCCATAGGGGTTGGCAGTTTGGTGTGGTTGTGTACCTGTGGGGTTTGGACCCATAGGTTTTAAGGTTCAAGGTCCTCTCCAAAACCCTACTCTAAGGTTCTAGGAATATTTTAGAATCCAATTGCTTTCTTGGACCCCTAGGTAGTTTTGTTTAAGCTTTAATCTTTTGGGTGCTCTGTTAGTGGCTGATCTCTAGTGGTGATTTTGGGTGCTCGGTTAGTGGCTGAACTAAAGTGTTGTTGTGTGGCATGGTGGTTATAGGGGTGAACTATGCAAAGAACTATGTGGTGTCTTTCAAGGTGAACAATGCAAAATACTATGATGGCCATAAAAATTGAACAACCTTCCTAGATTTGTGGTGGCTATTGATTCCACCATGTAAATTCAATATATATATATATATATATATTATTGGTAAAATAAAATTTCATTAATATATGGGTTTTGAAAGGAACCCCAAAACCTTAGTACATCCAAAATAGAAATAACATAAACCAGGCCTTACAATCAAATTAGCAAACAACCCTCGAGGGGGATCAGAAAAAATTAGTGGGTATCCCAAAGAACAAAACAAAGCATGTAATAAAAACATATGAGAAGATCCCATCCAAGAAACTGAGCCCATCCCAGAGGGAGATCCCACAGTAGGAACCAAACAATCAGTTTTCATCTGGAGTGGTTTAGGGCTCATCCGCATCCCTAAAAATTATGCTAAGCTGAACATGAGCTACGTCAAAGTCTTTAGCCACTTAATTGAAAATTATCCATGTGGATTTGATAGCCTCTATAATCACAGATATTATGGTCACTGAACTGGAAAGGTAGGTAAGCACTGCATTGCGTAGGTCAGCCTCATTACCATCCTACTTCACTAGCTCCTAAATCCCTTTGTCATTTACCTTCACCTCCTAGGCAGCGGTTTCCTTGGTCAACTCGCTGATCTTTACCAGGAACATTATTTCCATCTTGAGTTTCTTCAAACATGGAGATACCCGAGTGCGGGAAGGATTGGGAGTCTGGAGAAACTTAGATGAATACCGCTTCACATCTTTGGTTTTGGACTCAGAATCGATATGGGGCTAAATTTAGGCTTGGATGAGGCAAAGGAGGATAAATTAGGATCAGAGTCATCATTGGGCACCTCATGAATGGGAGAGTCATGGCTAAAGCTGTCAGTAGGCTTGTAAGGGGTGGGATAAGTGAGAGGACATACAGGAGGATGTGAAGGGGAAGGTTGAGGAGGACTAGGAGGGGTGGGATGAGAGGGACTGGGAGGGGCATGGGTAGCTTGAGGAGGGGTGGGAGCAACAACAAGGAGAGTTATTCTAGTGAAGGCATCTAGTGCATGCTTATAAATAATGAAGTACAGGCCCTAGTAAATGGGGTAATGGGCTTTCCCAATTTTGACATTGGTTATCGTTAATTCAATAGACCTAAAAAGGTAGTCTGGTATGTTCATTTTCCTATTGACTCTGAAGTGTTTTAGAAAAGCAATGTGAAAACTATGTAAAATGAAGTCTATCTTATCGACGATGAAGTATTGGAGGACAGAGACCATGACACAGTCCCATGGTCTAGAAAATTTGGTCCTCTCAATACCCTCGTTAGTGGTGAGAAGGTCCTTACCTTTATATGGAAAAAGATCAAGCTCTATCGCCATTGTATGCTTATTGCGACGAATACTCCTACTATAGCTTCAAAATGCAATATTAATTAAATAATACATATTTATAACAATAAATTAAAAATTGGATAATAATTATATCAAATTAAAACACAAATTTAATATGCTTAAGAATCTACATATACAATTAATAAATAAATAGACAATAATTTAAAATGATTATAATTTTTTAGATATATCCAAATGTATTTATATTTTTAGATTAAAAAATGAAAACATGGTTTGAAATATTCTACTTAATATTGGAAATAAATATATATGTAATATAATTTATTTAATTAATAATATTAAATTTATTTTAATTACAATTATTAAAGTAAAAAATTAATACATTTAAATACAATTAATCTGCAAGATGATATGTTAATTAAATAATATATTTATAACAATAAATTAAAAATTGGATTATAATTATATCAAAGTAAAATAAAAAATTAATATGCTTAAGAATCCACATATACAATTAATAAATAAATAGACTATAATTTAAAATGATTATAATATTGGGGTTGGGTTGTGCACGAGACTTCCTATGGAAGTCCTGTTCCTCTTTCCTACATCCCTTCCTCGACCCTATCCTAGGTCCCTGATCCTATCCCAGCTTCCCTGGCACCTCCTTTCCCATCCTCTTTGGCTGGAAGGTGTTGCAAAAGATCTCCTTTGGGGGGATATCATTGTTCCATTGTTCTACCCATTTCCTTGCCCTATGATGGGAAAACCTTTGTTCCATTATTCTGCTTCATTGCCCTTTTCCTTCGGTGCTTGGGTTTTGGGATGGGTTTAGGTTTTCCCTAGGACTTTTCTTGGGATTTTTGGATCTTTCAGGGTTTTCCTTGAATTTTCCTTTTTTCTCAGGTTGTTTTCGAAAGTCTTCTTACATTTGTTCTTAGGGGATCTTCAGTTGTGGATTGTTGGATCTGATGATTTCTGGCTTCATGACCAGTTTGCACAACATCCTTTTGGTTGGGAGGACCACGTGCTTTATACTGTGACTCTGATCTTTGGGATCAAGGTGGTGGCTCTTGCGGGATTTTAGCTCCTTTCGTGGCTTTTAGGAGGGCCTCTGTTCTTCTTGTTGTTGAATCCTTTCAGGACTTCCTCCTCTATGTCCTTGAAGATGTTTTTTGGCGAGTCTGAGGAATTTTGGCTTCATGAGCAATTTTCAACAGCATCCTTTCGATTTTGGAAGAGGACCATGTGCTTTCTACTATGACTCTGATCTTTGGGTTCGTGGTGGTAGGTCCTACAGGTTTTTAGTTCCTTTCATGGCTTTCGGGTTGGCCTCTGCTTTTCTTGCTATTGAATCCTTACAAGATTTCCTTTTCTATGTCCTTGAAGCTATGGTGTTGAAGGTTGTATGGGATGCTTGGTTGCTTCCTTTCGATTTGGGCTCTATTGTTTGCAGTCATGCTTCCTCGTGACTCCTTCCTTTTGGGTTCCTATGGCACTTTCCTGCCTTTTCCTTTAGATGTGTTGTTCCGCTGCTGTTGTTTCCTCCTTTGGGCTATTTTTTTTTGAAGACTTCCTTTTTTCTACTTGAGGACTTTGATACCCTGGTAAGTTCTTCTTGTTCCTATTCTATAGTTGCACCATATTTCAGGCTACTGTTCCACTGCATGAGGATTTCGTTGCTGTAGAATTCCTCCTTTTGTTGTACCATTTTTCAAGCTAGAGTTCCACTGCATGAGGATTTCATCGCCTGTAGAATTCCTCTTCATGCTGCTTCATCTTTTAGGTATTCTAGGGATTGGTTTTTTCCAAATTTTGTGATTCTTTATCATCCTTGGGTGTTTCCCATTTATTTTCTAGCGGGATTTGTAGTTTTCGTAGAGTGGAAAGCAATTTTTTTTTGGGTTCCGATTTCGTAAGCATGGTTTCTAGGTTTCTTGTCCTTAGGAGGATTCAAAATTTTAATTCAAATTCAATTTTTGGAACTCGTGTCCCTTTCCCGCCCGTGGGATGTTTCAATTTGTTTATGGCTATTTGGGTGGTTTGACTCATTTTCTTGGCTTTTTTAAGTTTCAAATTTTTGTTTTGGCGCCTGAAGTTTTTTTTTCAATTTTCTGGCGGGCTTTCTGTTCTTGCCCGAATTTCCTCTATAGGTTTCCTAGATCACATCCTGAATTGCTTCCTTTGTGCCTTCCTTGACAGGATCCTATTTTAGTTCCTCTGGTGCTTTCCTATTCTTGTTCCTTTCGGCTTTCCTCAAGCCTATCCTATTGTATTTCCTTGGTTGTCTAATTTTGATGTAATCAAGTTTCAATGTAATCAGGTTTTGGGATCCTTGATAAAAACCCATTTTTAATCTAATCTACCAAAAAAAAATGATTATAATATTTTTTTTGAATTTACATGGTGGAATTGGTAGTCGCCACGAATCTAGGTAGGTTTTTCGACTTTTAAGGCTGCCATAGTATTCTGCGATGTTCACCCCATAATCCACCACACATCTTCACATAGTTCGCCCCTATAACCACCATGCCACAATCATTTTAAACCTTTTACGTCATTAAAATAACCAAGAAATGGACAAACATTCAGTTCGACGAGGCCCAAAATTTGAACCACCTTGGATTATAATACTTTTATTTATATTGATATGTATTTACATTTTTATATTAAAAAAATTACAATATGGTTTAAAATATTCTACTAATATTGAAAACAACTATATATGGCTTATAGGTCAAGCAGGAATTATATCTTAAGAGGTCGCGATTACTCTCTATTTTAAAAGGGGAGAGCTCCTCTCTCTTTTTAAAAACAACGGATATAGAGCGTTCCTTCATTCACTCGTGTATTGGCGTTTCCCCCGAAGCCAGTTGTTCCCTCTCCCCTTTGTCCCCCTTCGGGTGGGGTCTAGTCCGTTATTTCTCGAGTAATATGAATCGACACCGAACAGGGAAAACGAACTCACTCTTAAGACCGAGAGAGGGGCTGATTTAAACTCACTCCACCCCTAAAAATAGAGAGGCTCTTAAAGGAGAGGGCCGCAGCGAAAGAGAATGAAACCCCGGCCTGTCGACTGAACCGAGTCTATATAATATACATACGTAATAATAAGAGCTGCCATCGCCTTTTAAAATAGAGAGGATTACGGATAGAGAGCTCTTCCCCTCCCTTCTGACGTCTTAAGAGTGTCCTTGCCCTTACGAGTTGACCTTTAGAGTTGAGCTCTTCGGTTTGCCTTTGAAACAGAGGGCTTTTTGCTTGTTATAGATAGGGCATCCCACCCATCTCTTTTAAAATAGAAAGGGGCTCTCCCCTCCCCTCCATTTTAAAAGGGCCTTTTTCAAACATGGGGGGTCGCATCTTTCAAGCTCTCTCCCTCTCCCGGATAGAGAGCGCCCATTATAAACGAAACGCGAGCGCTCCTAAATCTTCTGGTAGAGAAACAATCTGGTAAGCCCCAACCCCTCCATTTCAAAGGCCCCTTTTTCAAATTAATCACAAAGTGAAGGTGATTATCCCTCTTTATATAGGAGAGGTTCACTAGGGTTGCCCCACTCAGATAGGAGGATGATAGCTGGGCCGAGGTGAGGGAAGATGTCATTTACTAGAAAATAGGTTTCTAGTGCTCTCAGGGAATATAGAGGTAGCTGCTTCCTTTCGATTCGATATAGTTCCAGGGTTGGTCCAGTGAATAAGTACATGAATTTATGGGTGGGTAGGTCCCCAAGTGAATAAGTTTCATAGCTGAGATGGCCCACCCACAAGCAAAGAGATAGATTTTAAAAGCCCTGCCTAGCCTCCCCGTCACCCAACCCACCTTTGATTACATGCTCTTTTCCACCCTTCCTAGCCTTTCTTCACCACTAGACCCTCAACCCTTCAAGATAAGATGGCCTGATTAGAAAGGTTCCTGTACATCCCCTGCGGGGGTCCTCTAGAACTGGCATAGTGTCGCTGGATGAGGCAAAAAAATTTCAATTTCACGAGGAGCTTCAAATTTAAAGGGCAAAAATTTTGCTTCTTCCGCACTCTGGCCCCAAGTATGGCTATTAAAGCCTTCCCGGACTCCACTAAATCATGATCAATGTTAACCGCTATCTCATAGGCCGCAGGTCTACTACGTTCTCATCCTTGAGCTGGAACTGGAGTTCAGGATCCATGGCGTTGATATAGAGACAAAGCGCTGTTCGGAGGGGCGAGCTCTTGAGATAGGGGATGTCGATTAAAGCCCTCTTGAACCGGTCATGGAATTCCCATCCCGACTCTCGATCCTCCTTCCTGATATTGGTTAATTTAGATAACAGAGCATGGGGATCTACATGATCTTGATATCTCTTCTTGAAGACGGCCAGCTTCTCCTCTCTTTTTAAGGTGGAGGTCAAGAGTGGAAATGCTTCCAGGCCTAAGCTGCTGGTACCAAGACAGAGCTGGCCCTTGCTCTCTAGTGCTGAAAAGCCTTGCAGCCACATCTCCTTCAACCCCAGTCCCGTGGAATCCGTGGGAAGGCATCTATATGCGCACTGGGTCGGACCTCTCTAAATAAAGATAAGGGATCATCACCTCTCCCCTATTTGAAAAGTAAAAGCCTCTACCTTTAGGTAGAGGATGCAGGGGACCTTTATGGTGTAAGGGGTTAGGTCTCCGCCAATCCTGAGCATTCGCATTGACATTGGCGTTGGCATTGGCGTTATTAGGATTAGCCGGTTAGGCTGTGATTGGGATGCTAGCGTAAGAGCAACTGCTCTCCCCCACCGGGGCAAGCTTGGGCGGGAAAAGCTCTCTATCCTCATTTAAGGCACTGAAGCGTAAGAGAAGATTGAAGGGCATTGATTCTTGGTTTCTTGTGAAAGCAGGGGGAGAGGGGAGCCTGACGGTATTCTTACGTTGTTCCCTGTGGGGTTGTCTTGCTCTAGCCACCTCAAAATTAAAAGGTGTTAAGGCCCTTATATCCTCCCATGGTTTAACTATGTCTAGGTTTCCCGATAGAGATTTAGGGCATTGAAAGAAGTTGATTGATTTCTCTCAAGACCACTAAATCTCTACTTTCTCCAGGTGTAACCAATTTGCTATATCCAAAAAATGATATTTAGATTATAGAGTTCAGCATAGAGCTATCTCAACCAGTAACAAGTTAGTGAATTAGTAGAATGTCCCAAAGGAAAGTAAATGTATTCCTTTCCAGAGAAAATTCTCGAATGAGCTTGACCGAGAGCCAGGTGTGAAACTAGCATGCCCCTAAATACAATAATAGTGCCTCATTGCTTTAGGGGGATACAAGCTCGTCTTTACCAGAAATAGCCCGACCTCACATTGTCTCTCCATTTCAAGATACAATTTGTGGTAACTTCTAGGGCACCTCTCCCTAGAGTTGGAGACAACATCAAATCAAGGGAATCTAGCATGCGTAAGATTACCGTGCATGTTTGACTCTATCTTGAAGGTGGATGCTTCATGGGGAAGAGAGAGGATTCCTAATTAAAGAGAAAAAAATCTCTCCTCTCTATTTTTAAAGGCTCTTAAAAGGACATCTTAAGGTTTCTAGTGGGTTAGGTTTTGAATACCCATATTTCAACCGTCGAGATGAATAGAGGGACCTAGATCGCCCAGACCAGATGGACTACATGAACCATAGACCTAAAACATCTTGCACCTAGGAAACCAATCAATAGAAGATTGCCTGGCCTGCCCACTTAAAATAGAGGGGGGAGTGATCACCCCAAAAACCTTGAAATAGCTCATCCCACTCCAAACGAATAAGTGTTAGTAAGGCTCCTGCCTCACCTGGTTTAGGGATTCATACCTGATTCAAAGATATTGGCCGACCTACATCCACTTCTCATTTTATATTTATTGCCTGGGAGGACAGGGCTCCTAATCAAAGAAGGCCTCCCTTCAATCGGTAGGCGAATCCATATTTTCGAAAAATGGGTCGACAAATTCAAGTTGTTAATATGTATATTAAATATCGATGAAATTGAGACTGATATTAGCTGGAGCATAATTAATATAATTTATTTAATTAATTTAAAAATAATAAAATTATAATACTAATTATTATGTTACTTTATAATTTTTTTTAATGAGTTTACACATGTTTTTATGAAATATTTTGTTCCCCTCATACTAAATGGTGTTTGAACCTTGGACCTCTCAAAAGAGGCCAAAGCCCTTACCATTGTAGTAAGCTTGTAGCTCTCAATGTTAAGTATAATTTAAAAGTTATAAAACTTTTTTTTATTTCCATTGGGTATATTAGGTATTAATTAAATTGTTTTTTAGTTTATTTTATTAATTGAAATTAAAATTAATAGTGTAAAATTGGAGGAGGATTTTCTTCTTCCCTTGTTTTCTATCCATTTTACTTTGTAATATAGCTTCTATAAATATAATATATTTTTCATTTTTTCAAAAAAATTATAGTATAAAAAATTAAAAGTTTGTTTTTATGATCTATCTTTATTATGTCCACTTCAAATAAAATATAAAATTAGAATAATTAATACATGTATGCATTAAATATTAAATTCTTTTAATATTAATATAAATTTCTAAAAATCTAAAAATTTAATATAATACATATAAATAAATATAAAAATTATCCATATCTAATGGCTTTAGTTTTTAAACAACATGACCTCAACTAGTAAATTTTCTTGACTTTCAAAGAGGATACTTAAGTTCGAATCTTACCTTGGTATATGCATAATTATAAAGTTGTTATAATACAATTACATGACCATGATGTAATGGATTGGGTCGTGCTTCAATCTCATATAACCAATAAAAAAATGTTTAAGTTCAATTGATTTAATTCTTCAACTTTCAAGGAGACCTAGGTTTGAATCTTGCTCAATAATACATTCATAATAGCTATTTTAATATAAGTGTGGTCATGATGTAATAGGAGGGGCCTATTTCAATCTCATATAACTATATATAGTTATATATCATATGCATGAGTGTAAGCCTTGAGTGAGGTTGAGCTAGGAGTAAACCTTACTTTTTCTTATTTTAGATCTTTGGGAAAGAGTAGGGCAAGAATGTGAATAGGAAACAAATGCGACTAAGGAGCAATTCTTATATTTTCTTGCTCCAAATATTTTGGAAAATAAAAAATAGAATATTCAAATAAGGAAAAGTTAAGTAGCATGGAAGGAAAGACATATTTGAAAGCTCTAAGTAGAAATATAGATGTCCTAGTTAGGAGTATAGATGCCCAAGTTTGAGGTAAGATTAACAATGAATAAATGGCAAGTTTGATGCAGGTAGTAAATTTTACACAAGAAGTGATAATAAAGTATGAGATGATTGAACATGATATACTGGTTATTAAAAGCATAGGTTCAATATGTAAGTTCCATGTATATTGGCCATGGTTTTTGAAGATTCAAAATTGAATCAAGTGGAAGTGTGGATTGAATTTAAATTACTCCATAACGTTTCTTCCTAAAAGGTGTTTCCTCATCATCTTTTTTAGTTTGAAAGTGAGGGATAAAACAATAGGTGGTGTCCCATGATTTAGGGGAGAGATGCATATATTTAAGACCATGAAGTAAGAAATTTAATTTTGATATTTAAACTATTAAAGAACTTCTAATGTGGGTTAGGCTTTTTTGAACTTCCATATTAACTTATCAATAAGGATATTTTGAAGAATATTAACAATACCCTAGGGTAGTTTATCCAATAGGATCCTACTACTAAGGAGCGAAAGCATGTTGTATATACCTAGATATGTGTTATGAATATTTCAAAACCTTTTCCACAATCCATTAAGACTAAATATGAATCAAGAGAATAGAACCAACAAGTGCATTATGAAAACATTGCATTCCAATGTTGCAAATAATATGAGACTAGACACCTAGCAAAGAGATCACAAAGTGAAAATAATGTACAAAAATAAAATAATTTAGCCATGAGTCAAACTTCAAGATGAAGCAAGGAAATCACATTGTAGTAGAAGTTGGATTAGATCAAGGATATTCGACTCCAAAAAAAAAGATAAATAAATATTATATGTAATATTAGATGATAAATACCATAATAATTCACTTATATCACCCATTAAAAGAATCAAAGAAGGATACAAAGGATGAAGGAGTACAATGTGCAAGTTCAAATTTAGATCAACCATTAAAAGGATCAAAGAAGGATATAGAGGATGAGGAAGTATTTTGTGTAAGTTACAATTTAGAAGAAATTAAAGGTGCAAACAATGACATGGGGGATGATTTTGAAATGAAGGATGGAGAGGTCAAGTTTATTATAGGTAAATCATATTTATTTTTCCTCAAATACTATAAAAACCTCTCCTTGCAATAGAAATCAAAGTAGAGTAGAGGTTATCCTTTACACTTTAGGATTTTAAGAGTACCATAATAAATAAAATAGGATAGAGAATATCAATAATAATTCTGGTTTCTTAGGGAATCATATGAATATAATTAATATGGAGGAATGTCATTGCACTTTAAGGTTTCAAGGGAAACATTAATTCTTACACTTCAAATATTTTAGAGCAAGATAAACTTGTCAATGATAAGTCTAACTATTAATAGAATGAAAAAATCAAAGAGATTGACAACGATGAAAGCGTTGGTGGGAATGAAAAAGGAGATAAAGTTTGAAGAAGAAAAACAAAGAGAAAAAGAGACTTGGAGAGATTTTGATATAGAAAAACAAAGGCAAATTTCTTAAGTGTTAATATGAAGTGAGAAATCCCACAAATAAAAATAAAAATTAATGATAAAAATGGTATCTTGGAATATTAGGATCTTGAATAGACCCCTAAAATTTTTGCAGTCAATTGTAGTGTCGATCTTCATATTGGTAAAATTAAAAAATTTAAATGCAGTTGGTTGTTGTAATATGTGGTGGTTAAGCTTTTCTTGACGCTACGACCAACTTTTTGTATTGTATTGTTTATATTGATGGCTTTTGAAGCCTTACAACAAATATAAAACTCATAGGAATATAATCATAGGATTGAATATAATAAAGTTGCAATGTAATAATCCAATAAGATAATATAACAAAGATATATGAAACAACTAATATGTAATAACATTCAACAATAAGGAGTAAAATATGCACAATAATATCACATATAATACCAATTCCTCAAATGTATGTAAAACTTGTATTACTCCTATTTTTGTTAAAAGACTCAAATACAATGTAGGTTATGTAAGCTCTATAGAATTCGTAGATCCTGTAGACAATGCAGACAATCCTCATCCTCTATGGAGTAATATATAGCCATTCTAGAATGACTCTTGGTTACCATGACTCTTCCTTATACTTACCACTTGCATACACATGACTCTATCTTGAACACACACTTGTACTTGACTCTTCACATAAATTTTCCTAATATAAGGACACATGTGCACACTTACATATTGGACACTTGTGCACATTTACATACATAACACTTGCACTCATAATTACATGACACTTGTGCATTTCTTGCACATTATTACATTACATAAAATATTAACTCATACTCTAATATAAGACATACACCTAATCTAATAATGTACCAAATAATGTAATATTCTCCAACACATATTATCCCTTTGGGCCCTTGTACTCCTTCAAAAAGGTATTTTTCGAATACTTTATTTTATTTTCCTAAGGTTGGTCTCCCCACCTTGACCTAAAGGTAACTTGTATGTGGATATAAATACCCCATCATACTAACCATTTTGTTATTATTTGAAGTCTAATTCTATTCATTGGTAGTGACATTATTTGGTATTCATGGACACCCCCATATATTATATGTTCTTTGTTTTACATATATTTATTTTTTACAATATTGGGTAATGTGTTGATTCCATTCATTTTTAGAAACTGCTATGAAATCTAACATGGTATAAGAGTAGGCATGAATCTTTAATGGACCAATAGGTCTATTATGTGAAAACCATAAAGTATTTAATTATATTAAATTTATATAAATAAGAATATGGATATAGATTCCCTCTCCATGAAGGAGATATATATCTTATCCAAGGGTTATATTATAAAGGGTCATAACCCTTCATACCCACCCCTTATTAAATAACCATTTAATAGGTTATTAATAGGGTAAGTTATATATAGGATAATATTAAAATGTAATATAAATATATTATAAGATGATATAATAAATTAGTGGTTAGGTTCACTATAGAATCATTTTTACTTGATTTTTGGTTGTCAAGAAAAATTGTATTTGGAGAAATTAAGAATATTTTTTGTAAAGCTAAAAATAGGATTGGAAGGAAAGGTTCTCAATAAAAATCCTAGGTGGAATTGGATTACAAGGATCTTATTGGATTTAGAATATTTTCTCTAGGAGAAATATTCACTGATAGGTTCCTTTGGTTCTCTCATTCACACTCAATATTTTTGTTTTCTTTTAATTTCTAACTAGATGGATGCCCTAGTTTCAAGATTGAGTTTTTCAAGTTTTTGAAAATCCTATTTGTATTTTATGGATTAAAAAAAAAATCTTCTCTTTCAGTTTCTTATGTCTATTAGCAGCACAGATGAAAGGATGGACTACTTGACCACCACAAAAGGAGAATAGAAGAAGCTAAATTTTTATAGACAATTCTTTGGTGCCATAAAATCCATGGGCATGATTCTATGCTTAGAAAAGATATCTGAGCCACTTGAAAAAGTTGTTAAAATGGTCCAACAACTTTTTTATTGTATAGGTATGAGAGGGTGTCTTGTTTGGTTGTGTTCTATAAAATAGTTTAGGGAAAACCATGATAGGTACAAACAAACCATTAACCTTTTTGGATTCTTTGTAAAAATTTAAGGGAGTCCCATAGAGGGTTCAATATGTGATAAGTGGTACAATATGATTTGTAGATCAAGTAAATAATCTAAGTATAACAAGTGGTACATTTTGGTTTATTGATATCTTGTCTAGTGACCTATACAATTAACACACAAGTGGAAGTTTCCTAAATGTGACCAGTGACAACATGTGATTCATTAGTATATTATCTAGTTAATGAATGCTTGGAACTTCCTTATGCATGCACTCAATGACATGTGAAATGTCTCATTTTTTGTAGGTACTTTTAAAAAAAAATTAAAGGTTTTGGAGGCATTTGTGTGATTTGAGGACCAAACTTCCAAAGGCCATAACTTCTACATATGGAATCATTTTGAGCCCCTTGCTTTTCTAAAATGCATGATTTTTCTAAATCTTTGCATTGGTAGTGTTTTTTATCATCACAAATATAGATAGGGTTTTATATTTAAAAAATATGATCATGGATCACCATGTACCCTTATTGAGTGGTCTAAAATATACTACCCAAAAAATCAATATTGAAGCTTTGCTCTAGAGTAAGGGGTTTACTCAAGTGTGTGAATGAGAAAACTCATGAAACTAATACTAAAGAATAAAATCAAATATATAAGGATAAGTATCAGTCTCATGATGTCAACACATGTGTTTGTTGAGCAAGGTGCAACGACAGTATTGTCATTGTTGTCAACACACTCAAATGGAAAATTTGATGTAGTGGACAGTTGTTCAGAGGTTTTTCGAAGTATGTACAGTGATGTTCAATGTTTATGCGGATGTTTTTGAAGTTTGGGTGAAGTTGTTATAGGTTGTTCGTACAAATTTGTAAAAGTTGAAAAAAATGTTAGGAAGTCAAAAAATTGCAAAAGTCATCACGGGCACAGTTGGACAGGATGGGTCAGTTTGGAACATTCTAGCATATCAATAAATAGTCCATAACAGAATTGGAGGTGTCAGCACAATGTTTGTATTGATCAGTGATATTTTCGATATCTTGGCGGATGATTTGGCAAGTGGTTGTATAGGCCTAAAAATGGCAATTTTGTCAGAAGAATTGCAAGAAAACCAAGAAGAATTTGATAGCAAAATTTGAACTAGAGGTAGTCGTTATCTTCAAGAACATGTGTTCCAAATATCCACCAAAACGGAGAAACAAGATGAATGTTACAAGCGTTGCAATACTATCACAAAAATGCTCTTTTTTGAAAAAGTGTGTCAGCAGCAAGGAATTTTAGATATTCTACGTTTCAAATTTTAGAGAAAACAAAGTTACGAGGTGAGAGTTATGATTTTTGAAAAAATGGTATAGGTCACTTTTATGTCAATTTGTTCCACTTGTGCAAAAATCCTTCAGTTGGTCGTTTCGACCTTGCAGAGTCACCATAGTTTCAGTTTCAATGTTGTTACACCTTAAAGGCATCAAATAGAACATCTTTCATTTTTTTTTGAGGTGTCACGTGGCTCCAAAGTAAGAGAACGATTAAGGTGTCAATTCTTTGCATGTGACGTGTTTGACGAAATGCCTTCTCAAAATAAAAAAATGAAGTTATATTGTTTTAAAAAGCTTCACTAAAGAAAATGTTTTTAAAATATTGAAAAGGGAAAAAGAATGCAAGTGTGTGCTTTTTAAGTGACAAGGGATTTTATTGAAAAGTGGGGACTTTATTTTGTGAAGAGAGAAATGTGTGTGGAGAAAAATAAAGAGTGCAAATCTGTGATTTTTGGAGAGTGGGGAAAAATATCACTTCAGTATTTTGGGAATATATTTCTCATATGACATCCATTTTGGATAAAATTTTGTGAGAAGTTCTCATACAAAGTGTTGCACAATACCCAGAAAGTGTTTAGCAATTGGCAAAATGATCTAAGAGAACAATCAGTTTTTTTTCAGAAGAGAAGATTCAAATTCTGAGTAATACAGAGATAGGAATGTTATACTGGGTGAAATAGAAAGTTTTATATTTTGAGCCTACAAACCATAGAGGGTTATGGTTTCAGTGAAGACATTCATATATGTCATTTTATTATCAATATCAAAATAAAGTGGGTGCTTGGTAGAGGGGTTGGTGCTCCTTTCTATTGGTGCAAATAAATCAGGGGTTAGTGCTCCTTTTTGTTGGTGCAAATAAATCAGGAGTTGGTGCTCCTTCCAGTGGGTGTTGATAAATTGATTGTAAATTTGGTGCTTTGCAAAGGTTGGATTTGGATGGGAGTTCAAATAGTCATTTTTTGGGATGTAGCCAAATTGGTGACCCTCGGTACATCTTGTGTTGTATGATGTTCTCTTGTTATACTTGCTTTATTTGGTTTTATGTTTATATTTTTTTGGCTTTGAGTGTTGAATATTTAAGTTTTAAAAGAGCTAAATTGATTTACCCCCATTCTCAGTGTCATTATGAGACTAACAATTGGTATTAGAGTGAGGTTCCTGAACAAGATTAACCGGCTAGGGTGATCTTGGAAGTGACACAATGGCAGGTGGTGAAGGCTTCTCATCAAACAAAGCACCATTATTTGATGGAACTAATTACGTATTTTGGAGACTCGGGATGCAGACATGTCTTTATGCTTTGGGATACAATATTTGGGATTCAGTAGATAGTGGATACACAATACCCACCACTTCTCCAATTGATGTTGCCGATAAGAAACTGTTTGAGAATGACTCAAAAGCAAAGAATGCTATCATGTGTGGATTAGTGGACAGCAAACTGGTAAAGATTATGGGTTGTAAAATAGAAAAGTAAATATAGGACAAATTGAAGAGTATTCATGAAGGAGACCTTAATATCAAGGAGGCCAAGTTACAAACACATCAAGCTCAGTTAGAAGTATTAAAGATGAATGACGATGAGAATATAGAGGTATATATGCTAAGAGTTAATGAAGTCATTAATGCGATTAGAGGACTCGGTGAGGAAATCAAATATTCTGTCATCATGAAAAAGGTATTAAGATCCCTTCCCCAAAGATTTGATTCTAAAGTTTCATCTATAGAAGAAGCTAAAGATCTAAATTCTTTTAGTATGGATGAGATGCATGGTTCTTTGACTGCAAATGAGATGAGAATAGGAAAATCTAAACCCACAGACAGAGAAGCTGCTTTTAAAACCCATAAAATTATGAAAGCAAAACAAGAATCCAAGGAAGAAGAGACATCAGATGAAATGGAAGCAAACTTTGTTAGAAAACTAAAAATTTGAAAAGGAAAATATAGAGAAAATTTATCGTTTAAATGTTTCAACTGTGGAGGCATTGGGTATTTTTCAGCTAAATGTCCACTTAATGAGAATAACAGAAGTGATGAAGGATCGCATGAAGAAAAAAGTGATTGGAAAAAAAAACAAATTTTAGAAAAGGCAACTTCAAGAAGAAAAGTTTCATCTCCAAGAATGTCAGTTCATCAGAAGATAGCTCCAGTGAGGATTCTAAAAAGAAAACAGGTGAAGCTCTTTTTATGGCACTCAAAGAAGAAAAACCAGAAAAGGAACAGGAATGTGATGAAGAAGAAATTGACGCAGAAGTGAATTTTGAAGAGGAACTAATTGTAGCTCTAGATGAATTGAAGATAGAAAGAAAAAATAATAAGAAAATTTCAAGAAAGCTTGAGGATGCAAATGAAATTATAACAAATTTTAAAGTACAGATAGAAGAATCCAATAAAATCTTCGAATATCTCGAAGTGTAAATAACCATGAAAATAGAATATTGCAGCAAGCTAGAAGAAGCGAATATTGGTTTAAGAATGCAGCTAGAAGAGATGAATCGGAAAATTAGTTGTTATCACAAACGCGAAGAAAGTTCTATGAAGCTGGATACGAACATAAATTACCAAAATACTATAGACATCAAATTTGGTTTGGTTTTTGATGAAGGAGAATCGTCAAATGGATCAAAGGCCATAAGTGAAGAATCCACAAAGAATGAAGAGAAGAAATAGGTTGATCAAGTAAAAATGAATCATGCAAATGAAAGCAATAATGCAAGGCACGAAAGGAGAACTAAAAATTATGGCTTCACCAATGTCACACGTCAAAGAAGAACAATATTTATGGCTCCTACGACAACATGGCAAAGATCACCACCCAGGTTCAATCATCTCTTTTCTGGTTACTATTTTAAATGCAATGGTTATGGACATAAGATCTCAGATTGCAAGTATAATGTAGGACCAAGGAATTTTACCAATAGAAATGTTTTTTCACCTTTGATGGATTATGTAGTAGAATGTTATAACTATCATAATTTTGGGCATATTGCAAGAAATTGTCAAAGTACATTTGCATCAAATCAATTTCAAGGAAGAAAATTTCAGCCAAATGGAATAAGACAAAATAGAAAATTTCCCGAAAAACATGCACAAGCTACTGAAAAAGAAAAGCCAAAAAAAGAGCCCCAAATTGTAATCAAACCTGAGTGGAAATAAAAAGAGTGACCTAAGGAAGAAAATGAATACTTGATCATACAGACGATATTTAAAATGCAGAATAAATTTGCACCATGGATACTTGATAGTGGATGCTCCAGTCATATGACAAGTGACAAACAAAAATTTGAGATGTTGCAGCAATATGAAGGTGGTTCAGTAAAGTTTGGAAACAATGATGGAGCTAAGATAGTTGGAAGAGGTTCAATTAAGATTAGTGACAGAAAAATCAGGTCAAAAGAAATCTTGTTTGTGGTTGGTCTAAAGCATAACTTGTTGAGCGTAAGTCAGATTTGTGATAGAGGTCATGAAGTGATATTTAAGAAGCAAGGTTGTGAATTCAAAAAGGCAAACAATGGGAAGTTGATAGCAACTGGATCAAGGAAATCTGGAAACTTGTACACTCTCTCAGAGACTTCAGAAGGAGATTTCTTGATTGGATAGGAAGAAGAGAATTGGTTGTGGCACAAGAGGCTTGGTCATATCAGTTTTGACAATCTAGTAAAAATCAACTCAAAGAAAATAGTGAGAGATATTCCCACCATTGGCAAACCATCAAATAGCATTTGTGCTTCATGTCAAAATGGGAAGCAAACTAGAGTCTCATTTAAAACAAAAGAGTACTACACAAGCAAACCTTTGGAACTAGTACATACTAATTTATGTGGACCCATGAGAATGCAAAGCATAAATGGTGACAAATATTTCATGTTGTGTATATATGACTATTCTAGGATGACATGGGTACTATTTTTGAAGCATAAATCAGAAGCTTTTGAGATGTTCAAGGTTTTCAAAAATCAAGTTGAGAATCAAACAGGAAAAATGATTAAATTTTTAAGGTTATACAGAGGAGGAGAGTTCATTTCAGAGGATTTCACAAAGTATTGTGAAAAATATGGCATTAGGAGACAGTTTTCAGCAACCAGGACACCTCAGTAGAATGGTGTGGTAGAAAGAAAGAACATGACAGTGCAAGAAATGGCATGGACTATGTTGACTGAGAGCAAAGTAGCAGACAGATTTTGGAAAGATCCAGTCCATACTACGATATACATCCAAAATAGGTGCATGTTGAGGATGCATGAAAGAAAAACTCCTTGTGAGTTGTGGTTCGGTAAAAAGGTAACAACAAGATACTTTATTTTTTTTGGCAGCAAGTGTTACATCAAAAGAATTGGAGAAAACCTTGGTAAATTTGAATATAGAGTGGATGAAGGTATTTTTCTTGGCTATTCATCAAAAAGCAAAGCTTACAAATGCTACAACAAGAGGCTAAGGAAAATTGTGGATAGTGTCCATGTTAAAGTTGATGAAGGAAGGGAACGAGTAATTAGCTATGAAGAGAACTACCCAATTTATGAAGAAGTCATTGAAGAAGATGAGGAAAAGGAAACAGAAAAAAACCAAAAATTAACTCAGAGGATTCAAATAGTGATTCAGAAGTGGAAGAAAACAAAAAATTCAAAACAGGCAGCTGGCAAAAAGATCATCCTAGAGAGCAAATAATTGGAGACCCCATAGTTGTTGTTCAGACAAGAAAAATATTAGTAAGTAACTACTCTTTATTATCCAACATTGAGCCCAAAAATGTTGTTGACGCAAGCAAATATGAAAGTTGGATAAAGGCAATAAATTAAGAATTAGATCAGATCGAGAAAAACAAGACTTGGAAGTTAGTACCAAGACCCGCAAATAAAAATGTAATCGGTACTTAATGGGTCTTTCAAAACAAATTGAATGAATACGGACAGTTAGTTAGTAACAAAGCAAGATTGGTATGCAAAGGTTATGCACAAGTTGAAGGTATTGAATTTGAGGAAACCTTTGCACCTGTGGCCAAACTATAGGCAATTAGAATGTTTCTAGATTTAGAAGTTTACAAGAATTTCAAAGTTTATCAAATGGATGTGAAATCAGCATTTTTGAATGGGAAACTTGAAGAAGAGGTTTATATTGAGCATCCAGACGGTTTCTAGCTTGGTGATGATCCCAACTTGGTTTGCAAGTTGAAGAAACTGTTATATGGCTTAAAACAGACACCCCTAGCATGGTATGCAATGCTAGACAATTATCTTACTCAGCAAGGGTTCAAGAAAGGTATGGTGGATAGTAATTTTTATGTCAAAACAAAAAATGGTCATCATATGGTTCTTTTTGTATACGTAGATGATATCATATTTGGTAGCAGCAAAGATGAGTTGTGTAAATATTTATCAAATAAGATGCAAAAAGAATTTGAAATGTCAATTATTGGTGAAATTTCGTATTTTCTTGGATTGCAAGTTAATCAAAAGGAGAAGGGCATATTTATTTCTAAAAAAAAATATGTGAAAGAGATGCTAAAAAAGTTCACAATGGAGGATTGTAAACCAGTTAGCACTCCCATGACGACAGGTTGCAAGTTGAGCAAGGATGAGAAATCTCCACATGTTGATCAAACTATGCATAGATCTATGATTGGGAGCTTACTGTAATTGAAAGCTACCAGAATAGATATTTTGTAGGTAGTGTACATGGTAGCACGATTTCAATCTAGTCCCAAGGAGACTCATGTGACAGCAGTGAAGAGGATTCTTCAATACCTCAAGGGTACTATGGAGTATGGGTTATGATATCTGAAAGGTAAGGACTTCACCCTTATTGTGTATTCAGATGCAGATTGGATAGGATTTGTAGATGATAGGAAGAGTAGTAGTGGAGGTGCATTCTATCTTGGAGATAGGTTGGTCGCGTGGCACATTAAGAAACAGGAGTCAGTCTCCTTATCCATAGCAAAGGCATAATACATTGCAGCGACGTGTTGTACGTAGGTGTTATGGATGAAATAAACTTTGAAGGATCTTGGCATTAATTTTAGTGAGCCAATTTTAGTTAAGTGTGATAACATTGATGCCATTAACATCTCAAATAATCTGATTAATCATTCTCGCACAAAACATATTGCTATCCAGTATCATTTTTTGAAGGAGAAAGTTGCGGAAGGTGAGGTTAAGTTGGATTTTATTCCAAAAATAGAGCAAGTACGGATATCTTCACCAAACCATTACCCAAAGAAGTCTTTGAGTACCTTCACAAGAAATTGGAAGTGGTCACACTTCCCAAGAATTGACTAGCTATTGGGGCCACATTCTCAGGGGGAGCATTTGTGTATTTGTTTATCTTTTTGCTCATGTTTGTGATTTTTGCTAAGTGTAATAATTTTTGCCTGAGAATGTTGTGCATAGACTCAAGGGGAGTTTGTAGCAGCCCTTTCGTCTTGTTGTCAAATTGGGAGAAGAGTTATAGGAAATTGTGAGTGTGTTGCCAACAATTCCAAAGGGGGAGATTGTTGAGCAAGGTGCAACAACAGTATTGTCATTGTTGTCAACACACTCATATGGACAGGTTGATGCAAGTGGACAGTTGTTCGGAGGTTTTTCGGAGTATGTACAGTGATTTTCAATGCTTATGAGGATGTTTTTGATGTTCGGGTGAAGTTGTTACAGGTTGTTCGTGCAAATTTGCAAAAGTTGAAAAAAACGTCAAGAAGTTGTCAAAAATTTGTAAAAGTCATCACAGGCGTAGTTGGACAGGATGGATCAGTTTGGAACATGCCAACATGTTAGGAAATAGTCTAGAACAATTTTTTAGGTGTCAGCAAAGTGTTTGTATTGATCGGTGACGTTTTCGATATCTTGGCGGATGATTTGGCAAGTGGTTGTACAGGTCGAAAAAAGGCAGTTTTGTCAGAAGAACTGCAAGAAAACTAAGAAGAATTTGATAGTAAAATTCAAATTGGATATGGTCGTTATATTTAAGAACATGTGTTCCAAATTTCCACAAAAATGGAGAAACGAGGTGAATGTTACAAGCGTTGCAAGACTGTCACAAAAATGCTCTTTTTGGAAAAAGTGTGTCAGCAGTAGTTTTCGTGGAGGTGGTACAGGTAAACCATAAGGATTTATATAGCGATATCCATACTGGATGTAGTAAGCATTGTATATATTTTACATTTCAAATTTCAAAGAAAATAGAGTTACGAGGTGAGAGTTATGATTGTTGCAAAAATGGTACAGGTCATTTTTATGTCAATTTGTTCCACTTGTGCAAAATCCTTCAGTTGGACGTTTCGACCTTGCAGAGTCACTAGAGTTTTAGTTTTAGTGTTGTTACACCTTAAAGGCATCAAATAGAGCATATTTCATTTTTGGTTTGAGGTGTCACGTGACTCCGAAGTAAGAGAACGAGTAAGGTGTCAATTCTTTGCATGTGACGTGTTTGACGAAATGCCTTCTCAAAATAAAAAAAGGAAGTTATATTGTTTTAAGAAGCTACATTAAAGAAAATATTTTTAAAAATTTGAAAAGGTAAAAAGAATGTAAGTGTGTGATTCTTAAGTGACAAGGGATTTTATTGAAAAGTGGGGACTTTATGTTGTGAAGAGAGAAGTGTGTGTGGAGAAAAATAAAGAGTGAAAATCTGTGATTTTTGGAGAGTGGTGAAAAACGTCACTTCAGTATTTTGGGCATAACTTTCTCATATGATATCCATTTTGGCCAAAATTTTGAGAGGAGTTTGTAAAAAAAGTATTGCACAATACCCTGAAAGCGTTTAGTAATTGGAAAAATGAGCTCAGAGAAAAATAATTTTTTTTAGAAGAGAAGATTCAAATTCTGAGTAATTTAGAGAGAGGGATGTTATACTGGGTGAAATAGAAAGTTTTAGATTTTGAGCTTACAGAACATAGAGGGTTATGGTTTCAGTGAAGACATTCATATATGTCATTTTATTATCAATATCAAAATCAAGTGGGTGCTTGGTAGAGGGGTTGGTGCTCCTTTCATCTGGTGCGGATAAATCAGGGGTTGGTGCTCCTTTCTGTTGGTGCAGATAAATCAGGGGTTGGTGCTCCTTCCAGTGGGTGCTGGTAAATTGATTGTAAAGTTGGTGCTTTGCAAAGGTTGGATTTGGATGGGAGTCTAAACAATCATTTTTGGGGATGTAGCCAAATCGGTGAACCTCGGTACATCTTGTGTTGTGTGATGTTCTCTTGTTATACTTGCTTTATTTGGTTTTATGTTTTTATTGTTTTGGCTTTGAGTGTTGAAGATTTAAGTTTCAAAAGAGCTACACTAATTTAGCCCCCCTCTCAGTGTCATTGTGAGACTAATAGTGTTAGTAACACCAGCAACCTAAAATGTTGCTTGACAAATTTTAAGGATTGTATGATTGCATTTATTCTACATAAATCAATAAGTTGGAGGCTAAGCTTACAACTCTATCTATGGATTCATTTGATACTCCTAGTGATTACATTAGTCAATTCAAGATACTATAAGAAGATATTTTGACTACATGAGGACTACCTAAAGAGAGAGGAGAAGGATATTAAAATATTGAATATTATCTTCAACAATGTCTTTGAGATGTATGAGATAATTGTTGTTATTTTTAGATGTTTCATATATACTTGCCAAAATATCTAGCACCATTGATTGATGATGTATTCAAGTACTTTTTGCATCATAAATCTAGAATACAAAGGCATAAGGGAAATTTTATTTTCTATCAAGCCCACCCAAAGGAAGCTATTACCAAAGCTCAAAAATAACAAAATGAAAATAAGCCCCGCAAAAAGTCTATATATGAGTTTTATAAGAAGGAAGGTCATAAAATAAAATATTGTTGGATTCACATCAATAAGTTTGAGGAAGCTAAAATAAGAGGGGTGTTGATTTTGCTCTCTTTTATACACAAAATGAGGACAACTTTGATGGCGAAACCTCATAAGCACATATAGCTATTCTTTTACCATATTGGACATCCACTTATTTGAATGATTGGATTGTAGATTCGGGGGAAACTAGGCATATTATGAAGCATAAACATCTCCTACAAGGTTACAACAAATCACATTCAAGGGAGTGTGTTGTTAGAGACGACTCTGTATTGCAAGTCATAGGATGTGGAGAAATAAATATTGGATATTCTTATTTTGATAAGGTACTTCATGTTTCTAATGTTATCCCTAACCACGTCTATTTATCATATTACTCATACAAATAAAAATGAAGAAGTATAGATTGATTTATGGGCAACTAATGATATAGATAGTAGGTTTAAAATGGTGACTTCTAGATATTGTGATGAATCTAATAAAATGTATAATTTGGAAGAAATACCAACCTCTTTTGTTTCCCCTTCTAAGTAGAGAATTTTGGTGTTATGGTTGCACATATAGATAATAGAAATCAGAAGTGGCATCATAGGTTTGGGCATCTCAACTATGGATCATTTAGATCCACAAGTTACCATCACATAGCCATTGGATATTTGCACATATCCCCTCCAAGTGATGCATGTAAGCGATGCATTTTAGTGAAACATTATATGGAAACTTTTACAAAAGGGGTTGCAATATGGGCCTTTCACCCCTTGGAGATCATACATAGTAACATTTGTGGACCTATAGGTATAACATATTTTTAATTAAATAGGTACTTCCTCATTTTCATTGATATTTTTTCTAGATATGTTTGGTTGTATACCATTTACACTAAGGATGAGGTCTTTGATAAATTCAAGACCTTTAAGGTTCTTTTTAAGAATCAATTAGATAAAAAATCAAATATTTTAGGATAGATAGAGGAGGTGAGTACATTAGTCATCCCTTTTATTGTTTTCTATATTCTCATGGAATTACATCTCAAAGGACTATTCACTATACTTTTGATAAAAAATAGTGTGGTTTAAAGGAATAATAGGGTAATTATGGAGATGGAACATTAATTATATGATGAGGTTATCACTTGTGTAGCATACATTATCAATATGATTCCTACCAAGGCAATTTAGGGCATGATACCTCTTAAGAGATAAACATGAGATAAGTTTGATTTGTTGCATTTCTTTATTTTTAGGTCTTTAGCATGGGTTCACATACCCAAGGATCCTTGAGAGATAGAGGTATCGAAGATTCAAGTGTATCTTTATGAGATACTTAAATACCTCAAAGGTATATCACCTTTATAACACTTAGAGGCATGATATTTTGATCCAGAGATGTAATTTTTTATGAGGTCCTTCTAGGTGCTCCTAGTCCACCACTTGATATTTTGGTGGATGACTCTTCTAATCCTTTTATTATTTAATATTTAGCTATTTTTTCAAATATTTTGGAAGGCTCTATTCCTATTAGAGCATCATCTTATATTTGAGTGGAGGTCCAATGCTTATTGATTTGACCATGTTTAGGAAAACACCATAGGTAGCAATTTATTTTCTAGATTAAGGGCATGTTGAGTAGGACACATGATATTAGAGTACTTTAGCTTAGCATGATGAGATGAGTGGTGTATTTAAGTAAGATTCTTCAAATTTAGTTTCTAATTTTGAATTGTCATAGAGTGCACATGACTCTTCAGTTTATCCAACACCTAAATGGGTTAAGATACTTCGTAAGGATTCTCAAACAATTCTATATCAAGAGCAATATAAAAGATCTCCTTAATCTTTGCTTTCAAGGGCTACTCATTCTCAATATCCTTTGACATATTCTCAAGCTAAGGGTCAACTTAAAGAGAGAAGATGTTGTGCTGGTAGAATATGAGTCTTTCATGAAGAACATAACTTAGAAGTTGGTTTTACTTCCCAAAGGAAATATTTTAGTTGGTTGCAAAAGGTACCAAGTACACTTTAAATTATCAAATGGAGAAGCACAAGGTATACCTTACTGCTAAAGGATTCTATCGACAAGAGGGAGTGGACAATTCAAATACATTTACATGGATGGCTAGGATGGACTCCGTTAAGATTTTCATCTTTATTGCTAACTCATATGGATGGAAGGTTCACCAGATGTGAAGAGTGCCTTCCTATATGAAGATATTTAGGAGTAGATAAACATGCAATAACCCTTTGAATTTGAGCTTGAGGGCCCTACTTAATTGGTTTATCATCTAACTAAGTCCTTGTATGAGAATATTCATTTTTTTTTTCTTAGTTATGGGTTCTAGTGATGTGATATTGAGCATGATACATAAAAAATTAGGATGAGAAATCATAGGTGATTTTTTTGTATGTTGATGATCTTCTCATGACTGCTAGCTCTACTACTTTGATATAGGATATAAAGTCACAACTTTATTTCATCTTTGATATGATATATTTGGGGCTTATCCATTACTTTTTGGGGGTTCACATTGATCAGATAGATTTTGACATCAACTTTGTATAGTTCAAATATGATTTGGATATTCTTTAGTGATTAAGGATATATGATTACAAGTTTTTTTGAACTCTTTTGGCATTACACATAAACATTATGGATGATTTTACAATTTATTTGGTGGATGTAATGTTGTACTGGTCTCTTATGGGATGTATTCTCTATATTACTCACACTTTTATTATGAATTTTTGTTCTAGGTACATGTAGGCACCCTAAAAGAGTCACCAAAGAATGGTGAAAAGGATTCTCGAATTTATATGAGGGACTTGTCAAATGGGTATTCACTACTCTATTGGATATCCTCTAATTTTAATAGATTTTTTAGATGTTTTTAGAATAAGTGAATATTCTCTTAAGTTCCACTAGGATACACACTTGAGTTTCCACTCCTCCATGTGTCAGGAGAACTCTCAGTGGTGTCTTCATCAGGTCTGATGAGTTGTTGTAATCCAACGACTCTCAATGATCAACTTTGCTATTTATACAAAGTTGATCCTTGAAATAAATCAATCAGTTCCACTCTTCTCTTCATATTTTGTGTAATGCTTTGCATATCTATTATTGTGAAATTCTAACATGGTACCAGAGCAGGATAGATTTTGCTAGCATTCTCTCTTGGAGGTTCTAGGAGCTGGTTCTTTTATCTTTTTGTTGGTCCTTTTTTTTACAGGCCTTCATAAGATTATATATAGTTTTTTTCAGCTATATTTTTTTCAAAATTATATGTATGTGGGCTTTTTCTGATATTATTTACCTCCTTCTCATTTAAATAAGGGAAGACTCTTTGTCTTCTGAGTAATTTTTTCAGATATATTGCTCTTTCTCTTTTCATAGATCTGTTCTAAAATACATAAGATATAATTCCTTTTCTATGTCTTTTTTAGAAATTCTATGATACTCATACATTAATTTTCCATTGTTTACCTTAGCAAAAGAACTTATTTTTCACATATATCGTGATATACAGGTTAACTCCTTTTCAAGTTTTTTTTGCAGGTAATATTCAGCCTCTTCTCTGGTTGTCTAAGAGTGTTCTCAGAGAAGGCACCTTCTTTCGTTACCTCGACACCCAAATTTGGGTGCCATAAGGCAGCACGTGGCGCCTCTCGCCACTCTCTCTTTTGGCGGAGTCCCTCTTCGAACGTTGGGGCTAATAAATTTTTTGTCTCCCTTCGTCCGATTACGTTTTCTTTCGGTGCCCACCTCTCTTCCGCCAAACTCTCTTTTGGCGGTCTCCCTCTTCGAACGTTGGAGCTAACAAATTTTTTTGTCTCCCTTCATCCGATTTCTTTCAGTTGCCTTTATTTCTTTAAATAAGGACTGTTTAGAATATTTTGATTATATTTTGGCGCCCCTATTTTGAATCAAATTTTACTGGAGTCAAAATCCTTAAATGACGCCAAGCATATCTAATCCATTTGGCATTCGACAAATGGCTATAGTTGGGTCCCTTTAAAATATCATCCGATCAAGCTTGTTTCTCATCGCTTCTTCCTTTCGAATGTTACAGTGGTTTCCTCAGGCAATATTTTTTTCAAATAGCATTGTTCTCTGTCCTCTCCATTTTTTATACAGGTTTTTCGATAGAAACTTGCTTTGTCAGAGGCTCCCATTAAAAGGTGAACGAGGCATCTTCAAAGGACTTCGCAACCCTTTATTCTGGGCTCTCTAACCTTATTTTGTAGGGAAATTGATTGAGGGGCGTGATTCATCTTCAAAGAGCGCGTACCGATTCTAATCAATTTTTTTGCAGGCACCTCAGGCTCCAAATTTTTCACAGAGATTATTTTCTTAAAATAACTAACATTTTTTGTAGGCTTCTCCGACTCTCCAGCTTAAGTCTTCTGAGTAAACTTAGGTTATTTCCTTTTATAAATTTCTTTTGGTTCCTTTAATCTGTCTACGTAGATTGCATACTCCAAATCATAAAAGGAAGAAGACTTGGACACTCGTCATCTTAAAAGCCTCATTTCTACTTCGGTGAAGACATCAACAGAGCGCCGCATCTTCGAGGAGGAGGATATTTTTTAATTTTGGTTGCAGGCTTCACCTTTACTCTGAAGCAACCATCTCAATAGTCTCCACCCTCTGCTGTGAAATCATTGTTTCATCAGGCATCTTCATCTTTCAGAATGCCCTCTCTCTCAGGGACGTAACAACTTTATAATTTTTTATATCCATAAAAATCTTGTTGTATTAGTTTTTTCGATCCTCCCATTTCGAAGGTCATTTGTTTTGCCTCCTTTTTGCAAAGCCTTATTTTACAAGGCTCTCATCGAATAGTGAGTCAATATTGTAACCTTTTAATAAAAAAAATTATTTGGGGGGGTTAGTGCATTTATTTGCACATTTTGTGTTCCTTAAGGGGGGGTTGCATCATTTTTTGTCTATCTTCCTCTATAGTTCTTTCTATCACTTTTTTAAGAAGCTTTTCTAGGTGTTATTGTTGAAATATTAGTAACTATATTTCATATGGAATACACTCTCTAATTGCAAAAACTTAAAACTCCTTTTATGTTTATTTTTTAAATATTAAATTTAAAGGAGAGCTATATAAACTATAAGTGTTATAGTTGGAATTTTAAATTTCAAAGAAGATTCCATATTATTTGCTTCTTCAAATTCATATTTGTTAATTTTATTCTTAAATCTTAACAAATATATATTTTTTAAAATTGTGTTTTTTGTTCTTAATATTTAATAAATATTAAAGAAGCAAAAACCTTTAAATAAAAAATATAATAATAAGTTTTTTCCTCAAAATATATTTGCCTACGTTCCATGTATCATTACCGCTAAAAACTTATAGTTTCCCTCACGTAAGGGCAGGTTTTTAGAGGCAATTGGTATAAAGGCCTGGCATATATTTTTCAATCAACCAATTTTTATATTCGATATCTCTCTCACTTATAGTTTCCCTCTAGTAAGGGCAAGTATTGAGAATATCCAAATTAAAAATCTGGTTGATATCCTTGCATTTCAAGCCTACAACCCTTGAAATTCTTCTCTATACTTACAGTTTCCCTCAAGTAAGGGTGGGTATTGAGAGGAACTAAGAGGTTTTGGCATCTCATAAGCAAACAATATTCAAACCTCAAATACTTATAGTTTCCCTCTTGTTAGGGTGGGTATCTTGAGTTTTATATATTGAACAACTTCATTTTTTTCCCTAAAATCAATTCATTAATCCTAAAATTGAAGTTCTAAGGGGGGATATATTGGTTAAAACTTCAACTTTTCTCTTGTGTTAAAATGATGAATTCAATTGAACCTCTCACCCCTCATAACTTTCACACTTGGAAACCTAAAATTTTAAATCTTATCTCTCAAAAAGGTCTTACTCATTTACTAGAAGAAAAGCAACCAGAGTTTGAGAAAGAATATGAAATTTTTGTTCATAAAGGAAAGATGCATGAAACAATGGGTATTATTAGCTCTAATGTTCATGAAAGTTTGTGGTTTCACATTACAGATTGCAAAACTCCTCATGAAAGTTGGGAGAAACTAAAAACCTTGTTTGGGAAAGTAGATCAGATGAGATCAATGCAACTAGAAGCAGAACTAACATCTTTGTCTCCTGAAGATTTTAGTAGTATTGTTGACTTCCTTACTAAGTTCAAAGAAGTCCTCACTCAATACAAAGGTAGTGGGAAGACTAAGACTGAAGAAGAATGCATTTATCTAATCCTTTCTAAGCTAAATGGTGTTTTTCAAATTTTTGCTACCACCTTTATATCTACCAAATATGCTCTTGGTGCAACCTTTAAAATGCCTTCTTTAGAAGATTTTTGTGATAGATTAACTAGGGAAGAAACAAAACTTGCTAGATATGAAATCTCTTCTTCTTCCTCTTCCTCTAAAGCCTTAGTAGCCTCCACCTCTTCTAAAGAAAAATTCAAAAAGAAGGAAAAGACCCCCATAACCTGTACTCACTACAAAAAGAATGGTCACTCTACAAACAAATGCTGGAAAATATTACAACAACTAGAGGCAGCTATAAAGGATCAAAATATAGACAATAAAAAGCAAATAGGAAAAGCCCTTAATGTTCAAGGAAAAACCTCCAATTCTTCCTCTAATTTTTGGGTCCTAGATTCTGGAGCTACTCATCACATGACTGCTTCAGATAAGTCTTTTTCTTCTATCTCCTCTAGCTCTACTTGTAGCATAGAAGTGGGTGACTCTTCCTTTATCCCTGTCAAAGGAAAAGGGGACATAACCATTGATGGTGGCTCTATAAATAATGTTCTCTATGTTCCAAACATTGCCACAAATCTCCTTTTCATCTATCAAATTTGTACTTCTGGAAAGGGGAAAATTGTTCTCTTCTCTCCAACAGGAGTTGAGATAAGAGACTTTCAAGATCCCCATTCTCTTATAGCCAAAGGAAATATTGATCATAACTCTCATCTATTTCACTTCAAAGGTTTCCAAAATCTAGAAGGAGCCTCCTGTTTTGTGGCTCATGGAGATCTTGAAAGCCAAATTTGGCATGAAAGGTTTGGTCATCTTAGTTACAACTACCTAAAGGATTTGAGCACCCATGATATGGTAACAGGTTTACCCCAAGTCTCTTCTAGTGATGGAGTTTGTCCTGGATGTGCTCTTGGAAAGCAACATCAAGATCCTTTCCACCCAAGTAGTTCTCTAAAAGCCTCATCCCCTCTAGATTTAATCCATAGTGACTTAATGACCTTTCCAGAACCTTCTTTCAAAGGAGCAAAGTATGCTCTAACATTTATTGATGATTTTTCTAGAAGATCCTGGGTCTACTTCTTGAAATATAAAAGTGATGTTCTATCCCACTTTAAAGTTTTTAAAGCCTTAGTTGAAAATCAGGCATCTTGCAAAATCAAGAAGATTCGCACAGATAATGGGGGGAATACTGCAGTAATGAGTTCTCCATGTTTCTTTCAAGTCATGGTATCATTCATCAACATTCTGTCTCCCATAATCCTCAACAAAATGGTATTGCAGAAAGGAAAAACTGGACATTAAAAGAAATGGCAAATTGTATGCTCCATTCAAGAGATCTTCCAAAAGTTTTTTGGGCAGAAGCTATTAACTGTGCCAATTATATTCAAAATTGCACACCTCATAAAGCTCTTGACCATTTAACTCCTGAAGAAGCATGGTCTGGCTCAAAACCAGATGTTTCCTACTTCAATATTTTTGGGTGTACTGCTTGGGCTCACATCCCAAAGAAGAAAAGGAAGGCTCTTGATAAGAAAAGCAAAAAGCTCATCTTTGTCGGTTATTGTGAAGAATTGAAAGCTTACAGGCTTCTTGATACCTCAACTCATGAGGTCTTATTTCATAGGAATGTCCAATTTGATGAAACATTCCCTCAAAAATATCCTCAAACACCCTCTTCCTCCATTGAGCCTTCTCCTATAGTAGAACCTCAATATTATGAAGAGCCAACTCTTGAAGTTAACTTGGTCATTGATAATCAAGATGAGGAACCTGTAACTCCAACTCAATGTCTTTCAACTCCTTCCACTCCTTCCTCTATGCCAAAATGGGCCCAGCACCATTGTTAAAGAATCTAAAGCTCATTACTTCCTTGGGATCCAAAAAGTCAAACAGATGCAGATATTTCTTTGTGTCAAAAACAGTACACTCTAGATCTTCTTCAAAGATTCAAAATGATAGACATTGTAGAAATATGGTTTAGAATATTTGGCTCCAATGCAAATATTCTTTTACTGTTGTAAACATGTGTTCTCTTTGGATAAGGTTGGGAGAAGTCTCATCCTAAATTTTAAATGATATTTATTTTAATATAAGTTTTTCAAATTATTATTGAAAAAAAAACCTAATGTGAATTGAAATACTATGTAAGGATATAAAGTCCTATTGATTTGATTTCAAGTTTACTAAGGTTTAGTTTGTAATATCTTCAATGTAAATGATAATTATTTCAACCTTATATACTATGCCTTATCACTCCTTAATAAAAGTAAATATTATAATGTGTATATTTCTACTAGGGAACTTTTAAAATATCTTTCAAGGAAATAAACTTTTAAGTTTGCTTTCTAATATCTAAGGTTGGAATTTGCCTATATCTTCAAGAAAATAATAAATAATATCAACCTTAAATAATAAACCACCTTATAACTCCTTAATCTCAAAGAAATCAAATATAAAACTATATAAAACTTTACCTTCTTGTGAATGTTTTATGTTGCATTATGATCGGCACTTTGATTTGATTCTCTATCTAAACCTAAGCATTGAATTTTTTGGTCTCCTACATATGGTCATGAGCAATTAATGCTCAATTTTCAAGAACTCCTCATAAGACAATTTTCCTCCTTTATTTAGTGCACTTTGACCACTCTTGCTTGAATCACTCCTCTTCTACACTTCTGCATGCCTTTCTAGTCTTCAACTATTAAATACCTTACACCTCCCTTGATGTGAATGCCAAGTGGCATGTTCTTGCTAGAAACATATACTTCATGGCATTTTGGAGGCTATATTCTTGGAAGCATTATTTGGGTGGAACCAATCCTTACTTGAGCGTTGAATAATAATTAAAGAAATGCTTCATCAACCTTGAGTGCTCATCTACTTGAGTGTAAGCATTATGATAGAATGTGAATGCTCTCTCTTCCCTAGTGCCAAGTGGTACTTGAATCCTGGTAGTGTTAAGACAAATGGAAGCACCTTCTTTACATGGAATCAAACAACTCAATATTTTTTTTAACCCTAGATCTTACCTTGACTTCTTTATTTCCTTCAGTGCCTATTCTCTCTAACTCCATTCATAGGTTAGCTTGGCTTCTTAACATATATGGATGGCCTAGCACTTGGGTAACTCACCTTGTCTTTGCCAACTATCTTGGGTTATTTCCAGCTTGCAATATTGATGCTTGGCTTACCTTCCTATTCTATTTTTAATGCAATTTTTACACCGTGATAGGTGTCCTTCGTAATGGTGCTACTCCCGTGTTGTTGTAGCACCAAGCTATGGTGTCCTTTAACACCTTGATGAGTCAGATATCGAGCCCTTTGGATGGCTATTATCTTAAGAAACTTGGATTATGCTTTTTCTTACTAATTTTTGCAACTTGTAAATGTGATCAAGAGCTACGTAGTGTGTCCTTGTGATACTTGAACCTTTGTCTCCCTTTGATGTAGACAAGTATGATGCTTGTATAACTTTGTAATAACCTAAAATAGGTTCCTTAGTTGCACCTAAAATCTGAGACTCTCCTAGTCTCCTTTTGTAGATTCTTTTTCTGATTTAAGATGGTAGCTTTCTTCTCCACTCCTTAGAGGTATATCACCCTTTGAGGTGGCTTATCTATGCCACAATAAGTTGCAGGTTTTCTGCACTGAATAGTGTCTTTAAAAACTTTGATATTATGCTGATTTGTGCACTTTGGTCTTCCACCTTAACTTAACAACCAATGCACTTTAATATCTCTTAAGAATAACTAGTATAGTGCAATAGTAATCTCACCTTATTTCTCCTTCAAAGTAACTTATAAGATGCACTATAATCTCTGCAACTTTCACTTAAGAGTAATGTCTTCTTTGCTTCAACTAGACAATAGGAAGATGATATTTTTATTTCTTTCAAAATATATCTAACTCCTATTTTAATGTGTAAGTATAAACCTTAAAATAAACTATCTTCTGTGCTCCCTTGAAGACTTTAATAAGAACCCTTCTCCTTGCAAATTTTAAACTCTAATAAGGTGCTTAATGAAACTAAGTAACAAACTGAGTATAAGTGTTCAAATAATGAACCCTTTGCACCAAATTTTCTTACCTTAATGAACCCTATAGATGAAGGATTGCAAGATGACTAAATTCATTTTATTGTTGTATTTTACTGGATGAACTTGTAGCTCTTATTGACTATCCAAAATAGTTCTCTAACTCACCTATTTGCAACTTTAAAAACCTTTAAATTGTTGCCTTGAATCTGTAGTTTGGTGGCTTTAACTCTCCTTCAAAATGTATTCTAGAAATATGAAACTTAGCAGCTATTGATGTTGCCCAAATTACTTCTTTCTTGCTATCCTCAAATCTAAAAAATTTATATTGTAAAGCAGTCAATATCTCCACTTAAATTTTGTCTTTGAATCTCAAAATTCTGGTAGTGAACCTCTTCAAATCACAGCGGAGATTTTCCTTTAATAACCCTACAATTTTTTGTTTTAGAAACAAGCAGATCTCCTTTGTACAAATGAGCCTTCTAGCATTCAAAGGTAATATTCAAAACTATAGGATGAACAAAATTACGTTTGCATTCATAAAGTGTAGAATATATACAAAGTATATGTCGACTATTCCCCCATAAGCACAACAAACAAATGTGATGAATGATGTCAGTAATAATCAAAAGATCTGCCAACAATAAATTTGGCAAGGAAAAGATGCTAAAAAAGGAGTTATCAGCAAAACCTAAAAAATAAGGTAATAAATATACCCTAGGTTACCTAAATGCTAACATCCCCCTTTATTACATTATTTTGCAATACAAAGTGAGTTGCGAAAGAACTCAAACTTGATGCGTGCAAGAGCTTTGGTGAAGATATCCGCAACTTGATCACTGGTGGGAATGTATTGAAGCTGAATTTGGTGTCTTGGAACCTCGTCTCGAATGAAGTGACATTGTGTATCAATGTGCTTGGTTCGTTCATGATGTACTGGATTCTTGACTAGGTTGAGAACACCTTGGTTGTCATAGAACAAGTGAATTGGTGATTTGGATGGGCGACCCATACTTGTCAAGATGCGACGTAGCCATATCGCCTCACACACTACTTCTCATGCGGCGTGATACTCTGCCTCTGTAGATGAAATAGCAACCACATGTTGCTTCTTGATGTGCCAAGAGATAGGACCGGATCCAAGATGAAAGATATATCCTGAAGTTGACTTGCGATCATCATATGATCCGGCATAATCGGAGTCCATGTATCCTTGCAAGAAGAATTGATCATTCTTCTTGTATTCTAGGCCATAGTCAATTGTACCATGGACATAGTGCAAAACATGTTTTGTTGCCTTCCAATGAGTGGTCTTAGGCTCCTACATGAACCTCGAAAGATAGTTGACAACAAACACAATATCTGGCCTAGTGTTTGTCAGATATATGAGACTCCCGATCAGCTATCGATAGAGAGTACCATCTATCTATGGTGAATCATCATACCATGATAACTGAAGTCCTGACTCCATCGGAGTTGCCATTGGTTTACAATCAGTCATACGGTATTTTTCTAACAATGTCTTGGCATATTTTTGTTGAGACACCTTGATGTGGTGCTTCTTCTGGTTCACTTCCAGGCCAAGATAGTAATGGAGAAGCCCGAGATCTGTCATCTCAAAATATGTGCACAAGTCTTGTTTGATAGCAGCTATCAAATATTTGGAGCTGCCAGTAATGATCAGATCATACACATATAGTACAAGTAACAGTATCTTAGATCCCTATTTCTTGAAATAGAGGTTTGCATCTGTCGGACTCCTCTTAAATCCATGCTACATAAGGTGATCATCCATATTTTTATACCAAGCTCTGGGAGCTTATTTCAAACCATATAAGGATTTGACCAATTTATAGACTTTCTATTCTTGGCCTTCCACTTGAAATCCTTCAGGTTGGGCCATATAGACCTCTTCTTGAAGATCACCATTCAGGAAAGCACTTTTGACGTCCATATGATGAACTTTCCACCCAAATTGTGTTGCCATAGCACAAAGAACTTGAATGGATGTCATCCGAGTAGTAGGTGCAAAAGTTTCCTCGTAGTCAATGCCTTCCTTTTGTGCATAGCCCTTAGCCACAAGGTGGGCCTTATGCTTCTCAATTTTTCCATCTGCCTTGTACTTGACCTTGTACACCCATTTGCAGCCAATGGGCTTCTTTCCATGTGGCAGATCAACAAGCTTCCATGTCTGATTCTTCTTCAAAGACTTGTATTATGTGTCCATAGCAGCCTTCCAGTGTGGCTTACCAAGGGCATATTGTACTGTTGTTGGTTCATGCTCATCAAGTGAAGACATAAACACTCTTTCATCGTCCACATCCATATATTTTGGTTCAATAGAAAGTTCCTCAAAATATTGACAAAGTTCATCAACCTCAGTAGTCTTTTTTGCAGCTTTCTCTTGACGAGCCATACTACGAGTACGAGGTCTGTTCAGAGTCATATCTGGTGGAGTGGAAATATTGGAGTCTCTGATAGTACTTTTATACCATTTAGGAATATTTTTCTGTGGAGAAGAAGTAGATCCTCCTTTTTGTGATGAGGAAGGAGATCCTCCCTTCTATGATGAAGAAGGGGACTTCTCATCCTTAGATTCCACAAATTCTAGGTATATACCTGATGTGTTTTGTGATGTGAAAGCCTCATCAAAAACAACATCTCTGCTGGTATGAATCTTCTTGGTTAAGGGATCAATCAAGCGATAACCCTTTGAGTGCTCATCATATCCAAGAAGAACACATTGCAAGGTCTTCTCATCTAGCTTCTTCCTTTTCTCTTTGGGTATGTGCATAAAAGCTTTACATCCAAAAATGCGTAGATGAGAGATGGAGGGTTTCCTACCACTCCATGCTTCCTATGGAGTTATTCCTTTTAGGGCCTTTGTGGGTGCCCTATTCAACAGATACACTATTGTGGTGACAACTTCTACCCAAAAACGTTGCTCTAGATGTGCTCTTGTGAGCATACAACGAACCATTTCCATGATGGAATGGTTCCTCCGTTCAGCAACTCCATTTTTCTGAGGAGTATAAGCAGTAGTGAGTTGTCTCTTGATCCCATGTGTAGTCAAATATGCAAAAAAATTATTTAGAGGTGAACTCCCCCCCTCGATCTGAGCGGAGGGTCCTGATTGAAGTTCCTAACTCATCAACAAATTTCTTGAATTGTTGGAAGTGACTGAAAGCTTCTGATTTCAGATGAAGAAAGAATACCCACATATTCCGTGAGTAGTCATCTACAAACAACTAAAAATACCTCTTGCCTCCAACACTGTTTGGGGTAAAAGGACCACACAAATCGATGTGAATTAACTCCAGAGGTTTCTTTGCTCTTGTAGAACTCTTTTCAAAAGGTACTCTGTGCTGCTTCCCTGCCAAGCAGTCAGAGCAAACTGGACAATATAGTGGAAAGGGAGGGAAGACCCTTTACCATCTCATATTTACTTAATTCAAGTAAATATCCAGAACTGAGATGCCCGTATCTCCTGTGCCAAAGTGTGGTGGCTTCCTTTGTAGAAACTATCATGGCAACATGAGGGGTGGAGATAGCATCCAATGCAAACAAGCCATGCTTGTATGAAGCAGTTGCAATGTTTTTACCCCTCTTGGTGATAAAGCAATGCTTCTGATCATCTTCAACACGAAAATCAACAACCATCTTCTTATCCAGGATTTGTGGGACTGACAACAGATTGTTTGCCAATCCTGGAACATAAAGGACTCTTTCAATCTGACACTTGCCATCTGGAAGATTTACTAAAATTGTACCCTCACCTTGAACCTTGTAGGTTTTGTCATCAACAATGGTGATGGGTTTTCCTTCCTTGGCTTCATATGTCTCAAACCATGATTTTTCACCAGTCATGTGCTTACTGGCACCAGAATCAAATATACCACAAAGGATCCTTTGGCTTGGAGGTTGTGGTAGTCATGAGCACCTTGTGTGCCCACTCAGAATTTGAGTCAGATTCTTCTACAACAACATTCACTTTTGGTTGCTTGTTCTTGTTCTAGGGTTTTTTTTGTCCCTTATTCTTCTATGGCTTATTCTTATACCAACATCGATTGGTGTCATGGGTATTCTTATCATAGATTTTGCAATAGCGCTTCTATTGTTGAGGTTGTTGTGGTTGTTTTCCCTTATCTTTGGAAGAGGATCCTCCCTTCTGAAAATTACCCTTCTTCTTGGAGCCCTTCTTGTTGGAAAAGAGGGTTGTATTAGAAGCTTCATCTCTTTGAAGTTTTACCAACTCAATAAAGGTAACTTTTCTCTGTGACACCTGAAGAGAAGTGATCAACATTCTGAATGAATCAGGTAAAGCTCTCATTACTACTAAAGTAAGGAGCTTATCATCTATGGTCTCTCCCAAAGAATTCAACTTGGATTTCAACTCAGACACTCTGCAAAGAAATAGTTCAACTATCTCTCCATGCTTCATACTCAAACTGTGAAGTTGATATTGGAGGTGTAGAATGGTGGATTCATTCTTACCCTCATAGATGGTTGAAAGGGCATCCCATGCCTCTTTACCATGTTCCTTGTCAGCTATGTGAGGTTGAACTTCATCTAAAATGGCAAGCAAGATGAGCACTCTTGCCTTACTGTCTTTCTTATCAAAAGCAATCTGATCTGTAGTGGGTGGTGTTGCTTGAGTTGATCCAGCTGCTGGTGAAGGTCTTGTTGTTGCACCAGAAACAACATCCCACAAATATTCCATTTGGAGGATAGCCTTCATCTTGGTTTTCCATGGTGTGTAATTGGAACCTTTCAGTAACTGATGAGAATCTATCAGGTACTTAATAGCAGCCATAATGAGGGTTCCTTATTTCACCAAATGGTCCCCCTTTCTATATACCTTTGCTGAGGCCATTATACCGAACTGTTTCAAAAAAATACCCACCCTTACGTGAGGGAGACTATAGGTATCTTTTAGAGATCAGAATGATACGTGGAACTTAGGCGGTACTGAAAGGGAATCATCTTGTTGATGACACCTACCATAGAATGTCTTTTATCCTCATGCGTGGGGTGTAACTTCCCCTAAACACTTTGGATATTAGAACACTCATTAGGATTTACGTCTAAACACAAGAATGATTGGGGTAGTGGATGGAGTAAAAAAATAACAAAATGGTAAACTTATATCTCCCCGATGATTGATAGAGAACAAGCTCAGACGTCATTTTGGTAGCTATTTTAGGCGGCGGATACAGTAGTCCGATCATGATAGCATTACCTGTAAGTGCGGGCCAGAGGTATCACAAATACCGAATGTTGCAATGCAATAAATTGCATGGATGGGTTCAAATTTTGGGGACTTATTAGTGCTTGATTTTACTTAATGAAGTATTGCAATATGGAAAATAAATGCAACATACATCAAAAAGTGCCCACAAAAAATAATGAACTCCTAAAGGTGTTGGATTCCACCGAAAATGCACCTTTGTTTACAAATGCCAATTTTGTCTTCTCAATATGAAAAAATACTCATCATCCCCCCCTTTTCTTTCAATGTGAACAATTTTGCAAATGAATGTAGCAAAAAAAAATGCTCCCCCAAAATTCTTCAAGTTGCAAAATTTTGTTTGAAATGTGATTGCAAGGGTACGTTTAAAGAAAATTTTGAAAGTAAAAAATTTTAATTTTTATGAAAAAAATTTGATTTTAATTAAATATATAATATCAATTTCAATATATATAAAAAATATAAGAAATTGAATATTTAATTAAAAAAACAAATTATTAAACATAAAAAATAAAATTAAATACTAACTAAAATAAACCTTAAAATGAAAAATATACCTTTGTTTTGGGTCAATGGGAATCAAACCCCTAACCTAGCCACTGCTACAAGTTATTAACAGGGCCTTCTATTAGTCCAGCTAGTGCACTAACCATGTATAGAGGGGAACCTCCCCTTATTTGAAGACAACCTAGTCTTCTATTTAGCACGCTCGGTGCCTCATCGCCTCCCCTCCACCAGCAGTAGTGGTCCTCGATGAGTGGTGCCTCTTCCACAAAGGGACAACGACAATTCTTCTATGGGTGAACCCCCACTCAATGACCACCAAAATTTGGGCTCCTCCACTTCAACGGTGCTACCGCTCTGCAACACTCTGCCATCTTCTAGTGATCTAATGCGAAATTTCTTCTTATGATGTTGCTCGAGCATGAGATATATCATCCACAGAATGAAATGTAACTGTATTTGTTGGTCGGTGAGTATTACAATCCTAGAATGGCTGGCTGTCACTGTGATTGAAATGACAATCGTAGTGAAAAAAGGTGGATTAATTCTTGAAAATCAAAACAAAGAACAAAACTAGCAGGGTGGAGGTGGATTAAAATCCATGATCGTGTACCAATAGAAGAAATAAAAAACCCAGATCTATTAAATAGAGGCACGAATCAAAACAATTTGTTCATCACCTTTGATCAGAGGAACGTATTTGAAGGTAAATATTCCACATCAGGGATGCGAGGGGAAATATATGGTGTAAAATGAAGAATACACAAGAGGAAGAATGACTACCTTCGAGTAGTCGTATTGACCACCCAACCTTTTGTCCCCCTCTGCCACTTGTCTCTTATTCTTGATCTGCCACGTGATTGGTCACAGTCTGTGTCAGTCCAATCCTATCTGGGTCTAGTTGACTTGGACTCCGAGCCTGTGGCTGAGCACCACGTGTCAAGGATCTCTGATTCGACCTCCATGTCGATTGTCACATCCATATTCTAGGTCTCCTCAGCTTCAATTTTGATCAGATCATCCAGTCAACCATGTTAGTGGATGTCCACCATGTCATATCCTAGTCTCGAGTTGGTGCCTCAAACTGCATGTCAGGTCTCCTCATCCATAGGTCATGTCAAATCCATCGACTCAAGATCCATCTCAACCTCCATGTCGTGATAGTAGGTTTGTACTAGATAGTCTACTAGTGTCATTTTGATATGCATGCCTGAGTTGCAGGTCCAACCCTACCTCGAAATGTGAGCCTAGATTTGAAAAACAAGCCTTACTAACCGAGTGCTATGATACCATATAGGACAAAAAATATTACGTTTGCATTCATAAAGTGTAGAATATATACAAAGTAGATGTTGACCATTCCCCATAAGTGCAACAAACAAATGTGATGAATGATGTCAGAAATAATCAAAAGATCTGCCAACAATAAATTCAGCAAGGAAAAGATGCCGACAAAGGAGTTGTCGGTAAAACCTAAAAAATAAGGTAATAAATATACCCTAGGTTACCTATATGCTAACAAAAACTCTTAGTTTTGGTAGTAATATTTGGCTCCTTTCTCCTTTTCAAACTTTGACTTCAATCTAGGCCTTCTTCTCAAGAATCTGAAAGTCTTGAGATCTTCACCAATCTCCTCTAAAATTTGGAAAACTCCTTACCAAATCTATCTCTATTTCGTCTTGTTATATGGCAACAATTATTCCAAAATATTCCTTTATCAAGAACTTCTTCTTAGTGGTAAATTTATCCAATGATTTCTCCTAGGAACTCCTTCAATGCCCTTCTCTAAAACTCCTTCAATAAGGCTCTCCAAGCCTTCTCCTTGAGTTTCCTTGATACCTCTTCTCTAGGGTCTTCACTCTCGTAGCTTCTCTAGTATTTCTCAATGAGACCTTTCTTTCAACCTTCTACTATGGAATTTTTACAATGAGATATCCCTCTTGGATCTCTAAAATATATTGCTACTAAAATCTAGAATAGGACCTTTGCTAGTCCTTCTCTATCTCTTCCAAAACTGGAAGTTCTTCAATGGATATTAAGTGGGTCTCTTCAACTTCTTTAGGGTGAAGTATTCAATATTAAATGGAGATTACCAATATCCTATTTTCATCAAGTTTCTTCTCTAGAGTCTCTTCTCCTTTGAATCTGCAACAAGGTTCCTATGGCCTTATGTTCTTCTACACCATGTAGGTCTACAATCTCTAGCAATGGGATCTTTACTACAAGCCTCTAAATATTTGATCATTTGTTAGTTGCTTCTAGTACTAGATTGATTCCAAATAATATATTCTTCCTAGCTCTATGTAGGAATATTTCCAACTTTATTTGAATCTCCTTTTCCTAAAATAAAGTATTATGCATGTAATGGAAGAAACTTTAAATCTAGAGATAATCAATCTTCACTAGTTTATTTATCAATCTACTGGAATCAACGTTGAGTCCTAGTCTTCACAAGTTTTTTTGCAACTTTGTGGAAATACTCTAGCCAAATGCAATATCAAAAATTTTTAAAATGAGATTTTTTTATTCCTCTCAATCTCACTTGTGGCTCTCCCTATTTCCTATCGATCTAACGTGTGCTCAGATACCACTATTAGTTTTTTATGGATATATAATAAAGGAAATTCAACCACAAGATGTAAGATAAGAAATGTTATATGAATGCATTATAATGGCATAATAATATGCAGGAAAATAAAGAGATAAACTTCTATAATAACTCAAAAATATTCCATTAATGAAAGCATACGAAAATAGTACAATGCAGTATGGAGGACATGAACACTCCATAAATTATTTTTAAGGAGCTACATTGTACTCCTCTACCAATCTATACTATGCACTCTCTATATTCTTTACTCTCCTAATTTCACTCACTATAAGTTCGATATATAGGAAGATAGGTTCCTTGCCTTTACTCTACCTTTGACTCTATCCTATGACTCATGTACACGTGGACTACATGCACATTTATATTATTGGACATTCTATCACTTGTACATTTATTACATTGCTTGAAGTAACTACTTAACTTTACTCTAAAGTAAGCTCCTACTCTAGTAATGTACCAAAGGTTGTACATGGACATGTACCAAATAATATAATATACTCTAACACGTATGGGCTCTGAATAGCTTTTTTAGACTTAGTAATGACTTCACCTTCCTCTCTCTTCAATTATGAGATTCTCCATGCTCCAAATAGAAATCTTCTTCAGGTGTTCTTCACCTCAATATTTTCAAGTGTATTTTCCCTTTCTCTCTACCCCCTTCAGTTTAACCTCCTTCAATGTCTTTAGTGTAGTTCGTAAGACGTTATTTCTTCTACTAATAACCCCTGGTATTTTTCCTTCATCATGCCAAGTGGCAAGAATATTTTCAACTACCTTTTAAAAAGTGTATCTTTACCTCTTTTGCAATGCCCATTCTTTGGTAATTCTCAAATTGCACTCGAACTATTGTGTACCCTTTCAAAAAAAATGCTCGCTTGATTACATGATTCTTTCTACCTTATCATCCACTAAATGTCTCATGGAATTCAGCTTGTTGATGGTTATGGAAGCCATTATTTTCTTCCTAACTATTACAACTTTGGTTGTCTCTTCTACATTCTTCTGATGTCTAACTAAATTTTGTTCGATTGCTCACTCTCCTATGTACGTTGGTGATTCTAATTCCAAGACTTGTAATTTTTGGTTACTCCAAACCTTAGGTTGATTCTAGTGCTTCCACTTTGTATTTTCTCTCTTCTCACAACTATAGGCGATTGAAGCATTTTTTCTCCTCTTTGTCTTTGCACTTACATTCTCCTTCAACCATTTTTTCAATGGAGTGGATGACTATTTGAGTTCCTTATAATATCGATTAGATTTCTTCCAAGAGCTCAGTCCAAGTAGCATATGTTTTGATGCTCTTTACAAACTCTTTGTAATGATATTTATTCTCAGCTTTGGTGGCTTCTTTCCTCCTACGTATGGTAGCTCCACCTTTCAATGGTGGCTCAACCTCTCCCACATTGATTATAATTTCCAATGCTCTATATTGAAAAATTATGAAAATGGATATATCCTTCAATATGGTGGTTTTTTCACTTCTTTGGTGGCTATTCTACACCAAAAACTTTACAAATTTTAGTGACTTTCTATGTGTCTTTAGACACCTTAAGTTTGTTGTCTTTGAGAACTTATTTGGCCTTCTTTTCCTTCATAGAACTAGAAAACAATTATGCACTTTATTGATTATAAAATAACACATATATTAATTTTACTTCTCCTTATTACTCCCTATTCAATCAAACTTTTATCTTTTGCTATTGTATTGTGCAGGTCTTGAGATGAAAATGCTACCTTCCTTGGCTTGAAGACTTTTAACTTAGACTTATTTTTGCTGATTTAAATAACTCTAATATGGTGCTCTCAAACACTTAGAATAAACTAGTTTTAATACTTAAACAATAACATTTTATAGCACCAATATTACACACCTTTTGGCCTCCTTTTGTAGCTAATCTCCTTGGTGATTTGATTCACCTTTTTTTATTTTTTTGGATAATAAGGGGTTGTACTTGGATTCCCCACCCTTGAAAAATTACATCTCTATTCTTTAGAGCTTGAGATTTTTTAAATAGATATACTTCTCATCTCAATTGAGATGCTATAGTTAGAAATCTACATCATTTTACATAAAATGTTTGAATTCTTGATTTTCATTTTCTAGATCTTTTCAAATTTTTGTATGAATATAATTACTCCAGAATTTAGCATTTTTCTTGATATCTTCTATAGCATCCTTCACAATGCCAAAACTTCACCTCTACTATCTATGCATTACATCTTAGTAGATTAATATTTCCAAAACATCACACTATCATAGTCCACTTTACCAAATATGGGTTGCTATATTCCTTCCTGAAACACAAGTGCAACCACAATAATTATAATAAATAGTATAAATAAAAATACATTAATGTTCCAAAATAAAGCATATATTACCAATGGAAAACATTAGAATTTATCTTAATCATTAATTGATTTAGGCAATCAACATTTTTTTCAGCTTCAACTAAACTTTCTACTTCCTCTAACCATGGAGAGGAAAATTTAACTTCATGATCCTCAATAAAAACCCCTTTAATGGTTAGCTTATCTACACATTTTTTTACTTCCCTTAATATATGTGTAAACCTTATTTCTTCAAATTTTTAGCAAGATCTTGAATTTCCAAAATTATCTCTTGTATGTTCCATGGAGCCTTTGCTTTCCTCAAAATTGCATTTATTACTATGAGATAATCACCTTCCATCCATACTCTATTCCATTTCATTTGTTTACATATTTTTAACCCTTCTAAAGCTGCCCAAGCTTTAGCTTCATTATTTGTCTTAAATCCACTATTAAAAGCATAATGAGACAAAATATCTCCTCTATTATTTCTAATTATTCCTCCTCCTCCTGCTGGTCCTGGATTTCCTTTGGATGCTCCATCAAAATTCAATTTAACCCACTCCACATCTAGTGGTTTCCACTTTATATTTTTTGCCTTCTTTTTGCTTCTCTTGTATCCAACATCATAATTCTATTTAATGACTTGAATCCATCTATTAAGACTTTGCTTCCAAATTAGGGACTGGGTGAGTTGATAAGGTAAAATTAGACTCCTCTATGGCTAAACATATCTTATTTTTCATTACCTCTAAACTACTTTCATTTCCTTTAAATATTCTTCTATTCCTTTCTAGCCATATAGTCCAAAGTATTGTATCTTTTGATATATCCCATATTGTCTATAAAGCCTCACTTTTATAAGTGCTCTACCATTTCTTTAACCAATCTTCAATTCTACTATTCATAACCATACATTTACCAAACATATTAAGAATACATTACCATAGATTCTAAACTATTGAGCAATGTACCAAGAGATGATCTATACTCCCATCCTCCTTATTACAAAAAATACATTGAGAGAGGCCATATTTTCATAAGGTTATCCCAGGATAAAATTCTGCTATGACCTACTAGCCAAACAAATATTTTAACTTTAGGAATGTTTGGGCTATCCCAAATGTCTATCCATATTCTAGTGACATTATTATTATGTTGGTGTTGAACATTATATCCACTTCTAGTTGTGTATTCTCCTAAGATATTCAACTGCCAAATAAATTTATCCTTAGCACCCCTTGGAATAATCATAGTTTTTATATTTCTACTCAATTGCCTCCTAGCATCAATATCTTGTATACTTGTAAAAAAAAATTTTTCCATTTGTATCTTCCTTCTCGATCCTCGTAAAAAATATTTTAAACCCTATCACCGTATTTGTCTTGAAGCAATTTCATACAAGGTTTCAAAACTGGATCTAATTTGAGTGGTTTTTTATCACACCAAGTATCCATCCAAATAGAATTTTTTCTCTAGTTCCCACCACCCATATTAAACCTTTAACCATAAGATTAATAGATTTTTTTAAACCATTCCAAAGAGTAGAACCATTTGTAATAGAGAGTGCTATAAATATTAAACTTGGGTCATTGGGATCAACATACGTAGAATAATTCTTGTCAATTATCTTTGACTCTCTTTGTACAATCTCTAGATAAATTTTCCTGTAAGAGCTAAGTTTGCATCTGTAATAAATCTTAAACCAATAGCTCCCCTAGTTTTATCATCACACAACTTGCTCCATTTCACCAAAAGAAATTTCCTTTTATCATGTAAATGTGACCATAAAAATGATCGCATAATATAGATTAAACTTTTTTCAATTGATTTTGGCATAGAATACAATGACATATAATATGTTGGAATGGCTTGTAAAACTAACTGCACTCTTCCTGGTAATGATAACCATCTAGCTTTCCAAGCTGGAAGTTTATTTTAAACTTTACTAATAATTGAATTCCATAAATCTATCCTCATTCTCCCCTTAAATGATGGCATCCCTAGATAAGTTGTTGGTAAATTTACCTCATCCATTTGAAGCAACCTATAAATTCTTTCTTTGACATTAGCAAGAGTTTTAAGGAAGTAAATTTTGAATTTAGTCCTATTAACTTTTTTCCCTGAAGCTCTTTCGTACTCTTTTAAAAATTTATTCAAATCTATGGCCTCATTTATCCTTACCTTTCCAAAAAGGGTTATATCATCTACAAACTATTGATGTGTGATGTTATCGATGTTATTACTAACCTTAAGTTCACTTATAAGCCCATATTTGTAAGCCTTATTTAAGTTCCTACTCAAAAATTATACCATAATAATGAACAAATAAGGATATAGAGGATATCCTTGTCTAAGGCCTCTCTTGGATTTAAAATATCCAGCCTCTAACCCATTGACCAACACTGAATAAGAAATTATTGCAACACAAGATTTAATCCATATAACTCATTTCTTCCAAAAACTAAACTTATCTAAAACTGTAAAAATAAAATCCCATTTAACCCTATCATAGGCTTTACTCATATCAAGTTTTAAGATCATAGCTTTCTCTTTTCTTGAAGTTTTTGAATGTATAACTTCATGAGCTACTATGATCCCATCCAAAATTTGTCTCCCTTTCATAAATCATCCTTGCTCTTTTGAAATAATTTTGTCTAACAATGGTTTTAATCTATTCTCCATCACTTTGGAAATAATATTATAAGCCATATTATATAGGCTTATGGGTCTAAAATAATCAAACAATTTAGCATCCTTCTTTTTTGGAATTAGGGTAAGATAAGTTGCATTTATTTTATAAGGAATGTATTGTTTTACCCTAGACTGCTCCACTTCCACCAATAAACAATCCTTCAATATATCCCAATTATGTTGGTAAAAAAATGTAGAGAGCCCATATGGACTTGGGGATTTATCCTTATTAAAAGATAAAAGAGCTAAATGAACTTCTTATAGAGTAATAGGATCCATCAGTTTCCTATTGTCTTCATTCGTTATAACTGAAGGAACATCTTGAAGAAGTTTATCATTAAGAACTTCGGTATCCTCTAAACCTAGAATATTCTAATAAAATGACTTTACCTCTTTTCTAATTTCACTCCGATTTTCAATAAAAACCCCTTATATTGATTTAATTATACTAATTCTAGAATATGATCTCTGTACTATAGCCATCCTATGAAAAAAATTGTATTTTTATGTCCTTTTAACCAAGTCTGTCTTGATTTTAATCTCTAGAATTTCTCTTCCTTACTCAAAATATTATGATATTCACTAAGCAAATCCATTTCCTCTGAGCTTGGATTATTATCATCACCTTTTTGGAATTTTTAAAGTTTATCTTTTAGATCTTCTTTCTTCTAAAAAATGTTTCCAAAGGTGTTCTTGTTCCAATCTTTTAATCTGGATGTCATAGCTTTAAATCTAGTTTGGAAGAATTTACAACCCACCATTACCTAAATAATTCCATGTTTGAGCCATCATATGAGGATGGTCTTCACAAAACTACTCATATTTAAAATATAATCTTTTTAATTCACTTATCGCCATTGTAACTCTTATTGGCCAATGATTTGAACCAATCCTTGTTAAGGTATTAATTTTATCACAAGTTCCTTCATCTAGCCAATGATCCGAGATAATAAATCTATCTAATTTTTTTGCTATTAGGTTCTGGCCTCTCCTATTGTTGGTCTAAGTATAGTTGTCTTCTTCAAACTCAACTTCCCATAGATTATTATTTTGAATAAAACTTGAGAAATATTTCATACTTTGGGTCAATTTCCTAATTCCCCCAAATTTTTTATTCAGCATAGTTATGGCATTAAAATCTCCAATGATCATGAATCAGGTTTCTTGGTCTTTACTTCTCATAAAGGCTTCAATACCACTCTAAAATTTTAATCTACCTGATTGAGTTGTAGGTCCATAGACATTAATAAGGATGAAATAAATATCTGCAAAGTAGCAAGTTACTAAAGAGGCTATCCAATGCCTAGTTTTATGAATGGTTACACAAGAGGTTCTAAAAGGATTATAACAAGTTATAAATTCCCCTGTTGCTCCTTCAGAACTCATAGCATCCCATTCACATCTTTCCCAAACTACTTTCATAGTTTTTGAAACTTCTTCTTTTATCATTTTAGTTTCCTATATATAGAGAAAATCAGGTTTATTACTTAAACATAGGTCCCTAATACACCTATGCTTTGAGGGGGCATTAGCACAATTAATATCCCATGAGATGATAATCATGTGTCATTAGGGATTTTTGGTCCTCCTATGTATTACCAATATCATTTTTTTGTTTGGTAAAGAGAAGTTCAACCAACTTAATTTTTGTTCCTTTCTCTATGTTAGCTCTTGCTTCCCTAGATCTCGCTTGATAATTTAAGGGCTTTCCTCTTTTTGCCTTGCCTATATTAGGAGTAGGTCTTATTATTCTATTCCTAAATATTCTTTCATAATTTTTTTTTCAACATATTTATCCCTGGCTCTATTATAGAAGCTTTTGACTTGTCCTACTCATTTTTTGGTATTTCCTTATTAATGGCAAAGGTATTAACTTCTAAAACTGCATTTTATTTACCAAATATTTTTTTCTAAATGGTGCATGGTACTTTAAGAGAGTCTTCAAAATCTGATGAGACACATTCCTTAGCTTCATCGAGAATGTTATTTCTTAAACTAGGATCATACTAAATAGACAGTTCCTTGCTAATATATTGAAATTGGTGTATTGTGTCCTCTAAGTTTTGATCTACTTTTTCTTCATAGGCCAAAGCCTCAAAAGATTTGGTATTTCTTCCAATATCCTTCATTATTGGTCTCTATTGTTTGTTTTCTTCTATTTTCTAGATCTATTTTTTGGAAGTTGAAAACCATCTTCATCCATAACCATTCATAAATTTCTCTTGCGGTTTTCTACAAATGATTCTATTGGGCTCTTCTTAGGGCATGATCTCTCAATATGATCCACCTTATGACATAATCTACATCTAAAAGACACATTTTCATAATCTAAGTTTGGTTCCACATCTTATCCCCATACTTAAGAATGATTGATTCTAGTAAAGCTTTACTTATATCAATCATGACCAATATTCGAGCATAAATAGCCAAAAATTCATATTTTGTACTAAAATCTTGAGGAATTCTCCTAGATTGTTTCCTATTTTCTTGAAGGTATCTATTTTCCAAAATTCAATGGGCAACCTAAACATCCTAACCTGGACTGGTACTAGGGATGGATTTACTTTTTTAGGTGAAAATCCTTCATACCAGCGGGTAAGGAAGAATCCTGCTCTTCCCATAAACCAAGGATCCCATTTTAGGATTCTTTCTCTTTCTTACCTAGAACAAAAAATTGCTAGGAAGAAAAATTTGGAAAGAAACGATAGAATCGCTCTTGGAGACTTTCAACTCCTATCAATCCATTTTTTCAAGGCTAAAGCCCCTGGCCAATACCCATTAAATTTACCAAAAATTATCCTATCTTAGAGCGATTAGGATCTCTCTAAGGTGCACTCACTAACCTCTATCACTAGAGATAATTCTAAGGATTTAACTATAAATCGATCCATGGAAAGGAAACTAAAACTCAAAATCTATTGAAATTTATCTGAAAATCCTATAGCAAATATAATATTTGATAAAAACATTATAATTTTTTTATGCACAATTTCTAAGATAAAGAAAGGGAAAAAAACTTAGCTAGAAAATTCTTTGTCCAGATATAATGTCTTACCTCACTGAAGTTCTAGCCCTTCATTCTCTTCCCATCATTCGAACCCTAGTTGGAAAATATTAACAATTTCATTTTTGCAACTTAAAAATCGTTACTGCTCTTGTTCTGAGTGGTTGGCTTCACAGGGTTGTATATCCCTCATAATTGCCTATATTTTTACATATGAACACGCATATTAAATCCATTCAAATTTTCCATAAGTTGGTTCAAGAATTAGCTTAATCATATAACTCTTTGTGAAGATATGGCTCCTAAAAGATGAGATGTTTTTTAGGAAAAAACCCTAATCCTTCGCACTTTGCATTTTCACTTTTCATGACTTGAAAAATCATCACTGCCCTTGTCACAAATGTTTGAATTCACAGGGTCATATCTCCCTCAATATTTGATTCACCTTTTTGTTATCCCAAATTTATAAAATATGTAGCTCTACTTTCTTTTATTTTGTTGCCTCAAAATTTTGACTTCTCCTCCTTGACTTTCACTAAATTTTATCTTCAAATTTGTCTCCTATTCTAGCCTCAAATCCTTCTTCATTTTGTACTTTTTTTCATATGATGACAATTGTCCCAAATACCTTTTTCGGGAGCTTATATTTCTTGCAATCTTTCTACCTTGATCTTTCTTCAAATATTCTCCAATGTCCACTTCCCAATTATTCCTTGAAGCTCTGATAGCACTAATGGAATTTGAATCATTCAATATAATCAAGAACACAACTACAAATTTTGTAATCTAATGAGATAAAGGAAAGAACAATAAAACACATGAACTATTTGAGAATATATTCACATAGCTTGATAATCCTTGTATGAAATTCTATAATGAAATATGGAACCAAGAGTCCATAATATAGATTTTACACAAAATCCTTATCCTCTTTTTTATCAGAGATCACAGCACGTATGTTGTTTCCTTTTAAACACATAATGACCTCTTAAGATAAAGAATTGGGAGAGATCAAATGACCTTTGGTCTACCTCAAAATGATATTTGACATACATAACAAAGAATATAATATATTCTAACACTAATCATTCATGATATCTTCCTTTTTATATGTTTTTCTAATTACTCTTAGAATTTTGTTATCGCTCTTCTTTTTAGTAGATTCATGCAAAGTCTCTTTTGGTGACAAAAAACAGGTGGCCTAAGCATAAATGAAAGTCTTAAAACAAGGTGATGTATGTTATAAAATAAAATTGTATGCTTTCAATTCATACCTTATGAGACTATAAAATATTAAAGCAATTTATCTTTAAAGGTGTTAATGATCTTAACTTTTATTTCTTCATTTGAAGTCTTAGCAAAAGTGTACTTTGGATGTGTGTGAGTATTTAATAGTGGTAATGATGAATACAGTCTAAGCTAAGGAGACTCTTGTGCAAGAATTGTTTTTATAGCAATAAATTTCAAATGATGAGGGGGATTCAGATGAGTCTACCTTGAGTGTAGACTCCCACTAGATCATCTATTAACGGGGATATATTATTGTCACTAATGTTTTCTTTTCTTGGCTCCTCAATTTAGATTACAAGAGGGTGTTAAAAGTGTAATCTAATTCATGGCCAAGGTCGATATTGTATGATGTAATATGTTGGACATTTTGAGTCCTCTAAGTCAAAGTTGTCATTGATGTCACCTGATAGAGTTATCACTCATCTAAAGGCATTCAGCAAGAAAAAAAAGTCGCCCAAGTCATCCAGGAAAAAGCTTCATCAGTACAAAAATGAAAGGAAAAAGGCTCCATAATATTTTAATATTATTGGGAGCACAGGTTAAGTGATTGGTTTATAAAAACCCAAGGTGGGTTATTGCAAAGGTTAAAAAGGAGGTTTAATAATTATTTATAAATTATTTAAATTCACAAGGAATTTAAATTTTATAAATAATATTTAATTAAACCTAAGGTTGGTTCTTTTTAATTTATAATATTTAATTAAACCTAAGGTTGGTTCTTTTTAATTTATAATATTTAATTAAACCTAAGGTTGGTTCTTTTTAATTTATAATATTTAAATTTAAATTAATTATATATTTAAAATCACGCTGACGTCAAAATTATTCGAAGCGTCGACATGGTGGCAAAAGAGGACAAAGGTATTATATAAATGCCATCAAAAAAATTTACCAAGGCATCCCTTGCAATTATTATTCGAAGCACATGAGAAAATGTTTTTTTTTACGAAGGCCTTACGATTTACGTAAAGGCTAAAGGTGTGAAGGTTCGGAGGCTCTAAGCGCAAAAGCCATCATGGCCTAATGGTATGTTGGCTTGGTACTAAGAAGGAGGTCCCACATTCAATTCACGTGAGGCCTTTTGGATTGCAAGGAAGAAGCACTTGAAGTGCTTGTTGTTTTTGGAGGAACATTGTTCGCGAAAACTTTATGGTGGACATGCCATTTTAGACACATGGTCCAACGGTGGCTTGGTTGTGGCTAAGGCATTGGAAAAGAGGACGTCAGGGTATCAAATCCTTTTGAGGGCAAGGCAAGTGGATTTAATTTTTGATGTTGTTTAATATTTTAATTTTTTCCAAGGTTGCCTAAGGAGAAATAAAGATATGGTATGCCCTAGGAAAGATAGAGATTTTTGATGATTTTCTTTTTGTAAGTATATCATATTATAAATCATTGGAAAGCTCTTTTCGAGAGCTATTTGTTTAGATTTCTTATAGGTAGAAATAAGGTGTATGCAAGGAGATATTTCTGGTTTTTTCAAGGAGTTTCAAAAGTAATTTTGAATCATTCTTTTGAGGGTTTATTTATTGCATAATAGGGTATGGTGCATTTTATTGAGTAAGAGTAATAAGGTGTTATTGAGATATTATTTTTATTATTGTGTTATTACTCAAGACCTCTAACTCTTGTTGATATTGGAAAAAGAAGATGTGTTCAGTGTGGCAGATTTAGTGGACAACTCATAAGGCATCAAAATGGTATGGGCAATATTCTTCATTGACTTATTTGGGTGATTGATTTATGAAAATATCTTTGGATAGAAAAGTATTGATTGTGGTTTCCTTTTTGAGGAGTTGTTGGATTAATGCTTCAAGGTTTTCTAGTTTGAGAGTTGTGATTAAACCTTATTTTATAAGAATTATTGTTGAAGCCAATTGGTCATGCAAAGAACTTGAACTTGAGTTAATAATGTGAGTATCATTTTTATGTGAGATTTGTGGTTGAGCATTGTTGAAAATATTTTGAGTTAGTTGATATATGCTTGGACTAGAGTTTGTGGAAAGGATTGTTCCTTGAGGTGATTGGTTGAGTAGAGTTGATTGAGCCTATTCAAGTAATTATGTGAAGTGGTTGTTCAAGTTCCATGAAACAAACTATTCTATATTCTGATTTGAGTTGAGATTGAGATTTGAGAATAGAACATATAGAGTCTCTAACAATTCTCTTTATGCTTCTATGAGATTGAGATTGGTATTTGAGTATAGAACATATTGAGTCTCTAACAATTCTCTTTATGTTTCTATGAGATTGAATTAAGATATTGATTGAGCATTGAGTATAGAACATATTGAGTCTTTAGCAATTCTCTTTATGATTCTATGAGATTGGACAAGTTCTGTGTGAGCTTGTTAAACTTATTTAAGGTAAGTCTTTGAGAAGGCTTGTGGACTGATTTTGTGTAAGCTTTTGTGGAAGCTTGCTATCTAGATTTGAGGAAGTCCTAGAGAGAACTTATTGAGCAGATTTGGACAAAACCTAGAGAGAACTTATTGAGCAGATTTGTAGAAGTCCTAGAGAGGACTTGTTGAGCAGATTTGAGAAGGTTCTGTGTGGACCTATTGAGTAAATTTGAGCAGGTTCTGTTTGGACCTATTAAGCATATTTTAGCAATTTTTGTGTGGACCTAATGAGTATATTTGAGAAGGTTTTGTGTGGACCTATTGAGCAGATTTGTGCTAGACCAAATGAACTGTGTTTAGTGAAAGAGATTGAGCAGAGTTGTGCTAAACCGAATGAACTGTATTTAGTGAAAGAGATTGAGCAGAGTTGTGGTAGACTGAATAAATTGTGTTTAGTGAAAGATATTGAGTAGAGTTGTGCTATATTGAACAAACTATGTTTAGTGCAAGATATTGAGTAGAGTTATGCTAGACCGACTAAACTGTGTTTAGTACAAGAGATTGAGCAGAGTTGTGCTATATTTACTGGACTATGTTTAGTATAGTATTGAGACAAAGCTTTGGAGGTGATATAGTATAGAGGACAGAGTCTTAGTGGATAGATATCTAGTAGCCAGGACAATTGAAGACAGATCTAAGTGAGGAGTCTTCAAGTAGAGAGAGATCCACTAGTCAGTACAGTAGAGAGATAGAGTATTCTAGAAGATCACTAGCCAGAGAAGAAGGGGAAAGATTTATCCTATGGAAGATATCCACGAACTTGAGATTTAGGGGATCAACATATCCTTTGGACAGAGTTCCATAAACATTATAATTGGGAAGGATTACCATGAGATTATTTGATAAATATTTAGAAGAAATATTTTCTTTGTGGAGGTAGCCCACATTGGGTGAACCACATTAAAATTGGTGTCTCTATTATGTGTGATGATTTGTGCATTACTTTGGTTATTGCTATTAATACTGCCATTGATTATATTGATTAATACTATTTGGGAAAGAAAAGTAAAAAGTGGTCTTATACTGTTCACCCTCCCCCCCTCTCAGTATAAGCTTGTGTTCTTCATAATATTAGATAGGTTGATATTACTTGACATCTATTTTTAGTTCTTTTTAGTAAAAATACTACTTCACTCATTGATAAGATTTTAGAAATACTAAATGCCTTTTCAAAGGTGAAGCATGTAATTCCTAAATCATATTTTTCTTGATATTGGAAGACTTGGGGAGATAAATACAAGCCTTATTCCTAAGGACTCTATCAACATAATAGAATGAGGAATTGGGCAGGTTCTCAATCTCAACATTATGACTTCTATGAACAATCTCAAGATCTAGCTTTCATTCCTCATAAAGTTGAAAAAGATAATATGTTGACTAAAGATAACATTGACAACAACCATGTCTTTATATTTTCAAAAAAGAGTATATGCTAACACATTCTCCTTTTATTTATTGTATTAAATAGCAAAGTCATTTCCCAACAACTTGGTCAATCGTTTATTTTTCTAAATGTAGACACAAAAATCCAGCCACTTGCAAGTCATCTATACCTTCCTATCAGCCACGTGTCGGTCATCCACCTTCCCGCCATTATTTGGCCCAAATCCACACTTTCCCGCCATTATTTGGCCCAATTTCACCTTTCCCGCCATTTTTCATCCCCAAATTTATTTAAATTAATATTTATATATATATTTTAATATTTTAATATATATATTTAAATAATAGTTTAAGTGATTTAATCTGAGCCGTCCATCCTTCATTTAATCTCATCCGTCCATCCATCTTAATCCATTTCACAACCTAAATTTATTCTCTACCCTTAGATCCACTTTAATCTTAGCCACACGTTCAAAGTGTCGTTAAAACCCTAAAGTGTGCCCTAAGAGTGGATTATAAATAGAGTCACCTTGATGGCTCAAACCCTATCTCCTATGCGCTATCTCTGATTCTAATTCTTCTACTGCTATCTCCTCTATCTCTCTTCTGCTACCCTTTCGCCGCATCCATCGTCGCTTCCGTCGCCGCTTTTGCCACCATCTCTTCTGCAGCATTCTATAGAATCCCCCATTCTTGTCGTAAGTGCCCGCGGGCGTTTACCCCTTTACCAAGTGCCCACGGGCGTTTACCAAGTGCCCACGAGCGTTTACCAAGTGCCCGCGGGCGTTTACCCACAGCTACAGACTCAGATCGGCGTCTGAAACCTTAATCTAGAAGCACGCGGGCGTTCAGCGAGTGCACCAGGGTGCCTTCCGCATCCGATTTGACAGCCACATTACTTCCAGGTGTCGCCTGGTCTAGCTGCGTTAACAGAGAACAGGTATAAATTAGTTTAAAGCAAGTAACTTCTTTTCTTTTATTGATCTGTTATTGAATTCTTGCATTTCGTTTTTCTAGGGTTTTAGATTGTTTTCGAGGGCTCACACAGTGGAGCCCTCTTATTAATTTCTAACTTCTTGATAGTGCTAATGTGTGCAGGTTTTTGATGGCAGATCCGGTTTATTGATGGCAGCTGATTAAGCTGGAGTGGTCCAAGCAAGGGATACAACAAAGCCCACTCACTCTGTTGGGATTGAAGATACATTCTTCGAAAGTGCCACCATTTGTGCCAGCTAGGGTTTCGGAGAACCCTAGCATAACTTGTAATCGTGTATCACAAATAAAGGGTTACAGGCCCAGTTGTATTCAAAAAGGAGTTTTTAAACTCCATCGATTAATAGAAATCGTTTGTTTTGTGCAACTATTATGTACTCTGTCATTGTGATTTTATTTATTTTTGTTTGGCATGTATTTTTAATCTACAAATGGCGATCACGGTGGGACCCCCTAGGGTTTCATATTTTTAATACTTGCTTTACTAATCTGTTCCTGTTTTCTGTTTTATTTTACAGGTTCCAAAAATCGTGAAATTCGTTGTTCCAGCGAACTAGGGTTTCTGAGTTTGCAGAAAATGCAGCAGACACAGAGGGGCGTCTGGAAGTCTAATACAAAACGCAGAGGTGCGTTTCAAATTTGTGCAGACTCCCATGGGCGTTTGAAGTCAGTTTTACAGAAAAGCGTAGGCTTCCAAGTAAGTGCTGTACTTTTTACGTTTTTGGTTTTTCTGCCATATTTTGTTTCTTTTTCAGATCATTACTTTAAAATGAACAAAAACTAAGTAATCTGGAAAAGAACAGTTATTTTTAATTACATTTTTCTTTGCTGCATTATTGATTGTTGCTTGCATTAAAAAAAAAAAAAAAATTGCATACCTAGCTGCATATTAGAATAGCTACGAATTATTTGTTTTAATTATCTAAGTAGGACGATTGCATGAAAATCAAGGACGATTGAAAAATTGCGGGAGCTCTGGCGATTTGGCGGGAAACCTTCTGTGCAGGCACCGGGCGAAGCTCCAGGGTCTCTGGTTGGAAGATTCTTCCAGGTCCTCCTGTGGATTGAATCTACACTACTTTGAAGGATCGTTCGTTGCCTTGGGAGGGCCCAATGGGGTCTCCTCCAGGATCTATCGATGGGCGGAAAAGCTCATATGCTGATATATTAAAAGAAAACCCCGCATCTTCCTCCGATGAAGCTCAACGAAGTGCTTATCAAATGCTATTTAAGAATGCTGGAAAGGGTTTACCCGCAAACAGAGTTAACGGCTGCCTTCCACAATCTGCGTCCAGGCCTAAGATTGTCATAGAACCAAAACTGGTTGAGGATACGATTATATACCGTGCTACCCATGATCTGATCTGCAAATTCATGGGTATCCGGCCCACTCTGAACTTTCTACACACCTGGGTGAGACAGAACTGGGAGCCCATTGGTGAGTACTCTCTATGGCCTATAAGCAATGGGTATTTTATTATTAGTTTCTCTTCTTTAGCAGATAGAAACAGAGCATTTGAATCAGAGAAGAGGAGCCACGGCCCGGCAGGATTATTTGTCCAACCGTGGAGAGTGGGTTTTGATCCTCGCATTGAGCCCACGGCTGTCCCGGTCTGGATACGGCTGTACGCTCTCCCAATGGAGTTTTGGGGTGAGCAGATCCTTGAGTTGATTGGTAATTCTCTAGGTAGATATTTGGGAGTTTCAAGAGATACCATGGAAGGAAATACTGTTGTCTTTGCTAGAATATGCGTAGAAATGGACATTAGCCAGCCACTTCCAGCCGAGGTGGAATTGGAGTTGGCAGGACTAACCTGGATACAGCAGCTAGACTATGAAGCCTTACCTTTTAGATGCAGAGTCTGCCATAAGCATGGCCATTTGGCTAGGTTCTGCCCAAATAGCCTGACCACAAAAGCGGAAGCTCCGTCGGGAGCGCCAAATCGCCCCAGAGAGGGTAAGTTCACTCCGGTCAAAGAACCCCTCAATATCCCCCAGGGTTCTGATGCCCGTAAAGATGGCTTTGAACAGCAGTAAGCGGAGGAAAAACAAAAAGAGAAATGGCAAAGAGCAGGCCCAAACCAAGCCAACCAATCGATATGAAATCTTCAAATCCCTTGTAGACCAAGAAGACCAAGTCATGGAAGGAGTGGATGGGAATGCTGAGGATACTAACACCCACTCTCATGCTCCTCTATCATCTACTCCCTGTCTTAGAACAAGTGATTGAAACCCCTGAGACTTTGCAGCCAGAGAACCTAGGGGCTATGGTAATTCATTCCCCTGCACAACCAGTTATTAAGGATGTCAACATGGGAAGTGCAGAAAAGAACAGAAAAAGACCAGCGTTGGGGATTACCCAAGTGGAAAAGAGGTCTAAGAATAGTAATTCCCAAGGAGCCGGTAGAAAATCCAATAAGGATCTACTAGTAGCGCAAGGGGACAAGCCGATCAATGGAGGATCGGTGAGAACAATTGACTCTTATTGCTCCCAAGGTTTCCAATGATTATACAATCCTCGGAATGTAAGGGGTTTAAACAAGGAGAACCCATCAATCATTGTTCAAAGACTTTTAGGAAGACACAAAACAGACTTTTTGCTCCTTCAGGAAACAAAAATGTCTTTAGATCTTATGTGTAAAATTGCTAGTAGAATATGGAGGGGCGCTGGATATATGGATGTGGCGGCCCAAGGAGCTTCGGGGGGATTGTTACTCTTTGGAACCCTCTGGTGTGGATAGCAATAGAACATACAGCTTGGAGGGGTGTTCTCACATCTCTCTTTAAGAACATTGTTACAGCTGAACAGGTTTTAATTACAAACTTCTATGGGGCTCAAAGCATTGATGGCCAGCGGCTTCAATGGAATGTTGTTCATTCAATGAGATCCTCCCGGGAAGATTGCGATTGGATTATTGCTGGGGATTTTAATGCCAAATTATCTGCCAGGGATCAGGAAGGTGGTTTCCCAGTTTTGGATCCAGGGGATAGGCTTCTGATTGCTCAAGTCCAGGCCTTTCACCTTGTTGATATCAAAGGTCCTGGTACTTATTTTACGTGGACTAATAAGAGAAGAGAGCCACACAAAGAGGAAGGTAAAACTAGACCGGTTTCTCGGTCTCGGAGGAAGCATTTGTGAAATGGAATATTAAATTTCAGATTTTGGAAGGCCCAGTTTGCGACCACTTTCCCATTTTACTGGAGGGAGGGGCTATGACAGGGCAGTACCATAAACCATTTAAATTTGAAAATTTTTGGTTGCAAAAAGAAGATCTCCGAAGAAAAATTCCTCAGTGGTGGGAAGATGGCCGCCCACCTTTTGGGACTGCAATGTTCAAATTTCACAAACAGCCTTCAATTTGTCAAGTGTAAACCGAAACAATGGAGGCAAACTAACAAATCAGACTTCCAGCACCAACGGGCCCCCTTGTTGGCCAGATGGGATGAGGTGCAAAAACATTTCAGGGAAGGAAACATTTCCGAGCACCTTAAATCCGAGGATGATGCTTTGCGCAAAGCGGTTGAGGATATTGATAATCAAGAAGAGATTTACTGGAAACAGAGAGCAAGAAATACTTGGTTATTAGAAGGAGACAGAAATACAAAAATTTTTCAGCGCTCTGCCTGTGCTAGGAGACAAGTGAATAATATGGATTTCCTTCAAGATGAGAATGGATACTCTTTTGACACTCTTCCTGGTATGCACTCCCACTCAATGGAGTATTTCTCAAAACTCTTTAAGGAAAGTATGGAGCAAGATGGGGCAGCCCAAGATGAAGTTATTGTTGTCATTCCTTCTATAATCTCTCCTGAAGAGAACCAGGCCCTACTTAGACCTATAGATAGAGATGAACTTAAGAAGGTGGTCTTTGGGATGAGTACTGGTAAATCGCCTGGTCCTGATGGCTTCCCTATTGAGTTCTTCCAGGCCTTTTGGGATACCCTGGAGGAAGATGTTCTGGTCGTCACTGAGGAGTCCAGTAACCAATAAAAGAATGCTCAAGGCTCTAAATCATACCTTCATTACTTTAATTCCAAAAGGAGCAGTGGGGGGTTCATTTATCTGATTTTAGACCTATTGCCTTATGCAATGTGATCTATAAAATAATTACTAAGATTATGGCCGAAAGGTTAAAACCTATCCCGCATAATATAATTTCCCGCAGCAAGGGGGGTTTTGTTGAAGGGAGGCAAATCTTGGATGGAGTGATTCTTGCACAGGAGGCTATCCATACAATGCACCAATCTGGGAACAAAGGAATGTTCATTAAACTCGATATGTCCAAGGCTTATGACAGGGTGGAGTGGGGCTTCTTGGCAAAGATGTTGACCGCCTTTGGTTTCTCTCAGGACTGGACAGACTGGGTCATGAGCTGTATTTCTACGCCTTCATACTCGTTCTTATCAAGGGACTTCCCTCGCCTCCTTTTGGTGCCTCTCGTGGCCTCGCGGCAAGGAGACCCTTGCTCTCCTTATCTCTTCCTCATCTTGGCTGATGGATTGGGTAGACTCTTTCTCGAGAAGAAGACTTCAAGGTCGATAATGGTATTAAGGTCGGGGCTGAAGTTTTGACTCATTTACAGTTTGTAGATGATACTGGATTGGTGGGAGTGGCCAGCCTGAGGGAAGCAAGAAGAATCGGAGATACTCTAAATGTCTACCTCCGGGCCTCTAATCAAGTCATCAATGACAATAAATCCAAAGTGATCTTCTTCAATATTGATCAACGGTTACAGGACAGAGTTATTGAGATTTTAGGTTTCACTCGGACCTCTCTCCCAGTAGTTTACCTGGGGGTCCCTCTCCATTTCAAAAAACTGAAAATAGATGTTTGGAAGGACCTATTGGATGGCATCAAAGATAGAATGAACCATTGGTCTCATAGATGGTTAAGTTATGGGGGTCGTCTAACTTTTCTGCAGTCAGTTATTCAAGCCATGCCAATTTATAAATTCTCCATCCTGGCTGCTCCCTAGTCTATTTGGAAAGAGCTGGATAAAATGGCTAGAATATTTCTATGGGAAGGTGCCAAGGGAGAGAGGAAATGGGCCTTGGTTGGCTGGGACAAGGTTACCCAACCCAAGGAAAAAGGAGGGTTGGGACTAAGAAGCTCCAAGTTTAACAACAAGGCTTTGGCTGGCAAACTGTACTGGAGGTGGATTTCTCAGCCAACATCCCTCTTCAGCAGAATTCTCTCTAGCAAATACTTGGGTTCTGTCCATCCTAATGATGTGGGCCGCTTTCCTCTGGAAGGTTTTGGATCACCAGTGTGGCAGGCGCTCAAGCTTGGAGCTCAACTCATCAAAGATCAACTATTTTGGAAAGTGGGGAGAGGGGATAAGGCACGGTTCTGGACTGATTCCTGGGACCATAATCCTCCCATTATTGCTGTGTTTCCTGAATTGCAACCGATAAAATCTGCTATAGAAGATAAGGGATGGATCCAAATTGAGAGCTACTTTAACACTAGTCAATTGGGGGACTACAAGATCATAAAGTTTAAGCGGCTGGATGAGTGGCCAATACCAATCCCTCCGGAGTTGGTACCTACTTTGGGAAAAATCTTGGCAGAACGGTTTCTTACTGGGAGAGATGAGGAGGATGAACTGGCCTGGGGCTATGGGAGCCTTGGGGTTTATACTGTGAAAGAGGGATATGGTGAGATCCTCCCAGAGCCCCCTCCACACTTTTTTTTTGGTTCATGATTGGAGAAAGATATGGCATCCCTAGGGCTGGCCGAAAGTGAACTTCTTCGCCTGGCAGTTTTTGCATAATGGAATTCTCACCTATGACAATCTCAGACTCAGAGGCATCATTGGCCCTTCCCAATGTGTGTTATGCCACAAGCAGGAGGAAACGGCGGATCATCTAATGTTTGAATGTTCTTTCACACGACAGATCTGGAAGCGCTGGTTCTCCCACTTTAAACTTCAGGCTAATGGGGTCTTGTCTCGAAACAACATTTGGGAAAGCTGGAAGAAAGGTAGATTTAAATCCAAAGCTCTTCGAATTGGCTGGGAGCTTGGTTTATTTTTTATCTGGTGGCAGGTTTGGTTGGAGAGAAATGCCCGTATTTTTCGTGAAACCTTCTCCCCTCTAGAAGGAATATGGCAAGTCATTTGGAGCAAAGTGGCGGAAACGGTTGCCATTCATGCCGAGGGGGAAATTCAGTCTGCTTCTGAGCCTTTGGAAGAGGGAGCTGTTATTCAACAAAGGCAGGTGAGTGGTAGTTGGAAACCTCCTCCTGAAGGATGGATCAAAATCAATACTGATGGAGCTGCTAAAGGCAATCCGGGAAGTGCTGGAATTGGAGTAGTGTGCCGCGATCATGCTGGGTCTTTGCTCTATTGGGAACTGCAGGGTCTGGGATGTGCCACAAACAATGAAGCCGAGGCCTTTGCCATTAAATCTGCCTCCTTCTGGGCTGCCAAACAGGGACACAGGAAGATTATTATTGAGTCTGACTCCCAAATCTTGGTGGGTGCTCTTGATTGTATGAGAAACTTTGTCTCGAAAGCTTGGAGGTTGCGGATCTTAGTCTCCCAAATCAAAGAGCTTTGGAGGGAATTAGATGATGTGATACCTGTCTATGTGAATCGAGATCTCAATAAGGCGGCCGATTTCCTTGCTAAGATGGGTGCTGAAAGGGAGGTTGGGATGCAGCTGCACAGTGACATGCCTGTGGAGGATGCAGAGATCCGACAAGGCCTTGAACGTTTTCTGAAATGATGTGCAGTGTTTTTATGCTAAGGAAGGTTTCTGTCGCGATATCGCGACATGTCGCGATATCGCGACAGGTTGCGCCCTCTCGGCCTTTGGCGGGTTTTTGTCGTGATATCGTGACATGTCGCGATATCGCGACAGGTTGCGCCCTCTCGGCCTTTGGCGGGTTTTTGTCGCGATATCGCGACATGTCGCGCCATCGCGGCCCTCGGGGAAGGCGCATGGTTAAGTTGTCGCGATATCGCGACAGTTTTGGCAATTTGGGGCTAACTGGAAAAATTGTCGCGATATCGCGACACTTTTGCAGATGGAGAGCAAAGTGGAAAATTCGTCGCGATATCGCGACAGTTTTGAGAACTGGGCGCCGAAAGGAAAATTCGTCGCGATATCGCGACAGTTTTGAGAACTGGGCGCCGAAAGGAAAAACCGTCGCGATATCGCGACACTTCTGGCGATCTGGTGTCATAAGGAAAACCCGTCGCGAAATCGCGACCATTTTGCTGATGTGGTGCAAAGTGGATATTTTGTCGCGATATCGCGACATTTTTTGGCGATGGCTGCTGTATGAAAATCTCGTCGCGATTTCGCGACAATTTTGGCTTACCAACGGAATGGAGAAAACTGTCGCGATATCGCGACGCTTTTGCGATCTGGATGCCATAAGGAGAATTCGTCACGATTTCGTGACACTTTTGATGGTTGGATGATTCGGAGGCTCTCTGTCGCGATTTCGTGACCTTTTTGGCGTCTTGGTGCAAGCTGGTCTTCTTGTCGCGATATCGCGACAATTTTGACGAAGGGTTGCTGGAGGGTGCTGTCGTCGCGATTTCGCGACATGTCACGATTTCGCAACATGTCGCATTTTCGTGACTGTTGGCACCGCAGTGGAGGAGCCGGGGTTGACTGTCGTGATCTCGCGACATGTCGCGATTTCGTGACATGTCGCTTGTTCGCGCCCAGTTGACTTCTTTGCTTTGTGTTGTGCTGGGTTGACTTTGTGCTCTTCTCTTGTAGTGTTGTTTGTTGTTCTTGGTTGGGATGTGTTCTCTCCCGCTTGTAATTGCTCTTTGTATTAATACAAGTTTTTCATTTTTTTCAAAAAAAAAAATTATCTAAGTAGGACTATTGATTGGATGTCAATAGTACTCCTGCCATTGGGTGATTCCAAGCAGAGAAGTGGACGAACCTTCCGGTTGCTCCTTTGATATCTGATATCATTGGTAGGCAGGGGGTTTTAAACGGTGTACTTCACTTCTTCAGAGGAAATGGCATGTTTTCAGTAGCCTCTTGCTTAGATCATTAGAACTTTTGATTTATAGCTTTGTGTGTATACATTAGATAATTAAAACATTTAAAATAAAATTCATTGCATTTTCATGTTGCATTTAAAACAGTAATATCTGGATTTCATCACCAGGTATTGCTTGAAGTTTAGTGACGGTGGAATTCATCTCCATCCATTAAACTTCTGCCTTAGACACCATAGGTCACCCCCGAGCAAACTTGCTGGATTTCATCACCAATAAGAATCTCGTTGTCCTTTCCTAGCCATAGTTTTTACCTTTTTTATGAATAATTCAAGATTAGATCACATGCAAAACTCATAAACCGGACACTTAAAATTTACTATAGATTAAGATCAGAAAATAATTAATTAACCGCAAGGTAAGACACATTGGTGGAAACCTAGGTTGTGACTGTTTTCTGATAATTTTTGTAGTGTAAATTTATCATTCTAGTTTTGCATTCTTCTTTTCTGAATTTGTTTAGATTTATTGCTCTATGGTCTTAACAAGGAATCAATCTAAAATGTTAAATCTAAATAATCAAATGGGAAATTCATAGAATATCCCCACCACCAACATGGCCACTTATCCTAGTGAATTTCAGGCAGGTTCGCCTGCAAGTCTTTCACGTCCTTCTACCGTCTATCACATGGCCATGCCCATGGAGGAAGACAATTCCTCTCATATTATCCACATTGATATGGCCCAAGTGCAAACTCACTTAAGAGATGGCACTGGCTATGTCCTTGAGCCAATCCAAGATTCCCCTATGCAAGATTCTATTTTTCAACAGGATATTGCATCAACCATACCCGCTGGTTTCACTCAGGTCTACACTAACCCTTTTTTTGAGGCTAATGTGGTATCTGTTCAGCCGGCTTCATCTCCAACATCTTCCTAGATGCTCAATTGTTCTCCTTTGGAGACAAATGTAGTGTCTTCCCGACCACCTTCTCCTCCATGTACCCGGTTGTACACCAATTTTCTTTATGAAGTTGGTGGAAACTCTTCTAGCCATAACCAATTTCAACCCTCTTCTTCCCAAACCATTTATGGTTTCACCCTACCTGGGACACAGTCTACTGTTCCTTCCCAAGTATCGCCTACTTCAGCCACCTTCATTGCTCCTGTTGTGCAGTCCCCTATGACTACCATGGCACCCTGCCCTCCCAACTTCATCGCCCCTATGTAGTCTTCACTCCTCACCCCTCCCAACTTCATCGCCCCGCTATGCGCCTCGTGACTACCATGGCAGCCTGCCCTCCACCTTCATCCAATCATCCCACCTCCCTTGGGTTAGAGATTAATAAGGTTAAGGAGTATCTCGACAAATTGATTTTGCAACAACAAGAACAAAATGCTCAACCACCTGTCGTAGTAAATCCTACACCCCAACCAATTTCTACCCAGCCAGCTTTTATTAGCTCAGGCCCCACCTGGGTACCCCAATCTTCGGTGGTGTCCATTCCTACCCCACCTTTCTCCCAACCTAGTCCAGTTCATCATCCACCAGCCACCAATGGTGGCCCCCAATCATCTTCTTTCCGGTATCATCCATACCAACAACATGTCCATTCTACACCGCCTAATCCAGGCAATTTCATCCCATCTCATCAATTTTCCACTCCTCCATTACATCATCATAATCATCAAACGAGTCAAAATTTTCATGAAGATCCTCGACTCCATGCTATGCAACAATAGATTGACAACCTTATGCTCAACATGCTTGGCTCATCTAGTCATAAACCTACGCTAAGGTCATTGATCAATCAACCAATTCATCCTTCGGTACCTTCACCACCATATCCGACTGATTTCACATTACCGAAGTTTGACAAATTTCGAGGAACTGAGGATCCTCATGAACATGTGAGCTCATTCATGCATGCTTGCTTTAGAATCCAAAATAATGATGCTCTTATGCTCAGAACTTTTCCTCATACATTAGGAGGAGATGTTGTACAATGGTATAATCATTTAGCTCACCATAGCATTTATGCTTACGAGCAATTGATTAATCTATTTTTAGAACGATTCTCCCTAAATGTACAAAAGAGAGTTTCATTGTCCGACTTATACAAGCTCAAGCAACATGACGATGAGACAGTTTACGACTTTGGAAACCGTTGGAGGGCTATCATTAATAAACCGCCATTCTCCCTACCAATGGAGGAGTTAACCAAAATGTTCACCCGGAGTTGTCTAAAACCTATCTCTTGGTTACTCCAATTACAACAATACAGACTTTTGAAGAGGCTTTGGCCCAAGCAAGTATCATAGAAGACATTAAAGTCCAAGAGGGTGTTTTAAAACCCCGTAGAAAAGAATGGCAACAAAAGGGCCAACAACGAAATAATAATTATGGCCAAAACAAACAAGCACAAGCTAGTACAGCCTCAAATGTTAACCAAGTTAATCAAGTGGTGGCGAGCCAGCCCGTAATGGCTCAACAACAACAAGTAATGCAAAGTCAACCGCAACCAATTGCTTATCATGCGGTACCCGCCCCTACTCAACCAGATCCCAATACTGGGCCAACCATGGAAACTCGACCTTGGCAAAACAATCGTCCCAAGCGACAATTCACACCTTTAGATGAACCATATGCGGTCATATTCAACAAGTTATATAGCACAAATCAATTAACTTTACCTGAGTTTAAACCTTTAGACCCATCTAGAAGGGGGAAGTATTACAAGGAGTACCTATTTTGTCCTTATCATAGGCAAAATGGGCACGATATCAATAATTGTACAGATTTCAAACATGTGATCCAAGATCTTATTGAGATTGGAGCCATTAAATTGGATAGCCCCTTAGCCCAACAAAATCAAAATCTTGGTATATTTCAAACACCCCTTCCACATCGGGAGGAAGCTCCAACAACTTCGGGGGGAGTAACTCGTGTAACTCCTCCTAATCAAGTCAACCATGTACAACAATACCAAGGTTTTGTGGGTACTATTAACGTAGTAACCCGGGGTCAAAGGGCGAACCAACCAAATCAGGCCGAACCACGACCACCTGTACAAACCCCCACCCACCTCGGTAACAGATGACCCAACGACGTGCTAGTACTTCTCAACAACCGCTAAATCATTCTACTCAACGCCAACGACCCATCATGTCATTGAGTAGCCGGTTAACTACCAGTTTAAAAATGGCTTCTGCCAAGTTATCGATCTATGACCTCATTCAACAATCTCCCCGCATAGAGAGGCATTAATGGAAATATTAAAGTCAATCGAGCTTCAAACTCAAGATACTAATGCCTTCAACAACTTTGTGGGGAGTATTCAAACATGCATGGAGCCCTCCATCACTTTCTATGATTTTGAAATCAAACCTATGTCAACAGAAAGTATAGATCCTCCACTACATATCATGGCCAAGATCGATAACAAGCCATTCAAGAGAGTCTTAATTGACACCGGTTCCTCAATCAATATCATTACAACATCGGCGTTGAGTCATCTAAAGCTGTCGCCATCCCTTATCACAAAGTCGACTTTTACTCTTAAAGCATTCAATGATGCTTTATCTTCCACGGTTGGCACAGTTATCTTGCCCATTGAGGTAGGGGCCCGAACTTTGCATACCTTGTTTCACATCTTGGAAGGGACCATGGCATACAATGTATTGCTTGGACGGCCTTGGCTTAGGGAGATGAGATGTGTCCCTTCTATACCGCATCAATGTCTAAAGTATGTATATGAGGGACAGGTTCATTGTGTACCCGCTGACACGGAACCCTTCAAACATTGCAACTATGTCTCAAATCCTTATGAGATTGTGTTGCCATCCACTCATCTTTTCTTGACCCCATCTATTTCTTCTATACCATCTTCTTCTAAAGCTCCCATTCCCGAGGAGCCACCCATCATATCGCAACCATCTTCCTCTTCTGCTATTCCATCTCATTCACCACTTTCTTCATCAACTAATCTTCCTTCTTCTTCATCGGTGACCACATGCACATGTGGCCATGACCAATCATCTCTTTCCACGTCATTACCCCCTTCTTCTACACCTTTTTCAACATCACCTATTGTTCCTCCATCTTCCCAACCATCACCAGCCGATGTTTCACAAGTCAGTGAAGCATCAACCCAACCAAATCCTTCCAATTCTTCTATCCCACATTCTTCTATTCCATCATCAAGTCCATCTCCCTCCCAAGTCAAGGTCCATCTCACTGATGCAGTTATTGGTGAGTATGCCATCCAAGATGTCCACATCACACCGTTCAATGTGCAAACAAGCTAAAGATTTTGGTCATCCACATGACCAACATTTATCCATTGGATCGGTTTATAACATGGGTTCTATGCCAAATTCCATTAATTTTGTATATGGGGGAATAGAGTCATCTTCTAGTCCTACCACCATACTAGAACCCAAGCATCCAATCCCTGCCAATATCGAAAGGATGGAGGGTTTTCCCTCTCGCTATTTCCACAGACATAATTGGCAGCAATTTGGCCTAGGTCGATACGAGCAAGGGGTAACTGAACGCATCGATATGCCATATCGTAGACCCACTGAGCGTTTTGGTCTGGGCTACCAACCACTTCCATCCCTTTCTTCTTTTGAACGAGCTTTTCAAAGCATTAATCTTAATTCAGAAGAAGAAATCCTCCACCCCGATGAATCCGAAGATGAAGCCTATGAAGAATTTGACGTCATGTCAAATGGTGATGAATCAAGAAGAGTCGGCGCCCATTGTTCCCCCTCACTAAACAAGACGAGTTTTATCTCCAATTGTTTCCTCTCCAAGAGGCCATCTTTCGCTTGCTTCTTCCACAAGAACGAGGTGAACCACCACCCCCGCCACATCCATAAGCCATAATCCAAACCTGTATTATATGTATATACTAAAATAGTGGTTTTCACCACTACCAAAAACAAAAAAAATTAGAAAATTCCAAAAAAAAAAAAAAAATCAAAATATATAAAAAAAAATACTTTATTGCTTTATGTATGTGTGTAATAGTGGTTTTCACCACTACAAAAAAAAAAAAAAAAACTCAAAATAAAAAAAAAAAACTGAAAAACTATGTTGTTTTGCACTTCAGGTCTTCCGAGGTCTTCACCGGTTTTCCCTTCCATTCCGCCCATCCTTTCTTCCATAAGTCGACAATGAATTTTGAAGACTTATTCACCCCGCTCCATAATCCATATGATCCGGATAAGCCAATCCCGATCAACCCAAGCTTGATTGACATGGATCGGATTTCATCCCCTCCATCTATTTCAGAGTTCATCCTTTCCGAGGAATTGTTAAGGGCTTCCGCCAACTACATTCCTCCTTCACCTCCACATTCACCTTCATCTTCTAAGCCAGAAGTCTTCCAGGCAGACATAGACGAGAGCAAGGTCGTTATACACTTGAGGGCATTCTACGCATAGTTTGAATTTTATATGTACATATATACATGGCTTGTACAAAAAAAAAAAAAACAAATAAAATAAAAAGAATTTGCATTTCATTGTTAGTTGCATACATCTCATTCAAAAACATTGCATTTCATGTGCATACATCTCATTCAAAAACATTGCATTTCATGTGCATACATCTCATTGAAAACCATAACATTTCATTTTCAGCCATAGTTGCATATCATGTTAGAGACCATTCTATCTTTTGGATATAAAATTTGGTCAAGCAAAAGTCATGTTGCCTTAATCAGGGGCACCTTCATAAAATCCATCAAACCGAATTGTCATTCGTACATCCATTTTCCATTTGCACATATTTACATTGCCAAAATGTTTTCAATCACTCACCCATTTCTAGTGTTTTAAGCAAACTTCGAAATGCATGTCAAAGTTCTCTAGGGCCATATCACAAATTACACTAAATAAAATCTTGAGTATTGGGAAATGATTTCAAAAGCGGTCTTGAACCTATCACATTTTCACATCTTAAAAACATCTTGTGTCAAAGAGAGATAACACCATCCTTGGGTTGTGCCTCGAAGTGAAAAGGGTAATCCTCGTTTGTCCTATCATGCAAACATAGTCCATAAAACAGTGGTTCTTACCACTATCACAAGCAATCACAAAATATAAATATAAACAGAGTAGTAAGGATAGGGTAAAATTCTCATCATACTTCGGTTGAGAATCCGATTCCCCAAAGCTCTAAGGAAATGAACATTTTTCACACACCACCGATCCCAAATAAGTTGTAAGGATCGTACTACTTGTCCAAATCGGACGGATAGGTAGTCATCCCCAAGGCTTACAAAGGTCAAAAACAACATGGACTATGGAGTTAACCTTCACCGGGGCTATAGACGCTTGACTCGGCAAGTGGAGTATACTCATTGCGTGGCGACATGTCTCTCCTCAAAGAGAGACCTCTGAATGCTCATACGGACAAACTAGCTTCGGGGTCTTATCCATAACAGGGTTACTTAATTTATGCAAGATGAGGTTAATGAACACACTTGCACACACACAGGTTTTTGATTGCCTAGAGTCACTACCATGCTTCGGATTTGGTTAATGAACTCACATGCACACACATTTGGTCCTAGTTGAATTAGGCAATATTAGTAAGTTTGTTTGATACCACTAGCATGTTTGAGTCTTTGTAAAACAATCTTCCTCCATATTTTCTTCCATATCAACCTCCATATCTTCTTCCATATTCATGTCATTCCATACGTCATTCATTCACAAGCCACCAAGTTCGGTGCCCCCGATTAAACAATTATGATAAAAGTTGGCTAAATCTAACTATCTAAAAGTATGAGTGCTTCTTAGTGCATATTTCATTTACTTAGTCTCGCATTAATCATCTATAAGTTTGCATTCCATTCCATCACATATGCATCAAAAACATTAAAACATATAAAAACATGCATCACAAAAACATAGGCATTCACACAAAAGAAAGTAAAACACTAAAAATAAAAGCCATGTATATATATGTATAAAGATCAAAACGTACAATGAATGCCAAAAGGCTACAATATACAATAGAGCACCAAGGCTCATAAAGAGTGCATCTAAGCACTAAGCTAACCATCAAAAGAGGATCCCCGTGGGACCTAGTGGTGTGCCTAGACTCACTACGCCTAGAGACAGAGGAGGATGGAGGATCAGGCAACACAATGTGATGCCTAAACAATGTGTCCTCCGGAGCCTCAATATAACGAGTCCTAGACCTAAGTCTAGATATGTCTATCCCGTGTCGTCGCTCCCGCTCCGCTAGCTCGCCCGGAGTCTCGTCACCCCGTCATCCCGGGGCACCCTAGTCGCTCCATCCAAGTCCGCCCGCATCCGGGCCATCCTCTCCTCCCGAACAGCCTATCGTGGCATCCCGCTCTGCAACCTCTTGCTCCAGCCGAGCTATCCTCTCATCCCGGACAGCTAGCATAGCATCGCGCTCTCGCTATCTCGTCGCTGCAGCCTACGCCGCATCATCCTCGTGCCCGCTAGGGGGTACCTCCCTAGTCTCTCCCGCGGCCTCTCCTAGGCCCTCGCCATCATCCTCCTCGTCATCTCCGCTCCCCGGTGCCTGCCGCGCCATCTTCCCCTTTCGCCTTCGACTCTCAGATCGAAGGCGGGGACCCTCCCTACGCTTGGGAACCTCTGCGGTTCCCTCGTCCTCTCCAGCTCCAACAACCACCAATGGTGGCTCCCACCTCGGCTCTGCGGCCATCCATGCTGCATACTCAGCCGTCACCCCGACGTCGTCCACGTCGAGGATCTCCATGTCCTCATCGTCCTCTGCCGCCTCCCTCCATGGCTCGGCACACGGCAAATCCCCTCCGATCTCGTGCCTCCGGTAGCGCACCGGCTCACCGGGGACATCCCCGTCTCAATCCGACCCGGCGGAGCACTCGAGACATCCGTATGTACTCCGCCTCGCCGTGGCCCCGACCCACTACCCATCTAGCCTCGTCGCACCCGTCTCGGATGCTCTCCATCACCGATCCACCTCGCCTCCCGCCAGGGCCTCCAAATGACTTGGGCATCCGTCAAGTCCGCCCATAAACTCCTATACCATTGCCCCGATCTCACGGGGCGGCTCGGCTTGTCTCTCCTCCGCCACCGGCCATCTCCTACCATAAGCCCGGCTCATGTCCCAGTAAGCACATGGCAACCCCTCCGGTCGAGCCACTCAAGTGCTCCCACCCCAAGACCGGAGAACCAAACCGCAGCCCTAGGCCCTTCCGGCCCCGTCTTCGAACCTCATACAACTCCCGGTACACCCGCGCCAATAAAGCGGGCGCCTGTGCATACACTACCCTATTAGTGAGCATCTCGCTCACTACACCCATCGAAGTTCCATGGAAACCCGCACCCGATGCTGTTCGGGGCCACAATGTTGGCCAATACGAACATCATCGGAGCCTCCACCGCTACCAACTCCTTGGCCGTATACATGGCCAAGTAAGGAATCCCCCGCTCTCCGTCCGGATCTCCCTCCGCTCATCCCCAAACAACTTGGCCATCTCCGTGGCCCTATCTCGTCCAACCTCCACCTACGACCCCTCCATGGGCACCTTGAGGATGCGGTATACATCCTCAAGCGTCACCGTCATCTCTCCAGTCGGGAGCTGGAACGTCCCCCGATCTGGATCCCACCTCTCGGCCAAAGCCGAGAGGTACCCCTCATCTGCCCGAACTACCTCCAACTGGGCTGCCTCCGCTAGCCCTACTGCCTCCAATATCTCCCAGTCTTCCTGGGACAATGACCTCCTCATCCCCGTAATGATAGGGGAGAATCGGTGTCGTGCCTCTAACACCCTAAGCTGCAAAACAACAAAACAAAAATTGGTTACAAATTTTTTTTCCAAAAAAAAAAAAAAAAAAAAAAAACAAATAAAAGTACTTGCTTAAATAAACAAATACCTCAGCTGATTGCACTGGCGCGTCCGCTCCCATCTCCGCCATAGCTCCCGTGTGCTTCACTCTCCCACACAACCTTTCACTTCACTTCACTTCATTCCACTCCCTCAGACGCACTTCTCTCAAGCTCGAACGCACAAATGAGCGAAATTCTCACTGAAACCGTTTAAATAGTTGGTTTTGGTGCCCTGAAACGCAAGTGGGGCATTTCATGGCGCATTCGGACGCAATGGGGCATTTCATGATGCATTCAAACACCGACGGGCGTTTCGCCACCTCCAAATGCATACCGGCGTTTGGTGTCAGGATTGAATAAAAGAACAAAACTTACAAAATTGAAGCTTACCTCCTCCAAATTTCATCAAATTGCATCCATCCATTCTTCTTATCATAATAAAACATTTTGTGAAGGTTACAACAGCTTTGGAAACAAATTTTGTCATTTTGCTCAAAAAGCGCATCATTCATCATTGATTTACAAATTGGGTTAAAAACATTCAAAACCTTCACAAAATTAACAACATTCATCAATTCTTCCGATCTATCATCAATTTCATTCATTATTCTTTCATCATGCATATTTTTGCCAAATTAAATTAAAGTAAACCTCGTATCTAGTGGTATATTCTATCACCTTGGCGATTGCAACGATTTGCATCCATGCAATTCGGTAAGAGGATTAAACCACCATAAGGACACTTACCATTTATCATCATCAATTATTTCACTGCTTGAAAATTGGAAATCAATTTTGGGTATCCTACTTTTCAAGTGACCTCATACCAAGATTAATTTGCTCAACAGTTGTCATTGATGGCCTAGTTCATGGGGCCTTAAACGTGGACAATCTTCAATATCATCATTATTTTGAGTCTTGCTAGAGATTAAGGCTACCTAGGTTGATTGGTTCCGACCCGAGGAATTATCCATACAAACACTAGGAGCATCTCTCAAGTTCTGGACTCTTTCATATTGCATCTCCCGCATATCAATGGCGCCAACAAGGCAATTTCATCAACAAGATGGATTCACCCACAGGAGTTGGGGCATCCGTTATCAATTTTTAACTTTCCTAATAGTAGAATTCATCTTACATGATCATGGAATTTAAAATTTGGCAAAAATCCCTTTCTAACCGTTGGAGCGTAAAACGGTTCATCTTTCACATCACTCATATCGTCTTCAATCATATTATTTTCTCGGTTTGTACACCAACCCCTTTTCTCGTTGGGACATAAACAGATGGTTCATACACCAACCCCTTTTTCACCGTTGGGGCAAAAACGGTTCATTTTCTTTCGAATTTCTTCCAATTGGCTCGTGAGAACCATTCTCGCTCGCCAATTGAGGGGGTAAGCCGATAAATTTTAAATATTCTTTTATTCTTTGGTCTTCAAAGTTGTGCTTTAGTCTTGAGAGAGAGTTGCGTCTGATCCAGCTTTTCAGTGTCCTAAGTTTTTGTGCCGCATTGTGTCTTCACACAAAGCAGCTCAAAAAGGGGCATCTATAGACACCAAAATCCAGCCACTTGCAAGTCATCTATACCTTCCTGTCAGCCACGTGTCGGTCATCCACCTTCTCGCCATTATTTGGCCCAAATCCACACTTTCCCGCCATTATTTGGCCCAATTTCACCTTTCCCGCCATTTTTCATCCCCAAATTTATTTAAATTAATATTTATATATATTTATATTTTAATATTTTAATATATATATTTAAATAATAGTTTAAGTGATTTAATCTTGAGCCGTCCATCCTTCATTTAATCTCATCCGTCCATCCATCTTAATCCATTCCACAACCAAGATTTATTCTCTACCCTTGGATCCACTTTAATCTTAGCCACACGTTCAAAGTGTCGTTAAAACCCTAAAGTGTGCCCTAAGAGTGGATTATAAATTGAGTCACCTTGATGGCTCAAACCCTATCTCCTATGTGCTATCTCTGATTCTAATTCTTCTACTGCTATCTCCTCTATCTCTCTTCGCTACCCTTTCGCCGCATCCATCGCCGCTTCCGTCGCCGCTTTCGCCGCCATCTCTTCTGCAGCATTCTGCAGAATCCCCCATTCCTGTCGCAAGTGCCCGCGGGCATTTACCCCTTTACCAAGTGCCCACGGGCGTTTACCAAGTGCCCACGGGCGTTTACCAAGTGCCCGCGGGCGTTTACCCACGGCCACAGACTCAGATCGGCATCTGAAACCTTAATCCAGAAGCACGCGGGCGTTCAACGAGTGCACCATGGCGCCTTCCGTAGCCTATTCTGACAACAACATTACTTCTAGGTGTTGCCTGGTCTAGCTATGTTAACAGAGAACAGGTATAAATTAGTTTAAAGCAAGTAACTTCTTTTCTTTTATTGATCTCGTTATTGATTTCCTGCATTCCATTTTTCTAGGGTTTTAGATTGTTTTCGAGGGCTCACACAAGTGGAGCCCTCTTATTAATTTCTAACTCCTTGATAGTGTTAATGTGTGCGTGTTTTTGACGACAGATCCGGTTTATTGATGGCAACTGATTAAGCTGGAGTGGTCCAAGCAAGGGATACAACAAAGCCCACTCACTCGGTTGGGATTGAAGATACATTCTTCGGAAGCGCCACCATTTGTGCCAGCTAGGGTTTCGGAGAACCCTAGCATAACTTGTAATTGTGTATCACAAATAAAGGGTTACGAGCCCAGCTTGTATTCAAAAAGGAGTTTTTAAACTCCATCGATTAATAGAAATCGTTTGTTTTGTGCAACTATTCTGTACTCTATCATTGTGATTTTATTTATTTTTGTTTGGCGTGTATTTTTAATCTACACTAAACAAGAGATATTCTTGTCAAATAGTTGCTTACTTTCAAAATCTAAAGGGTGCTTGTCCTCCATTAAAATAGCTCTAATAATTATTCCTAAAGTGTCACACTCAATGAAAAACAAGTTGTTAAAGTCAAGAGTAGATAAACACATAATCTCATTTAAGATATTAAAGGTCTTGGTCACCACTTATGACCAAACAAAGGCATCCTTCTTGGTTATTTTCATCAGGGGGTTGCAATCTTCCCATAATTACAAAAAAAAAATGGTAGTATCCTATAAGATCTAAATTCCTTTAATATGCTTGAGGTATTTAGGTAGAGGTCAATCTGGCATGTCCTTAATCATGTTGGGATCCACCTTGACTCCTTCATGATACACAATATGATCCAAGTTAAAAGTGGAGGACTTGTTAAACATAAATTAAATGGGAAGTCCATGACTTAATATAAACTAAGATATAATCAAAGAAAACCAACATAAACTTATGGAGAATAGGACAATAGATAAAATTCATTTGGCTTTGAAAAGTGAAAGGGATATTAATAAGACCAAAGGGTAATAATAGGAACTCATATTGACTCTGATATATACAAAAAGTGGTATTTGGAATATCATATTCTCTAACCCTAATTTTATTAAACCTAGAATGCAAGTCAAGCTTGGTAAAAAATATTTAGCACCATCTAGTTCATCCAATAAATCATGAATAACTAGAATTGAGAACTTATATTTGGCTATAATATTATTGAGGGGATGGGAATAAGGACACATGAACATGGGTGGACAAATTTCTCAAACAAGGTGGATGGTGTGATGATGAGTTTGCTTAAGTGGAAGATTTTTGGGTTTACCAAAGACTATATCATATCTATCAGCAATTAATTTGGACTTCTAGAAAGGGCTACTTAGTGACCTAGACTTCCATGCAATTAATTTGGCAAAGAAGCCTCTATCGTCCTTATTTAGTAATTTTTCCATTTAGTGGGAGTTGAGGACATTGGAAGGTGGAGGGTGGATATATTAGAGATAAATGACCTTGCCATTTTACATCCATTGTACATAGATCCATTGTAGATTAAAATTAACATCCCTAACTAAGACAACCATTAAGCCCCCAAGATAACATAAACACTACATAATTCCTTTGCATAAAATTCATTGGACCAAGTATAAGGAATCATTTAGATATGGATATTTTCAATACAACCTATACATTGAACCTTACCCAATTTGAAATTGGTACATGGAATTTTGTTGGAGAATATTACATTATTTGGTACATGCTAATGTACCCCCATGGTACCTTCATGGTACAATTCTAAATATGTAATATATTAGGTTTGATTATATAGTTTAGATGAGTGATTTATATTTACATTTCATGTAAGTGTTAATGTGTAAGAAATGCACAAGGGTCATGTAAGTCAAAGTGCAAGTGTATTAACTAAATGTGCACAGGTGTCATGTATGTAAGTGTGCAAATGTGTAAAGTGAGGATGTGCACAAGTATATTATATTAGGAGTGCGTGTAGGAGAGTAAGAGTCATATAGAAGTGTGCAAGTGTTATAGAGTCAAGTATAAATGTAAGAAGATAGTGAAGATTCAAGTATACAAGTGGCAAGATGAGAAGCCAAAGGTCAAGAATAGGAAAGGTCACATATCCCAGACATGTGAGGAGTGCAAAAAATAAGTATTGAAGAGTCACATTAATATGTCTATATTATAGAGATAAATCTCCATACAATGTAACATGAATACGAGAAAAAGATAAATAGTCTCATTGATAATAAATCTTGTATACAAATTTTTGAGCAATTCATATTGTAAGTTTTCTTCATGCATGTACATGAATTATATTGGTCATTTTACATTCATATTTTATATTATAAGTGAATGGTATTTTCATTATTATATTGGCCTTGATATTTATTTGATTTCTCATATATATTATTCTACTCTTGATTATTGATATTTAGACATTTAATATTATGGCTTCCTTATATTGGGACCTGTGATGTTTTATGGTAGTAAGGCTTAAAAGCCAATAAATTTTTCTTGGATTGAATTATTAATATACAACCCTAGGTATATGGTTGTCTTACTCTCAATAAAATTGTAAGTACTACTCAAATAAATCAACACATTGACTCAATGATATTTAGTAAAGTCATGTACATATATACACTAACCCAAAAAAGGTTTTTAAGGACGGCTAAAAGATGGTGGTTTTTTACAATGATAAAAAATACCCTAATACACCCTAAGAGGGTGGTTTAAAACCACCCTTAAAACTCTTCAGCAAAAAAGGCTTTTAATCACGGCTAAAATATGATGGTTTTACGACGATATAAAACCGTCCTAATAGACCTTAAGAGGACGGTTTAAAACCACCCTTAAATTACTACACCAAAAAGGCTTTTAAGGGTGGCTAAAAGACAATGGTATAAAACCATCTTAATAGCCCCTACGAGGGTGGTTTATAACCGCCTTTAAAAATAGCATTTAAAAAAAACTATATAAAGGATTTGTGGACCTTTTGCTGTAGAACTTTTTATTGTCTTACCTTCTTCAACAGTCTTGGTCAAGCCCTGGAAATCTTCTTGCATTCCAAAAATGCAAGGGAAGCTAGGTTTTATGAATTCTTAAAGTATTCAGAGATAATCTTATTGGAATATATTACATTACTTGGTACATGCTAATGTACTAACTTGGGTACATCTTTAGATTAGGAGAGTGTTCTAGAATATACTGTGAGTATTTACTTTATGCAATGTAATAAATACACAAGTATTATCAAAATGTGTAAAGTATTTAATAATATAAATGTACATAATAGTCCATGTGCACATGAATCCATAGAGTATGAAATTGAAGAGTCTCAAGAAGAATGAAGGTCAATATTACTCCATATGAAGAGTCACATTCCATTATATATGTATCTATGTGTGTATGTGTAAGAGACACAATGTAGAGAGAGAGTGTGTGGAAGTATGGTGTATTGGAGATATTTATTCTATCAAGATACTATTTTCATGAGAATTTGTTAATGGCATATTTATGAGTTGTTGCATAAGTTATTTATGAGTTTTATATGTTTATAATATTGCCATTGACTTATATTTGTTACAACATTATTTTAGATCTTGTGGTTATTTTACATTAAGGATTAGGCATCAAAAGCTAACAGTGGTATTAGAGCCACAAGGGATATTAATAGGAGATAGGGAGAGCCACAAGAGAGATTGAGAGGAGATAGGGAGATTTCATTTATAGAATTTTAAAGTTGTTATTTGGCTAGAATATTTCCACAGGGTTGCAAAAAAACTTGTGAAGACTAGGACTCAACATAGATTTCTTTCCACTAGATTGAAGGATAACTAGTGAAGATTATTGATTTTAGAATTATGGATATTTGAATGTATTTGGTTTCTACTGTCTAAATTTTTGGTTGCAAAAAATTAGTTCTCAAAAGTTGAGAAGCTTCCTACAATATATAGATAAGAATTTTACCTTTAATTGCTAGAAATTCTATGTTTTCCTCATGCAGGGATTAGTTTTGAGTTGTAGCAAAACGGTATACATACACTAAATATTGAGGAGAACCAAGAAATAGGTCCCCATTGAATATTAAATACTGTATTTTGAATATTGAGGAGACCCAAGAAAGAGGTCCCCATAGTATATTGAAGGATGACAAAAGAAAGAGTCCAAGGAAGCTCTATTGAAGGTTGAAGAAAGAGGAGACTCGAGAGAAGAGATCCCCATTATAAATTTGAGAAAGGTGATAGGATAAAAAGGATAGAGGAGGACTAGGAAAAGGTCCAATTAAATATTTGTAGAATTTTAAAACCTAAGAGAAGAGATCTCAAGCAAATTTGGAAGGAGAAAGAAGAAGGCTAGAGAAGCCCTATTGAAGAAGCTAAATAAGTGGCCATTGGAAAAGATTTGAAGAAATCTCAAGATAGAATTTTGCAAGAAGAAACTCCTAAAAAGAGGTACTCACAAAATTTGAGAAAATTCTTGTCATTTTACAAGTCCAAAAGGATTTGTGAAATTGATTCAAGGAGACAATTTTTGGCAAGAAGTTTGACAAATTTTAGAAAGTATTCTTAAACTTCAAGACATTTAGATTCTTGAAGAAAAAGTCAGAAAAGAGGTCAAATTCAAATACATGGTTCAATGAAAGCTAAGGGGAAGAAAGAGGATATAAGAGGCCACCAATTTGAGAAGTTTGAAGACAACCATTAAGATTTTTAAGGCTTAGTTATAAAGAAGAATTTTACTAATTTTCATGATAGAATGTGAAGGTTCATAGGACAAAAAAATGAAGGTGACATAGAGCTACAAATTAAAGAAGTTTTGGGCAGATTTTGTAGTGCCCTTGAGCAACAATTGAAGGAGAATTTTATAGTAAACTAAGGTAGTGGATTGGAGGAGTTAGAGATTGTTCTTGAACAACAAGATACATGAAGAGAAATTGGTTTTTGTGAGTAGTGATTGAAGAGTTTCAAGACTATAAAAATAAGCAGCATTGGAAGGAGATAGTAAAGCTACATTTTAAATATTTTTGAAACAATTTTGGGAGAGCTTTGGATAGCAAAGTGAAATAAGTTTTGGTAGAAATTGAGAGCTACAATTTATATAGTTTTGGACAATATATTTGAAAATATATAGAAGCTCAATTTTGAAATAATTTTGAGAAGGAAGCCAGCTATGAGTTTCAAATAATTTGGGTAGCATTTGATAAAATAAAGGGAAGAGTTCTTAACAACATTATTGGAGGAAGAAGAATTTGTTTTTAGGGCAGCAAATTAAAAGGAAGTGAAGCTATAGAGTTTGTAAAATTGAGACAAAAAAAAGGTGAATCAAATCACCAAGGATATTAGCTACAAAAGGAGGTAAAAGATATTTGTAACATTGGTGCTATAAAGTTCATTATTTAAGCATTTAAATCAGCTTATTATAAAATTTTTGAAAGCACCATATTAGAGTTATTAAAGAAAAAAAAATATAGTCTAAGTTAAGTGTCTCCAAGCCAATGAAGGAGGCATCATTATCATTCTATAATCTGCAAAACACAACAGCAAAAAGTAAAGTTAAAGATTGCTTGAAAGGGAGTAATAAGGAGAAAGAAAAATCAATATATATATATATATATATATATATATATATATATATATATATATATATATATATATATATATATATATATATATATATATATATATATATATATATATGTTGTTTTTATAATCAAAATAAGTGCATATTCTTTATAAGCTCTAGAATACTGAATAGTGGTCAAAGGCAAGGTATATTGTAGAAAATATTGGTGAAGTAAAGTCACCAAAGGAGTGATAGAACCATCAAACCACCATTTTGAAGGAGCCACAAAAGTTGTGCCACTAGTTTGAGGTGGAGGAGCAAAGCATTGACACCTTCAATAAGCACCATCCAAGGAGGACAAGTTTCGGGCTAAAGGAGAATAAAAATTTGAAAGGAATTAGTGATCTATAGATCAATTTTCAAAATGGTGCAAGTCAAAGAACCACTAACGTTAGTAGTTGCTTGAATAGAAATCCATGAACATCAGTAGTCGATTAAATGCCAATAGTTTGTACATTTCACAAAGGACCATAAAACTATAGAATATCAATAGTTGACATATTATGTAGATCTCAAAAGATGAAAGGACATAGTTTGAAAGTGAAGCAAGGCCAAACATCTAAGTTTGTAGAAGCCAAAGTGTTGAGGAGAAATTTGAGCATTATTAAGAAAATCGAGAATTGAGAAGAAATCCAAGGGAAATATTAATGAGCAAACATTAAGAAATAAGATATGTTACTAAGCCATGTACCATTGAGGAAGCGTTGATAAATAAGAGTCATTTGCAAGGAGGAGGAGCACCAAAGGAAGACGTAACATCTTATGTGCATACCAACAGACTAAGTGACACTTGTCATTCCTCAAACATAAGTATCAACCATTACTAAGGGGAATCAAAATGCTTATGTGCACCATTAATGCATGTAAGCCAAGTTTAGAACATGAAGAAGACAAAGATTTCAAGTTATTGAAGAACTTGGAGCACATGATAAAGAAAAGAATATTGGACAAAGAGGTCAACAAATATGCAGAAGGAATATTTTAAGTCCCAATATTGGAGGATAGAGAGGCTAGAAAATACATAGGAGTTCAAAGTTTTGAAGACCCAAGTTTAGTGCACCATATACAAGGAGGTACAAAATATTTGAATTGATTTGGTCATTTGCAAAGAATAAGGAGGTATAAGGAATAATATTATTAAAGTTAATATTAATTAATTTGTTATACTTAATATTAATTGAATGAATGGAGAAATAAGGTATTGAATTGATGAATTATAACCTTAGTAGTTTTATTGAATGATTTAGAAGATTGTTGAAGTAAGAAGTATTTAATTTAAAAGTTATTGAAATTATTCTATTCTATTTTGAAATTCAAGTTACACAGAAAAATTTGCAAATAGTTTAACTTGGAGGAATAAGGATTTCTTCATCAAAATAGAAATATTAAATTTGTGAATACCTTTGTTTTCTAAATTTCCAATTGGGAAGTTATAAGGAATTCAACACCAAAATAGTTTGAGACATTTAGAAACCATATTATTGAAATTTGATAACATAGAGTTTTTTTTAAGTTGGAAAAATACATTGATATTAGTCTCTTATTCAAAATTAATGAGACATAAGGATTCCAAATTAAATTATTTAAAATACGATAACTTTATCAAAATTGAAATTGCATCAAAACTATCTTTAGCTTTCAATTTATAATTAGGGATACAAAAGGGATTCAACCCAAAGGAAAACTTAGAAAGCTAAGTATTTTATCAAAGTTATTTTATATTCAAAACATTAGGGAGATATAATGTAGTCTACAAGTATTATCATGATAAAAAATAAGTTCTTTCTTTTAGAGTCCCAACTTCTTAAAGGTCCTAATTACACTTCATGGAAAAACAAAGAGAAACCAATATTGATAGTAGAAAATCTTTGGGATATTGTTAAAGGAGTAAAACCTAAACCTATAGAAGATGTTAGGGAAATATAAAATTTATGAGGAATATGAAGCAAAAGCACTCGTGATAATAACATTTGCAATTATAGATGATATACAACCATACATTAGTTTAGTAGTAACTTCTACAGAATCTTGGAATACTTTAGCCAAGATATTTGAAGGAAATAATAAAGCCACTATCTTGAATATTCAAACCCAATTGCATTCTCTAAAAGTTAATAGTGGTGAAAGTATAGAATTGTTTCTAAGAAAAGTGGTAGATATAAAAAGAAAAATATTAACATTAGGAGAAAATATAGAAGATAAGTTTATTGTTCAAGTGATTCTAAGAGCACTTCTAGAAAGCTACAAGCATCTAGTCACATCTTTACAAATTCTAAGTAAATATACATCATTTGATGAGTTATTCAATATACTACAATAATATGTGGTGGAGAATTTAGTCAAATATGAAATGAATAACAATACCTTAGTGTCAAAAGATAATCCATAAGGAAATGTTGATTCATTCTCAAGAAATAGATCAAAATGGAATAATAGATATTGTCAAGTATGTATAAAAAGAGAAGATAGTACAAATTATTGCAGATTCAATCCAAGAAATCAGTATCAATGGAATCAAATAAATTTTTAAAGCCAAAAAAATTGGTCATTTCAACCAAGAAAATATCAAAATCAATATAGACCACATCAACAACAATTTTAGCATCAACACAATCAACCGTGGCTACAATATAGAGAATGAAATCAAAAGGTGCACTTAGCTTAAGAGATTCAGGAAATTGAACCTATGGAATATCATGAAGTTAGAGTATTTTCAGAAAATATAGTATTCTATGAAGATACTAATCATTTACTTGACCAGGATACAAACAAAGAGCATAATGAAGAAAGTAGAAAATAAGAGCACAAGTTCTAAAACCAGGATGAAGACTATATTGAAGACTAAAGTCTTCAATAACCAAATAATGTAATACATGGAGATTTTGGAATAAATTACATTATTTGGTACATGCTAATGTACCACCCTAGGTACATATTTAGATTAGGAGACTATTCTAGAATAGCATGTGAATATTTACTTTATGCAATATAATAAATGCACAAGTATTATTAGAATGTGCAAAGTATTTAAAAATGTAAATGTGCATAATGTTCCATGTGAAAATAATTCTATAGAGTACGAAAGTGAAGAGTCTCAAGAAGAGTGAAGGCCAAGAGTACTCCATATGAAGAATCACATTCCATTATATATGTGTCTATGTGTGTATGTGTAAGAGACACAATGTAGAGTGAGAGTGTGTGGAAGTATGGTGTATTGGAGATCTTTATTCTATCAAGATACTATTTTCATGAGAATTTATCAATGGCATATTTATGAGTTGTTGCATAAGTTATTTATGATTTTTATATGTTTATAATATTTCCATTGACTTATATTTGTTATAGCAACTTTATTTTAGATCTTGTGGTTATTTTCATTAATTATTAGGTATCAAAAGCTAACAAGGCTAAACCCTTGTGTTGTATTTGTGATCAGTTTTAATGTATTTTGTTGTAGTGGTTTCGTATGAATTTGATAACTTTTTTTTAAGCATTGGGGCAACGACTAGTAAGTATGTTCTTTTACCGCATATGCTTAGGATTTTTCTTAGAGGTTTTTTTAGAATATTAGGTTTAGGCATGCATAGAGGATGTGGTTCTCTTTGTCATAGTTGGAGCATAAAATAAGATAATTTTACAATGTGGATTGAAATACTTTTTGATATTAGTGCCCATATTTCATTTTAACCATACAACAAAAATCATTATTCCTAGCATATTCAATATCAGGGTACAACAAGATATTTATTTGATTCACCATGTACATTGTCACGTAATACACAACAACAAGACCTGCAATTCTCCATATCTTCTTTGATTCCATCCAAAGCCTCCCACCTAGTGTAACATACTTTGATAAAGAATATTTTCTTTTCTCCACAAGTGGAATTTCAGCCGACCTATTATCCATTGTGTCGAAATAGGTCTATCCTTAGGCCCTGTAATTGATCCATTCTTTAGCTTGACCTGCCAACCCCAACCATGAAGAAATCTGGTAAAGATTCTAAAATTATTTTCCTTAATTCAAATTTATATAATATGCATGTTTTACTCAGTCATATCCATATTAGGGATGTTTAAAAATTAGTTTCATCCATTACTATTTCATATAAGAATAGGTTTTGCAAGAAATAGTTGTTCATGTGCAAATATATTTTACAAGAAATGCGCTCTAAATTAAGGCATTTCCTATATGCATATCGAATATCATAGGGGTTGTCCCATACATGTACCTCCATAATACATAGAAATATGATTGGGCATTACCTCTTTTAAGGTCTGTGTACACACTCAGAAAAAATTCTCTCTTTATATTTCATCAGTAACTAGTGGACTATGAAACCCTTGCCTTTCTCCATAAGTTATAAATATATGTAGACCATAAAAAGAGAGTGACCTTTATCATTGCCACACTAGAATCAGGTAGCTCAAGGCCCTTGTTTCATTAGTTAGAATGCATGTGTATGCTTATGAAGTTGACTCTACATATTTATGAGGTTAATGTTAAGTACTTCGTACTTTCATGACATGTTGCAATTGTCCCATTCTAAAACTATGGCATATTTGATACAACTAATGAACTATGGCATACTTCATATAACTAGCTTAAAAGTATCTCCAATATATAAATCATTACAACATATTTGATATTGATACATAGTTGTCCATCGATTTCTTTACGGAAACAACATAAACAAATAATTTGTGGAAACACTAATTTTTTTAATTAATATAATATATATTTTTAAAAAATTAGAAACAGGGCATGATAAAATGTGGGGAAAAATAATTTATGTTTTGTCATATTGATTTAGTCATGAAGACTACTATAAAACATAAATAAGGTGTTCCATCTCTCCAAACTCCAAAGTATTCTACATCTCTCTAAGACAGCTTTCTTTCTACTCTTCACATTTGAAAACATACTACAACAACAAAATATTTTTCCCTATATTTTTTTCAACACTAAATGTAATATATACCAGAAACAATAGTTGGGGAAGATCGCTCAACAGACTGCCCCTGTTTATTATGTAATTTCCCTCTCAAACAATTAATTTTTAATTCTGGATTTTTGTTGAGTCACACAACTTTGCTAGGCAAATTAGATCCCCAAACTTGAATTTGTGGCTACTTTGTTTATGATAAGGTACTTTATTTGCATCTTCTTATCATAGTTTAACCTATAAATATTTAATGAGCTCACTAGGCTCTAAAATGAGAAGATTATTATCTTTTTCATCATCAATATAGTTCAAAATAATGTAAACAGTTTGTATAAAAAATTGAATACATATGCATATATTTGGGTAATTCCAATGGGAAAACATTATCATCAAATTTTTGTAGGATTTTGAGAGGTCCATATCTAATTGGATAGATTTTCTTGCTTACACCTTTAAGTTTATCCTTACTTTTTTTTTATCGGTTAAAATTTTTAATTAAACATGAATTTTAACAGGTACCCAAAACCTGGTTACAACATAGAAGAGAAGGCTAAAACCAACCACAAACTAGAAAGGCAACGATAGGGAACACAGTCCCTCAAAACTAGAAATGCTACTGAGGATGCCCTTGAGATGTAGATAAAAATAAATAGAGGGTAATACATAGGATACCCTTGAACAGAAGAAGACACAAAGAACAACATAGAGGATGCCCTTTACAAAACTCCAGCAAGAAAGGAATCGCCTAAGCTTCATCCTCAGGTTTTGCACCAACTTCCTAGAGCTCATCATTCAACTCATTCATTTCAATGTCTTTGTCCTCACCTTTGTTATCCATAGGAGCAACATCAACCTTGATGTCTTTCTTGACAACAAAAACCTTACCACCGTCCTCATACTAGGATTTCTTGAAGAAGAGCAGGTTCAATGCATTACGGAGATCTACCAACTAGGACATGCAATTGGAAACAAAATTGATTATAAATTATTGAAGAAACTAATCAAGTACATCCTTCTGATCATCCTCAGAGTCGATGATCAGAGATTTATTTTCTTGCACCAATTTCTACAAACGCATAGAGGAACGAACACTCTTTGACTTGGGGGATTTGCTTTTAGCTATTTTCCTCAACATATGAATAGTCTCAACCACCATTATCTTTTTGGTAGATAAAGAAGGAGAGCTAGAGGATGGAGGAGTGGTTTGGGAGAGACTAGGTTGGATAAGGCTAGGTTTAGCTTTGGGAGTAGGAGGAGGGATAATGCCCTGAGGGTAGTGAATCAACCAGTGGCTATACAGGACCTTGAACAGACCCTTATGGGAAGGCAACTCATTGTTGTTTTTCTTTCAAATATGGTCTAGAGTGTAACTGATAGAGTTGAAAAGGAATTGGGGAATATTCACCAGATTGACATCATAGAAATGATTGAAGAAAGTGAAGTGCAAGTTGCATTAAACCTTATTAGGGTCGTCCACAGTGACAAACTCTATTATGGGCTTCATGACGATATTCCAGAGGGAGGGGAGCTCCTCTCAATGCATTCCCATCCAAGTCTTCTTACACAAGTTCTTGTCTTTGATTTCTTTAAGTTCTGCCTCCCAATTGTGTTTTTCCTTGTGAATTGACCTCCCTTTTGCCTGCTGCCCTGTAAGTTTATCCTTACTTAAATGTAACCAAACCATGTCTCAAACATTAAAAGTGTGAGTTGTATCATGTTTTTCATTTCATTGTTTATATAATGTTTATGATTTGTGCAAACTCGCCTCTATTTTCTTATGAATTCTTTTGACCATTTAAACAAATTTCACTGCTTTAAATTGCTCATCATCATTAAGACTTGTAGACACCCAATTTTGACATGCCTAGCTAGCTCCATCTTCAAGCATAGCACCAAAAACATATCATCAGTAAAACATTTTAATTATTTTTAAAATAGGATTTTTAAAGGGTTGCTCTTTCTCTTCTACATTGATAAATTTACATTGAGATCTTTGTTGCCATTGAGATTTGAACCTTGGTGTGGGTTACATCAACTATTTGTCCCAATCGTTGAACCAAGAACCCATTGGAACATCAATTAAACACCTAAACTTGGTCAAATTAGACATCAATTTGACCTCTTTGCATAAGTGTTACCTTTTGTAAAATTGTTACCTAACACTTCTGGTCAATCATAGTGCTTTTGAAAAACATGATTTTTCTAACAAGTTGACCAATCAACAAGACTGTTGAATAGAAGCATTACTTGAGTGCACAAGTACTATCCAATGATTCTGTAAAACCAAATACTTTTGTTAGCATGGGTGAAATCTCTACAAAACAAGTCATAATCACATAAATTTCTTTCTTCCACTTCTTGGCCTAATTGTGCATGCTCCATCCCTTCCTTAGGCTTGTGAAATTTAAATTTTGTCCTTGCCCTAATGGAATATTTTAATCCATATTCCCTTCAAGTATCAACCCTCCAAAAATATTTAAATAAAGTCCTTGGGATGGACATTTCAATAAGAAATATTCTTTAGCTATCAAAACTTTGTCAAAACTTGCTCTCTCGCTCTTTCTCTCATTCTCATTCTCTTCATTCTAGCATTTAGAGCATTAAGACCAAGATTTTGGAGAAAATAAAGCAAGGCAAGAGGCATTGGGGCAAGGAGATATTCTTGGTTATAAGGAGTAGGTCCTACTAGGCTGTAATATTCCTAGATTCTTCTCTTTCATCTCCCTTTGTTGTTTATTTCATGCATTTTTCTCTTACTAGCCTTGCTAACACTTTTTCTTATGCATTCTACAATTTTTAGTCTTTTGTTTATTATCTTATTTTATTATATTGCTTCATTCCCTACATTTCTAATATTTATTTATAACCATATAACAATGTTTTATGATCATTTTACTTTTATTTGCAGCAACTTATAGTCATTTTATGCTTCTAATCATTTTTATTACAGGGCTATTTTCTTTGTTATTTCTCTAATCCTTGCTATCTCTCTTGGTCATGCAATTGGTGTCTTTAATCTATGTTTTTATTTGAATTTGTAGGTGGTTTACATATATTTTATGTCTATCCTTATTCTAATGTAGTTTCATTTAGTATTTATAGTCATTTTGTTATTATTATTGTCATATTTGTAAACATAGTCTTTTTTTTTTAGTTCTAATATTTCTTATTCTTGATTTGAAATCATTAATATTTGTTTTGGGATTATTTTATCTAAATTTATAGGTATATATATACATCTTAGGCTCACACTTGCTTTGATTGTATAGTTTTATAATCCTTTCATTAGATTTTTGTAATTGAGTATTTGCTTATTCATAGCTAACTTATTTTCATCAAATAATGCCAAATTGCTGACTTAGGATTCTATTTGGATATTGCACAAACATTTCACTTTGTCTTGCATAATACCACTATTACATTGTCTTCCTTTGGTCGTACATTAGTTCTAATCAAGTTTGTAATTTTCTCTATCCATTGTAAGAATTTTAGTCACTTCTTGGTTTTTAGACATCTTTGAACCCTATTTGTAGGTATTCAAGAAGATAAACTATCATTTATTATTTTTTTCTAGCATATTTTATCTTCCATGCAATATTTGAAAAATTTGGAATCAATTTTGTAGAATTTGTTACTCCCCATGTACTTAGATATTAGCAATTAGGATTTTCCTCCCTTCTATTGAATTTATCTTGCATCTAGGTCAGATTGGTCCCAAATTTATTTCCAAGATTCTCTATTCATCATAGGTATAGAAGTGCTAACATTCTAGTGCTTCTAGTGCTTCTACTTCTCTATTTTACATAGAATAAAATCACCATTGTTTACAAAAGCACTAAGTAGCACTTTTATTCAATTATAGCACTTTTGTATGACCTTTTTTTCCTTCCAAATTTTAGGTAATTTATGATTATATTTTGAGAATAGTGGGTTTGATCAACTAAAGTAGATAATATAATACTTCCCTATAATTAGACAAACCCCCTAAACCTAACTACCATATATTATTTGCTATATTTTGCAGGTTTCATAAAAGCATTGAAATCCCTATAAAAGTGTCGGATTGTGCTTTTTCATAGCCATCCAAAAATAGGTATTTCTAATTCAAGAACCCAATTTCTGTTGGACATTTTGAGTCCTCAATTCAAAGTTGTCATTTATGTCAAGAAATGAAGTCAAGAAATAGGTTGTCAAAGTTGTCATTGATATTTAGGAAGAAAATTCTAATAAAGTCAAAGGTCAAGAGGAACAATGAAAAGGTTAAAAGCAAGGGCTCCATAATATTTTTAAAATATTATGTGGAAGCATAAGTTAAACGGTTTTCATAAAAACCCAAGAAATTCTATTGCAAAGCTAAAGGAAGGTTTAATATTTATTTGATAAATTATTTAAATTCAAAATGAATTTAAATTTTATAAATAAATATTATTTATACCAAGGTGCAAAGTGAAATATGGTTTAAACCCAGGTGTTGTAGGTGATTTGGAGAGGAGAGGGCAATCCTCCAAGGGAGGTCCCAGGTTCGAATCTCCACCCTACCAAAAAGTTGAATTGGGTACCCAAAATCCAATTGATAATTTTGGTGCGAGCAAGGTTGGGAGCGACTCCCGAGTGACTTTAACGATGTGGAACCCCCTGTTCGTGGTCTCTCAGACCAAGGCAGCCCCACAAGGGGTTTTTCGCTTTAAAAAAAAAAAGATGGTTTAAATAAACCAAAGGTTTTTAAAAATAATTAATTTATAAAATTTAAATTCAAAGGAATTTAAATATTTGATAAATTAATAAAGCTCCAAAGGAAATTTGAGCGCCGAAGTCCAAAGATCGTTGAAGGCAATTCGAGGACCAACATCATGCATGGAGGAAGGAAATTTGGTATATAAGCTAATGCCTTAGAGGTATTTTAATTCATCCTTTTGCTCGATGATCGAAAGCGTGCAATCGTGTTTGAATTCGTGAGGTAGAAAGTGTAGCGACCAATTTGTTTAAGCACCAGTGAATAATGTCAAGGGGATTTGCACTAAAAGTCTAAGCGCCAACGAGGCAAGTGGCCTAGTGGCAAAGAAGACAACATTGGGGTGTTGAACACAATGAGGTTTGTTTTCGAAACACAGCGGCAGTGTTTTTGTGGTAGTAGCATTGGTGTTGGAGAGAGCCAAGGTAAGGTGCACATTTTGTGCAAGGCAAGCGGGGAATATTTTTGGAGCACATGGTGCTCGTTAGTCCCCAAGAAAGCACCTAGCTTGCACAACATTTAAAGTCATGGCTAGAGCACATGTTGAGGCTGCATGGTGTGTTCGAATCCCCTCCAAGGCAAGGTAATTAATTTTGAGTTTGATTTTTGTGTGTTGCCTAAAGTTTGGAGTTAAAAGGGTGCATGAAAGGTTTATTCATTGGAAATAATTTTTGATAAGTTGGATGAATAAGGTGTTAAGTTTTATTTTAATAAAGTATTTTGGCATATTGATTTATTGAAATATTAAAAGGATAGAGGGAGCTTCTTGTCTTAGGTAATTTTGAAAAGAAGAGTGCATTGAATATTATTGGGAGATTATAAGGTGTAAGTGGTAATTTAATTTTTGTAAATGTTGATGAATGTTTTCTTAAAGATGGAGTGATAAGGTGTATGTGTGTTTTGATGTTTACATTGTATTTTGATGAAGTTAATCACCTTATAATTTCTTTGAGCTTGGCAAGAAGTGTTTGAGATTTTTGGCAAATTTATAAGATTCCTTCATCATCAAGAAAAAGGTATGAGCACATTTTCCAAAGTTTAATTTGATTGGTTGGTTTTCTGGAAAATAAGTTTGGAGTGAAAAGGACTTGATTAGGGTTTCCTTTTGAGATTGTTTGAGTTAATGCATCAAGGTTTTTTGAAATAAAGAGTTGTTGTTAAAACCTTATTTGATTAGCATTGTTGTTGAAGTCATTGGTTGTGTGAAGCACTTGAGTTAGGGTTTTGAAAAGAACACGAGTATCATTGTTATGTGAGAGTTGTTTTATAAGCATTGTTGTTGAAGTGGGTTGTTATGCAAAGAACTTGAACTTGGGTTTAAAAAGAACATGAGTATCATTTTTATGTGATATTTGTTGTTGAGCATTGTTGGAAACATTTTGAGTTAATGTTTACATGCTTGGACTAGGAGAAAGGGGTGTTTCATTGAGTGATTGGTTGAGTAGAGTTGATTGAGCCTAGTCAAGTGGATGTGTAAAGTGATTTTTCAAGTTCCATAAAACAAACTATTCTATATTCTGATTTGAGTTGAGAAAGTGATTGAGCATTGAGTGTAGAACATATTGAGTCTCTAACAATTCTCTTTATGTTTCTATGATATTGGACAAGTTCTGAGTGGACTTGTTGAGCAGATTGGACAAGTTTTGAGTGGACTTGTTGAGCAGATTTGAGCAAGTTTTGTGTGGAATTGTTGAGCATATTTGAGCAAGTTTTGAGTGGACTTGTTGAGCATATTTGAGCAAGTTATGAGTAGACTTGTTGAGCAAATTTGAGCAAGTTTTGAGTGGACTTATTGAGCATTTTTGACAAGTTCTGAGTTGAATTTTTGAGCATATTTGAGCAAGTTTTGAGTGGACTTGTTGAGCAGATTTTAGAAAGATATGAGTGGGCTTTTTTAGCATATTTTTGTGCATATTTTAGGATAATTTTGTGTCAGACCAGAGATAGAGATTGATCAAATTTGTGCTAGACTGAAGGACTGAGTTTAGTGCAGATTTGAGATAGGGATTTGGAGGTGACAGAGTAGAGAGGAAAGTAGTCTCCAGAGGATAGAGATCCATTAGCCATGGTAGTGAGGATAGGTCTTCTGAGTGGGGATAATATTCTTCAATGGAGAGAGATCCACAAGCCAGTGCAGTGGAGGTAGTAGTCTTTTAGAGGATCACCAACCAGAGCAGAGGAGAAGGAATTCTCCTATGGATAGAGATCCACAAACTTGATTTAGGGGATTGGTATCTCCTTTGGACAGAGGTCCATAAAAATTGTAATAGGGAAAGGATTCCCAAGAGATTGATTGAGAAAATTTTAGTGAAATATTTTCTCTGTGGAGTAGCCCACATTGGGTGAACCACGTAAATTATGGTGTCTCTATTGTGTGTGGTGATTTATGCATTGCTTTGATTACTATTTTTGATATTACTATCTATACATTACATAATATTTATTTGAAAGAAAAGTAAAAAGTGATCTTATATTGTTCACCCCCCCTCTCAGTATAAGCTTGTCTTCTTCAATTTCTACTTTTGGTTTACTATTTTTTGCTTTCTAATCTTCTATTTACTATAATGTTTGATAAAAATACACTTAATTTGGATCAAAATCAAGGAACACTTAGGATAGTTTAATTTTTTTTCAAAAGCACTTAGGAAAGGAATAAAAATCATCTATTTGTATCTTAGGTTAGTTTTTTTGTTGCATTTCCTCTTTTTGCTTTCAAAAAGTAAAATATCCCTTTATTTATTGCAAATCATTGAAATTAAAAGACCCTACTAGCTTAGATCCTTTATTTGATGCATTTTCTATTCTTGCATTTTATAATACTTTTTACTCTTATAAGTGATATTGCTTAGGTTTAAAGATAAAATACATAGGTGTTTACCATTTAACTCATAAAATACCACTTGAACATAAACATTTACATGTACATGGAGATAGATCAACCCATGTGTAGTTTTATAGGTTTTTTTTAATGAGATTTTGGTTATCATCCTATGTGTCAAGCTATAATTACATTTTGGTGAACCCTACATGAACATCACATATCCTTGAAAGATTAAAAAACTACTTCAAACCTAAAACAATATCAATTAAATTTGTTTGTTTAGATATATCATATTAATCAATATTAATAATCAGTTCCTCTACTGGTGTGAAAGTATCAATATTGAGTCACACATCTAGTTGTGATTGATTCTTGTACCATTCCTTAATCATGTACCTCAAGGTTTTTCCTCACATACAACCATGTATATGGAGGGAATCGATTCACTTCTAGTGGTAGTGAGTATATTGGAAGGGTATGTATATTGGGTAGATTTAGGTATATTAGGAAATCCTCCTAAGATATATCAACCAATTGATTGATATTTAAAGTATTTGATACCTAACTTGATCAAATATATGTTATACGTCAAACTTCCAACTTGATATTCATAGCATTTGATAGTATTTGATATCTAACTTGATCAAATATGCAACATCTAACATATTTTTGGATTGAATATATGTTATACTTCCATACTATCTTATTTATCAATGTTGATATGTGCTTGTAGTTGGAAATTACCAACTTGATAATTTGGACATCATTCTTGATTTATTTTATTTGAATTCCTTATTTTGTAAAAGGTCAACACTTAATGGAGGAGGTTAGGGTGCTTCATTAGTATTTTTATAGTTTTGTATGCATATTCTTCCATTATGGGTTATTTGTATCTATTTTGGTTTTACGATGTGTTTGTAGAATATTCAGAGTGGCATTACATCCAAAAAAATACCAAGAAAGATACCACATATAGCTGAGGTTGTCACAGTAAATCAAGAGTCAGTGACAGAGGCCTCACATGCTAGTAAGTACTTGAAATTTGATAGTGGTATTTAATAGTGGTTGAACTAGGTATATTAGAATTGATCATGGTTTTATCATTGACTATGGTGTATTGTAGAAACTAGTAGAAGATACCAACTATGGAGTTCCATGAATGAGGAATATAAGGAGGTAACCCATAACATAAATGAATCCAATGGCAAGGATACTCGAAATGAGGTAGAAATAAAGATATAATATTGAGCATTGGAGAATTAAGTCAATCCATATTTTTTTGGTAGTTTTATTATCAATACATATAGGCAGTTGCAGGAGCCAAAGTTTTTTCTTGTTTGGAAAGAAATTAGGACACTTGGTGTCTTTACTATGAAAAACTTTGTGGAGGAGGTGATCATTCTATTTAAGTTCCATTTTCATAAATATGTTTGTTTGATTGCATTATCTATAGATTGTGCATTTTGACATAGCATTAGTTATCAACTCATCAGTATCCACTAAACTATATAGGTATAAAGTGCGATTAGTCTTCATCAAGTTATGTAAAATACAATTTTTTTAGGATTTGTATGTTCGATTGTATCCCCACATTTTCTCATCCTTTTTAAAAGGAGAAATAATGAAAATTAGTAATAAATCATATTATCAAGGGCCTCATTTTTATGGGAGTGTCCATTACATGCGAGAATGTAAACTTGGATTGTGCTCATACAATTGCATCCAATTTATTTTTGCTCCACAATGCCTTGAAAAATATAAGATTGGTTCTTAATTTATTAGTATTCACTAAATTGTATAGACAAAATGCATGATTAGTATTGATTAAGTTGTATAGACAAAATGTATGCTTTTTGCCTTACTACTCTTATCCTTATATATGCAAGATTTTCATACTTTTATTTCAAGTGAGAGGACTCATCAGTTAAGGTGGCTCTATATGAATTTTTAGGCAAACATGTTTTAGCATAATGGGAGTTGTGGGAATTTGAGGAAATAAAGTTATCTTTCTTCTAAAAGGAATTATGGTTTCCTTTCCTGCACTCTATCCTTTTTCTATTTAGTGCTAGAGGTACATTGGTTTCTTCTTTTACTTGATTCCATCACTCTGGGATAGATTAAGTAGCCATTTTAATCCATTTCTATTGAGGCTATCTCAAAGTAAGGTAAGAAAAAATGACATTTTAGACAAGCTATAACATCTACTATAGATTTTGTAATTTCATGAAATTGCTTTCCCCTTATCCACATGTGGCTTTTGAGATAGTTGGTATGTTCTCATGAGTATGATTGAAATAAATTTAATGATCGGTAGCACTTTGAGCCATTGTCACAAGTAGCACATCTGTAATCTTCTATGTTCTATATAATTTGATATGGCCTAATGATGATTAGATACATGTTTTCGTTGAGAAAGATAATGTTAGAGTGTGAATAGTTAGATGTCATCCAAAGTTATGAATAAGCTATTTTAGGTCTATTATTTATGTTTTTCATAATTAGCTCTTATGTATGATTAATTTCAATTATGCATTTATTTTTCCAGTATAATTTAATTTCTTCTCAAATTTTTAATTCTATAATTTACTTTTTTTTATCCTATGCATGTATTTTTTTAGTTCTTATTCTTGTTAGATACTTATTCATTATTTGATAATGATTTGATGTTAGATATTATTATTATTACACCTCATAAGATATTTAGAGAATTTGAATAGTTAGAGATGAAAGTGAAACACCAAGAGTCTCTTGAGACATCCAAGATACATGCCATTGTATGTATTTAGGTGTTTAGATCTAAGATTTGGAAAAGAAATAAAATATTGTGTGTTTAAAATCTATCATTGGTATCAGAGCAAGGGTTATTGCAAATGAAAACCTCGATGGGAAATTGTTGATCCTCTTTCTCTTAACACTACCTTATACATATATATATATATATATATATATATATATATATATATATATATATATATATATATATATATATATATATATAATTGTTTTGTCGCATAGTCACAGTACGCATTTATTAAGTACATGGATAACACATGTTCTTTATTATCTGATTTTTTTTACCTTATTAAAATGAAGGTATGTATCTAGAATTTTGCTAGTGTTATGAGTATCACCATTGATACTTGGAAAATATCTTATAATACATGGGAGAACTTCTAGTGTAAGCCTCCTTCTATATGAAAGGAAGCAAAACTTCATTTGAAGTTAGTTGGAACATGAAAAGTGATGATGTTCCAAGTGTCTTATGTAGGAGTATTTTTGGAATGTCATGATGGTAGCATTCTTTAGTCTTTTATATTTGAGACATTAACAAGGTCTTTCTATTGCAAGATGCATTTAGTAGTTTGATTAGACCAACATGAATTGCAAGCCTTACATAGAAGGGACAGTGGTTTCATATTGTAGACACCAAAACCTAGCCACTTGTCATCCATCCTGACTTTTCCACCATTTCCACCCATTATTCATATATATTTATATATATTTATTTTATATATATTTAAATATTTATATATTTTATATATATTTAATAAATATATATTTATATAAGTGAATTAATCCCAGCCATCCGATTTCACTTAATCCTATCCATCCATCCATATCAATCCATGCCACACCCTAGATTTAATATCCACCCTCCGATATGCTTTTATCTCAGCCACACGATTAGTGTCATTGAAACCCTAGTATGCCCTAGGTTGGATTATTAATAGGAGCCATTTTGATGGCTCAACCCCTAAGCAATCCCTAAGTTTTCCATATTGAGTCCTAATCCATTCATCCCTGAGTTCCTTAGAGCATCCGAGCACTCTTACCTTCCATCCTCGCTTGCCATAGCCCCCGCATCCATCATCGTCCCTCTCACCTTGCCAGATCTACTTCTGTAGACTTTCCCCTTAGCCATCGAACGCCTTCGGGTGCTTTCTATCATTCTTGAGCACCTCTAGGTGCTTCCTTCTCCACCACCAAGCACCTCTAGGTACCCTCTACCATTACTAAGCACCCACGGGCATTTCCTATAGCTACCAAGCACCCACGAGCATTTTACACTAGAGTTCTAAAGTCCCCCTAGCCTTCAAGTGATGCTAGGGCATCATCGCACCAATCCACTACAATAAAGTTCATCAGATCAGAAGACAATAGATAAGCAAGGTAAATCATTTTATTTGGTATTTCATTACATGTATTTTTAGTTCTATTCATGTTATTTACAATAGATAGCTAGGGTTTTTGTATTGATTATAGAGGGCCTCACATTGTGGAGCCCTCACAATTGCTACTAACTCATTTGTTATTTTATTGTGTGCAGATCTAGAAGTGTTACATTAGCATTGGATAATTGCTTAAGCTAGAGTGGCCCAACATCGGATAACTAGAAGCCCACTCACTTCTATTGGGAGCAGAGATGCATTTTGAGACACCACCAACATTGTTTTGCTAGGGTTTCAGAGAACCCTAGCTATTGTAAAATTTGTATCAAAGAATTCAAGGATTCTTATTGTAACAATGGAGTTTTGAGGCTCCCCCATTAATATAAAATCATTCATTGTGCAATATTATTCTTTGAGTTCAAATTTATATCTTGTTATTTGGTGTTGCATTTTTGTCTCTTCAAATGGTGATCATGGTGGGACCCACTAAGGGTTTCTTTTTATGATTTGCTTTACTAATTTATTTGTTGTTTTCTATCTTATTTTACAGGATTTTTAGAGGCATAAATCGAGCATTTTTCACTGGTTAGGGTTTTTGAAGACTTGCAGGAAGTTGCAGAAGGTGTGTGAATGCCCGATGATACTCGAGGGCTATCCAGAAATGCCTAGGTGCATTTCAAAAATACCCAGAGGATATTTTACAGAGAGTTGGAGCAGAAACGTAGGCTATTTTGTAAGTCTACTATTAAAACCCTAACTTTTCTATTTACGTATTCTGGCAATCTTACATTTTTTTTCAAGTTTTTAAGATAAAAAGAACATCATTAATTAATCTAGGAAAAACATTCATATTAGCTTGCATCTTAGGTTTCAGATTAATCATTTGCATCCATCCACACTTTCTATTTGAAGTTTTTGGTTTCTGTTGTATTCACAAATTGAAAAATATTGCATTCTGATTTCATGTGAATTGAAAAATTGCATAATTAGTTTGCATTATAGGGTTAGGGATTCCTATTTTTGTAGGTCTAAGTAGGAACATTATTCATATACCAAAAGTATCCCCGTACTTGGGTGATTCCATACGGAGGAGTAGATGAACCCCCAACTGTCTAGAGTGGGTCTTAAGCGGTGTACTCTACATCCTTTGGAAAAATTGGTATTCTGAGTAGTGGCTTCTGATTTAGACTATCAAAAGTAGTTATCTTTCTAACATTGTATGAACACAATAGCAAATCAGAAATTTTAAAAAGAATCACACACTACACGATTCACATTTAACAATAGTGGCTAGATTTCATCACCAACCATTGCTTGAGATTTGGTGATGGTGGCTTTCATCTCCATCCACCAATATCTACCCTTAGAAACCTTAGGTCACCCCCGAGCAAACTTGTTGGATTTCATCACCAGCAAGAATCTCGTTGTCCCAACTTAGCCATAGTTTTTACCTTTCTTTGGATTAATTCAGATTAGCACATTTGAAACACACAAGATCAAAACCTAAGAAAATGAACTCACATTAAAAGGAGATAATCAATGAATGAGGTAAGACACACGTGTTAAACAAACTTAGCATTGATTGTTTATTTTTCTTGTGAAATTTAAATTTTGTGTTTCATTTTACTGCATAATCTGTATTTTGGTTTATTTGCTTTATGGTCTTAACAAGAAAACAAAAGAAAGCATTAAATCAAGATAATTCAATGGAACCTTCATCCACCTTCCCCACCACTTATGTGGTAGATTCCCTGAATGTGACACAGGAAGATTTATCTGTAGGTCCCTCACATTCCTTATCATCCACAACCTTTCATATGGCTATGCCCCAAGAAGAGTCAACCTCACCAACCATTGATCACCACATTACCCACATAGACATGGCACGAGTAGAAGCTCTCATGAAGTCTTCTAACTATGTCTTAGAGTCAATCCCCAACTCACCTAGATAGGATCCTACTTTACAGTAGGAACTTATTTATTCCCAACCACCATCCAGCTTTACCTAGGTGTACACTAACCCTCTTTTTGAGGCATCAATTGCACCTTCCTCCCATATGTCCATTCCCCAACCCTCATGTGCTCCTAGCACTTCATACACATCCACATACACCAACCCCTTGTATGAAGCACATGTAAATGTTGCTTCACAAGTTTCAGCCTCACAAGTTACCATACCAAGTGTAACTTGTCCCCCAACCACATCTTCCATACCATCTACTTCCATACCCTCCAATTCTGATAGAGAGATTAATGAAGCATGGGAACACTTGAACAAATTTCTTAGGCAACATCAAAATGCTCAACAACAAGTACAAGTGAACCCTAAGCCTTTACCAAACTCTACTCAGACTGTCCTCATTAACCAGGGTCCATCATGGACACCATAGTCTTCTATGGTTTCTATCCCTGTTCCTCCACCAAGTCATACCAATACCCATCCTATTCCCATTGGCCAACCTAGCCATAACCCTCATACATCAACCTCATTCCAAAATTCTCCATATTTTCACCATCAATCTCCCATTCATCAATTTCCATCAAATTCACCTAGTCATCATCACCAATCTCATCATCATTTAGTCACTCCACAACATTTTTCCACCCCACCTCAAAATCATCAGGTAATTCAGGGCTTCCACATTCCTGAAGAAGACCCTCGAATTAAGGCCATGCAAAAATAGATAGATCAATTGATACAATATACTCCTGGTTTGACAAACCAGAAGCCAACCTTACGTCAATTGATCAATCAACCCATTCATCCTTCGGTACCATCACCACCATATCCGATAGATTTCATGGTGCCTAAGTTTGAAAAATTCAAGGGAACTGAGGATCCCAAAGAGCATGTGAGCATGTTTGTACACGCATGTTTTAGAATTCAAAATGACAATGCTCTCATGCTCAGAAATTTTCCTCAAACATTAGGAGGAGATGCCATAGAGTGGTATAATCAATTACCCAATCATAGTATTTATACTTTTGAGCAATTGATTGACCAATTATTTGAGTGTTTTATCCTAAATGTTAGAAAGAAAGTCTCATTATCTGATGTCTATGCTTTAAGACAACATGATGATGAGTCTATCTATGATTTTGGAAACCGTTGGAGGGTTGTCATCACCAAGTTGCCATTCACCCTACCAATGGATGAGCTAATCAAATTATTCACCAAGAGTTGTTTAAAACCTATCTCTTGGATGCTTCAACTACAGACTTATCATTCATTTGAAGAAGCTTTAGCTCAGGCTAGTGTCATCGAGGAAATCAAAATCCAAGAAGGCATACTTAAGCCTAAGAAGAAGGAATGGCAAAATAAGGGCCAATATAAAAGCAACTATTATGGCCAACCAAAATCAACATAGGCTACCCCAGCCAATCAACCCAATCACGTTAATCAAGTGGTCATGAGCCAGCCGGTAATGGCTCAACAACAATTAGTGCAACAATCACCACAACAAATTGCTTATCATGTGGTACCCTCGACAACTCAAGCCATGCAAAACACAGTGCCAGCTATAGAAAACCATCCCCGATGATAGTCTATCTAAAAAAATCACCAATACACCCCCTTAGCCGAGTCATATGCTTCCCTTTTTTGAAGGTTGTATGACACAAACAAACTTGCTTTACCCAAAATTAGACCAGATGATCCCGCTAAACATAGTAAACACTATCAAGAACATCTATTTTATCCTTATCATAGGCAAAATGGGCATGATATTAACAATTGCCATACATTTAAAGACATAGTGCAAGACCTTATTGACTTGGGGGCAATCAAGCTTGACAACCCCCTTGCTCAACAAAATCAAAACCTTGGTATTTTTCAAACACCACTTCCTCATCATGAGGAGGTGCAACCAAATATAGGAGGGGCTAACACCAAAACTCCTCCTAATCAAGTCAATCATGTCCAACAATACCAAGGGTTTGTAGGGGCCATCCATGTGGTCACTAGAGGTCAAAGAAACAATCAACAAAATGTAAGGCAACCACCTCAAGCAAGTGTGTCACAACCTCCCACATCACCACCCATTCAAATTTCCCCCAATCCTTCATCACCCATCCATATCCCTAGCCAATAAAATCCTCCAAATCCACCCATCAATCATCCACCATGACCAGTCATCTCATTGAGTAGCTAGTTAACCACAAGTCTAAAGATGGCTTCCACCAAATTGTCAATTTATGAGTTAATTCAACAATCTCCCCCACATCATGAGGCATTAATGGATATTCTCAAATCCATTGAACTACAATCTCAAGATTCTAATGCCTTCAACAAACTTTGTAGGGAGCATCCAAACATGCATGGAGCCTTCCATCACATTCTATGACTTTGAGATTAAGCCAATCTCATCGGACTCAATAGACCCTCCATTGCATATCATGGCTCTAATTGACAAGAAGCCTTTTAAAAGAGTGCTAATTGACACCGGTTCCTCTATCAATATCATCACCACATCCACCCTTCATCATTTGAACCTTCCTCCATCTCATATCACCAAGTCATCATTCACCTTAAAAGCATTCAATGATGCTTTATGTTCCATAGTTGGCACTATTGTTTTACCCATTGAAGTAGGGGTCAAAATGTTGCACACCATGTTTCACATCTTGGAAGGATCCATGGCATACAATGTACTCCTTGGAAGACCTTGGATGAGGGAAATGAGATGTGTCCCTTCAATTTTACATCAATGCTTGAAATATGTTCATGAGGGACAAGTACATTGCATACCAGTGGATGTCGAGCCGTTTAAGTATTGCAATTTCATTTCAAATCCTTATGAGTCCATGCTTCCTTCCACTCACCTTTTCCTATCACCATCAACCAATCCATCTACCACTTCACCAATTTCCTCATCAAAAGCTCCCATTCCTGAGGAGCTCCCTTATCACCAATCCCCCATCATCTTCATCATTGACTACATGCACATGTGGTCACAATCAATCCACATCATCAACATCCTTGCCATCCACATCATCATCATCCATTCAACAACCTTCCCAATCCAATCCATCACCATCACCTAATGTTTCACAAGTCGAGTTGATGGATTGTGAGACATCTTCATCTTCACCATTCCTCGAGCCATCATCCAACCATGGTCCTTCCATATCATCCCAAGTCGAGGTCCACCTCACTAATCTCGGTATTGGTGAATATGTGGTCCAAGACATCACCATCACACCCCTCACCATTCCTAATGCTAAGGATTTTGGTCACCCATGTGACCCACCTTTAGCCATAGGAGCAGTATATAACATGGGTTCAACTCCAAATAGCATAAATTTTGTGTATGGGGGGATTGATTCTTCATCAAATCTAGCTCCCCTAGAGGAACCCAAAGAACCAGCACTTGCCAACATTCCAAACATGTCGAGATTTCCATCCCGCTATTTTCACATAGTCAATTGGCAAGGTCATGGCCTAGGATTGCATGAATAGGGAGTGCATCAACCTATTGATGTTCCATATCAAGAAGTGCATGACCATTCAGGTCTAGGTTACCACCCACTTTCCACCACCTCTTCTCTTGAACAAGCCTTCCAAAGGCTTAATCTAAATTTAGGAGAAGAAGCCCTCCATCCCGATAATTCTGATGATGAAATCTATGAAGAATTCAAACTTATGTCGATAATTTTGGATGAATCTGAAGAAGAATCAGAGCCCATTATTCCCCATACCGAACAAGATGAGTTTTATCTCAACATGTTCCCCATCCATGAGCCCATATTTCACTTGCTTCTTCCACAAGAGCGAGTCGCCCCTACCGGTGAACCACCACCTCCATTCCATTAAGCCATTTCATAAGCCAAACTTGTAACATATGTACATAACACAAAAATAATGGTTTTCACCACTACCAAAAAAAAAAAAAATCAAAAATCAACAAAAACATTTTTCTTTTTTAGCATTGCATGTATATATCATTTAGTTAAATGCATTTATTTGTGTTGCTTGCTATTGTTCAAGTTTACCAAGCTCCTAGCACTGGTTCTTAGGTTCCATCCATTCCATCCAACCTTATCCACTTTGCCCATAAGTCAACATGAATCCTATTGATTTATTCACCCCACTCCATAATCCATATGATCTGGCTAAACCAATTCCAATTGACATAAGTCTTATTGATATGGACCAGATTTCCTCACCTCCATCCTTTTCTAAATTTGTCTTGTTCAAGGAATTGTTAAGGGCTTCCACCAACTACATTCCTCCATCCCCTTCACCTTCACCTTCACCTTCACCTTCAAATCCCAAGGTTTTCTAGGCAGAAATAGATGAGGATAAGCCAGAAGAGTTTGATGACATCTTAGATGACATTCATCTAATCCCTATACCCCATCAACTTGAGGAAGGTTCCCACATATCCATTGAAGATACCATCAATGTGGACCTTATTTCAGACAAAGACAATCCCCAAATTGTCAAACTTGGAAAAAATTTATCAAACAATGAACAAGAGCAATTAATTGCTCTCCTCAAAAGGAAGAAGGACATATTTTCATGGTCCTATAAGGACATGCCTGGTCTTGATCCTATTTGTTCCAGAAAATTTCATTTACACATAATTGAAAACCTTAATACAAAATACCTAACTTAGCATCTTCAATCTATTAGGCCCTCATATTCTATGCATATTATATATATATATATATATATACATGGCTAATACACAAAAATATTTGCATACATTTCATTCACAACATTGCATTTCATTTGCATATACATTTCATTCAAAAACAATGCATTAACACACATTTCATATTTACAAATTTCACAAATTGCATGTCATACATTGCATTCACATCCACATTTCACATGTCATATTAGGGATCATTTATTAAGTTCAAGGTCTTAATTGGTCCAATAAAGTCATGTTGCCTTAATCAGGGGCACCTTCACAATATCATCCACACAATTCCACCAAGTCAAATTGCCATTCATTCAAACCACATTTCCATAAATTCCTAGGTGTTTTCGATCACTCAACCACTCCTAGTGTTTTAAGAAACCTCCAAAATACATGTCGAGTTCTTTTTAGGACCATCACACATATACACTAAGAAAATCTTGAGTTTTGGGAATTGACTCCAAAACATTCTTGAACCAAACACAATTTCACATCTTAAAAACATCTTGTGTCAAAGAGGGATAACACCATACTTGGTATGAACCTCAAAGTGAAAAGGGTCATCCTTGCTAGTCCCATCATGCAACATAGTCCATAAAAATAGTGGTTTTCACCACTATCACAGTTGATTCCAAATTCAAAAGATAGAGTAGTAAGGATAGGGTAAAATTCTCATCACACTTAGGTTGAAAATCAATTCCCAAAAACTCTAAATCTTTTACATCACACACCACTGATCATTGGGTTGTAAGGATCATACTACATTTCTAGTCAGACGGTTAGGTAGTCATCCCCAAAACTTAAGAGATCAAAAACACAAATCGTGGACTATGGAGTTAGCCTCCACCGGAGCTATAGATGCTTGATTGATAGTGGAGTATGCTCATGCATGGTGACACGTCTCTTTCAAAGAGACCTCTGACCGCACATAAGGACAAGCTAGCTTCTTGGTTTCATCCATAATAGGTTTACCCAATTTACTCAAGATGAGTTAATGAACTCACTTGCACACACATTGGTTCTTGATTGCCTCGAGTCATTACCATGCTCTTGATTCGGTAAATGAATTCATTGCACACACATTTGGTCCTAGAGGGATTAGGCAGTTTTAGTGAGTTTGTTTGATACCACTAGTATGTCCGAGTCTCTACAAAATAGTCAGTTTTCCATATCAACATCCATATCTTCTTCCATATCAACATCCATATCTTCTTCCATGTCAACATCCATGTCAGTTCATGAGTCTTTCACCCCATATCCCACCAAGTTTGGTGCCCCTGATTAAACAACAATGCTAGAAAATGGCCAAGCAAGATCTAAACTATAAATGATCATTAGCACATTTACATTCCATACCTTGCATTAATCATCCATAACATATCATATGCATTCATCATCCATATAAACATGCATTCCACAAAAAGCATTCACACAAACACATATAACACAAAAGGTAAAATCCATGTATATATATGTATAAATATCACATGTACAATGAGTGCCAAAAGGCTACATACAATGGAGCACCAAGGCTCATATACAAAAAGTGCATCTAAGCACTAGCTACACCCTCCAAGAGGACCCCTATGACCTAGTAGGAGCCCTAGACCTAGAGCTATGCCTAGACTCGCTATGCCTAGCACCCTCGGATACAGATGAGGTTGGAGGATCCAGAAGTGGAATATGATGTTCCATCAACCTATCCTCCAATGCCTCGATATACCTATGTCGAGACCGAAGATGTGCTATATCGACATTATGTCGATGCTCCCTCTCTAGTAGCTCTACCTAGAGCCTCGTGATCCTCGCATCTCGCTCTATCACCTACTGCTCCAACCATACCCAATCCTCCTCGCTTTGATCTAGAGGTCCATCTAAAGTCTCCTCCACATCATCTCCATATCCACCATCTCCCCCACTCTCAAGAGCCTACCTAGCCACACCCTTAGTCCTCCTCCTTCAACTATCTGATCGAAGGCATCACTACTACTTGGGGGCCTCATGGGTCCCCTCATCCCTAGCCTCATCACCATCCCCATCAACCACTACTCGAGGTGGTGCCCATGGTGGCTATGCAGCAAACCAAACATCATACTCCATGGTAGTCCCTACATCATCCACATCTAGGAGATCTATCTCCTCATCATCCTCATAGGCCACCCTCCATGGCTCTGCACATGGTAGCCCTATCTCCTCTCGATGCCTCCTATAAAGCACCGACTCATCTGAAACCTCCTACCTCAAGCTAAACTATCAGAGTACTCATGAGAACTGAAAATACTCAGCCTCACTTCGATATCTCCCAACCACCCACCTAGCCTACCACACTCATCACAAATGCTCTCCATATCTAGTCCACCTACAAGCCCACCATGGCCTCCATATCACTTGGGTGGATGTCAATCCAACCCATAAATCTTGGTACCACTGACTCATCCGCACAACCTGACTCACCACCATCCATCTCCTAGCATAGGGCTACTCCCTACCCAAGCCTACCACTGGTAAGCCCTCTAATCGAGCCATACTAAAGTGCTCCCATCCCCAACACTATAGCAACAAGTTGCATCCTAATCCCTTCCTCCCCCACCTCATCACCTCATAGAGCTCTTAGTACACCTGCACCAATAAGGTAGGAGCCCATGCATACACCTACCACCTAGTGAGCATATCACTCACTAACCCTATCAAGTTCCAAGGGAACCTGCACCTAATGTTATTTGGGGCCATGATGTTGGCCAACATGAACATTACCAAGGCATAAAGGGCATCCAACTCCTTGTCCACATACATGGACAAGTAAGGTATACCTCCACTCTCCACCCTCACACCCTGCCAACCATCACCAAACATCTTCATCATATCCATATTTCGATCATGCCCAACCTCAACTCAGATCCCCTCCACTAGCACCTTGAGGATGTGATATACATCCTCCAAGGTCAGGGTCACCTCTCCTGTAGGGAGCTAAAAAGTCCCCCTATCCACATCCCACCTCTCCACCAAGGTAGAGAGGTACCCCTCATCCACCCTCACCACATCAACCTGGGCTACCTCTGCTAGCCCCACAACCTCCAACAACTCCCACTCCTCATTCAATACCACCTTCCTCATCCCAGGAATGTAAGGTGAGAACCGATGTCGAGCCTCCAAAATCCTAAGTTGTAGCACAACACAAAATACTTATCATTTTCACTTCAAAAAAAATCACAAAAACACAAAATTTTTGCACAATACACAAAAAAGGGAATTACCTCAGCAGCTCACACTCTAGCCTTAGCCCTAGCCTCCACACTACTCCCTCCACTGCCATAGCTTTCATGCCCAAGTCACTTCACCTCACTTCACTCCACTCTCCCAAACGTAGCTTCTCAAACTCTCAAACGCACAAATGAGCTTGATTTCTCATCCTGCTAGCTATTTATAGCTGCTTCAGGCACCTTGAGATGCCCATGGGTGTTTCTTGGTGCACTAAAGTGCACCCATGGGCATTTGTAGAGCGCCCAAACATCGATGGGTATTTCTGCATGCCAAAAGCGCCAATGGGCGTTTGGCATCAATTTTGACAAAAGATAAATTTTCACAAAATAGTGGCTTATCCCCACCAAATCACTCCATATTGCATCCAAGCATCTATTTCATCATATTAATAGGTTTTGTGAAGATTCCAACTGATTTGGATGCATAAATTTTGTTTGCGACCACAAATTGCAAATTCACCTAACAAGTTACAAAAGCACTCCAAAATGGTCCAAATCTTCACAAAATGACCATAATCATCAATCTCATCATTCATACATCATTTTCAAAATCATTCCATATCATCATTTGCATATTTTCCAAGTTCAAACAACATTCAAGTGAATCTTGTATCTAGTGGGTTATTCTATATACTTGGTGATTGCAGTGATTTGCATCCATGCAATTTGGTAAGATGAAGAGCCTACCATAAGGACACTTGGTCATTTTCATCATTCCATATCTCATTGTTCGAAATCACAATCATATTTGGTACTTCACATTTTGAGTGAAACCTTGCCAAGAACAATTTGCACAAAAGTTGTCATTGATGGCCTAGTTCGTGGGGCTTAAAACATGGACAAAATCACATTTCATCATTTCACATCTCCTTGACAGTCATCATGGCGACTGGCCTTAGCTAGGGTGATTGGTTTCGATCATAGGAATTATCTGACAGTCACTAGTTGGCCCTTCGAAGTTGACTATTTTTATCTTTGCATATTCATCTTTGCATATCAATGATGCCAGAAGGCACATTCTTCAACAACATCGAATCACCCCAAATTTGGGGCAACCACATTTGGTTTTGACTTTCCCACAATGGGATACATCTTACATGATCATGGCATCTACACTTGGCAAAAATCCCTTCATATGTTGGGGCAAAAATAGACACATTTCATCACATCTTCATCTGTTAGGGCAAAAATAGACACATTTTCATCACATATTTTCACAAAACCCTTCATATGTTGGGGAAAAATAGACATATCATTTCACATTTTTCACCAATCCCCTTCCCACCATTGGGGCAAAAATGATATCACATTTTCATCATTCATTTGCATATATTTTTCAATTGGCTCATGAGATTCATCCACAAACTCATTCGCCAATTGAGGGGGTAAGCTACGCAAAATTCAAATTCTTTCATTCTTTTATCTTCAAGCTCTTGCATTTCACATCCCAAGAGAAAGTTGCTTCTGCACCTAGCCCAAATAGGTGTCTCGTGTTTTTGCACTGCATTGTGTTTCACGCAACGCAGTACAAAAAGGGGCATCTGTAGACACCAAAACCTAGCCACTTGTCATCCATCCTGACTTTCCCACCATTTCCACCCATTATTCATATATATATTATTTATTTTATATATATATATATATATATATATTTAATAATATTTTATATATTATATTTTATATATTTAATAAATATATATTTATATAAGTGAATTAATCCCAACCATCTGATTTCACTTAATCCTATCCATCCATCCACATCAATCCATGCCACACCCTAGATTTAATATCCACCCTTCGATATGCTTTTATCTCAGCCACATGATTAGTGTCGTTGAAACCCTAAGTATGCCCTAGGTTGGATTATTAATAGGAGCCATTTTGATGGCTCAACCCCTAAGCAATCCTTGAGTTTTCCACATTCTGAGTCCTCATCCATTCATCCCTGAGTTCCTTGGAGTATCCAAGTACTCTCACCTTCCATCCTCACTTGCCATAGCCCTCGCATCCATTGTCATCCCTCTTGCCCTACCAGATCTACTTCTGTAGACTTTCCCTTAGCCATCGAACGCCTTCGGGCGCTTTCCGTCACAAGCAAGCACCTCTGGGTGCTTCCCATTCACCACCAAGAACCTCTGGGTGTCCTCCACCATTCCCGAGCACCCACGGGCATTTCCTACAGCCATCAAGCACCCACAGGTGTTTTACGCCAAAGTTCTAAAGTCCCCCTAGCCTCCAGGTGATGCTAGGGCATCGCCGCACCAATCCACTACAACAGAGTTCATCAGATTAGAAAGTAGTAGATAAGTAAGGTAAATATTTTATTTGTTATTTTATTACATGCATTTTTAGTTATGTTCATGTTATTTATAGCAGATAGCTAGGGTTTTTGTATTGATTATAGAGGGCCTCACATTGTGGAGCCCTCATAGTTTCTACTAACTCATTTGTTATTTTATTGTGTGTAGATCTGGAAGTGTGACATTAGCATTGGATAGTTGCTTAAGCTGGAGTGGCCCAACATCGGATAACTAGAAGCCCACTCACTTCTGTTGGGAGCAGAGACGCATTTTGAGACACCACCAACATTGTTTTGCTAGGGTTTCGGAGAACCCTAGCCATTGTAAAATATGTATCAAAGGATTCAAAGATCCTCATTGTAACAATGGATTTTTTAGGCTCCCCCATTAATATAAGATCATTCATTGTGCAATATTGTTCTTTGAGTTCTACTTTATATTTTTGTTATTTGGTGTTGCATTTTTGTCTCTTCACATATTATGTGAGGAATTATCTGTTAAGTATCCACCAAAATTCATTTGATTAACCAATATAACTCATGCAAGGGCATAGCTTTATTAGAAACTTTGACACTCTAACATTGGATGAAGAAGCATCGCCCCTTTTTTCTTTTCCCATTAGTCTCCTTGGTGACCTGTAGATGGTATTGGATTTGTCTAGAGTATGGTCATACAAGCATATATTAGTGTATCCTTTAATTATACCAAGACATAAAATTCTAGGCTATATTTGAAGTTCCAATTAAAAACACATAAATCCATATGAGTAGCATCTCTAACGTACACTTTGATTTTAGTTGAGGATTCTACCTGGCTAATTTTACGTTTTGATTTTGAGAATGTGGAAGCCAATTCTAGTCACAAGCCAAATAGATCATGGACATATTTTTTATCTTTTACATGAAATAAATATCTTACATTATGCATTTTATGTTATTATCCAAAAGAGTTAAGTCACACACCTAGTACATATGATTAGAATGTACACCAAAAACAAGCTATTTTTGTTTTTAAAATTCCTTAGTAAGGATTGAAATTGTTTCTAACATTGGACTATAGTTTTGTACTCTAAGAAGATGTAACAAGTACAACTTAGTACTAAGTGGGATTTTGGGTTACCTTCTAAGCCTTTTTTGGGTCATTTTTTCCAGAAGCATTGAATTTAAATGAACCTTTTATTTTTCTTTCATCATAAGGGAGAAATTTATATGATGCTTTTGGGCACCTCAAAAAAGTTGTATGGGTGAGTTCACTGTGACATGAGGACTAAATAGTCAACAAGCCAATTTTTATATTGTTATTCAAGTAGCTTGGGACCCCTCTTGTTGGTTGATCCTGAAAACTATAATTCTCATGTTTTTTAATTCAAACTTGATTTAGTATTTATTTTATTCACAAGCTAGATACTTCAATTTAGCATGTTGTGATGATCCATCTTAATCACAAAACTTAGAACAAATACTAGTTTAAGCAATCAATATTTTTAAAAGGACAGGCATTCTTAATCATAAGATTTCATGTAAAATTTATCTCAATGTAATTTAGCTAGGATACAATTGTGTTATCATTTACATAATTTTAGAAAGTGGTATACCTATACCCCAGTGCCCCACCTCTGTCATAGCATGTTTTCAAGTGGTAAGGATAATATTGTCAAAACATATCTCTAAGTCCAACAAGGATACTTGGCATTGTGTTGTTGACTGCAACTCAACCTATATCTCATGAAGTGGTGGGCTTATGTGGCATTGAGCACCTAGTCATCATCCAATCCACTAGTGATGGTTAAGACTTTGGTACTCCAAATAGGAGGTCCAAGGTTCAAATCTAGAAGGGGGTAGGGTTGTACACCAAACTTTAGTAAGTAGATTTTGAATATTGAGTAGCTTAACATATATTGTATAAACAACATCATCCCATATGGTTGACGACCTTGTGGACATTAAGAACTACATTTTTTTCTTTTCTTCTCTTTTCTCTTTTTTTTTTTCTTTTTTTTTTCTTTTTTATTTTTTTTTTTTTCTAAGTGGCAATCCAATCAATTTTCCATTCAATATTATCCAAGGCATCTTCCTATAGGTATTTTAAATCATAGGAATACATGGACAATCCGGTCAAACAATTTATTGGGAAAATTACTATAATACCAATATTCATCCATGCAAAGCCATAAAACCTCCTTATGGTCTTATGATTAATTAGAAGAATTGACTATAGTTATATTCAATCTAATTCATGTGTGATGAGTCTCTAAGAACCTAGGAGGTTCTTCATTTTGCTTTGGAAATATTGATTGTTATCATCTTTATTGCTAATATTTTTAAGGCTTGCATATCTCCTGTGTATGTGGTAGCATGTAAGAATATCACTTAATAGTGTGTCATTATTTGGTCTATCATCTGAATGTCTCTTTAAGTTTTTTACTTAAAATTTGACCTAATGGATACCATTTACTTTCATTCTTAAAAGCTTATCATGTTTCCTTTTAGATGTTTGTTTGATTTCAAAATTTGTTTAAACACAAAGTGTTCAACTAGTGTGGTTTTTCAACATTTGCATCTTCTAAATTTTAGGTGCATGAAAGCTAAATTATTATATCTTTTTTTTTTGGAGAATAGACTCGGGTTCCCCAGTTTCTTAGTGTATCTTTAGATTTTTATTTAAGATATTTTAGTTCAAACCTTGGTATAAATACAACACAAGAGAGCTAAGGCCCCTTTTAAGTGTATCTTTAGATTTTTTTTTTAAGTAATAATAAGAGGGTGGTTTATAACCACCCTCTTAGGGTATATTAGGGTGGTTATAAACCACCCTCTTAGAACCTAAGAGGATGGTTATAAACCACCCTAATAGACCCTAAGAGGGCGGTTATAAACCACCCTATTAGACCCTAAGAGGGTGGTTTTAAACCACCCTAATATACCCTAAGAGGGCGGTTATAAACCACCCTAATAGATCCTAAGAGGGTGATTTTTAACCACCCTAATAGACCCTAAGAGGGTGGTTATAAAATGCCCTCATAGTGATAAACTAAGATGATTTTCAAGGTGGTTCTTAACTACCCTAATAGACCCTAAGAGAGCAGTTTTTGAGGTGGTATTTAACTACCCTTATATGATGCAAACATTTTCTGATGCCCTCATAGATGAAGGTTGAATAATCGCCCTTAAATACCATTTTTTTATAGTGATAGTGTGATGATATTATAACCCCATAATGTAAAATGTTATAAAGGCCATAGTATATGTATCTAGCTCTTGATCCTCTATTTTAGTTAGCAAATCCTATTGAGGTAGGGCAAACTCTTCTTCCTCTAATACTACTTCATCCTCAAATTTCAATTAGAAATTGTATCCCTCCTCACAAGATTTATCCTAAATATGGAAATATCAACATCTATAATCAAAGAATCCTAATGGATGCTCTTCATTGTAAGTATTAAAGTATGGCCAATGGGAATCAAAATCATGTCATGTTTGGTGTTGAGACTATTGGAATTTCATTTCTACTATATAAGCCAAACGCTCAATATCATGAAGGATATAAGTATCATGCATATATACCTCCCACTTGATATCATCCTTGATGTCATGATAAAATATTGATACCACTGTAGCTAGATCTAAATGATATGCATATATGAGGAGGACCATGAACTTAGTGTAATATTCCTCTATCATGCCTATTTGTTTGGATTGCATCAAGTAAACCATATAAGAGGTAGAGGGATCCTTATCAAACTTAATAAGTAACATCTTTTTGAACTCTAGCCATGAATTATGATGACTTTGATGCTTTAGTTTCCAAAGAAGCCATTAATGAGCATGGGTACCTATCTTAGATGCAACCAAGGTAACTTGACCATTCTTAAAGAAAAATGCAATAACATGAGGTAATCCATATTAGATATTCAGTCATAAGGATTTATACCTTCAAAGGTCAAGATATCAGTTCAAGGAACTAAAACATCATGTGATAATTCAATTAGAAATGTAGCACCTCCTATGGAAGAATCAATATCAATAGCAAATTATAAATTAAGCTCACTCATACCTAGAAGAGCACCCATGATAGAGTAGGTATGAATGTGGACCAAGCAAGAGTTGTCGAAATATATTACATAATTTGATACATACTAATATACCACCTTTGGTACATCTTTAGATTAGGGAAGAGTGTCCTAGATTAGAGGATGAGTATTTACTTTATGTGATATAATAAATGTACAACTATTATTAAAGTGTGCAAAGTATTTTGGTATTGTAAATGTGCATAATAGTCCATGTGCATATGAGTCCATAGAATAGGAATATGAAGAGTCTCTTGAAGAGTGAAATCCAAAGGGTGCACTATATGAAGAGTCGCATTCCATTGTATATGTATCTATATGTGTGTGTGCAAGATATATGGATTGTAGTTGGAGAGTAACTGTAAGTATGAGTACTTGGTATCTATTCAATAGGGATACAATTTTTGTGAGCATTTTTTAATGGTAGTTATATGAGTTATTCTTGAAAATATTTGAGTTTTACATATTTAGAATATTACCATTATCATATGGTTCATGTTGCAACTAGTTTTGAGAATAACTAGTGAAGTTTATTCATTTTAGAATTCTGGAAATTTGAATGTATTTGGTTGCTACTGTCTAAGTTTTTATTGCAAAAAATTAGTTCTCAGAAGTTGAGAAGCTTCCTACAATAGATAGAGAAGAATTTCACCTTTGATTTCCTGAAAGTCTATGTGCTTTCCTCATGCAGGGATTAGTTTTGAGTTGCAACAAAAGAGTAGATATTGCAGATTAAGGAGGTCCAAGAAAGAGGTCTCATTGAATATTGAGGAGACCCACATAGGAGGTCCCCATAGAATATTGAAGACTACATATTGAAGCTAGAAGAGACCCAGGAAAGAGGTCACATTGAAGAACTTCTAGATTTGGAATATTGAATATTGGATATTGAAGATTGAAGGACTACGAAAAGGTCATATTGCAGAATTGAGAAGTAGTAGATTTTGGAGATCCAAGAAAGAGATCTCATTGCAGAATTCCCATAGTTGGAAGATTGAAGAGACCAAGGATAGGTCTCATTGAAGTTTTGAGAAGAGGAGTTGAGTAGCTGCTGAATTAGAAGACCCAAGAGAAGAGGTCTCAAGAGAATTTGGAGAAGGAGAAGAAGGCTAGAGAAAGCCTCACTAGAATTGAAGAAGTGGCCATTGGAGGAGTTGAGAAGAAAGCTAGAGGAAGGATATTGTAAGCAAGGAGAAGTTTCTGATAAGAAGGATTTGGGACAATTGTCGCCATCCGACAACAAGCCCAAAAGGAAGAAGTTTTTGGCAAGAAGTTTGCCAAATTTTGAGAATTTTTTTGAAGACCTCAAGACATTCAGATTCTTGAGGAAGAAGATAGTGAAGGAGATCAGATTTGAAGTTAGAATTTAACAAGAATATTGAAGGAGAAAGAAATATTGAAGAGGCCATAATTTTGAGAAATTTAGGACAACCACAAATATTTTGAAGGCTGATTTGAATAGGAGAAGGTTGTCTATTTTTGAGGAAGAATTTGAAGGGTCATAGGACAACAAATTGAAGAAGGTATAGAGCTGTGATTTGGAGAATATTTGGGCAGATTTTGAAGTGCCCTTGAACAGAAAATTGAAGGAGGTCGTGACAGTGAAAGAAGGCAACAATTTGGAGAATTTTGAGGTAGTTTTGGACAGCGAAACATAGGAGGAATTGACTGCAAAAATTGCAAAATTTTGGACAGCATTTGGGCAGCACTAATAGTTGCAAGTTTTAGGATTTGAGAAAACAAATTTGGAGGATATTTGAAGCCACAAAAATCAGATTTATGGGCAACATTAGAAGGAGAAGAAAGAGCTATGTTTTTGGAGAAATTTGGGGTAGATTTGAGAGAGTTTTTGAGCAGCGAGAAAGTTGGTATTTGAGTAGCAATTAGAGCTGCAAAATTGATAAGTTTAGAGCAGCAAAGTGAAAGGAGGTAAAGCTGCAAAATTTACAAGATTGAGATAGCAAAAGGGTGAACCAAATCACCAAAGAAATTAGCTACAGAAGAAGACCAAAAAGGTATGCAATATTGGTGCAATATAAGTCTATTATTTGAGCATTAAAATCAGTTTTACATTAAGTATTTGAGAGCACCATATTAGCTTTATTAAATTCTAAAAAAGGAAGTTGAAATAGAGAGTCTTCAAGCAAAAGGAGGTGGTAGCATTTGAGTCCTAAAATCTACAAAAGTAAAACAACAAAGATCTAAGTTAAGTCTTATTTGAAAAGGAGAAATAAGGAAGGAAATAATATTAATATTAAATGTTATTTTTATAAGCCTTTGAAAGTGCAGATTTATTAGTGTAAAAGGAAATCAAATAAGGGCATTATTCTAAGCAAAATAGAAGTTCAAAAGAGAGCATATTTTTAAGTGTCTAAAGACACTAAGAAAACCACAATGCAAAGGAGAAGTGAAAGCATTAGTTTGGAGTAGTGAAGCGCCACCATAGCTCAAGGAAGAGCCACCACCATTCAAGGAAAAGCCACCACAGTCCAAGGAAGCACCACTATTTCTCAAGGAAGAGCCACCACCATCTAAGGAAGAGCCACCACTAGAAACGTAAAGCAAAGCTATCAAAGTTGAAGGTCCAATGCCATAATTTCACCCAAGGAGTCCAAACGAATGTAACTGAGATATTTCTACAAAAGAAAGTGAAAGAGCATACGTAGAGAAGATAGAAGGTTGAAAATTAGGGTAAACTCCAAGTGTTAAGGATTGGAGGAAATGTTACATGCAATGGACATGTGTTAAGAAGACAAAGCATGTGAAAGGACAAGCTAGCAAAAATTTTGGGTGCTAAAATTATACCAGGGCTAAAAGGAGACGTTAAATCTTCATTGGAAGTGAGACACTTGTAAATAGTAATGCTCACAGTGTCATAATATTATCAAACAAGGCAAATTTACGTTATAAAATCTTGAGGAGAGTAAGGGAAGCGGATTTGGAGCATTGGAAGAGTTTGAGTGCCATGTGGCACATGTAAACTAGAAGGTCAACAGGTTAGAAGCATTTCAAGCACCCATAGCAAGGAAGATAATGTATTTCAAGGAACCAAATATAGAAAAGTGTAAGAGCATTTGCAGAGAAGCATTGGAAATAGGAGTATGTGCAAGAAGGTTCATTAATTGAATATTGAGTGCAAGTAAGAAGGAGATTCACCACTTGGCATTGCAAGGGAGACATTCAAGTTACGTGCAACAAGGGAGTCAAAGGGTCAAAGACTATAAATACGTTGCAACAACAAGGATAAGGTGTGAATTAGAGCACCTTTGTAAAGGTTGAAGTCAATTGACCAATCAAAGAGGAGAAAGAATAATATTTCCAAGGTAGGCCAAAGTATAGCAGAGATTCCATACATACAACATAGAAGGAAGAGCGCCTATTAGAAGATGGTCAAACACTATTGACCAAGAGAATTACCACATTCAAGGCTGAAGGTAATTCATTTTATTTAAATTTATTTATATGCTCAAGATAGGAGGTATAAGGTTGCTTACAATTATTATTTTCTAAGGTTAAAAGTAAAACTATTTATTTTGGAGGGATAAGAATTAAATTTTGAAACCTTAGAAATAAGATTAATGCTATTTGAGAATTTTATGAAGGTTTGAAATTTGGTTTGAAGGAGTTGAAGGAATAAATTTAAAGTTTTGTAATTTGATTATTTGAATTTACAAAACATTTTGAAATATTTGCAATTTGATTAGATTGGAGTAATAAGGTTTTCTACATCAAATTAAATTTATAAAATTTGCAAATATCTTTTTATGGAATTTCTAAATTTCTAAGTTTGGAGTTATAAGGAATTCAACACCAACATAGGATTGAGAAATTTAGAATTAAAAGAAATTATATTTTTTGAATTAGGGAGTCATAAGGTAGTCAACCTCAAAGGTTTAGAGATTTTGAAATTGCATTCAAAATTATCTTTAGCTTACTGTTCATAATTAGGGAGAAATAAGGGATTCAACTTAAAGGAAAACTTAGAAAACTAAGTAATTTTTATCAAAGCTATCTTACTCAAGAAAACTATGGATGAAATAGTGAAGAAGGTATTTAATGAAGATAGTGAAGAAATACTACATGCATTCAGATTTTATTCACATGGGTTAATACCCAATATTGATGGAGATCGAATATTTAATGTTCTAAAAGATAAATTGAGCTTATTCCTCAAGGAAGCTAAGGAAGGGAAATTTACTACCTTTATAGGATATCTTCATGAAAAACATTTTAAGTCTTGTTGGGAATCTCAAGACATCATTGTATTCACTACAGAAGAGTGTTTAATGATGTATCTTTCATTAATTATTTTTGAACTCTTTCAAGGAAAGATACAAGTTGAAAGAAATGCTTCATATGATTATCTTAAGGAAGAATCATCAAATCCAAGTCAATATTATTATGATCTACTAACTCATCATATTGAAGGAGAATATTTAGTAAGAGTGCAGGAGCAAGGAAGGAAAAGAAACCAGGAAAGAAGTCAGATCAAAAAAGAAGATGTATCATCAAAGAAGATACAAAAGAAAAGAAAGAAAAAGAAGAATAGAAGAAGTCACATCAGAAAGGTAAAACAAGAATTGTTTTGTGCAAGTTCAAGAATCAATCTTAAAGAGGTAAATTGAAGAATCAAGATGAAGATCCATATTGAAGACTAAAGTCTTCAATAACCAAATAATGTAATACAAGGGGGTGTTGGAATATATTACATTATTTGGTACATGCTAATGTACCACCTTTGGTACATCTTTAGATTAGGAAAGAGTGTCCTAGATTAGAGTGTGAGTATTTACTTTATGCAATGTAATAAATGCACAAGTATTATTAAAGTGTGCAAAGTATTTTGGTATTGTAAATGTGCATAATAGTCCATGTGCACATGAGTCCATAGAATAGGAAGATGAAGAGTCTCTAGAAGAGTGAAGGCCAAAGGGTGCACCATATGAAGAGTCACATTCCATTGTATATGTATCTATGTGTGTGTGCAAGATACATGGATTGTAGTTGGAGAGTGATTGTAAGTATGGGTACTTGATCTCTATTCAATAGAGATACAATTTTCGTGAGCATTTGTTAATGGCAGTTATATGAGTTATTCTTGAATTTATTTATGAGTTTTACATATTTAGAATATTTCCATTATCATATGTTTCATGTTGCAACTTTATTTTAGATCTTGAAGTTATTTTATCTTTAGTATTTAGCTTCAAAATCTAACAGTGGTATCATAGCCACAACAAGGTTTTGACTTGCACAGGTTTTAAAGTTGCAAAGGAGATTTCCACTGGTTAAGGAGAAACCAGTGAAGTTAAAGAAATTATCTTTGGAAAAGAAAACCAGGGAAGTTTGAAGATTTACCTATTTCAAGAGCAAATTTTGAATAGAAGAAAATTATAGGTCTTGAAGATAGACCTTGACATTGAGGAGATTAAGAGACCCAAGAAGGAGGTCATATTGAATATTTTTGATAGATTGAAAGAGATTCCAAATTGTTATTTGGCTAGAGTCTTTCCAAAGGGTTGAAGGAGAACTTGTGAAGACTAGGACTGAACATAGATTTCATTCAACTAGTTTTGAGAATAACTAATGAAGTTTATTCATTTTAGAATTCTAGAAATTTGAATGTATTTGGTTGCTACTGCCTAAGTTTTTATTGCAAAAATTAGTTCTCAAAAGTTGAGAAGCTTCCTACAATATATAGAGACACTTTCGATTGCCTAAAATTCTATGTGGTTTTCTTGTGTAGGGATTAGTTTTCAGTTGCAACAAAAGAGTAGACATTGCAGATTAGGGAGGTTCAAGAAAGAGACCCCATTGAATATTGAGGAGACCCACGTAGGAGGTCCCCATAGAATATTGAAGACTACATATTGAATCTAGAAGAGACCTAGGAAATATGTCACATTGAATAACTTCCAGATCTGGAAGATTGAAGATTAGATATTGAAGATTGAAGGACTACAAAAATATCCAATTGCAAAATTGAGACACAACATATTTTGGAGATCCAAAAAAGAGATCTCATTGCAAATATTCCATATTTGGAAGATTGAAGAGACAAAGGATAGGTCTCATTAAATTTTTTAGAAGATGAGTTGAGTAGCTATTGAATTAGAAGACCCAAGCGAAGAGGTCTCAAGAGAATTTGAAGAAGGAGAAGAAAGCTAGAGAGAGCCTCACTACAGAATTGAAGAAGTGGTCATTGGAGGAGTCAAGAAAAAATCTAGAGGAAGGAGATTTTAAGCAAGGAGAAGCTTTTGATAAGAAGGATTTGGGATAATTATCACCATCCAATAATAAGCCCAAAAAGGAAGAAGTGTTGGCAAGAAGTGTGCCAAATTTTGAGAAGTTTTTTTAAGACCTTAAGACATTCAGATTCTTGAGGAAGAAGATAGTGAAGGAGATCAAATTTGCATTCATATTTTGACAAGGAGATTGAAGGATAAGGGAATATTTAAGAGGCCATATTTTTGAGAAATTTAGGACAACCACAAATATTTAGAAGGCTTATTTGAATAGGAGAAGGTTGTTAATTTTTTAGGAAGAATGTAAAGGATCATACGATAGCAAATTGAATAAGGTATAGAGCTATGATTTGGAGAAGATTTGGATAGATTTTAAAGTGACCTTGAACAGCAAATTGAAGGAGGTCATGACAACAAAAGAAAGCAGTAATTTGGAGAATTTCAAGGTATTTTTGGACAGCAAAACATAGGAGGAATTGACTACAAAAATTACATAATTTTAGACAACATTTGGGCAGCACTAATAGCTACAAGTTTTAAGATTCGAGAAAATAAATTTGGATGATTTTTGAAGCCACAAAAATCATATTTATGGACAGAATTATAAGGAGAAGAAAGAGATGTTTTTTAAGAAGAAATAGCATTAGAAGGAGAAGGAGCTACATTTTTTAAGATACATGGATTGTAGTTGGAGAGTGATTGTAAGTATGAGTACTTGATCTCTATTCAATAGAGATACAATTTTTGTGAGCATTTGTTAATGGTAGTTATATGAGTTATTCTTGAAGTTATTTATGAGTTTTACATATTTAGAATATTGCCATTATCTTATGTTTCATGTTGCAACTTTATTTTAGATCTTGAAGTTATTTTATTATTAGTATTTAGCTTCAAAATCTAACAAGAGCACCCAGGTGTTGTAGGTGAGTTGGAGAGGAGAGGGTAATCCTCCAAGAGAGGTCCTAGGTTCGAATATCCACCCTACCAAAAAGTTGAATTGGGTACCCAAAATCCAATTGATAATGTTGGTGCGGGCAGGGTCGGGTGTGACTCCCGGGTGACTTTGACGATGTAGAACCCCTGTTCATGGTCTCTCAGACCAAGGTGGCCTCACAAGGAGTTTTTCGCTTTAAAAAAAAAAAAAAAAAATCTAACAAGAGCAACTCAGATTTTTCCCAAAAGGAAATTGCTAGAAGAATCCTATTTTTGGTCCCAAGGTTGCATATGAGTATTACCATATATCTTGATGCAAAATATTCATGATTCCTTCCCATAATACATTTTTTGGAAGTTCCATGGATCTTGAAATTGAAAATCCAACTAGTAGATGCTCATTTGATTGAAGCTTAGGCCCCCTTTGCTTATCTTGTTGTTGCACCTTGGTAACTTGTTGGAAGTTATTTTTCATTGAGTGCTCAATGTAGGGAAGGTCATTACAATGTTGCTTGAGTAGCTCTTTTAATTGGGTTTAGATTTTAGTGAGCTGTAAGATGCATCATTATTGGGAATTATTAATACCATTGACCATGTTATTCACTTGTTCATACTCATATATAAATTACTCATGAAGATCTAATGAAATACCTATTGGAAGGGTATGGGAACCTATGGGAGATGTGGGAGGGGTACTCACAGTGCCTAAAGCAAAAATAGCATGAGTTTTAAAGCTATTGATATAGTATTGTATATCATGGTGCTTGCCTAGGTGTATTGGTTGATACTTATTTTGGTTCATACCATCATTATTATAAATATCTATACACTAAAAACACCCATTGACTCATGCCCAATTAGAGAAATCCAATGAATTGCACATACACTATGGACTAATGACAAAACCCTAAATGTTTTGTCAACCACTCACCAAAAATATTATTACCAAAGATATATCTTATTTTTATTAGCTTGATGAGACAATCAAAATAGGTCACCCATAAGGGTCCAAACACAACCATTTTTTTTATTTTGAGAAACGTGAAATTGAATGGATTTGATCATATAATATTACAAAAGAAAATTGTATCAAAAGTTGACATAAAAAAACTAGACAAAAATTACCCAATTGGAAATCATAAATCTAGCCAAAAAAGGTATTTGAATAGCTTGTACATCCCTTTGTTATTTTTTGCACCATCACATGGAGCCAAGATCATTTCTTAGATACCATTTGTAAAAAAATAGTAATCAACAATAATAAAATCTTAGGAATGCAAAAGTACAAAAACATTCACCATAATATAATTCATTCTACAACTCTAAATCAAAATAGCAAGTAATAGATCTAAATTCCAAGCTATAGAATGGTTGAGGGTATAGGATCTTACAAATATTGGAGGTGAAATAAGATTACAAATATGAATGATGAAGCAACTACCATATTACCCATCTACTTATAGTCTAAAATAATAAATAAACCCTAACTATAATCCTCAAGGGTCAACTAATTTAACATAAGGCCTAAACAACAACTAATAATAAATATAGTCAACATGGCTATATTGGAGCTATCACATTGAATCCTATATCCTCCACAATTGGAAAATATAGGGCCAACACAACCTCGTCCTCAACACTACTTCCAAGATCGTTGAAAATCCTAATTGTGACTATGATAGAAATTGGGGACATCATGTCATTCTTATAAAATAATTTAGTTGTATTGATAATGAGGTCACCTATGAAATCCATAATGAATGTGCCCTCCTCAATGATGTCTAGGGTTTGAATCCCAATATCTCCTTAACATCAGAGACCTCTAGCTTATGTTATAGCCCATGCTATGCAATCCTATTATGGCACTTAGAAATTAGACACTTGAAAAAAGGTCTCATTAATACACAATGGGATTATCCTTCACAAATACACCGTTACTAATGTAAAAAAATCACCTTTGTTCCTTCTTGCACATAAACACTCTTTTGCTTTTATATATTCTTAATGCAAAGGCAACCCTAGGGCAACCCAAGATTCTCCATCCATTCTAGGTATTCCATAGCCAAGATGTAGTTGAACATATTTGTGGCCTAGATGTCATTGATAAAGTTGATTATGAGAATGTGGAAATTATCCCACTCTTCATTGATGTCTCAAAATTATTATCAACAAGGGCCCTCACACCAAATTCTCCTTGCACATAAAATAATTGTACTAACAAAACAAAAATCAATGTACTTGAGATCCTAGTTAAATTCCATAATAATGGTTTTGACCACCACAAACTCTAATAAGAAAATAACAATTACATCTTTATAAAAATCATGAAGGGCAAAAATAGATTCTTCAAACGTGACAAGGTTGTCGAATGTGGTAATCACTTTAATATATTCTACAACCACCATAGCCATTTAAGCATGTTCTCACACAACCAATCATTCTAATATGTTCTATTACCATTGTATAATCCTTTTTGTTAGTGTTTATATCCAAAAGTTATTTTTATCAATGTATCAATCAATTCATTTATTTGTTATTCATATATCTTGTTATCAATAAATATTATACAAATTTATGAAATTTTAATTATTAGCTTATTATACCCCTTAATACTATATTTGAATATTATATTATATAAGTTATCTTAATGACCTATTAATTGCTATATATTAAGGGGTGGATATGAAAGGTTTTATCCTTTAATATAACCCTTAGATAAATATATATCTTCTTCATGGATAAGGAATTTGATATAATCATATATTATTCATATCCTTTATATATTAAATATTTTATAGATTTAATGAAATAGACCCATTGATTTATTACAAACAACCAACCACATCATCATTCTCTATATAAAATGTTGGAACATTATTTGGTACATGCTAATATACGTCCATGGTACCTTTATGGTACAAATGTAAACAAGTAATAGATTAGGGTTTGAGTCTATAGTTTAGGAGAGTAAATAATATTTTTCCTTTATGTAAGTGTCTATGTGCAATATATGCACAAGTGTCATGTAAGTAAGAGTGCAAGTGTGTAATGTGTAGGATATGCACAAGTGTCATGTATGTAAGAGTGTAAGTGTGTAATGAGAGAAAGTGCACAAGTGTCATGTATGTAAGTGTGCAAATATGTAATGTGAAGATGTGCACAAGTGTCATGTATTAGGAGTGCATGTAGAAGCACAAGTGTCATGTATTAGGAGTGCATGCAGAAGCAAAAGTGTCATAGAGTTAAGTATGCAAGTAATTAGAGAGTCAAGAGTCTTGTATACAAGTGGCAAGATGAGAAGCCAAAGGACATGAGAGTCTTGTCTTATGTAAAAAATAGGAAAGGTTGCAACTCCTAGATATATGAGGAGTGCAATAGTCAAGTATTGAAGAGTCACCTTTCTATATCTATATTATGGAGACAAAGCTCCATACATTATATTGGGAAAACGATCCGTAAACAATCACCATAGCAAGCATTTATAATATTGAAGCTTGTATACAAATTTTGAGCAATATTATTGTAAGTATTTTTCATGTTATTACATGAATGATTTTGGCCATTTACATTCATATTTGATGTTATTGTGAATGTTATTATAAATTATATTGGCTAGTATATATTTTGATTGCTCTTATATTTAATTATACTCTTGATTAATTATATTAAGACCTAAGATATTGTGGCTTAAATATACTGGGACTAGAGATAGTTTATCTTAAAATCCAAAAATGGTATCAGAGCTATTGTTAAACTCTATCGATTTTTGATAGATTCATACTCAAAGTCACTATATTTTTTTTTTTAAGCGAAAAACCCCTTGCGGAGCCACCTTGGTCTGAGAGACCATGAACAGGGGGTTCTACATCGTCAAAGTCACCCGGAGTCGCACTTGACCCTGCCCGCACCAACATTATCAATTGAATTTTGGATATCCAATTCATATTTTTGGTAGGGTGGAGATTTGAACCTGGGACCTCCCTTGGAGGATTGCCCTCTCCTCTCCAACTCACCTACAACACCTAGGTATACTCAAAGTCACTATCATGTTGGATTTTTTCCACTTTAAAAGTAGTGAAATCTTGGACTCTATTTTAAAGGTCTGAAGGAGTAGATATTAAGGGGACAAATAAAAGTTACCCTAATTTGGATGCTAGACTCTAGCCACTATTCAGTGAAGATAAAGTACTCTGTTAAAAATATTAAGAGCCAACTCAGAAGGGATGTGAGAGGACATTCAAAGTCGTCTTGATATTAATTTAGATTATCTAGAAAAGAGGATAATTATATAAGAAGAAGAAATATTGAATGTCCTCAAGCTAGAACCTGAGAGAAAGAGAATATAGAAAAGAAAAAATATTGAATGCACTCAGACTAGAATCTGAGAAAGAAAGAGAACTCGAATAAAATCTAGATTAAAGTAGAAAGGAGAAAGGAAAGTATTGAAGCTTTTTAAGATTATATATTATAATGAGCATAAATTCTATTCAAGGTAGACAAGAAAACATTCAAGCAAAGCAAGCATTCAAAGAAGAAAAGTGCAAGCGATCCAAAGCAATAGAAGAGAAAGCAAGTGACTTAAACAATCAACATTGTATTAGAAAGCATAGGTAACTCAATAGAAGCTCTATTGAAAGCATAGAAGTCAACTTATCGCCAGAGAATAAAAAAGGTCAACGAATGAAATAATCTAAGAACCAAAGGAAAATAATGCCTGAGCAGTCAGAAGAGAAGAAAACTGCTAACAACTAAGGGAATCTAAGGGGCCAGAGGATAGGAGATCCTAAGGAAAGAAAAAAATTGGCCAACATCTAAGGAAATAGAAGCAACTAGAAGAGAAAAGAACCAGCCAACATCTAAGGAAATCTAAGCAACCAAAGGATAGGATATCCTAAGAAACTAGAAGAGAAGAGAATCTAAAAAATGACTAGCAACTAGGAGAACTTCAGCACCTCCTGAACCAGAGCGCCTTCTAAAGATGAAGTCCAAGCGACGAAGATCGAGCGTCTTTTGAAGATGAATTCCAATAAATGAAGACTAAGTGTCATTTGAAGATGAAGTCCAAGTGTCTCCTAAAAACAAAGCTTAAGCCTTGTCTGAAGATAAAGCATCCTCCAAAGATAAAACCAAAGCACCTCCTAAAAATAAAATTTAAGCAATTTTTGAAGGCTAGATTTGAGTGCCTCATAGAAAGTCCAGAGTATGATAACAAAGACAAATCATTTTTGCATTTTTTTCCATACTTAGAGGAGCATTAATGTAGCATAATGTAGCACATCTCCTGGCAGTAATCATTAGTTGGAGAAGTATTCAAAATATTCACCAGGTGGATAGTAAGTAACGTTACCTTCCTAAGTGAGACATTATTTAAAGTTTTTGGATCTTAGGAACTTTAATAATTAAGGTGGAGTTAAAAGGATTACGATAATTATTCGTAAAAGAAAAATTATGTGGGAGTTACAAGGACTTCTCTATATATTAAAATTGATATTTTAATTTTTTTAAATTAAATTTTGGAGTGATAAGGTATTCTACTTCAAATAATTTAGAATTTTTTTAATTTGAAATTCGAGTTTTATAAAATTTTAAGGTTTGAAGATTTGAAGATTTAAATTTTTTAGAAAATTTGAATATTTGAAATTTTGAAGATTTAAACTTTTTAGAAATTTTGAAATTTGAAGATTTAGAGAATTTGCAAATTTAACTAACAAGGAGATAAAGGGTTTGCAATTTCAAAAGATTTGGAAAATTTAATTTTGCAAATTTAATTAGTTTTTTAAATTAAAAAAGATAAAAATTTGGAGTAATAAGGCTTCTATAGATATAATAAATATCCAAAAAGAAAACAACGTATCATTAGAAAATATGCGGTTTATTTATAAATAAAATAAAATAAGAATGACTTTAATACTGCATTGATGGTTACGTTGTTTTCTTAAGAATACAGATGATCATAAAGCATTAGTATGGAAGCATAGAATAAAGAAAGGATATTGTAATCAATTGAAGTGTAATCATTGCAACAGACTTGAACATGAAGGATCTAATTGCTGGAATATTTATCCATGTAAATTTTGTGGAAAAAATACCCATTATTCAACATTTTGTTGGTACAAAAGGAAAAACTATAAAAATTTGAAAAAATGCTATTTTTTAGTTTAAACAATGTTCTTTAAAAACGTAATTCTAAAGCAACTTCTAAAGTCATTAAAAATAGAGCAAAATATTCTATTTCAAAGATATAAACCAAAATTGGAAAAGATCAAGAAAGATAAATTCAAAAAGAAATATTCAATCATTTTTTGTCTAAGGATCAAATTAATGATGAATTAGTTGATTTTTCAAAAAGACAAGAAACAAGAAAATGGATCAAGTCTAGATTATCTTGTAGAAAAACAGACATATGATTACAGGACAACATCACTATTGCAAGAATACAGAAATAAAAGAAGCACATGATCCAAAGAGCAAAGGCAAAGAAAAAATCAAGTCATTCATGAACAAGATAGCAAAGAAGAAAATACTAAAGAATCAAATAAAGAAGAAGAATCTCAAAAAAAGGTTCATGCACAATGCAAGGTTAGACGAAGACAAATATTGAAGACTAAAGCCTTCAATAACCAAATAATGTAATATAAATGGGTGTTGGACAATATTACATTATTTGGTACATCCTAATATTCCCCCATGATACCTTTATGGTACAAATGTAAATATCTAATAGATTAGGGTTTGAGTCTATAGTTTAGAAAAGTGATTTATATTTCCCCTTTATATAAGTGCCTATGTGCAGGATATGCATAAGTGTCATGTAAGTAAGAGTACAAGTTTGGAATGTGTAGGATATGCACAAGTATCATGTATGTAAGAGTGCAAGTGTGTAATAAAAGAAAGTGCACAAGTGTCATGTATGTAAGTGTACAAATATGTAATGTAAGGATGTGCACAAGTGTCATGTATTAGGAGTGCATGTAGAAGCACAAGTGTCATAGAGTTAAGTGTGCAAGTAATTAGAGAGTCAAGAGTCTTGTATACAAGTGGCAAGATGAGAAGCCAAAGGACATAAGAGTCTTGTCTTATGTAAAGAATAAGAAAGGTTGCAACTCTTAGATATATGAGTGCAATAGTCAAGTATTGAAAAGTCGCCTTTCTATGTCTATATTATGGAGACAAAGCTCCATACACTATAAATGGGAAAATGGTCTATAAACGATCACCATAGCAAGCATTTATAATATTGAAGCTTGTATATAGATTTTGAGTAATACTATTGTAAGTATTTTTCATGTTATTACATGAATGATTTTGGTCATTTGCATTCATATTTGATGTTTCTTTTGCTAGAGAACAAGGGGTTTTATCAAGTCCCCCACCCTTGACAAATCATAATTATCTTATTTAGAGCTTTAGAGTTTACAAATAGATTCACTTATCATATCAATTGAGATGCTATATCTAGAAACCTACATCATTTTACATAAAATGTACAAATTCTTGATTTTTATTTTTTGAATTTTTTTTATTTTTTTTGTGAATACAAATATTCTAGAATTTAGCATCCTTCTTGATATTTTCCTATAGCAGCCTTCACAATACCAAAACTTCACCTCTACTATATATGCATTGCATCTTAATAGAGTAATATTTTCAAAACATCACACTATCATAGTTTGCTTTACCAAATCTACATTGCAAGTTTCCTTCCTCAAACACAAGTGCAACCACATAAATTATAATTTATAGTTTATATGAAAACACGTTAATGTTATAAAATAAAGCAAATATTATTAATGTTAATGTTATAAAATAAAGCAAATCTTAATCATTGTCTGATTCAAGTAGTCAACATTTTCTCGTCAACTTCAACTAAACTTACTACTCCCTCTAACCATGGAAAAGAGAATTTAACTTCATGATCCTTAATTAAAACCCCTATATTGGCTAGCCTATATGTACATTTGTTTCCTTCCCTTAATGTATGTGTAAACCTGATTTCTTCAAACTCTTTAGAAAGATCTTCAATTTCCACAATTATCTCTTGTATGTTCCATGGAGCCTTTGCTTTCCTCAAAATTGTATTTATTATTATTGAATTTCCTTCCATCCATACTCTATTCCACTTCATTTTTTTGCATAGTTTTAACCCTTCTAAAGTTTCCAAAGCTTCAACTTCATTATTTGTCTTAAATACATTATTTAAATCATAATAAGATAAAATATCTCCTCTATTATTTCTAATTATTTCTCATCCTCCTACTGGTCTTGGATTTCCTTTAGATGCTCCATCAAAATTCAATTTGACCAAATCCACATCTGGTGGTTTCCACTTTATATTATTTGCCTTATTTTTGTTTCTCCTATACCCAACATCATAATTTCATTTGATGACTTGACTTCATCTATCAAGACTCTCTGATTCCATATTAGGGATTGATGAGTTGATATGGTTGGATTCGACTCCTGTATGGCTAAACATATATTCCTTTTCATCACCTATAAACTGATTTCATTTCCTTTAAATATTCTTTTATTCCTTTCTAGCCATACATTCCAAAGTATTGTATCTTTTGATATATCTTAGATTGTCTAAAAAGCCTCACTTTTAAAAGTGCTCTACCATTGCTTTCTTCAATTCTGTCATTCATCACCATGCATTTACCAAACATATTAAGAATCCATTGCTATAGTTTCCAAACTATTGAGCAATGTCCCAAGAGATGGTCTATACTCTCCTCCTTTTTACAAAGAACACATTGTGAGGGGTCATGAAAACCCCTTTTCATAAGGTTATCCCAGGATAAAAATTTCTATGACCTACTAGCCAACAAATATTTTGACTTTAGGAATGCTTGGGCTATCCCAAATATCTCATATTCTTGTGATATTCCTATTTTTTGATTATTTACATATATCCACTTCTTGTTGTGTATTCGCCTAATATATTCAACTACAAAATCAATTTATCCTTGGCTCCCCTTAGAATAATCAATGTTGTTATCTTTCTACTCAACTACCTCATAGCATCAATGTCTTGTATACTTATAAAATAATCTTCTTTCCATTTGTATCTTCATTTCTTATCCTTGTACAAAAGGTTGGAAACCCTATAACCATATTTGTATTGAAGTAATCTCATTCAAGGTTTCAAAATTGGATCTAGATTGAATGGTTTTTTTATCACACCAAGTATCCATCCAAATATAATTTTTTTCTCCAGTTTCCACCACCCATCTTAAACCTTTAATCACTAGATCAATAGATTTTTTAAACCATTCCAAAGTGCAAAACCATTTGGTAGAGAAAATACAATAAATATTAAGCTTGGGTCATTGGGATCAACATACTTAGAAGAATTCTTGCCCATTGTCTTTGACTCTCTTTGTACAATCCTCCCTCTAAGAGCTAAGTTTGCATCTGTAAGAACTCTTAAACCAAGACCTCATATAGATTTATCATCACACACCTTGATCCATTTCATCAAAGGAAAATTCCTTTTATCATGTAATCTTAACCACAAAAAGGATCGCATAAGATAGATTAATTTTTTTCTATTGACTTTGTATACAATGATATATATTATGTTGGTATGGCCTATAAAATTGACTTAATTAGTTACACTCTCCTTGCTAATGATAGTCAAATACCTTTCCATGTTGGTAGTTTACTTTGAAATTTACTTATAACTAAATTTCATAATTCTATCATCATTCTCCTCTCAAATAAGGGCATCCTTATATAAGTTGCTAGCAAATTTGCCTCCTTCTATCATCATTCTCCTCTCAAATAAGGGCATCCTTATATAAGTTGCTAGCAAATTTGCCTCCTCCATTTGAAGTAACCTACAAATCCCTTCTTTTATTTTAGTTGGAGTGTTTAAGAAGTAAATTTTAGATTTTGTCCTATTAACTTTTTGCCTTGATGCTCTTTCGTATTCCTTTAATAAGTTATTCAAAACTCTGCCCCTGTTTAACCTTGCCCTCCCAAAAAATGTTGTATCATCTACAAATTGTTGATGTGTGAGTATTGTCGATGTTATTACTAGCCTTAAATCCACTTATAAGCCAACATTTGTTAGCCTTCTTCAAGTTCCTACCCAAAACCTCCACCATGATAATGAATAGATATGGTGATAGAGGATCCCCTATCTAAGATTTCTCTTGGCTTTAAATGATTATGTTACTAATTCATTGACCAACACTGAATATGAAACTGTAGAGACACAATCTTTAATCCATCTAACCTATTTCTTCCCAAATTCAAACTTTTTTAATACTGCAAAAAAAAAATCCCATTTAACTCTATCATAGGCTTTACTCATATCAAGTTTTAAGATCATTGCTTTCTCTTTTCTTGAAGTTGTTGAATGTATAACTTCATGAGCTACTATGATCCTATCCAAAATTTGTCTCCCTTTCACAAATCCTCCTTACTCTTCTGAAATAATTTTGTCTAACAATGGCTTTAATCAATTTGCCATCACTTTGGAGATGATATTATATGCCATATTACATAGGCTTATGGGTCTAAAAGAGTTAAACAATTCAGCATCCTTCTCTTTTGTAATTAGGATAAGATATGTTGTATTTATTTTATAAGGTATGTATTGTTTTACCCTAGACTGTTCCCTTGCCACCAGTAAAGAATCCTTCACTATATCCCAATTATATTGGTAAAATGTTGTAGAGAGCCCATCTAAACCTAAGAATTTATCCTTATTAAAATAGAAAAGAGCTAAATGAACTTCTTCTAGAGTAATAAGCTCCATCAGTTTCCTATTATCTTCATTCGTTATAATTGAAGGTACTTCTTGTAGAACTATATCATGAAGAACTTCAAACTCCTCTATTCTAGAATATTCTGATAAAAAGATCTTACCTCTTTTCTAATTTCACTTTGGTCTTCAATCCAAACCCCTTCTACTGATTTACTTCTACTAATTTTGGATGTTGATCTCTACTATAACCATCCTATGAAAAAACTTTGTATTTTTATCTCCTTTTAACCAAGTCTATCATGATTTTAATCTCAAAAATTTCTCTTCCTTACTCAAATAAATATGATATTTCAAGGGGGACATCGCAACGGTTCAAGCTTTGGCTCTTCTTCGAGAGGTCCAAGGTTCAAACTACGGCGTGGGCGAGTGTATGAGGGGGTGGGTGTGTGGTGGCTGTGTGTTAAATTCTCTATTGATAAGTATAGCTTTCAGTTTTACGAGTGATCATGGTTGGGAGGAGACTGCTCAATCCTATGCGTCAGTCATAAAGATTTCTCATACTAACCAAATCAATATATATATATATATATTCCATTCATATATTCCATTCATATTTGATGTTATTATAAATTATATTGATCGATATATATTTTGATTGTTCTTATATTTAATTCTACTCTTAATTAATTATATTAAAACCTCAAATATTATAACTTAAATATATTGGGATCTCAAAGAGTTTAGCTTAAAAGCCAACATAAAATAATAAATATTAAATAGATTTAATCTTTGTCAATTGGGTTGACTTAGTATCGTAATTTAGTAAAGCGGTGAGTTGAAAGTGCTATACTATTCTTAGTCTTACCTCTATTGAAAGTAAAGAAAGTTTGGTAAAGTGTTTCAATAAAGGTAAAGAATTTGTAGTCTTACCTCTATTGAAACACCCGAATTTATATATCTTTGGGTTCAAGGAGATCAACTTCGAAGTATAGGAAGGTGACCTTTGTTGTGTACTAATTATATTTACATTTAATTTGAAAAAAAAATATTCTTAAAATAAAAAAATAAATTGAATTTTTTTTCTTAGGAAACCTTTATAACCTCTAGGTAAAAACAAAGTCAACAAAACCCTAAACTTCCATAAAATCCAACTAAAACAACCTACAAACCACCATAGGAAAAGCAAAACTTGGTAAATTTAAAAACAAAATATGTGCCCCCATCACGTCGATAATAATTGAATACGAATTACCATGTGTCAACTATGTCGACATTAGTGTCGATTTTCATTCGTTAAATTGTCATAGGACCCCAAAACATGAACCAACCTATTATTAACACTGGTCGTTGTGGCAGGCAATGGAGTCATCATGTCCTCATTCCCTCCGACACTCCCCGATGTCCTTTTCCCTATCCCACCGCCCACTTCTGTCTAAAAGGATTTGTGTTCGCTTCTCTTCGGAATTCATCTCTGTAGTTTCACTTTTTCTTAGCAATGGATTTCATGAGGCGTTCGGTTCGATTCTCGTTAATGGTCGTGCTGAGAAAACCGCTGTCAAAGTTCGAGGAGCTCATAGATTTGAGCGAAACGATGTTGTGTATGACTAGATCTGTCATGCGCATGGTGCCTCTCTTCTTTTATAGCGTTAGTGTTTCGGATAATCTGAGAAGACGAAGATCGGCGAACATGGCAAGGGCATCTGCATCGACCGCCATATAGCAGTTGGGAGATAGAGAGCGGCAGCCTTTGCCTGTTTCTTCTGTAATTATATTTCTTCTCTATACATTTAATGGATTTCTGTTTTGAATTCTTTCTGGGCTTGAGTGAGTACAGGAACAAGATTATTATCTCTGTTGAAGAGTATGTTGAACATGGTTATTATTTCTGTTGAAGAGTATGTTTTGTGATAATTTGGGCAGGTCGATAGTGGCTTTGAGTAAATTATTTGGGTATTTGAGTATTCTTTTTGGATATTCTCTGTTTAGTTTATAAAATTTACATAGAAAAAAATAATATCATAAACCTTGTGAAAGATTTTCCATAATAAAATTTTAAATTATAATTTGAACAATGAGGTGAAAAACATTAAATTTAAAAAGAAGCTGGGCATTTAAAAGCCTTCAGCGACTTGCGCGCATATATATATATATATATTATAGAATGATGATGATGAATTTCCGGATTTTTTAAGGTTTTTACTTCTTTAACTCAAAAGTATTTTATACTTAAATTTAAAGAAAAAAAAAACCAGTATTTATTTTCATTTTTTTCTTTTACATTGGGAATTGGAAATAGTTTTTGCCTATAAGGGCTAGGACACTAGTTCTTACTTAGATATTGTCATTATAACTCTAATTTATTAGGTAGGGATCCTTTGGTCAGCCTTTCAGGATCAATCTAATGGGGGCAGTCATGCGCTACCTTCCAGCCTATTCGTTTTTGGGTATGTTTTGTTTGAATTTGGGGTTCTCAAAAAAATTCCAAAGCCCTTACCTTTGTGCTATCCCCATGTGCTATCCTTGTTGACAAAAAATGTTAGGGCAAAGCATAAGGTTTCCACAATATGCTATCCGCTATCAAAAAAATGTTATGACAAAGCATAAGTTTGACAAAAAAATGTTATGGTAAAGCATAGGGTTTTTGGAGGGATCTTGGTCTCGGCACTGGGGTTTGAACTTGGGAAAACTCAAGGACTTGCTATAAAGTATCACTTTTGGGAAAAATGCTAGGTAAAACTTTGGTTGTTATAAGTGATCCTCATCCCCTCATATTGGGTTTGAACTTGGGTAATATGTATTGAAACCCAAGGACTTACCACCACTGTATCTGGATCTTCTACATAAAAATCCAAGGACTTATCACTATTATGTCTTTTAAAAAAATTCAAAGACTTATTATTGTTATTAAATAAATCTTAGATGTCTGAAAAAAATGATATTAGATAAATTCTTAGATGTTCATGGTAAAAATTTTAATTATTAAGGATACTGATAGGTTTGGTGGTGGTTTGAACCATGCGCTGCTGGTTACTAAAAATAGTGGCTGTAGCCAACTCTCTTATTACTTGGATTAATCTCCTCCAACTCATCATCCCAACTCATCGTCCTTTTTTTAGAAGGGTTTTCCAACTCATCATTCTTTTTTTTAGAAGGGTTTTGGGGCAAATGCCATCAATTTGAGTGAATTTCTTTTTTAGAAGGGTTTTGGGGCAAATGCCATCAATTTGAGTGAATTTCTTTTTCACATACTTTTTGTAGTATATATAAAGGAGGATCGTTTTGATGAGATAAGGAACCTTCACAATGACTTTTATTCACAAATATCTTTCATATTTACATTTTGTTCAAAGGTTCCAATTTTTTTATGTAACAAAAAAAATTAATTATGAAGAGATAATTTTATAAAAAAATAAAAAACAATAATTATTTTTAAATAAATTATTATGTAAAAATTATTTTTCTGTTAAGATGTCGTATTTGATCTTTATTAAAATTTTCATTATAAAGAAGACTGAAGACTGAAGACTGCTTAGTTCCAGAATTAATTAAATAAACATTAAAAATCAATTTAATATATATATATATATATATATATATATATTAATTTAATTAATAAATAAATTTAAATATACAGCTAAAAACGATAAAAACGATTGAAAAACGACACATCAGACCAGACTGAACATCAGGGCAACTTTTGTTTTTTCAGTTGTTTAGGGAATCTTTGGAAGGAATTGGGCACTCTTTGATAAGCATTGGGTGGTATTAATTAATACCAGTTTATTAGATAAAGACAAAGTAAAAAGTATTGTTTGCATTAATTTTAATCTTTTAAAAAAACAAAATCAAAACATTGAATTGGTGAATTTATTTATTTCAAATATATCATTTTCATATAATTTCATATAATCTTTAATGATAAAAATATAACAACTCACCTACTGCTGTAGATGAGTTGGAGAGAGTAGGGTAATCCTTCAAGGAAAGTATTTAGTTCGAATCACCCTACCAAACCCACATTGAGTACCCAAAATCTATAATCAAAAGCGGATGCTAATCACGGATAATTTTTGACGGTGTAAAACCCTAATATTAATTTCTCAAAAAAATTTCACTAAATTCAAAAAATAGTAAAAATATAAAAAAAAATCACAGCCAGTAATCCCTAGATTAAAAAGTATCCTCTTCTCATTTGAGGAGGAGATGCATGGATGCAGTTTGGTGGAATATGTCGACATGAGCCGACATTTTCATTGGGAGGGGAAGCCCAATAAACGGAAAACGTACAAGTAGTCGCGGGTGGAATGAGGCATTATGACATCATTCCTTTCAGTTGTCTCTTCTCCTTCCAAAACTGCATAGATTGCATTCTGCTTACGTCATTCTCTTGATTTGTTTTCTGATTCTTATTTTTTCAATTGAGATTTTGAAATCATCAAGGTACAATTTCAAAGGTACAAAGATTTTTAAAAGCAGAAGATTATTAAAACAGCCTTGAACAGAGGTTTCGTCGCATCGGCCCATAGCCCATATGACATATGACCTAAAAATTGAATGTTATTTTACTCTTTAATGTAATATTTGTTCTTTTATAGCATATTATTTTTAATAACATTTTTTTTTAAATTAGCGAAAAAACTTTTTAGTCTAAGAAACCATGAACAAGGGTTTTACACCGTCAAAGTCATCTGGGAGTCGCGTTATCAATTGGATTTTTGATACCCAATTCAACTTTTTGGTTGAGTGGAGATTCGAACTTGGGACCTACCTTGGAGGATTGCCCTCTCCTCTCCAACTCACCTACAACACCTGGGTTTAATAACATTTTTTTAAATATAAAAAAATTGTTTAATTTTTATTCATTTACGTAAATTCTTTTCTTTTTTTTTGAAGTTCAAGAAGTTGATAGATCCTTGATAAAGTTCAAGATGTTAAAAGATCTCTGAGAGGTAATGGAATGGCTCCTTTGTTATTTAATGGTGTTAGCATATAACATTAGATGAGAAGATAAAGGTCAAGGAGTTGATAGATTTGTGATAGGCAATGGAATGGCTCCTTTGTTATTTAATGGTGTTAGCATATAACATTAGATGAGAAGATAAAGTTTAAGGAGTTGATAGATTACGATAGGCAATGGAATGGCTTCTTTGTTATTCAATGGTGTTAGCATATAATATGAGAAGATAAAGTTTAAGGAGTTGATAGATTACGATAGGCAATGGAATGGATCCTTTGTTATTCAATGGTGTTAGCATATAACATAATATGAGAAGAATAAAGTATCATGGTAAGAACCTTTATTATGTACATATTACAACTATGACACAACATGATTAGAAATATAGGTAATGTATTTTTGTTTTTTTTTTAACATAGGGGAATAGACAACTTCCCTTTATTTTTTATTACCAAACTTGGGTTCAAATCCTTGGATCTGCCCCTATAACCCCTACCTCACCTTTTTATTAGCAACCATGCATGAGGGAAACCATCGGTGGCTCAAGATTGGAACCATCATTGTCAAGTTGGCATGCACTCAGCGGAGTCAAGACAATCTACAACCTTTGCCCCAAGAAAGGCTTACCTCCAAGGTTTGAAACTAGGTCTCCTTTTGATAAGCACCAAAACTTACAATCCATCCTATCTTATCTTAGGTATAAGAAACAATTTTTTGTTATTGGCAACCATGCATGAGGGAAACCATAGGTGGCTCAAGATTGGAACCGTCATTGTCAAGTTGGCATGCACTCAACGAAGTCAGGACAATCTACTACCTTTGCCCCAAGAAAGGCTTACCTCCAAGGTTTGAACCTAGGTCTCCTCTTGATAAACACCAAAACTTACCAATCCACCCGGTCTTATCTTAGGTATAAGAAACATACAAAAGAGAAAAGTATGAATCACTAAAGTTAAGATATTTTTTTTCGAGAAACAAATAATCTTTTAGGAGTTATAATATCGGTCTTATCTTAGGTATAAGAAACATACAAAAGAGAAAAGTATGAATCACTAAAGTTAAGATATTTTTTTTCGAGAAACAAATAATCTTTTAGGAGTTATAATATCTTTGCATAGAGTTGTCTCATTGAGACAATTTTTGTGTCATTTTGTGTGGAATTTGAAAAGCTTTGAAATCAGTGGTAATTTGAAAGAATTCAAACATTATTGAGGGAGATATGACCATGTGAAAACAATCGTTCAAAACTAGGCCAACATTAGGACACATTTTTTTTCGAAAAACATCTCATCTTTTAGGAATCATTTCTTTGTGAAGGGTCGTCCAATTTAGATGATTCTTGGATCAATTTGTGCGGAACTTAAAGAGTCTGAAAATTTGTATTAGAAGTTGATATAAAAGAAACTAGACAGAAATTAACCAATTGGAAATCATAAGGGGTTTTGGAATAGCTTGTACATCCCTTTGTTATTTTTTGCACCATCACATGGAGCCAAGATCATTGCTTAGATGCAATGTGTAACAATACAATAATAATAACTTCCAAAAGATCATTGAGCCTAGATAGTTGATTACACCTTCCAAAAATAGTAATCAACAATAATAAAATCTTAGAAATACGAAAGTACAAAAACATTCACCATAATACAATTCATTCTATGACTCTAAATCAAATTAGCAAGTAATAGATCTAAATTCCAAGTTATAGAACAATCCTAACATCTTAGGGAGGGCAAAGTCTAATAACGACTTAAGGAGGGTGTAGGCTCTTACAAACAAAGGAGGTGAAAGAAGATTACATGTATGAATGAAGAAACAACTACCACATGACTCATCTATTTATAGTCTAAACTAATAAATAAACCCTAATCATAATCCTCAAGGGTCAAGTAACTTAACCTAAGGCCTAAACTACTACTACTAATAAAGATAGTCATTATGGTTATATTGGAGGTGTTGCATTGAATCCCATACTTCATAATTGATAAACTCATCCTTAACACTACCCCAAAGATTACTCAAAATCCCATTTTTGACTGTGATAGAAATAAAGATCATCATGTCATTCTTATGAACTTTTGTAATTGGATCGACAATGAGGTCACCAATGAACTCCACAATGAATGTGCCCTCCTCAATCAAGTCTAGGGTTTGAATCCCAATCTCTCCTTAACATCTAAAGAACTTTAGCTTTAGCCCATGCTATGCAATCCTATTGTAGCACTCATAACTTAAGACACTTGCAAAAGGAACTCATTCATACACAATGGGATTCTACTTCACAAATATACCATTACTAATGTACAAAAAATCACCTTTGTTATTCCTTGCACATAAACACTCCTTTGCTTTCATACATACCCAATGCAAGGACAACCCTAGGGTAACCCAAGATTCTCCATCTTTCTAAGTATTTCATAGCTAAGATGTAGTTGAACTCATTTATGGCTTGGATGTCCCACTCTTCATTTATGGTTTGAATGTGAAAATTGTCCC